>CM043698.1:46260000-46897500 GCA_023935145.1 Bretschneidera sinensis | reverse complement strand
GGACCTCACTTGATATATTTTGGACATATGAAAATGCAACATTAATGGATTTGCAAAATATAGAGTTGATATTCACAAATATCATAGTATTAAGCTTTCTTCTACTTTTCATCTGTCCACAGTCTTGGTTATGTGCAGTTACTCGATTTGTAAACAAAATCATTTTTATCTATACAGTTTTTCTTAAGTAAATAATAGATAAAATGATAAAGAATATCTTAGAACATTTAATATTAACATGTTTGATAAGCATACACTACAAATTTTTTATAAGCCGTTTAATATATATATATATATATATATATATATATATATATATATATATATATATATAAAAGATTAACATGGTTATGGATTATATCGGATTTTTGCTTAAGATAAAACATTGTACGTAATTATTACTATTTAAATTTTTGTTGTGAAATTATATTTATTAATAGAGATTAAATTTTTATAAACTCTTTTTATGATAATGATTAGTTTTGATACCCACTGCATGACATTCATGGAATCTCCTTTATAATTCAGTTCATCTCCTTTATAATTCAATTGCGTTCACAACTTGTACATGGAACTTCTTTACTTTGCTACCCAGTGCATGACATTCATGGAATCTCCTTTATAATTCAGTTCATCTTCTTTGTTCAACCTTACAGAAATTTTTCCTTACTATTTCCAAATAGTATAACGACATTCATGCACTTTTTTTCCACTGCCGTTTTTTCAGGTTAATTTTGTTTTCGAAATTCATCTTTACCATCGAGCACAAGTCAAGAAGACCCAATACCACGGATTCTGGTTTCGTATTAGATTTGTCACACAACCGTTTTCTCGAATACCCAATATGATGACTTCTCGTCTCGTACTAGATTTCTCACACGATCGTTTTTTCAAAGACCCAATACGACGGCTTCTAGTCTCGTATTGGATTTAATTATCACACAACCGCTTCCTGAAGACCCAATACGATGGCTTTTAGTCTCGTATTAGAGTTGTCACACGACCGCTTTCTTGAAGACCCAATATGACGACTTTTGGTCTCGTAGTTGGTTTCATGACATCGTCAATTTATTTGAACACCTAATTACGATAGCTTTTGGTCTCGTAATTGGTTTCTTGATCGATGCCAACTCTTCCTTAGAAGACTCGATTGTGATGGCTTCTGGTCTCGCAATTGTGTTTATGGAGACGCCCTCTTTCTTTGAAGACCCAATTGCGACGGCTTCTGGTCTCATAATTGTCTTAGCGAGATCAACACCATCTTTCTTGAAGATCTACCTCTGTGGCATCTTTCCTGAGATACTTCTTGAAAATTGACTTGGTGGCATACTTTAGATTCTCTCTTCAAAGGACTTCACGCTTGGTTTTTAATCTTTTTGGGTGGATCAAGCATTATTAAAGAACTTCACAAGCGATCAATCTTCCTTCATTTGTCATCATTTGTCACGTTAGTTCATTGAGTCTAATTGACATATGGAATTTGGTTGGAATTTTTTGTCTGTTTGTTGACTGAACTTCGAGTATCCAAGCTGCCTATGTACCTTCACGGATCTAGTCAAAAGGTAGTTTAATATTTTTCAAGGACATTCATAGTTTTAACTCATGTGGGCGGAGAATATCATGCAATTTATGCTCATATATGCATCAAGGAGCTCTTGAAAACTTGATGGTTGTAGATAGTTTATACTCATACTATGTTATTTCTTGAATTTGACTTGTAATTTTAAGACAATTTTTTATACCTGTGTTAAGGAGAGAGTTGACTTTTTTTATAAGTAGTTTAGACTCGTATTTGGAAGCTTGTAGACAGTTTAGGCTCATATAAAGGAACAAGATGTGAGAGTTTAATTTTTTTTTTGAATGTAGAAAGTTTAAGCTCTTATCTAAGAGCTTTGGAGCAATTGTATGATTAACATTATTTGTTAAAGCTTGTTTTTCATTTTTGAATAATGCAATATTCTTCTTTTCATGCTTACACCTCTATAATGATGTGACCCTTGTAAGCATTGAGGGTGGGGACGTAAGTTATTTCTGTCCTAACATTTCTTTTTCTACTTGACTTTGCTAGTTTTATTACTTATTTGATTATTTGTTCCAACATAAGTAATCCTCGAAGCAATCTTTTGATGATGAAAAAAAAATTGTTTATTTTGAAAAAGCACCCCATCTTTAGAGTCAAAGATGATGATAGTCAAATTTGATGTTGCAAAATCTTCATCTTCAAACTCTTGGAAGACAATTATCCCATTTGATTTGTTTGCATTCTTGTATTTTGCCTCTTAACATTGCAGATTTAATTTATTGATTTCTTGACATCACTTTGAGAAAAGTTTCCTTCGCTTTAATTTTCCTGTGGATCCTTCACGAACATCAGTTTGTCCATAGAGGTTGCAATACTAAGCTTCTTATCATGCATTCTTGTAGCCAATTCTTCAAAAGTTTTTGGTTTGATACCTTGCAAAATGTATCAAAGCTCCCATTGCATAATTTAGACGCAAATCTCAATGGCATATGTGTAATACCCAGATTCTCTAATTAAAAGAATTTAAGTTATTTTATATATATTTAGAATAAATTTAAAAATAAAATGTAATAAGTTTTACTATTCAAGTACCTTACTATTTTTTTTGGGAAGAGTATGAATGCAAATAATATATGTACATTATTAGTATGAATACAAATGTTAAAGCAAAAAATAAAAAATAAAAATAAGTGTAGATGGATATAAGATGAGATATTCTAGAAAAACTCTAGAAGAGAAGAAATTGATTGGGTCCTTTTATAAATTATGTCAAGTTATATTTATTTAAATTATATAATCAGTAGAAAAAAAAAAAAAAACAAAGGGAAAGGCATGAGGTGGGGCTTAAACCCACACCATCAACAAATTTTAGTTAACTCCTCAACCATTGAGCCAGGCAGCTCCTTTTGAAATTTGGTTAAGCAATATTTATCTAAAGTATAAAATGTACATAAAAACAAAAACAAAACCATTTTAAATATCTGCATATTGAAGATTTCCTTTGAGAGAAAATTTGGGAGAGCAAGAAAAATAGAGAGAGAAAGAAAAGGAGAAAAAAAGAGAGAAAAAGAAAAAGAGGGATGAAAGAAGATTTTTGAAGGATGAACCTAAATCAAAGTATTCTTCTATCCCAAATTTGTTACTTAAATATTTTTTTCATGAAATATTTCATTTTTTTACACATAGTTTAGATCAAAGAGTTTAGGTTCTAGGTTATTAGTTTCTTGATGATGCTAACGGAGCTACGGTGAGTTTCCAGCCATGATATTTTAAGTGTAGATTTTTACCTTCATAAGCATCATTTTGGTTTTGGAATCACTTAAATTTGAGTTTAATTTGTGAGATATAATTTTCCAAGTTTTACTCTTTCTAAAAAATTGAAATTTACAGTTTTGAGTAGCCAATTTCTAGCCATCTTAAAGCGTTTTCCTGATTATCAATTATTGCGTTTTTAGTTTGTCACACGAGCTTTCCAACCATATTTAGATATTTTCCCAACTCCAAGTATTTTGTGATCTATGGTCATTCAAAGTTGGGTGTATCATGAATATGAAAATTCTAGGTAAAGCAGATTTTGAAAACCCAAAATCCAATTTTCGCATAAGTATTTATATGTGTTCCCAAAGTCTGATTAGTCTGAAACTTTATAGAAATGTTTAAACTTTGATTTTCTATTTTTAGTTGAATTTATAGTTTTATAAAATCTGAAAGTATTTACTAATTATTATTTTCAAATTTGAAAAGAAAATACTATTTGGCCTCTGAAAAACTCAGAAAATTCTAAAAAATTTTACCTAGCTATTTTGAGCATATATTATATATGGAAATAAAATTTGGGCTCCATTTGAAATCATTTGTTAATTATTTTAAATTTTGTGGTGTTGATCGCAATACGTACGGTTACGAAGAATACGCGTAAAACTACCATATTTTCCCGATTGTGTAGACTAGGAATTGGTACAAGAAACTAGCAAAATCAGTTTAGGACATAGGTACATGCATATGTGCTGGTTTTGTAATATTTCGATTTTAACAAGATTTTTGTTTAAATTAGGGGATTAATTTTGGATTCCGTTTTTGTGATTTTTAGATACACATATAAAGTGCTAGTAAAGATAACACCAAAGGAAAAAAAATCACCCAAGAATAGCTCCTGTGACCATATAACAATGTGAGCTCACATTACCTCTAGTACCCGATAAGGAAACTAGTAAATCTAAACCTTGGAAAAATTAATGGATAAAGGTCTTGAAATAGATATATGTATATTTGATATAATATAAGGGCTTGAATGTGATTATAAGTTGATGTGTGCATAAATATCACTATATATACAATGAATCTTATGTTTAAATCTAAGTTGTGCCTATATGTTGATTTGTTTGTTAAGTGAGAATATTGCTTAAGTGTGTTAGATAGTGGAAATGGGATATGTATACTCTTGTGTATGTATGTGTGGGAAATTGCATTTCTCTGCATCTTGACTTGTTATAATTTTGTGTGCTTTTCGGATTAAATTAAAAGACAATAATGGTCATGCCTTTGAGTCCGAGGAAAAGTAAGGCCCACTCGGGGTGAGTGAGAGTTCTGAGGTAAATATTGGATTGTGGAATCCATTTTAATAAATTTACAACTTCGTAAATTTAAACTACCGTGTTGCTAAATTGTAGGACCTTTGGGTTTGAGGAAAGTTGAGATTTCCATGTGTTCAGATTATGATGATGACTTAGTGTGCCAGCATGTGGGGAGATGTCCCCGTTGTGGTTAATGAGATGGCTTAAGATTGTGATTTGATGATTGTATGGAATGATGTGGTGCATGTGTATTATCTTGTGATGAGAATGCGTATATTGAGATTTGTATTGCGAATGTGCAAATGTGTGAAAGTGAATCGTGATGGATGATGTAATATGAATGAAGATGGTATAGTGGTATGACATGTGTGCGATTGTTGTAATTGATAATATGTGATAAATTGCAAGTTGCTTGATATCCTTTAAGTATATGTTTAGGTGTTAAGTCGATGAAGATAGACATTCATATTTGGGAATGTGTGTGTGTGTGTATAAGTGTAAAATGAAATGAAAAATTGTTGAAAATAAGAATGAAAGAAATTATCTGTCTTATTGATTGAATGAAAAGAATATAATTGACTCAATATGAAAACTTATGAATACTAAGTCTAATAGGATTAGGACACAACAATTAGATAAGATAAATATGATCCAAGCCTACTAGGACAATCATTAAGAATCTTGTTAGGATTCTCAACACTTGCCCTCAAGTTGGAGCATACACATGCACCAACTTGTTACAAAGAAACCCATACCAACAACAAATCTCATCCAATCTGAAACAAATAAACTCAAAGTCATAAATTAAAATAACCCATGATAGCACATCAGAGCTCCACATCCATGACAAACAGTTAGGTCAACATGTCGGTATCACCTAACGAGACAAAATCTGAGAACACCAGATCAACAAAACTTTTACCTTTTGCCTTGATTTTTTTTACTAACTTTGACTTTGACTTGAATAGGCTGCAACCATTGAGTTTGGAGGAAACAACATCAACACAGGTTGGGTCGGGTCAACAACATCAACATGTATGGGTCAACAACATCAATGTGATGAACTCTTCTTCTTCTTCTTGAACTCTTTTCATTTTTTTAAATACTAGGTCTTTTCTACAGCCTTCTTTTTTTTACTACCCTTTTTTCACTCTATTTTTTTCGTACGAATCTGTTCGTCAAACTTTCTTAGCTATCTATGAACAATACTCGGAAATAGCACCGTGAACAGTGCCTTGAAGAGTAACCGTAAAAAAATCCATAGTTTTTTTTATTTACAAAAATAAAAATATTTCTAAACTATATATACACACATACACACACACACACACACACACACACATATATATATATACACACCACACACACACATAAACACACACACACACACACACACACACATATACATATATTAATGGTGTTTATCTTAGATCACCTCTAGGATCCCAAATTTTGATCTCTGACACTATGTTGAAAATAATATTGAAAGAAATTATCTGTCTTATTAATTGAATGAAAAGAATACAATTGACCTAATATATAGATATATGAATACTAAGTCTAATAGAACTAGAACATAACAGTTAGATAAGATAAATATGATTCAAGTCTAATAGAACACTCATTAAGAATCCTATTAGGATTCTCAACAAAAATAAATGTAAACTCGGTTATATGATAAGACTCGGTAACTAAGATTTAAAAATCAAGTACTCTTGGTAAGTGAATGTCACTGAGCTTTTTAGCTCACCCCTTTCTATTTTATTTTTTCTCTAGGTGATTTGTAGGAATTTTTAGAGTAAGCTCTTGTGGAGAGCTTACAAGTTGGCATCTCAAGGTGGGTCCACACAGTCGGCATCCACAACATTTTAATTTTGTGGGTTAAATCTTTACTAGTTATATTTAGAAGATGTTATTCGTGGCTATGTAATTAAATTCTATATATGTTTTATAATTTCTATATATCAACTTGAGCTTTAGTTGAGGTGATGATGATGTTTATGTGTATATGGATATGTAAAGATATGTCATGATGTGTTGTGAGTTTGTGCTCGCATGATTTTGTTTGAGAGTTAGTTAGCATGGTTAGTACAGGGCTCAATGCTTAAAATTAATGATTTCACTTCAAGTAGGGTTCACTTAAGATGGATCGTTACAAGATGTTTAAAAAATACAGTCTTTACAGTTGAAAGTCAAACTTCACCACTTTTGGATATAATTGATGGCAAGCTCGTCCTTCCATTGGCGTGTGTTGGTGAGCTCAACCATACAAACCACACGGCGAATGTTATAAGGCGATTGAGGAATTCATGTTCCAAGTGCTCACAACTGTCGATGGAATTAGGTTCGAGATCAATATACCAATCAAAAGCATTATCTTTTAAACAGCGAACAAACTGCTTGACCTTGAGATCTCCTTCAGTGCAAGCCCTATTGCACATTTCTACAGTGAGCCTTACGTCCTTAATTTTGAAGAGTTTATTGAAGATGTTGGCCAAACTTTCTACTTGGTCCTCAAGAGAAGAAGATTCTATGACCATAGACGATATGACTACATGCTCTTCACAATTAATAGCCTTCGTTGAATCTTCAGAGCTTGAAAGTAGGATATTTGCAGATCCACTAGATGATGTGCATCTTGATCACTTCTTCAGCTCTCAGAATCTTGCGAGAATGAAAAGATGGAAGACTTTTGAGATGTGATTGAGTATGATGATATTTGTTCAACCATAAAATTGGCTTTCTCGGTGGATAAGAAGGTTGAAGACTCTTTGGACATGACTGGTGCTATGACACTTGTTCAACCATGAAATTGGCGTTTCCCTTCAACTTACTTGTTGATATATATATATATATATATATATATATATATATATATATATATATTCACCAAGTTATGAGTATATGCCCATTTTTGTTAGGATATAAATATAGTACACAATACCATATAATTAGATCAACAGAGTGTATTGTAGAAAGATCAGTACAGCTAGCAACGGCCGGAAACCATGCAAGATTTATCAAAACAAAAATATCACTTTTTTACAGTTAAAACCTTCTGTCAAAACAACAACTTAACTGTTGAAACCATCGATCAGTTCCTTCTCTTGCATATATATATAAAGAAAAATCACAAATCCCAGAAGCAACTAATGCAAATTCTCAAACCCAACATTGCAATTGCAACCATGAAAATTACCCACAATAAGGGCCATAACGTGATAAATTTCACAACGTTGATGAGTATTCTACTTTTATCATTTCTTGCATCTTCATCAACCGGCCTTTCATTAGCCCAAAAATTTGAACAAAATTTCTTCCCAATGGTAACAGTTTCCTTGAACAATCACGCAGGCCACAATGTGTATTTTACTTGCGGATTTAAAGGTGTCAACAAAGAATTACATTTGCTTCAATCAGAGGAAAGCATGTCATGGACATTCCGGGAAATTCTTTTCCCGTTACGTTGGTGCTATGTTCATATTTCAAATGATATCCGCGGAGCTTTCTGGGTGTCAACGGTGAGATTGAAATGCACCTTGTGTTATTGGAGTATAAAAGAAGACGGCGTCTACCTTTTTAGCGTTGACAAAAATAAATGGGTGAAAGCTCATTTGTTTCTCGAGTAAATTAGATAGGTATCACATTTTGCAATGTATCTATTCTTCTTCTTGATATTTATTTGTCAATGTTTCTTTTTTAGATAACTCTGGTGCGAAGAATTAATTGAGTTTGCAACTCATTATTAGGAAAGATATTAAGTTCATTTTTTAAAATAAATGTTAGCTTCAAATGACTCTTAATTTTGTCATTTTTTAATTAAGTTTTTCCAATAAGTAGTGTTTAAATGTTGGGTTTGCCATAGAATCAATGTGGTTACTTGCTTTGTGCAATTTGATCACGAAGGGTATATAATATCAGTTCATGGAAGAACATTTCAATTAAAAGAGAAATTAATCAATACTTTTAAGAGTATTGCTCGTACCTTTTACATTTTTATGTGAATTTCATATAAAAACTGAGTGGCCGAGTGGAAGGAGCAATAACGCTGAACTACTAAACAACTTCTCAAAAAAAAGTAACAAGATTCCTTTAACCCCTAATTCACTGCTAGTCTAAAGCCTTAACAACTAAACTGTTGCACCTAATTATGTCATATTTTCTGGTAATATTAAACTGTTGAAACTTATTCAGCTAATTATCTCTATCTTTAGCAATAAGAAAGTCCGGTCATATTATATTTTGCGATATTTGAGAACCATAGTCAATCCCTCTGTGAAGGTCCTGCGATAATCCTTTGTTCCATAATCCAGAGCTATTTACAATTAATCAATTAAGAAATGCATCAAAGAATTTCTCTTGATTACAATGGTCATAGAAAAGTCAACCTCTCCTATCAAAGAATTATGAAATTTAATACCATAAGGAGTACTCGTAAGTACCACAAAAGCATTTGATGGTGATGTTAGGATGATGCTTTAAATAGCATTTAAAACAATAAACAAAGCTTGTTTTTTATGTTGTTTTAGGTGCTATTCAAAGCAAAATCCAAACATGGTTGATATAATCTTATAGCAATTGAAAGAGAAATTCATAGAGATAGACAGATAGAGGAAAATAAGAGGCAAATTAAAAAGATAATTTGAATATAACAACTCAGTAACGTAAAATTCCCAATAAAAAAAAGCCAATAAGCAGAAGTCAATACCCGAACCACCACCCTGCTGATTGGTGAGGCCCCTCATTTATCATTTTCTTCTAGGCCTTACCAGAAAGCAAGGGTCATATCTGGTGCGCTCTTGACTCCCTCTCTCTCTATATATCACATTACATTTAATTAATGTAAAATAGATATTCTAAATCCCTGACTCCCACATGCACCACCCGTTAGATACCGGGACATCCCTCCAGTCTTACGACTACCTAACAACTACCAATCCATAAATAGTTACACAATGTCTCTTATTAAACAAAGTACTCTTAAAAATTTATATGAGAACTTTACCCCTTTACTACCCATAACCTCCCTGCTCTTCCCAACAAAAAGGGTAGTCTGCTCTTTTATGCCCTTAGGTTAAATATCTCATGGTCTTCCTCAAGTTCAAACCATAAAACTCCCAAAGTTAGAAAGGGATCAATATCTATAAGGATAAGATCAGAAAGGGAGATAAGGGGGTAGTTGGTAAATAAGAACCCTAATCTATTGGGTAGGTGCAGCAGCTGCAGCTGGTTCAGTGCCAGAGACAGAGCCAACTGCAACAGTAGTGCCATTATCATTGCAACTAGTGGAACTACTAAGAGCAGCACCAATTTGGTGCACAGTGTTGCACAAATGGTTATTAAGGGCAGTAACGGTCGAGAGATTGATCCTGGCATTTAGGGCAGTGGTCACATGAACTTGAAGCCCTATCGTGAGAAGGCAGCCTGAGTTTTGTGCACTTTTCACTATATTGGTGTGCTCTTCATATGACTGGATTGAGTTTCCCTCACTACCATTTTCATTGATAGGTTCCATTGGAACTATCACAAACCCTAAGGGAAGGAGAGGAATACAAGATGGGTCCTCGCCGCTCATCGCGTGCTGGATCGAATCAACATTGACGGTTGTGTAAACAACAAGGCTCCCAGATTGGTCGGTGCAGCTTTCTTGCAGCATTAGCTCTACATGCTGTGATGAGTTGCGTGCAACCTGCATGATACAAAATTCAGAATTTACATTAATAAAAACTTCTTTCTTTCATGGTTAATAATTAATTAATACGCTTAGTGGAAATTTGAATACATCATCAAAATCTCAAGTTATAATCATTAAGTGTGTGCTTGGAATACCAAATTAAAAAAGATAAAAGAGTAAGAGGATATAGGATGAAATATTTTTCATAAATGAGGAAGATATGATCATTTTTATGTTTTTTTTTATCAAATGCAATTTTATATAATTTTATCCTCCAATTAATCCTATCGTCTTTCTTAATCTGGTATACCAAACGTCCATTAAATAACATCTGTGTTAATTTGTAAGAGATAATTCTTAAAATAACAATTTTCAATCAAATGTTTATTTTTTTTCGAAAAGGAACCCTTGTGCTTGTGAATTTTATGGTTAATTAATGAGTCCAAACCAGAAAGTTTACTCAATGAAGAAGAACAAGTGTAGCTTGAAGTAACAACTTACATTAATACGAAGAAGAGAAATGCAGTTTCCTGGATGAGAACCATTAGCAATGTGAGCAACCTCATGTAGCAGACCCCCATTGGAAAGAATCTCCAACTTCACAAACGCAAAATTTTTATCCCAGTTTAGCAACAATACTATATAATTAAGTTTAATATATAAAATAAAATGAATGTGAAATTGAAGATTAATTAAAAGAGTTAAAAATTGTGTTAAAAGTGCCTGTGATCTTCTTTGTTCATCCCTCAAGAGATCAAAGACTTGGTAGTGAGAGTACGGCAGCCAAGTAGTTGAAACAGCACAAAGAATAACACCATTGGGTTGGCCTGGTTCTGTAACTTTCCTTATAGTGATTCTAACAGTATCATCAACTGAGTCTGATATAGCTGTCCATGACTGCCCACAGGAGCTACTTATGTTAACACAGAATGTTCTAACCATTCTTTGCGCCAGTCTCATCAAGTTCTTTCGCGCTTCAGGAGAAGGAATTACTGTGATGGACAAGGAAAAATTATCATTAAAAATACATGCCAAATGATAAAAAGGTCTAAATTTTTTTGGAGAAATTTAACGCAAAAAATACATACATGTACAACTAAACAAAACTGGAGCACATTTGAAAGGTAATTTTCTGAATGCAAGACAAATCAGGATATAACAACATGCTGCATATGCATATATATTTTTATGTGTCATTTTATGCCAGTTTTAGAATTTCTTATGAGTAATGCTATTTAAAACTACTAATTAAACCCTTTTTTATCTTCTCAGACAGTGTGCTAGTAACTTACAGGATTGAGTAAAAAGTAACTCATGATACTACTTAGGGGTAGTGACAAGAACAAATTTGAGGTGTCGGTCACCCCCAAAACTTAAAAAAAAAATCCCTACTGTAGGATACCGAGTGGATCCTTCCAAATTTAATTACTAAAGTTGTCCCCAATTTTCCCCAAACTGAGATTCCTTGCTCAGTCCCTTACTCTAGTAGTAGCATATAAACAGTGCACTAGAAACAATGGCAGCAGTGATGACAATGTAGTATAACTTTTGTTCTTAATTCATGCAAACATTCTTTATTTGCAACAAACAGACTCTAAATAGATGATAATAGGAAAGAAGGGAAATTGAGAACCTCCAAGGTCAGTGATATTTTGAGCCATGAGGCTAGCAGCCCTCTCACATTGTCGCTGTAAAACAGCTAACCAGCGATGAGCTCCGAATGCCATCCCATTATACAGATAATGGCTAAGTATGTGATGGACGGGTTTCTCCTCTATCTCTGCATGCTCTACCCATGTAACCTGCATACACAAAACTCTCATCAAATCACTGCAAAGGATCATATAACTAAATCATAGTAGTAATAAAATAAAATAATTACGTGCTTACCCTTGAGTATCCATTAGGCATATCCTGAATGAGGCAGCCAGAGGAACTTCTCCTATACAAGGGAAAGGAATTTTGAATGTTATCATGGAAGCTATCCATGGGAAAATCAACTATTGTCCAACTTCCTTCCTCTACATTTTGTTGACAATACCGAAGGAAATATGCCTCCCGACTCCCCACCAGAGGGGATACAACTTGCAATTCTGCATACATCTGTTCAAATAACAAATTATCAATACAAAAAAAGAATTCTTCAAAATTATCAAAACGCCTGGCTGAAAGTTTCCAATACAATATATCGTATATGTCCCTACCAGTTGAAGAGAACCGCTTGGGCCGGAGACCCCTGATGATATAATCTGAACAGTTTTTGCTCTAGCAACAATTGAAGGGAACAATTCCATCCATTTATTCTGAAAATTTTCACGTTAGACTCATGTAATTAGCTGAACTAATAATCATAAAAGAGAATTGTGAAAAGAACTAATAGAAAGGATTAGCGTTGAGATTTTAAATAAGTCTTACGGCATCCAGGAAGGCATCCACCAGAGTGATGCTATTCATTATAACCACACAACTATCACGAGAAGCCTCTGTCCTTAATTCACAACCAGAGTGCTGCTTAGGATTCAAAGGCCATGGAAACATCCTAGCATACTCTTCAAGATTAAGCAATTCCTTTCGGTTTTCGCTGTTTCGGATCCAAAGAGGCTCGTTTGTCTGACACATCTTCACTAGTTCATTCATGGATGACACAGCAACCTCCAAAGCAAGACCTTTTTCCTCTTCCATCAATACTAAACCATCGGGGAATGGGGAAAGTTCGGGTAACATAGGCACAGGCATCATATCAGCACAGGTACCCATAGTAGCAGCCTCTGTGAAATGCCTCGGATACATATTCATATCCAAATCCAGTGAAGGAGGCATGAGGGAAGGAGCCAGCTCCATTGGTTGGATTGGACGGCCACTGTATCGCGAAGCAATACAGCAAACACGCTCCAACTGTAATAGAAGAACATTTCTTAAACCTCTTGTCAAGGTGAATTTAAATAGCAAGGATTAAATAATGGAAAAAAAATATGAAACCTATTTGGCTGACATGCAATGCTACAATACCAGGAGTAAAATGTTAAGTCACAAGTGATTTTCATCACGTTGTTCTTAGTTTGATTGTCCGAGTGTCCAAAATGGGCAAACCAATATCAACTATAATTAAATGATAATAACAAAATAAAAATGGATAACGAGTATATAGTTTTTGTATGTCGAATATGCTATACCATTTTAAATGTATTACATCATTAGGGTATATTAAAAAATTAAGTCAACCTGTATCAAAATTATCGATTAAAATAGTTTTCTAGAGTGACAATTCAAGATAGCAAATGTTGTTGAATTAAATATCATTTTTAGGAATGGAATTTTCCATTAGGGGTTGAATGCCAATAATTATCTCAAAAAAGGGAATATTTATTCATGGACAAATTAAAAAAGTTAGTTTATGATTAAACAATCAAAATGTGGACTTTAATTATCATTTTCAAAGGCAATCTAACAACTTAAATAATATATATATATATATACCTCTTCTCTAAGTCGTGCATTTTCAAGGTGAAGTTCTTCAAAAGCAATCCCTCCAAGAATAGCTGGACCTCCACAATTAGGACACGCAAGATTGTGTAACTCTGTTTGTAATCGATAGTTCTCATTCTTTAGACTGTCATTCTCTGTTTTAAGTATCATATTATTCGCTCGGTCTTGTTGTGCCTATATAATAATAAGCTCATTAAAAAAGATTAAAAAAATAAAAAAACAGATAATTAATCACCATTTAAACATTATGCCTATCATCTTAGGTCCTTGAAAAAATGCTTAAGGACTTTAAACACAGTGACCCTAAAAAACGATAGTAAGTCTGTTTACTCATTTTGGAAGCACGTGTAGATAAGGTCATTAATGGATACAGACTGTCTATCGCTTATTACAAGACTACAAGCAGTGACCCAAAGTTAATAAGGACCTTCTCTGCTGCAAAATGACCAATGATGGTATTGGGGTTGGCGTAGCTAACAAATACACACCGCATAGAACTTGAAACGCTTTAATGCAAAATGCAACGTTCTAGGGAATCGTGTTAAAATTTGACTTTTTTTTTAGGGTTTATTGTGAAAGAGAAAGCTTTTACAAAGAGAGATGGTAATAATTTATGAAGGTTGTGCTCACCTTCATTTGGGTGCGCCTGTTTTGGAACCAAAACTTGACTTGGCGTGGCTTGAGTCCAAGATCTTGACTAAGTCTCATCCTTTGCTTGTCATCTGGGTGTGGGCATTCCTTAAACAAGCTGCAAAACAAGCATTCCTTTTATATGTATGAGGGGAAAAATGGTTTACTTGTCTGTAAGGTAGCAAAAAAAAAGGTACCAAAAGCTATGAAAATCATGAATCTTAATCTCTTGCCAATAAGAAGATAACCAAAAATACACAGATATGAAAAACTGTTTCTGCTTTAAGGGCTTGCTAAAAGAGAATATATAGTATAACAAGAGTATAGGGTTATTGATTAAAAGGGGAAAAATTCTTAGATAAAGAAAAAAGAGACATGTTTTTACTGGCTTTCTGCAAGATGGGTTTGCATAAAGAGGACACAAAGTGATTATCTTGCTGCATGGGCTTGGAAATTTCATCAGATAAACATACTGTATATAGTAGTACAAGATGATCATCCATGAAGTATTTTTTAAGAGATCAAAAAGAGAGAAAGAGATAGTAAAAAAGTAAAAAGTAATAATTAAAAAGGAGAGACATACGATTCCATTTCTTGGATCTGGCGAGCAGTGTGCCTATGGTAACGTTTCTTCTTAGGGGGGATGAGCTGTTGATCAATATTGCTCTCCTCTTCCACTTGTTCACTCCCTGATCCACTCTCCATCATCTCTTCTTTCCCTCTCATCATCATCCCGTTCTCGTCTTTCTGTTATCATCAGATATATAAACCAATTAATTTTCATTTTTGACACGAAAAAGAAGAAAAAGACAAAAGGAAATAAATGTTCTTTTCTTTTTTAACTCACAGGAACCATGGGAGGGAAAGGATGAAAAGACATGAAGTTGAAGTTAGGGTTTTGGATCGGTGACGAGAAGAGGTTCTCTGATGTGACTACCTTGCTTGTTCCCATTGATGGTATCACTTATCTCCCTACATTTTTTTCTCTTCAACTAGGGTTACCTTTTTGTTTTTCTCTTGACTTCGAGTTGACTTCAAGTTGACTGTTGAGCCCATTACAAAGCCCAATCTATTTCATTTTATCCCAAGAAAAATAAAACCTCAATCCATTTTATCTAAACTCAAAACAAAGGAAACTTTTCAACAAACGTGGAAGGAAGATATTTTTAGGAGAAAAATGTGGAAAGTTATCAACAAATGTAGAAAATAGATATTTTAGGAGAAGTGTGTAAAATGTGGTAATAATGTGTGGTTAAGATTATTTTTCAATTTAATATTTGTATGGTGTAGATTCATGGTGAGGACTATAAATACCCTTTGCATTAAGGGAAATGTATCTTCCAAAAAATAAGTCTTTGTATCCTTAGCTTGAATGTAGTGTTTTGTATCCTTAGCTTGAATGTAGTGTCTTGAGTGTTTGAGTTGTGAGCTTTCTATTGAGTATTTATTTATATTTCTCTTTAAATTGTGAGTGGCCTTTGAAAAACGTTGTAGTGTATTTTATTGTGGATTTAATACAAGTAATTTGTTTATTTGTTTGGATCCAATATTAGTAAATTTACTCTAAATTTTACTCAACATTGACCTGAGTTTTTTCACAACAAATAATAAAAAAAGTAACTAAAGTATTAAAGATCAACAAGTAGCCTAAAACAAAATTATTAAAATACAAGCACAGCCCAAGGAAGCAAAGCTTTTCTGTGCAAAAACCATAACTAGTATGATGCAGTAGAAGAGGAAGAATCAAACAATAACCCACATATGAAAGGGGGAAAAACGTTAAAGGAAGGGAAAAAGGACTTCAAAGTTGCTAATTAAGAAAACTTCACCAGCTGAAAATAATTAATACAAAAAGCTGGAATTTTTTTTTGTCAAAATAGTGATGTGCTTTTCTCCGTATATACCACCTTCAAGCTAGTAAAGAAAAACCCATACAGACGAAGAAAAGTCAAGATTTGTATAGTTCTATACCTAAAACACACATGAAAAATCTTGAGGGAACTTTAAACGAAAGGATATTAAAAAAAATAAACAACATAACATTATTGAATGAAATCAAAGAGAAAAAGCAAGTGAGAGGGAGTAAATACCACCACCTATTTGTTCAAATATGTTCCTCTCCCTCTCCCTCCCTCCCTCCCTCCCTCCTTTGCTTTGTTTGCTTTCCAAGTTCTAAAGTCTAAACCCCATCTTTCTCTCTGTAGGAGTTTTTTTTCTTCTCTTTGTTTCTCTATTGTTTTCTTGCTCTCCCTTGTAATAAATGGAGTAACTTATTAACCTTCACCGTATGAGGTAAACGCGGACTTTAACTGTGGTTTGACAGAAACCGATCAATGCCACTTATTCCGTTTACAGTTTCCTTATAGGTGGCTTTTTCTTAGAAAACCTACGTTTCCCAAAGCAAATCACAAAGTCAAACTTTCTTTACTCGTCATTTTATGCGCTTTTGAACACGTTTTTATCTTTTTATCTTTTTTCTCGATTATTTTTTACTATTCATTTAAAAGAAATTAAATGGTCACGTAGGTTCTGTAATTTTAATTTTTTTGATAATAAATTTTTTATTTTTAGTTTTATCATTAAAAATTTTGAAAAATTTAATAGAACAGTTTGAGGAGAGTGAATGGGTGGGTCAAACGAGGATAGAAATTGAGGGGCAAAAGATTAAAAAAGACAATGACCTAACGAATGAAAACTGTCCACCTGTATGTCATGTGGGGTCCAGAAGATTTTCTTTAGATATATCAAATAATCAGTTAATCATGGTCGTTCATTTGACGCTGTGGGTCCCGTAAGAGATCTCCAGTTTTGTCCCCCAGTGGATTTTCCGTTTGATTTTTTTTAAGGGTTAGGGCTGGGGAATTGGCTATGATAGGGTGGTTTTACATTACAGTGGTTTTTTTACTCTTACCAGTAAATCCAAGGGTGTGAATTTCATCAGGCACCAATACCATCGTTTTATGGATTAAATTAAGTTTTAGTTAGTTTTTGAAAAAAGAAAGTATATATGGTAGTTCCATTTTTTCTTACCTTTTTTCATTTTTTCTATTCATTGGCATATATGCAAGTTAACTTATTTATGTCTACAATTTGTTTGGGATTAAGATTTCACTGAGATTTGTTTCATGAAAACAATAAAAAAAACTGTTTTTTTATCACTTAAAGATAAAAAAAAATATAGAAGTCTTAAATTCAAATCCTTAAATTAAACCCAAAAATTTTATAGAAAAAATTATTTATTTTTTATTAAAATTTTTAAAGTTGAATTGGGCATGTAAGAATTATCTTTGGGTGGATTCTTTAGCGAATCACTTAAAAGTGAGGTATCATTCATTATTAAATACATGTTCTGGCAAAACATTACATTTGATAGTAAAAATATTCACAATCGATGGTAAAAAAAAATATAACCAAAATATATTGGCTTTATTCCTAAATATGAGTTTTCTTTACTACCAAATATAATATTTTACCAAAAAATAGAGTCGTGAGGCATGATGGCTTATTTTTAAATGAGTTATCGTAATATACGCTTTATTTTTGTTGAAGAAGTATTTTAACAGTTAATAAAATTTGATAAAAATTATGAAAAAATGTTTTTTTTTTCTTTTAATAGTTTTTTGAGTAAATTGCATTTAACATTCTTAAGATTTACATTTTATTTTAATTACATCATTCACATTTCAGAAGTTGTCGTTGGCCTCAAAACGTTAGCATACGGGTTCAATTGACATCCTTTCGTGATTAATAAATTTAATGGAATGGCAAATTGTAACTTCGTAAATGTGGAGGATGTAATTGAATTTTTTTTTTCTTGAAAATACATTTGGAAATAAGGGTGGCAATAAAATATAAAATTTTCATCAAACTTTATTACATGTAACACAACACGACTTGACCCGATCTATGAAATAGAACCCGATAAACACAACCCACCTGATTTTTTTTTTTTAAAATTTAACCATAAAATTAGTTGAAAATCATCACATTTTAAATATAATTGGGTAATTATTTAAATCAAAAACCGAATTCATCGACATAAGTGTATAAATTCTAAAGCACTTTTAAAAAGTATCCAAAATAACCTATATTATATAAAGTAACATAAATCTCCAACATACACTATATTAACTATAACCTTCTTATTTTATATATTTTTTCATAATACATACATATTGATAATTATAACATCGATTTTTCTTTAAATTTACAATAAAATTGTAACATTATATATCCTATTAAAGGTTTAAAATTAGTAGCATTTAACTAAATGGGTTGAGTGGGTCATATATGTATGCGAGTCGTATTCATGTCAACTGGACATGTACGATGACTAATCGTGTCATTCGCGAGTCATTTTCGAGTTGGCAAGTCTACCCGCATCACAAAATTATTTTGACATGAACACTTTTAAGGTTAACCCAAACATACTTATTTTGTGTCATGTTCGTGTCGAATTCACGTGTCATTCTAATATTGTCACCCCTATTTCAAAAAAGAGGGTGACATCTTTTCCTCTCGATGTTTATTTTTGTTTCTCAATAAAAAAAAAAAAGTTTGAATTAAGAGGTGGCATTGTTATCTCTCAATGATTTTATTTTTTAAAAAACATTTGAAGAGAAAGATAATGTCATGGTTTGATATATAAAAAATTATCCACCGTTTTTTACAACCAGATGAACTGGTTCAATAATCAATATTCCTTTTTTCATTAATTCTGTAAGAGTTAAATCCCTCTGAATCATCAAAATATTTAAACTCATTTCTCCCCTTTGAATATAAGATATAGTAATATCTCTTGGATTTATCAGTCTAAGCAAGAGACAATATACTTTGATATTATTGATAATTCTTTAAGGCTAAGGGAAAAGACTGAATTAGCGTGGGAACGGTTCTACCAAGAATATTTAGCGTTGGAGCGGTGAGTGCGTGCTCTCTGGACTGAACGAGACTCGCTTTGTCGAGCGATTGATATGCATCTTTATATAAAAGACAAAGATGTAGATCAAGAAATTTTTTGTCGGACGCGTAAATGGAAGCAGGGCTAGGCCAGTCTTTCACTAAGATTTTGAATAGCTGTCTCGAATTCAAGTTGATTATGTTTCACCTCTTACTCGGAGAAAGATGACCAAACAATTCCCAATCATGGCCCTTGCGGATCGGATCATCCATATAGTGTACAAAAACAAACTTCAGATATTTGCTATCTTTCTCTTTGAATGAGATATCAATTCCAGCGACGATTTTGTTAGATAGCTTACAACTATAATCGCTTTTTTTTTCAATCAAGTTCCTCCACCACTACGAACTCCAGTTAGAGTCAAGCATGATACACTTTTGAGTTATTGGAAGAACCCAAACACTCTCTTTCAGATCCAGGAAACAGCTCTCAGAAATATTTTTTTCTTTTGGAAGATACAGGAGCGAAACAATCAACCTATTGATATTGGAAGACCTAAAAACATCATCAAGAAACTCCGACACGTAAGTAAACCTAGATTTCATTTCATTGTAAACCACAAGTTCCTTGATTACAGACTCTTTGGACTCCAGGGCTAACTTGACTTCAAAAAAGATAACAAGCACATCATTATTTGGGACAGACTTCAACTAAAAAAGAGAAGACCAATTGCGTGGTGCTCTATTGGCTGGGATGATGAGAGTGGATGAGTCTTTTTCCACTGGGTCCATAATTCTTATGGACACCATCCCTTGTTTCCCTGCTGCACCGCCCTTGGTAAACATAAGTTTAAGCTGGTAATGCTGGTCTCTTTCGAGCCTAGGACCTTTTATCATGACTTCGGCTCGTTGCATACCTTGATCCATTACCGCTTGAATAATATTTCCTGCTGCGGTTTGAGCAGCAAAAGGTGTCCCTCTTCTTGTACCTCTGAATCCACAATTACCGACAGAGGACTAAGAAATCACCCTACCTCGTACATCAGTAATAGTCACAATGGTATTGTTGAAACGTGCTTGAACATGAATAACTCCCTTTGGTATTCTATGTGCATTTTTACGTGAACCACTACTTCTATGCCCTTCTTTTCTTGCCCGCAATGGGATTTTTTTCCCACTCTACGTTCCTACATGCTAGGCTAAATGTTTCGATTCTTCCTCTTTTTATACGATGATTAAGGAGCTTTATCCCTATCTTTTCTTCGTTCTTCGATGATGCCATAGATGCCACTTCTAAGAGGTGGAATAGAATAACCCGGTTAAAGTGTAATGATTATACGTCTGTAATGCATTGTATGTCCCATAATAGGTCCCATTGTTTTACCCTTTTTGAGGAGTCGATGACTATTCATAGCTATTACCTTGACACCAAAGAAGAGTTCTACCCGATGCTTTATTTCTGTCCTAGTTGATCATGATTTGACATTAGAAGTATATTGATTTTTTCCTAATAACTGAGTATCTAATTCATAAACGTTTTTAAGAAAGAGAATAATGAAACGCGAGGCTTCCTTCAGGTTTTTGAAAATGCTCAAAAAAAGAAAGCACGAGATCCCCCAACAAGTTGATTCTCCCATTTCAGAGAAGGACAACGTACCCAGAGACTTTTATTTCATATCAAACAAACCTTAGATTTTCTGTTTGTTGGGTAAAAGGATGGCTTTTGGGGAAAAAGGCTGTTCGTTCAACTGAGAATATATGGAATAGAAGTCGTCGATTATGATCCCCAAGCGATCAAAATTAAAAATAAATATAAATAGTGGATATTGATAAGGCTAAGGATTAAAGCACAATATTCATGGATCATACCTTTCATTCCACTTCCAATTCCTATTTTACTAGGAGTGGGACTTCTACTTTTTCCGACGGCAATAAAAAATCTTTGCGTTTGTGTGCTTTTCCTATTATTTTATTGTTAAGTATAGTTATGGTCTTTTCGGTGGGTTCAGACTCTTTTTCAAGTTAGCAAGAAAGGAAAGAAAGTAATCCTACGAATCGACAAGGTATAGCTCAGAGGTCTTACCAATAATGGTTATTTTACAAAGTTTTTGTCATTTCACTCACACCGAGGAGATTCTTTAAAGTTTAATGATAAAGAATGGTAATTCAAAAACCTAAAAAAAACACTAAAACATACATAGTTTTTTTCATGTTGATAAACAAATACATTATCTACCATTTTAGGGGGGAAGAATTACATGGATCACTAAGGTGCAACTTGATAAAGCTACCCCGATCCAATTAAAGTCTAATGTAAAATTTGGGTAAGTTAGGATTGAGATTTTTTAGAGTTGGATTGGACTAGGATTGAAAAATTTCAACTGGTATTAAATTTGGGTTGGGTTTTGATTAGAGTTTTTTCAACCCTAATCCAACATATAACATCTGAGTCCGAATTTAAATATGTAACCAGTATTACTAAGTAGTAGTTTGAATTTATTAGGATATTTGGAAATTTGATATTTGAATGTCTAAAATATATTAATATTTGAATACTTTATCTTACTACTTTTAAAATTATATTTTTAATATATAATATTCTAATATGAAAAAATAGAATTAAAAAATCCGATCCAATCCAATCTAACCTATTTGAACTCGTTTTGATATATATGACAAGCTAATCCGAATTCAACCTAGCTCAACCCAAACTTTCTTGTGTTGAGTTATGGTTGGGATTTATGTAACTCATTATGGATTGTGGGCGTAGAACTAAATTAGGATTGAAAAAAATTATGATTTGTGTTGGACTAAGATTGATCTCTGACCCGACCCAATTCAAACCATGTACATCCCTAAATCAGTAGCATACTTTTATAGATGGACTCAACCCTTCTCATATATTAACTTTATATTTATGTATAATATAGGGATTCTTGTTATGCAACTCCTAAAAAAACATTAGAGAAAACTCTTTCAAAATTCGGGTCAATTTTTTTATTTGTGTTCGCTATTGTAGGCTTTTAAGAAAAACTGGGTAAACAACATTTTTAATCCTCCAAGTATACATGGTTTTCTATTTTAGTATTTAAGTAAACTAACAATTTTTTTTTTCCTAAATGATATCACCAACTCATAATTTCGTCATATTTTGATCATTTTGTTAGCTTTTTGTCCAATTTTTTTCGTGAAATGCAATATTACCGTAATGAAGTGGCAAATGATTGTTAAGGTGGCCAAAATTCTCAAAATGAATAGCACAACATAAGACATAAAAAAAATTTGTTTCAAGAGCAAAAAAAAGATATGTGCATTCTTCTTTCTATTGCCCCTGAAGATTAATCACCAATTAACTATATCTGAAGACAAAAATAAATATGGTTTCAACTTCTATTTCAAGCAAATGTAAAAAATGTAGATCTAAGTGAAAATTTTCTCTTAACCCAAACACTAAACAATAAGGGAAAAAAAAAATTCTTTCCTCATTTCCTACTTGCCAAACAGCCAAAATTGTTCATTTTCTTACTTGCAAAACACCACCCAGCACATCATCTTTCTCCAATATCTTCAAAAAAACTTCACATGATCTCTATTACATGATCAATTCCTTAGGAACATTATTAATAAGCATTTTCATTTCATTTTTGGTCCAAATATATCAGTTTTCTAGACAACCAAATGAAAAGCCTACAAATAAAACTAAATGGAAAGTGAGAAAAAAGATGAAGACTGATTGAAGAAGAGGAGATCGCCAAAAGAGCTAGCAAGGGGAGAGTAAACAAAGCGATGGATAGTTAGAGACACGAATCCCATTTCGCGTTCAAGTTGTACTTTGACAGCACGATTTCCTTGTTCTTTGCCATTCTCCTTTTTATTTATGCCTTATTTTCTTCTTTGTTTGACTTTATTTCTTGGCAATGAGGGTTTTGTTTATGCTTTGTATTTTGCTTCTTTTTGTTTCCTATTGTCTGTGAATTGGTGGAGAAAATAAAGGAAATGGTGGAGAGGAAGAGGAAAAAGTAAAGGAAAGAGAAGAAAAATACAACATTTGTATTGAGGCTTGCTTAACAAATTTTAGCCAGGTCATGCTGACTATCTAGATTCGACAGAATGCTGACGGAATGATCAAAATAAAAATGTTGTTTACCCAAGAGAACTTCTTACATAGACTTGGAAAATTTTCAATTTTTATAGATATCGGACATGTTGAGATATTTTTCCCAAAAAAAAATTAAAGATCCCGTAAGAATATCTTTACAATATCCCGTACCAAATTAAAGATCCCAGAAGAATTTTTTTTCTTTCAAAAGATAAAGTATAACAAGTTTTTTTAGAGAGTGGGGATACCATAGAACCGGATCTATGAGAGTTATCACGGAACTGAGAAAGTTTACTAGTAATCACGAAAAAATTCTTTGATATTTATTATTTTTTTAATTTTTTTGTTCAATTTCCCTATGATTATTAGTAGATTTTCTCGATTCCGTAATAACTCTCAAATAATCGGTTTCAATGGGATCGAGACTCTTTTTTAGAGGGAAAAGAATAACAAGTTTAAGATTTTTTTTAATAAAAAAAACCTTATAATTAAATGTAGAACTATCTATATATTTAACAGTACAAGCCTGTGTGGGAGGGTGGGTATGGGACATAAATTTTCTTAAGTAGACTGGGTACCAAACATACACTAATAGTAGTCAGCTTTGGTTTATTATTAGTTAGCTTCTACTTCTATTACTTCTAGGCTGCCGTGAAACATATTTGTTGGTACAAATTTATGACCAAATTTCTTATGTATTTTTTATACATAGCAAACATTAGTAATTACAACATGCCAACAAACAAATAAAGCAGGGATATATGTAAGATCATTACTAATTGTTGCAATAAATTGTAACTGTACAATGGTGGGTTTTCTACATTGAAATTACAGTGCAGATTCGTAAATTATGGCAACCAATACAACTGAAAGATTTATACGTACGACTACTAACAAAGTAACAAACACTTTACCATTTTAGCGGATAAAGTTATTTACTGGGGATAAATACATTTACCGTTTCATAGTTTTGAAAATGACGCTTTGATCAAATGGCTTTTGTTAATTTTTTACAAGTTTGATAAAAAAACAGTCTTACCTTTTTATTAAAGAATAAAACAACTAATTATTTCAGAAAAAATCTCCTTACTTTTCATTTTTATTTAAATAAGTCCAAAATGAATTTAAATTAAAGAAATGACAAAAATAATTAAATTCAAAACAAAAAAAAAAATCAAATCTCAATTTTCTTCTTCAACTTCTTCTAAATTCTTTTGAAGAAACCCAACATTTTTACCAAGAATAATCATCAGATTGTTGAAGCTCAAGCCAGGCCTATAGCTTGTCCTTCTTCCTCTAACTCTCATTATTCTGTCTCTATCGGTTTCTCTTTCGTTGACTAAAACCCAAAGTTACTCTCTCTAGCAGCGCTGGTGTACGACCTCAGGCTAACAGGTCCGGCCTATTCGATAAGATTAAATCGAATACCGCCAGATCCAATCGGATCCGGTCAAACTCAACCAAATTAGGCCAAATATAACGATTGGGGTAAGACTTCCTGTCGTCTTCTTCTTCCAATCATCGTATTTTTCTTCTACAAACTTCATGTTATGGTTTATATCTAAAAAAATCTAGGTTTGATTTTGTGATCTAGTTTGAAAAAGAAGAAAAATCAGTTTAAGAAAGGATTTCTGGGTTTCAAAGCTAGACTTTCTAGGTTTGATTTTGCGATTTGGGTGTGAGAAGAATAAGAAGAATGAGCTTGATTTTTGGTTTTGAAAACTAAAATTCATGGGTTTGAGAAATTTGTTTGGTGATGTTTTGGGCTTGAAAAGAAGAACAAGAGTGGGTTTAAGAAATTATTTTTGGGTTCGAAAAGAAGAATATGAAGAAAAATAAAGTATGCCATGAGAGTTTTTAGTATTTGAAAGCGAAATTTGTTGTCCATGGACAATTTACATTTGGTAAGTAATTGAGATAAGGTTGATTTATGATCATCTTCACTTTTTTATTAACGACTTGAGGCTGATGATGTATTTATTTTCCATATGTGATTGTTATCAAGATGTTTTTAATTATTATTTCTTTTTCTTAATTTTTTGTAAGTGTTTGATCTTAAATGGGAATAAATTAGTAAAGTTGTGTTAATAATTATTCAAATATTATTTTATATAAAGTACATAAAATATAATAAAAGTAATTTAGGATTAAACACAAAATATGATGACATGTTAAGCTATTTAACCATTTTTAATAGTTGACTAACAGTTTTTTTGACATCAAGAATGCAAGTGTTTCGCAAAACCCAAAATATGAATAAAACAAAGGAGGTGTGTCATTTCCAAAACTACAAGAGATTACGATATTTTTCATTTAAAAATTAAAATGAAAGTCAAATTTATGGTAAGATTTAGCACTACATTGACAAATTTGAATTTAAATATTCTCCATTTGATAACGTAGTATTTAATCTTATCACAAACTTGATTCTATATTTCAAACGAACATGATTGTGATCCAACTACGAGGGGGTAAGTGTACATTATGCCAAACTTTAAGGGGATAAATGTATTTATCCCTATTTACCGCCAAACAAAAGGCTTAAAATAGAAATTTATCCATTAAAAATTAAGAATAAAAGAAAGGAGATAGTAACCTCTCCTTGCACAGAGGATAAGCTTTGTAGATTGCAAATGAATCAAAAAAAAAATATAAATAAATAAATTTATTCATTTAACTTTCAGTTTTAAAAAAATATCAATTTACCCTTGAGGATCATAAAACATATCAAGCGACCCTTTCCATTTGAAACGTTTAAGAACACATAAATGGCATGCAGAACCTCCAAAACAAAGGCAAAACCAGTTATTCAAGTCCACCACGTCGCATATTATCTGAAACAACAAAAACAAAAATCTCTCTTTTAATTGTATGTTAAAGATTACATTATAATTCTTTGCACCTCCATTAAAATGTTGCCACATATGCATATATATTATTTATATAGTTTTCAGGAAAAAAAATTGTCAAAAAGAAAACCTTATCCACCATCCATTTGGTATCCGATTAGGATAACCATAGATCAAGATATTGAACAACATAAGAAAAATAGAGAAAAAAAATGTAAACGAGAAACTAAGAAGCTCACGAGAGAAAACTTACCCTCTGATATGTGTAGCAAATAGTGGACGGTGAAGCAGCTCAAGCAAACAAATCCAATGAGATTAGGAAGAAAGATAGAGAATTTAAGGAACTGAAATTCTTAAAATACCTCAACCTGAACAAAAATTGAGCTAAAAATCCAAATGGGTTTTTGATAAAATCCCCTTCTTGGAAAAAAATAATTAACCTTCAGAGTTTAACCATGGAGGTAACAAGAGAAGCTGTGAGTAGCAGTAGTGGTGGGGTTAATATGGTAGGATCGGATGCTCCATCGGACTACCACATGGCTCCAAGGTCCGAAAACCCGAACTCGACTCAAGGTTCGGCATCGCTTCCTCAACCGCAACAAGCCATTCAGGTAGCCGCGTCGTCGCCGCCCGCAGCGGCGGGTTTGCTGGTGAAGAAGAAGAGAAGAAGGCCCAGGAAATAAGCTCAATTTGTTTACTTATGGTTACTGGTTACTAAGTTGATATAATGCAAACAAACTAATTTGTCGAAGAGCTTGAGAATGTTAGTAATACTGAATTTTGGTAAATGGAACATAACTCTGTACAGTGTAGTGTTTCTGTACTGTTTAATATGTTGAAAGAATTAAAATTACGAGGCCTAGATATATGATGACAAACTTTATCGATCGTACTCAGGATTGAGGTCGGCGATTGTTTCTGGTTTATTTGTGTTCTTGTTTGGCGCTACTGCAAGGAGATGTTTTCTTGATTTATTAGTTTTTGGGGACAATGATTATATAGTTTTTATTTTTCTGTACAATGTATTTTCTGTCGGTGTTTTGTATGTCCGATCATTGAATGTGCTGATAGGGGTTGATGGATTTATCAGTAGAAAACATGACATTTGTCCCATGTTTAAATCGTTTTTGCCACTTAACTATTAAATAAATAAAAAAGAGAAAACCTGTCAATAATACACCACTAGTCGATAAAAAATTTCCCCACTTTCTTTTCTTTCTTTATTTCTAGTTTGTTGTGTTTAATGAAGAGAAGATGTACATGAGATATGTAGGCCATCGTTAAATAATTGAAGCTAGAGAAAAGGAAAAGAGATTTTTTATGTGTATAATGGATTCTGAGTTTAAAAGGAGGGAATAACAACAGTTATGACTACTCTTTGAAGATATTTTTGAGCTTGTGTTTACCTGTGAGGGGAGCAGTCCAAAGGCTGGTAAGGAGAACAGAAGCATCCACATTTTTTTTTTTATAAGTAGAATCATCCATATCTTATCACCTATTCACATGTGAACCCTATAATGTAGAATGAGGTGGGAGGGAGGGAAAAGGAGCATGGGTCATACAATGATTTTTGTCATTTTATGATTTCTATGAGCCATCAAGCACAGTTTTGTTAGCGTCAATGTCAGAACACAAATGACACATCTCTAATTAGTTTGCAGTAGCTTGCATCTAAACCAACATATGCATAGGGACTGATGCACCTGCACCTACACAAAGGATGGTGCAGCAACCTTTGTGCATTCATTTGTAAATAAATTCTACCACTTTGTGGCATTTGTAAACATTTTGTTCTTCTTAAGAAAAAGAAATGGAACATATTCTCCTGATGGTCCACCTAGGACCGCATTTCTCATTTTTCAACTATCAATTTCATTACTGCTATGATCTATCCTAATGTGAGAAAGAATGCTATCAGCAAAAAGTAGTTAAGATTTGTACATCCAAATTATTTACCTGAATTAATCTTGATATTATAACCTTCCTTAAAAAAATAGTATTTGTCAAAATTATGAAGTACACTTTTAATTTTGTTATTAGGGTTATTACTTTTTGTGTTATGTTTCAATATCCCTTTACATTTTAGAAACAATCAATTTATCCTTGCATTTTAGACGTGTCAAATAAAATTTTTGAATGATAATTCCGAGAAAATTGATAATGGGGCACACAAAATTTTTGACTATTAACCATGACAATATTTTCTATCAAGATTTTTGTGTGAGCCCGTATCAATTTCGGTCAAGATTTTTGTATACATTGATATCAATATCACCGAAATTGTCATCATAATGATTTATTGAACATATGTCTAAAATGTAAAATCTAAATTGATCCCTTGATATATTATTTATACCCAACGTTTGTTGGGTTGGGTAGGTACATAACTAACATAACAATGCAATTTACATAAATAGCTTAAGTAGTTTCCTCAAACATTTCAAAAGGGGCATTGGTTTCTTTGGCTACTGAGACCTTCATTGTGGAGGAGCAGCAGTAGCAAGTAGACATTATGGAGGATACCAATCTCATTGAGAGGGCGCAATGGATGCTTAATTTTCCAGAACCTCCAATTCTATGGGATGAACTCAAAGGTTTCATAAGAGAAACCATCTTACCTTATGGAAACAACCAGTCTTCATCAACTACGAAGCAAACTAGCCAGAGACGTGTGGTTTCATTCTGACAAGGTCTATTTCCAATCCTTAGCTGGGGAAGGAATTACAAGGCTTCAATGTTTAAAAATGATTTGATGGCAGGTTTAACTCTTGCAAGCCTTAGTATTCCTCAGGCATACAAAAGAGTACTTTTCCTTCTATCTATAGTTACTGAGCAAAACATTACAGTAATATTTTTCTAACAGATGTTGCATTATTACAGAGTATTGGATATGCTAGTTTAGCAAAACTTGATCCTTAGTTTGGGCTATGTAAGTTGCTGAATTCAGTTAAATTATCTGATCCATTATCTGATCTCATTGCCTATAGGAAGCTTGCTTTTACAGTGACCTTCTTTGCGGGTACATTCCAAGCTATATTTGGAATTTTTAGGTAGTTATCCTTTTAAAGTGAAATTCATTCTTTTATTACTAATAAGTAAATGATTAATGAAGTTGTTGATGCCGCAAATTTGTCAGTGTTGATGTGGCCCTGTTGCTGACGTGGTCCTAGTGCTGACGTGGCCTTGGTGCTAACGTGGTCTTACACAAGTAACAGAGGTGAACTAAAAGACCCTCGGAAGGAGGGGAGAGGGAGACCTTCGAGGGCGCTCCGACGTTCTAATTAGAACGAGAGCTTAAGAGAGGCCGATGGTTAATTTTAAAGCAAATTTAATGCAGACTGTGCAAGAGTGAATGAATCTTGAACTCCCATACCTCAATTTATTTATAGTCCCTCGAGTAGGTGTTGCCCACGTAGGGGAGGGATGGTCATGCCCTATGATCCCGGGCTTTGGAGAGGGATCCTAATCGCGTGCTTAGTGGGTAGTGTGTGTCAAAGGATCGCGTGTCCCAGAAGGGGTTAGGTCCGCTAATCACGTTTTGACGTGGCGGTGGCATTTCTTGCTCGCTCCACGTGTGCTTTACCAAGCTGTGGAGTTTCTGACACGTGTCATCGTCCTATTGGTGATGCCATAATCCATGTGTAGGTGTTTCATTGGTAGAGGGTTTTTGTGGGCTCTATCATAGGCCCCCCACTTCCTTGAGTACATTTATATGTTTAAAAAAGTATTGTAGGCTACTCTCTTTAATGAAAGGGGTAGTGTGCCATGCTTTGACAGAATCGAGCCGAGTGTATGTGGAGCAATCCATCTGCTTGGCCTTGAAGACATGAGTTCGAGCATGTGTCAAAAATTTTCCATCTGCCCGGACCTTGGAGCTAGTGGGCCGATCACGTGTGAAGCAATCCATCTGCTTGCCCTTGGAGATATGAGTCCGAGCGTGAGTGGAGCTAGGTCCATCGGATTGGATCTTGGAGCTAGCGGGCTAAGCACGTGTGAAGTAATCCATTTGCTCACCTTTAGAGATATGAGTCCGAGTGTGAGTGGAGCTGGGTCCATCAGCTCAGATCTCGGAGATATAAGTCCGAGCATGTGTAGAGTCATCTATCGCTTAGACCTTGGAGCTAGTTAGTTGAGCCTGTGTAGAGCTATCCATCTGCTCGGCTTTGGAGAAATGAGTCCGAGCATGTGTGGAGCTGGGTCCATCTGCTCGGACCTTGGAGATATGAGTTCGAGCATGTGTGGAGTCGTCCACTGCTCGAACCTTGGACTTAGTTAGCCGAGCCTGTGTGGGGCTATCCATCTGCTCAGCTTTGGAGAAGTGAGTCTGAGCATGTGTGGAGCTGAGTCCATCTGCTCGGACTTTGGGTGTGCGCACTATGGCTTGGTAGTGTGCACTAGTGTGCACTGATGCTTGGCTTGCATGCACTAGTGTGCACTGATGCTGGGTCAAGGCTGAGGGTGTGCGCACATATGCCTTGGTAGTGTGCACTAGTGTGCACTGATGCTTGGCCTTAGGTGTGCGCACCATGGCTTGGGTGTGCGCACTAGTGTGCACTGATGCTCGGCTTGTGTGCACTAGTGTGCACTGATGCTGGGTCGAGGCCGAGGGTGTGCGCACTATATTGGGCCACTACGAGGGTGTCTGCACACTTGCTAATGCTCGGCCTTGGGTGTGCGCACTACGATGCTTGGCCATGCACACTTAGCAAAGGCTAGTACAAGGGTCTACGCACTACGGCGCTCGGCCGTGCACACTTAGCAACGGCTCGGAGAGGGACGTGCGCACTATGACCCTCGGTCGTGCACACTTAGCAACTGCTCGGACAGGGGCATGCGTACTACGGTGCTCGGCCGTGCACACTTAGTAACAGCTCGGACACGGGCATACGCACTACGGTGCCCGGTCGTGCACACTTAGCAATGGCTCAGAGAGGGACGTGCGCACTACGGCACTTGGCCGTGCACACTTAGCAACGGCTTGGACAGGGACGTGCGCACTACGACGCTCGGCCGTGCACACTTAGCAACCGCTCGGATAGGGGCATGCGCACTATGATGCTCAGCCTTGCACACTTAGCAACGACTCAGAGAACGGCACTCGGCCGTGCACACTTAGCAAAGGCTCGGAGAGGGACGTGCGCACTACGGCGCTCGACCGTGCACACTTAGCAACGGCTCGGACAGGGATGTGAGCACTACGGCACTCGACCATGCACACTTAGCAATGGCTCGAATAGGGACGTGCGCACTACGGATTGGCATTGCAACAGATGGGTTCTTTAGATTTCTTCGCTTGTACTGTTTAGCGAGAGATGGTGATTTCCCACAGACGACGCCAATCTATTGATGCCTCAAATTTGTCAGTGCTGACGTGGCCCTGGTGCTGACGTGGTCCTAGTGCTGACGTGGCCTTGGTGCTGACATGGTCCTGCATAAGTAACAGAGGTGAACTAAAAGACCCTCGGAATGAGGGGAGGGGGAGATCTCCGAGGGTGCTCCGATGTTCTAGTTAGAACGAGGGCTTAAGAGAGGTCGAGGCCTAGGGTTAATTTTAAAGCAAATTTAATGCAGATTGTGCAAGAGTGAATGAATCTTGAACTCTCATACCTTAGTTTATTTATAGCCCCCCGAGTAGGTGTTGCCCACGTGGGGGAGGGATGGTCATGCCCCTATGATCCCAGGCTTTGGAGAGGGATCCTAATCACATGCTCAGTTTATAGCGTGCGTCAGAGGATTGCGCGTCCCAGAGGGGGTTAAGTCCACTAATCACGCTTTGACGTGGCGGTGGCGTTTCTTGCTTGCTCCACATGTGCTTTACCAGGCTGTGGAGTTTCTAACACGTGTCATCGTCCTATTGGTGATGGCATAATCCATGTGTAGGTGTTTCATTGGAAGAGGGTTTTTGTGCGCTTCATCAAAAGTCTTGTTTTGTTAATTGTCTTACGTCTTTCTCTTTCAGTTCTTTTTATCTGTACGTTAACACTTTTTCTTTATGTTAATTGTTGAAAAATGCTAGTACTAAATAACACTTGTCTTTTCCTTGTGAATATTTTTTGTGTGAATGAAATGACTTTTATATTGATATTTGAATTTATATGAATTTGATGGTATATATATTGAAGAACAAAGGTTAGTAGGTGTTGATACTAAACCCAAAATAGTGTAAAAACATAAACCAGGTTTATTGTGGCGCTTTAAAGTGCCACAAAAATTACCAATATTTGGTATATTGTGGCGCTTTAAAGTGCCACAATATTCTCGTATTGTGATGCTTCAAAGCGCCATTATACTGCGGTGTTTCAAAGTGCCAGTATATTGTGGAGCTCAAAGTGCCAATATATTGCGGCGCTTAGAAGCACCACTATATTGCGGCACAAAATTATGCACATTGCGGTAAGCACCGGTACTAGCACTGCGACACCACACATACCGGCGCTTGCCATAAGTGTCAGTATCACATATTGTGGCACTTTAAAGCGCTGAAATATGCTAAAAAAAACGTCTGTCACTTATGTTGTAGTGTTTTAAAGTCGTTTGTCTAGGAATTGGATAAGTTTACTGTTGACCCTCGCCCGTATTTTAATGATGGCAAAACACAACTGTTATTTAACTAACATGTTTAAACTAAGTTGTATTAAGGATCAAACACATTCAACCAAGGAACAAAGTGCAAAAACTCGAACCAAATCAAGTATCAAGTGAAGACTGAAGATCTAGTATAGGTCTTAAGGTTTAGAACCAATGTAAGTCTCACTCATACATTGTATTAGCTTGTTTAATGGCTCAAACACAAATGGTTTTTCTAAAACCATTAATTTTAAAATGTTTTTAATGAAAAACAGAAGAAAAACTGGGTTGGAAGACAACCCAGTCGACTGGGTACATATACCAGTCGACTGGTATATGGGTCAGAAGGTACCCAGTCGACTGGATGAATTAACCCAGTCGACTGGTACTTTGACCAGTAATTTCCCAGTCGACTGGATGAATCAACCCAGTCGACTGGCAAAATGGACAGAAAGTCCCCAGTCGACTGGATGATATATACCAGTCGACTGGATACCCAGAAGGTCTGAAAACGTATATTTTTCAAGTGAACCCAGTCGACTGGTATCTCGACCCAGTCGACTGGTAGTTCAAAAATATGACCGTTGGACTCCAAATCTGAACGTTTTAAAGTAAATCTTTTTCAAATTAAAGTCCAAAACGGCCATATTAATTGATTGCTATATAAACCCTCTCAGCAAAGCATTCAATAACAAGCAGCACATATTCAAAAAGAGTTGATCTCATATAATCAAGTTTTTATACTCTTGAAACACAAAAAGCTTTGAAATAATCTTATTGAGCCATTTCTTCAAGCTTTACTTTGAAAGAGAGACATTTCTGTTGTAATAAGCTTTCATTTGTTGTCTCTCTACCTTTTACTTTACACCATCTTTGTAAAGGGATTACTTCCGAGAGGAAGGGGAAACTTCCGAAAGGAAGGGGATTTTTCGGTTTAAGCAATTCCTGTAAATTGCTTGTGTACGGTTTGTGCAACACCCGGCTAAGTCGTGCGACTAAGCTTTCTTAGTGGATTACTTCAAGGAGTTCCTTGAAGAGAGTGGACGTAGGGTCGGAACGAATCCGATATTGCCGAACCACTATAACTGTGTTTGCATCCTCTTTCCTTAAACTCTTTATTTACAGCTTTCTACTTGTATTAATTATTTGTTGCTTATCAGTTTTTATAAACTTGTATAAATTCCGCGAAAGTTTTTAAAAACCCAATTCACCCCCCCTCTTGGGTTGAAACCTCGAGCTACAATTGGTATCAGAGCCTCGTTCTCTTTATAAGGCTTAAATTCCTAGAGTTGATCCAATGGCAGCAAATAACTACTCTGAGGGACACTCTTATACTAGACCACCATTGTTCAATGGATCAAATTATAACTACTGGAAAAATAGAATGAAAATCTTCGTCAAAGGACAAGATTACAATCTATGGAGAATTATAGAAGAGGGACCTAAAATTCCCTCAAAAGAAATAGTTATTGGAGAGACTCTTCATACAATGCCTAAACTCAAAACTGAGTTTACTGACGAGGATTGTAGAACGATGTCTCTCAATAGCAGAGCAACAAGCATGCTACATTGTGCATTAGATATTTCTGAATATAACAAAATATCTGCATGCGTTTCTGCTAAAGAAATATGGGACAAATTGCAAGTCACATATGAAGGAACAAGTGAAGTAAAAAAGTCTAAAATTTACATGCTAATTTCTGAATATGAATCTTTTAAGATGTCTCCTAACGAAACCATTTCTGAAATGCACTCACGATTTACTACTATTATAAATAGTTTAAAACTGCTTGGCAAGAATATTGAGGAAGTTGAACTAACCAGAAAAATCTTAAGATCTCTACCTCCAGAATGGAAACCAAAGAGGACAGCCATTCAAGAGGCCAAAAATCTTGACAAGCTTGATGTTGAGACGCTGCTTGGGTCATTATTGACATACGAGATGGAAGAAATGACTCCCATCGTCAATGATGATGAGAAGAAGAAGAAGCAAATTGCTCTCAAAGCTTCTACGAGCAACAAAGAAAAGGAATTAGAACAAGAAGCAGAGAGCAGTGAAGAGGATGGTGAAATGGCTTTAATCACCAGACGATTCCATAGGTTCTTGAAGAAAAGCAAGAAACCTTACTCAAAGGATCCCACCTCAAAAAGGGAACCACTTATGTGCTATGGCTGCAAGAAGCCAGGACATATAAAAGCTGACTGTCCGGTTTCAAGCAAACCATACAAGGGCTTCAAGAAGAAAGCTATGGTAGCAACTACCTGGAGCGATGACGAAGAAGATGAGTCATCAGACAAAGAAATTGGATACGAAGAGATTGCCAACCTCTGTTTAATGGCAATCGATGATGAAAGTGAGGTAACATCTTCTCCCTCTTCAAAAAATAATATTGTTACTAGTAGTGAAGAATTACTAGAAGTCATAAATGAAATGCATGAAGAATTAAAGAAATTTGATTCTAGAAATTCTGTTCTTAAGAAAGAAGTATCATCTCTTTCTAAGGAAATGATAGTTCTTAGAGAAGAAAAAGAAAAATTATCATCTTTACTGTATAATTCGTCTCAAGATTTTCTTAAAGATGAAAATGAAAATTTGAAAAATAAAATTTCTGAATTAAACAGCACTGTATCTAGACTTATGCTTGGTGAAGAAAAACTTGATGAAGTGCTTTCTTCCCAAAGATTAAGTGGAGGAAAATCTGGTGTAGGATATTCTCCTTTGGGAAAACAAAAAACAAAAGAGAGCTTATTCATGAAAGCCTCTTGTGTAGATGGAGCTTCTACTTCGAAAGCTCCTAACCTTGTTAAAAGCACTCCCTTAATAAATCCGAGGAACTCTAGAAACTTAAATGATCATACTAAATTGAAGCATCCTAAAAATACTCATGCTTATTTGTATGCTCATTCTAGAAATGCTCATACACATCCTAGAAATAATCATCATGCTCATTCTAGGAACAATGTGTATAATCAAAGAATGCATTCTGCTCATGCTCAACCTAGGAATCACCATCATAGCTATTCTAGAAATAACTTGCATACATATGCTAGCATGTATCCTATAATGCATCATCGTTCATTTTCTGGAAATGACATGCATTTTCATACCCCTTACCATAGAATCATGTATCCTAGGAACTATCATCCTAAGGATTATAGGAATGCACATGTAAAATTTCCTAGAAATTTCTATGACTATAATGATAGGTCTGTGCATCATCAACATGTTCATAGAGCACCATATATTGTTAAGAAAGTATGGGTCCCAAAAGGAACCGTATTTTCAAGGACTAACCCCAAAGGACCCAAGAAATTTTGGGTACCTAAAAATGCCATCGTATATCCTTGTGTGATGTAGATTTGCCTTCACACCAAGGAGAAAGGTAACTGTTGGTACCTTGATAGCGGTTGCTCGAAGCATATGACCGGTGATAAAAGCGTATTCAAGGAGCTAACTCTAAGAGATGGTGGACTTGTGACCATTGGAGACAACACCAAAATAAAGATCATCGGGCATGGAAAAGTTGGTAATGATTTCTCAACTTTAGATAATGTATTGCTAGTACAAGGCCTAAAGCCAAATTTACTTAGCATTAGTCAATTATGTGACAAAGGATATAAAGTCACATTTGAGACCTCTCATTGTCTAGTTATAGACATCAAGAGCAACAAGATCAAATTCATTTGCCATAGACATGAAAATGTCTATATAGTTGATTTGAAATCCTTACATTCCAATAATGAAAAATGCTTTCCTGCTTTTAGTGAAAATCAATGGCTGTGGCATAGAAGGCTTGGTCATGTAAACATGAACTTGCTAAAAATTGTTTCAAGAAAAGATTTAGTTATTGGTCTTCCTAAAATCAATTTTGAGAAAAACAAAATTTGCAATGCTTGTCAAATGGGAAAACAATCAAGGATATCTTTCAAAGCAAAAAATGTTGTCTCAACTACTAGACCTTTGGAACTTTTGCATATGGACTTATTTGGTCCAATTAGTACCATTAGTCTAGGTGGCCATCAATATGCTCTTGTTATTGTTGATGACTATTCAAGATATACCTTTGTTATTTTTATTGCTTATAAGGATGAAGCTTTCAAAGGATTTGAAAAGTTTTGCAAAAAGGTACAAAATGAAAAAGGAATTTGTATTTCAAGCATAAGAAGTGATCATGGCAAAGAATTTGAAAATCAAAGCTTTTCAAAATTTTGTGATGAAAATGGAATTAATCACAACTTTTCAGCTCCTAGAACTCCTCAACAAAATGGAGTTGTTGAGAGGAAAAATAGAGTTCTAGAAGAATTTTCAAGAACAATGCTTTGTGAAAATAATTTACCAAAATATTTTTGGGCTGAAGCCGTGAATACTTCTTGCTATATTTTAAATAGAATTTTGATAAGGCCCCTGCTTGATAAAACTCCTTATGAACTATGGAAAGGGAGAAAGCCAAATATTTCCTATTTTCGTGCCTTTGGTAGTAAGTGCTTCATCTTAAATAACAATAAAACTAACTTGGGTAAATTTGATTCCAAGACCGATGAAGGGATATTTTTAGGATATTCTACTACTAGTAAGGCTTATAGAGTTTTCAATAAGAGAACTCTAGTAGTAGAAGAATCTGTGCATGTAACTATTGATGAATCTAACCCAATGAGTAGTGGAGAAGTTTCCTTTAAAGATGATGCAGATTTTATTCCAAGAATGGAAACTTCTACTCCCATTGTTGACCCAAAAGTGAGTTCTTCTCAAACAAATGAAGGGATGGCAACTCCAAATTTGGACCAACCATCCTCAAGTCAACAAGAGGAAAATCTACCCAAGGATTGGAGGTATGTAAATCATCATCCAATTAATCAAGTAATTGGTGATCCTTCACAAGGGGTAAGAACTCGCTCTTCCATTAGAAATATTTGTAATTTTGTAGCTTATTTGTCTCAAGTAGAACCTAAGACATTTATAGAAGCTGAAAAAGATAATGATTGGATAATTGCAATGCAGGAAGAGATAAATCAATTTGAGAGAAACAATGTTTGGAAACTAGTTCCAAGACCTAAAGATCATTCAATTATTGGAACTAAATGGGTATATAGAAATAAAATGGATGAAAATGGTATAGTAACTAGAAATAAGGCTAGACTAGTTGCTAAGGGATATAACCAAGAGGAAGGAATAGATTTTGATGAAACCTATGCTCCCGTAGCTAGATTAGAAGCTATTCGAATGTTATTAGCCTTTGCATGCTTTAATAAATTCAAGTTATTTCAAATGGATGTGAAAAGTGCCTTTTTAAATGGCTTTATAGAAGAAGAGGTTTATGTTGAACAACCTCTTGGTTTTGAAAACCCTAGTCTTCCAAATCATGTCTACAAGCTTTCTAAGGCTTTATATGGGCTGAAGCAAGCTCCAAGGGCATGGTACGAAAGACTAAGCAAATTTTTGATTGATAATGATTTTGTAAGAGGAAGAATAGATACAACTCTCTTCACAAAAACTCACAAAAATGACACTTTGATAGTTCAAATATATGTTGATGATATTATATTTGGTGCTACTAATGAATCTATGTGTCAAGAGTTTGCAAAGTGCATGCAAGGTGAATTTGAAATGAGCATGATGGGAGAACTTACCTACTTCCTTGGACTGCAAATCAAGCAACTAAAAGGAGGTATCTTCATCAATCAACAAAAGTACGTCAAAGATCTACTAAAGAGGTTCGGGATGGAAAGCTCAAAACCAATTGGAACACCTATGAGCACAACCACCAAACTTGATCTTGATGAAGGAGGTAAAACTGCAGATTCTAAATATTATAGAAGCATGATAGGTGCTTTACTGTACTTGACTGCAAGTAGACCTGATATAATGTTCAGTGTATGCATGTGCGCTAGATTTCAATCTAATCCTAAGGAATCACATGTAGTTGCAGTAAAAAGAATCCTTAGATATCTACAAGGGACCCAGACCATAGGATTATGGTATTCTAGAGAATCATCTTTTGAGCTAGTAGGATATTCGGATGCTGATTTTGCTGGATGTAGGTTAGATAGAAAAAGCACAAGTGGAACATGCCAATTCTTAGGTGCTATGTTAACTTCTTGGTTCTCCAAGAAACAGAATTCAGTTGCACTATCAACCGCTGAGGCGGAATATGTAGCAGCTGGCAGTTGTTGTGCCCAAGTACTATGGATGAAACAACAACTAGAAGACTATGGCATGAGTCTCAAAAATATTCCTATATTTTGTGATAATACTAGTGCCATCAACCTAACCAAAAATCCTATTCAGCACTCTAGAACCAAGCATATAGAGATTAGACATCATTTCTTAAGAGACCATGCTCAAAAAGGTGATATAAGATTAGAATTTATACCTTCAGAAGATCAAATAGCTGATATTCTTACAAAACCCTTAAGTGAAGCTAGTTTTTGCAAAATAAGAAAGTTGATGGGATTGCTTGATTTTGATAAATTGAATGTTTGATTGCATCTCATTTCATCATTTGCATGTTTGACATTGAGTGATAGAGTATTAATCCATGTTTAATTATTCCCTTCACTCAAAAATGTCATAGATAAACAAATTCGTGCTATAAATTCAAGACTGGAAATTTTACTAATGGTCCAGTCGACTGGTAAATGTGCTCCAGTTGACTGGTAAGTCACTGCCTGATTGGCCAGTCGACTGGTAATTTTAACCCAGTCGACTGGTAACTCTCTGCCAAAAACTCCAGACGACTGGTAAGTCTTCTCCAGTCGTCTATAAAATCAAATCATGCTTGGAGCCAAATTTTTTTTCATTTTTTTTGAACCCCCAGTCGACTGGTATCGATAGCCCAGTAGACTGGTATCTCACTGTCAGTTGATCCAGTCGACTGGTACGTTTACCCAGTCGACTGGTAAAAGAAATTGTTCATCTTTTCAAAGGGGCCCAGTCGACTGGTAAGTTTACCCAGTCGACTGGTATCGCGATTCTATAAAAGGGACTGTTCATTTTCGCCCTTCTTACGCCATTTTCAAAGAGCCCAAGCTTTCTCTCTCTAAAAAAATTCATCTTTTTGATCTAAAAACCATCCAAATCCCTTCTAAACACACCGATCTACTCATTCCTAAAGAGATTTTTAACTTTCTACGGTTAAAATCTCTCATTTTTACCAAATTTCCTTTTTTCCAAAAACTTCAAATTTCTCGAAAATGAGTGACAAAATCCGTATAAAACTCACAACAAGTGGACCTAATGCGCCCAAAAAGCCTAGGTCTTCAAAACCTTCGGCTTCGGAATCAAAAGGGAAGGGAGTAGCAGGGTCATCCAGCAAGGAGCCCAGAACAGAGTTGGAGCAGGCTCTGTTTTTCAGCCCAGCTGCTCATAAGAGGTATAACTCTATAATCCGTCACAAGAAAATCATGACGGGTAGAGTCGTTGATTTCGACTCCATTCGTCATGGTAATTTCGATATTCTACCAGCCTTTGAGGCAATAAATCTGACCCCACTGGTCAGTATTCATGAAAAATATTACCCGCGACTGATTCACCAGTTCTATGCGAACTTGGTGAAACCCAGTCCTCTGGCTCTGAGATTCAGAACCAGAGTTAGCGGTGTGGAGTTTGAGGTCAACACTGACCTCTTGATGAGCATTCTGAGAATCCCTATAAGGGGGGTTCAATGGAGTCTGGATGGATGGCCAGACAACTTTGAAGTTGAGGAGGCCTGTCGGATAGTCAGGGGCGACCCTAACTATGTGTACAGACCCACTACATTTCACACATGTAGTGACTTGCCCCTCGACTCAAAAATGTTTCAATTGATTGTCAGTTGGACCATCCACCCGAGACTCGGGAGTCGAGGGTATCTATCTAAAATAGATACGGTATTGATTTGGTGCCTAAAATCTGGGCACCACTTCAATATATATCCTCTGCTGCTCGCCAACATGATAAACGGTGAAGCAAACGACTCCGGGTGTCTTCCTTATGGGATGCTCATTACACTCATCCTCCAGCACTTCCGGGTACCTTTGCCTGCCTCCGAGGCTCAGGATATCGGATTGACGGATATCATCAACATCTCATCTCTAAAGAAGATGGGATGTACTGTTCGTGAAGGGTTTCTCTATCCTAAGGCTGGAAAGCGCCTAAGGATTCGAGAGGATGCGAGTGACAGTGATGAGGATGCTGATACGGCTGCTGAGATGGAGACAGATACCCGAGCACCTCCCATTGGTGACTCGAGTACTGGTCAGACTGGATATGGTGACATCCTACGAGCTATCGCGAGTCTTCAGATGACGATGGAGTCTGGTTTTCAGTCCATGCAGTCCGATTATCAGAGGCTGAGCTCCTCCATAGACCACCTACGGGATGACTTCGAGTTACATCGAGAGCACACCGAGGGTTCCCTAGCTGAGATTAGGGAACTTCTTCGTGACAGCTCGGACTCTCCCGCACCATGAGTCTCTCAGTTCTTAGCACTTTTCCAGTTTTTGTCACATAGCACGGACATCTCATGTTTGTTTTTTTTTTTTTGTTATGGCTCTATGAGTCCCTACTTGTATTGACTTTTTCTCTATGATAATGTAATACTATTAAACATATTTATTGCATTTATTTACGCTATTTGTGATATGTTAAATATCTGTTTAGTCACTAAATCTGATATAAAATGCTTATATGCTTGAAAAACTTCCGGTTCTTCCCGGGAAGGCTTCTGAAATTCAAATGAAGACACATCTTCGCGTACATATTTGTATTCTTATAACCTATTTGACTATATTGGCTAATTAGCTTATTTTTTATGTTATGCCCCCTTTGGTTGCTGTTGTCAAAACGGGGGAGAAAAATGAGAAAAACGAGAAAATCTAAGTAAAACGCAACTAATGCATAGATTTAGGGGGAGCATTGCTCCATATCTGTGTAAAAATGTTTATTGATTGGTTGAGTTTAATTTTAGATTGGTTGAAAGAAATATAAACTGTGTTTGCTTGTTTACAGGGTGGTTTTTCTCGAAAAACAGAGGAGACTCTGTCCAAATTTTTGTAAAATCTTAACACTTAGTTTTTAAAACTGTTTTTACATTATTAGTTTTGTCATCATCAAAAAGGGGGAGATTGTTGACCCTCGCCCGTATTTTAATGATGGCAAAACACAACTGTTATTTAACTAACATGTTTAAACTAAGTTGTATTAAGGATCAAACACATTCAACCAAGGAACAAAGTGCAAAAACTCGAACCAAATCAAGTATCAAGTGAAGACTGAAGATCTAGTATAGGTCTTAAGGTTTAGAACCAATGTAAGTCTCACTCATACATTGTATTAGCTTGTTTAATGGCTCAAACACAAATGGTTTTTCTAAAACCATTAATTTTAAAATGTTTTTAATGAAAAACAGAAGAAAAACTGGGTTGGAAGACAACCCAGTCGACTGGGTACATATACCAGTCGACTGGTATATGGGTCAGAAGGTACTCAGTCGACTGGATGAATTAACCCAGTCGACTGGTACTTTGACCAGTAATTTCCCAGTCGACTGGATGAATCAACCCAGTCGACTGGCAAAATGGACAGAAAGTCCCCAGTCGACTGGATGATATATACCAGTCGACTGGATACCCAGAAGGTCTGAAAATGTATATTTTTCAAGTGAACCCAGTCGACTGGTATCTCGACCCAGTCGACTGGTAGTTCAAAAATATGACCGTTGGACTCCAAATCTGAACGTTTTAAAGTAAATCTTTTTCAAATTAAAGTCCAAAACGGCCATATTAATTGATTGCTATATAAACCCTCTCAGCAAAGCATTCAATAACAAGCAGCACATATTCAAAAAGAGTTGATCTCATATAATCAAGTTTTTATACTCTTGAAACACAAAAAGCTTTGAAATAATCTTATTGAGCCATTTCTTCAAGCTTTACTTTGAAAGAGAGACATTTCTGTTGTAATAAGCTTTCATTTGTTGTCTCTCTACCTTTTACTTTACACCATCTTTGTAAAGGGATTACTTCCGAGAGGAAGGGGAAACTTCCGAAAGGAAGGGGATTTTTCGGTTTAAGCAATTCCTGTAAATTGCTTGTGTACGGTTTGTGCAACACCCGGCTAAGTTGTGCGACTAAGCTTTCTTAGTGGATTACTTCAAGGAGTTCCTTGAAGAGAGTGGACGTAGGGTCGGAACGAATCCGATATTGCCGAACCACTATAACTGTGTTTGCATCCTCTTTCCTTAAACTCTTTATTTACAGCTTTCTACTTGTATTAATTATTTGTTGCTTATCAGTTTTTATAAACTTGTATAAATTCCGCGAAAGTTTTTAAAAACCTAATTCACCCCCCCTCTTGGGTTGAAACCTCGAGCTACAATTACTTTTTTTATTTAAATGTCAAAAAGGTTATAAAAATTATTATTTTTTAATTATTGACAATATTTTATGTCTTTCTAATTTTTAAAATTTCTAAGTTGTTGTTGTTGTTGTTTTTTTTTTTTTTTTTTTGTTATATTTCACCGATTTGTAAGTCATTTCATCTTCTTTCTTTATTTTATATGTTGTTTTGTAAGTTATTTATTTAGAAGATTTTTGAAAGTTGTAATTTTTAAGTTACTTGTTTATGTTGTTTTTGTTCAATTTCTAAGTTATTTTTAATATTTAACTTTATCAATAAAATGATTGCTTTTCTATACAATTATAAGCATTCAATTCAATATTTATAATTTTTTCTAAATTATTTTCAACAAAAATGGCAATAAATCAATATATACTTATGAGGCCCATAGGCCGACACATCCCAGTAGCCATGCGGGTCTTGGGCCGTGCCTGGCCGAGGTTTTTAAAAATACAACACGGCACGAAGGTATGGTGGGCCGCCTTGTATGGACCGTGGGCCACCATGACACGACCCACTGCCTCCCCTAGTGGCACAGCAAAAATACTTGGTTAGGTGGGATTTAAACATTTGGTTTTAGATCAGTTTGAAAGTTCGTTGATAATTTTGAAAAACTTCATTAATAACGTCAGTATAAATGTGAGACCCAAAAATTAGTGTTACCGGTGAAATTTTTCAAAATTACTAATAAAATTTCGAACTGGGCTAAAATATTAGTTTAAAACCTGATCTAGCCTAGAAATCCAACTAGTTATGAACCGCATCACTCACTCACTCTCTTAAACATGCCAAGTGGCCAACAACATTAATTTGGTATTCCCATAAAATACATCAACCATAGAAGGATTTCTTGGCTGGCTGGGTTTAGATCAACTGAAAACTCTACTGATAATCTTATAAATTTTATTAGTAATGTTAATTTTTGGGTCTCACACCTATATTGATGTTATCAATGAAGCTCTTCAAGATTACCGGTGAAGTTTTCAGTTGGTCTAAACCATTAGGTTTAGACCCGAGCCAACTAAGAATTTTTGCAACCATAGACCTAATCATAGATTTATACCCTATGGGCAAATCAATGAAAAAGTGAAAATACTTACGGTCCATATGTAAAAAATATTTTATACTTTTTATCTCTATTTTATTTTAAATAATTTGTTTATTCTTAATAAAATTTAAAAAATAAGTTTTTTTTTGTTTTTATATAATATTTAAAAAATAAAAAAATATTACCTTTCAAATTATATTGAAAAAATAAAGAAGTTTTATTTTCTAAATTATATCAAGAATATGTAATTTATTGAAAAACTATTAAGAAAAATTGAGATAGAAAATGAAAAATGTTTTTCACAACTAAATAAACCTTTAAAATTGTTTGATTTTTACTAACAAAAGTGAAGCCACTCTCTGCTATGGGATCCAATTACTTCCTCAACTTTTTTATTTTATTTTACTATAGTATATGTATGTTGCTTTAAAAACAATACAATTTTAAAATTTTGCCTACCCAAAAATTATAAAAGCTTTCAATAAAATTAAATTATGATAAATGTATTACAAATTAAAATCTCATGAGTGACATTTTTTTTAAACAGTATGACAATTTTTTTAAAATTTAAAAATAATAAAATAGGATTCAATCGAAATCAAATATATTTATATTCAATTTTATAATTTTAAAAATTAATTATCAAAATATATTTTGACTTTTCACTTAAATTATATAAAAGATAATTAATTAGTAAATTCTTAGAATAAAACTATTTATTTGTAACCCAATTCTGTTTTATTTAGTGTTTCTTCGAAAAAATTACCTCTCATTTTTCCATTTTTCAACTTTCCATTTTAACCATAGTCTCCGTGGGGAAAGTTCACACCTTTTTTTACTTTCAATTTTTCTATTTTTTGTATTGGTTATTTAGTTCATAAGTTGGTAAGTTGATTAGTAATTAGTTGAGTGATTTTAGTTCTAACATTCTTTTTTTGAGTGAATGAAAAAATTATTAGGTTAGAAATATACCACATGGATATAAGATCAAACAATGATAATTTTTCATGTTAGATTCATTTAATCCATAATTTGTGGGCTATGCCTGCCAAATTCTTGAGATAGTAGTTAAGTGAACTACGATGATGATGATAACGACGATGATGATGATGATGATGATGATTATTATTATTATTATTATTATTATTAAAATACATGTATAACTCTATGGTTTTGCCTATTTTTATAACAAACTCTGAGCTTTTTTTGGTACATAATAAATCATATAGTTTCAAAATAAAATTCTCTTAAAAACTTAACAACACAAAGAATTTGATCATGATTTTTTTGTACACATGCAAAGATAAATGTGATCTACCATGAGAAAAAATATTAGAATTTTTTAACAATTGAAATATTTTTTTCTTATTTTTTACTATTAAATATTAGAAAACCACCAAAAAAAAAACACAAGTGCCCAAATGGATACAGACAAATAGGGGAGTTAATAGAAGCCTAATGGATACATAATTTAAAGATTACCAAACTGCGGTAGTAACACTACTATCCCTTATAATATGATTGGGGGTTTCAAGTTCCATCATGCACCTACTACAAATATTAGATTCCAACAAACCAATATGGTGCTATGGTCTTGTTTGGGTTTGTATTAAATACAACTTAAAGTGATTCAAGGTAAAAATTGTCTTGAATCATTTTAAATTGCATGCTTTTAAGTCATCTTTAATGCAAACTTAAACAAGGCATTATAGTTCTTACCCTGACTTTCTTATCACTGTGAAGGATTTTTGGATATTGATAACTTTGTGTTTGATGTGTAAAGGCAACTCATTTTTATATTATTGATTGATAGGATCTTAAAACAAAAATTATTTGGCTCTAATAGCCTACAATTTGATAATTTTAAATGAAAGATTTTTTTTATCGGTAAAAAAAAAATGTTTATCAAAAGCACGAAAGGTGTGCCGCCCAATTACAAATATGGTTTATTTAATATATTAGAGTCATAGACTAGTATCATAAATTTTTGATATTACAATGACAATTAAGGGCATTGTTTCTTTTTATTGTATATACTTAGAGACATGTTAGTGATCATTCATGAACTATATCATTTTAATACGAGGATTGTTAGATATTAGAATATTAACAACAAATAAGATAAGGACTACTGATGAGAGTAGTGAGATAAACAAGGTTCAAAATATAAACAAGCTTGGAATATGAAAGAGAGAAAAGAAAGCAATAAATAAGAGAATCTTAATAAGGTGAAAAATTTTAGATTATGATTTGCGTGATGCAGTTATTGGTCTCTAGGTAGCCTCAATAGATGACAGTGAAACTAGGTTTTTAGCTGCTTGCACTATTTACATAGAGATCGAAATTAGAGATTGAATTGTTTGATGCACTTTGTCCAGTTTTTGTTCTTCTAAAATTGCCTCATGCTTCTAAATATTGTTGGGTCGATTCTAGTCATTTTTAATGCATCTTCAATCTTTCTCTCGTTTTTTGTGTGCGCACGCATGTGAGATCAATTTGAGCCACTTATTTATTTGCATATTCACAAATGGTTTATGGATAATCTATCAAATTATGATGTGCATAATACGGTAATTAGTCTTTAGGTGGCTTCAACAGATGACAAATGAGCTCAATTTGTGGCTACATGCACTGTTTACATAGAGTACTGGATTAGAGATTGAATTGTTCAAACATTTTTCCATTTTTTCTTTCTTCTAAAAACTGCCTCCTGCTTCTAAATATTGTAGAGTTGATGCGTGTCAGTTTTAATCTAGTTGCCCTAATTCGTCCAAGTTAAGTGGAAAATTTTGTGGAATCCGTTGATCTTGCAATTTAAAAAGGAAAACGTAGTAAATCAGCGGATTTTAAGGAGAAAATTCGTGGATTTTACTAAGCAAATCCGTAAAAGGTGTGTTTACCTTATTTGACCGTTGCTTTAAATTGGTGCATTAACTTAGTTCAATCTCCATGAACAAGACTCCAAAGCTGGGCTTGAACACGACCCCAAGCCGGAGAAAAAATCTATACCCCATTGTCCATTGGAGCCTTTAATTACTCTCTCGCACCAGCCCTATTAGAGCTATCTTGGATAGCACCATCTGTATTCACGTTAATATAACCTGGGGATGGGAAGTCCAACCAATGAGAGTAGGTTGTTTCACGCTTTGATTTGGACCACCACATAAACCATTCCATTTCCACTCTTTAGATAAAACAGTGTTAATGGTGAGAGGAATAGGGCCAGGTGATGGTTGGAAGATGAATTTGTTTTTCGATAGCCAAAGGTTCCAGCACATGAATGGGAATAACGTATTCCATGGGAGTCCAATTATTGTTTTGAAGGTAGAATTACAATTTTCAAAGAGTCATTCATGGAAAGTTTTAGTGAAGAAGCTCGCAAAGGTAGGTCCGAGGAAAGCCAGGATTTGAGAGCATGGATGCAACCTGTAGGAGAGTGTAAGGGAATTTCACTATAGCAAGAGCAAAAAGGGCAAGAACTCGAGGAGAAAATTTCCAACTTGTGAAGATAAGCTTTTGTGGGAATTCTTTCTTGCACAACGAGATAGAAAATTTTGGATCTTAAGAATTGTCTTTGTTTTCCAAAGGATGTTGAGAGGAGAAGAGTTTGGGCTAAGATTAGGCTCAAGGAGTGGATAAACTACGCTGGACTTAAAGGAGCCATCAAGGTTGTTAGCCCAAGCAAGGCAATCATTTTTGGGTGACTAACCAACAAGGCGAGCCAAGAATTTTATATTTAATGTCAGTAAGAAGCTCAAAGGAAATCTTGGACAAATCTAATCCCAAAGAATTCATAATATCATGGGCACACAATCTATTGGGAAAAAACGAATCACGTGGAAGTGACTTGATATCGAGATTTAATTTAACAACACACAAAAATTTAATGAAAAGAAAATAAACAACAATGAAGTAAAACAAGTGAACACACAAGATTTACATGATTCTACACAATCTTGCCTACGTCCACGGAGAGACTAAACCCGTTCTTTACCATGAGAGAAAAATAAAAAAATACCGATTGTGTTTTTATTCCCAAAACCGATCCCAAGAACTCTTGTACACCATCTCTCAACCTAAAGAACACTTTCTAACCTTGTGCCTTGTGTGTTGTCCTCATATTCTAATGTACACATATATATAGCCACCCAAAACTTGATTCTCAAGATACTTAATCTTTATAATGACCCATCTTGGGTGGACCCTACCTGAGACGGAATCGTCACCTTTAAGCTCCGAGCCCTAACTTGGATGTCATACATACATCTTACCATACAATATAATCTAAAATTTTTCATGATCAATCAAAATTTTCCATGTACAATCATATTCATACAACACAACTAATGCATCACTCTTTAAAACCTTATAGTTTACAAAACGTACAACAATTTGTATCCTATAATTACATAACAACACTTTTAAATGAATTTAGACTCAAGACAAAACTAAGGATGCCGCTTCCAAACCGCCTGTACAATCTTTAACTAACGACACTCAACAGAGCTTCCTTCCATAATGCGCTGTCACCTGGGGGTAAAATAAAACATAAAGGAGAGGTGAGCTTCAAAAAGCTCAGTGAGTAACACATTACTCAAAGTACTCGATTTTTAGTTTTTGTTTACCAATTCATATCATACATTAAGTCAATTAGCATAAGACTCTAAGTTACTTCCATATCTTTTGAAATTTTACCCTTACAGTTCTTATATATCTTCAATTCAAAGAAAAGTGTCTATCATACAATGGCACTACACAACATATCATAATCACAAATGAATTTATAGTACATTCATACACTCATCACACAACCCAGTCTCACAATTTCCACATCATAAACAATCAACCACAATATCATCCTGTCACACAAATCAACATCATATGCTCTTCACTGGGCCAATCACATCATGTGCCTCTCATTGGAACAATCACATCAATCATCTTATGAAATAAAATGCAATGCATAATCATATCTCAGTTCATTTCATCTCTTTCATTTCATTACCCCTCATGTACCGGTACGTTTCTCTTCATATATTCTCTGATCCCCTTCACCCATTCCGAGAGGGTCCTACCATTTCTAATATTATCCTTGGCAGGCCCTATTATGTACTCATGCACATAATTCGTTTGCACACAACAACCATAAGATCATATTTATGCAATGCATTTACATCACAACAAATCTCAAACACAATCACTCACAAATCCAATTCATAACAATCCACCATATCACAATCACAATCACAATACTTTCAGTAATAATATCACATGGTATTAGAAAATGATATACCTTTATATTTTTACTTACAAATATCTTATTTCGTATATATACCAATTCACGTAATGCATCAAATTTGAAACATATTTATATTATTAATTTCTCGTATTCAATGTTTAGTTAAGCCTTTAGGTTCTTAATTTCCTTCTCACTTATTAGAAGTAAGGCGAACTCACCTCACTACACAATCCACAAACTAGTCCCCAACTACTTCATTTGTTCTTCAAAGTTGTTTATCACTTGTGCCTAGAAGTAAAATAACACTTAATCCCATCATTATAAAACATTATTGAATATTAAACTACCCTAAAAGGTATTTGTATAATTTTTATATCATGCGTGTACTTCATATGCAGCCAAAAATCGAAAAATCAAAATGTTATACACTTTTTCCTTCCCTTTTCAAATCATTGCCTTTGGATTTCAAAAACACTTTAATCTCATTAATACTAAGAATGTTAAAGGTATTTTAATCATATTTCCAATGTATATTAAAATTAAAATAAATTAGAATGCTTTTACATTAAAAATTGTAGGAAAAAGTAAAATTTTCAAAAATCATCATGCCATAGACGACAATGGCCTTTCATAGTCGATTGTCAAAAGTCCAGAGATCTTCCATAATCGACTGTGTCCTAGATATAATTGACTATACCCTCTAATTCAAGTAATTTTTGGTCTAGAAGCCTTACGTAGTCGACTATGTCTTTTGATTATGGTAAAAATCTTCACAAAAATTCATCATTTTCTCCAAAATTCTTCTTGATTTCCGCGGTTCTTTTCAAATCTTCAAAGATACAAGTTTCTTATAGTTTTATTAACAAAAACCAACATTAGCCATATCGAAATTTGAACCTCAAACTTCAAAATCATAAATTTTGGTTCAAAACCCATTTTTTCTTCAAAATAACCTAAATTTTTCTCAAAATATCTCAAATAGGCTTCAAATCCATAAATTCAAGCTCAAATCCTTAGTTTATTAGCATGCTTGAAGATTAAAGCTAGAGAAAAATAAAATTTTACCTTGATTTTGAGCAATTTTCCCTATATTTTCCTCTTCTTTCTCTTCTCTTCTTCTCTTCTTTTCTTATCTCTTTCTCTCTTTCTTTTAGTCTCTCTAAAGACTTCCAGCACACACACACACACACACACAATCTGATCTCTCTTCCCCCTTTTATAGTCTCTCTTTTACTTTATGACAACTTTTCCATTCCACTTCACATTTTTTTACATTTCACCACACCACTCTTTACATTTTCAATTTTACTTAGTTTTCCTTACCACCCTTCAGAAATTTTGTAATCTTCCATTGACATGTGTTTTTATTATTTGATTCCTAGTTTATTTATTTATTTCCAAGTCTTACTAATCCCAATATGAATTAATTATAATTTATTTTCAAATAAACTCACAAATTCATATAAAAAGTACTCCCGTGATTTAAAATAATTTAATTAAATAGCGGTCTCTACAGTCTCTAAGTAAAAAAAAAATACTTTCCATTAAATTATCTTGCTTTACCCACTAAGAAACTTGGTCTCTAAGTCAAAAAAAAAAAAAAAACTTTTTACTCAAATATCTTGTTTTTGGTCTTAAGTTTTTAGGGTCCCACATCAAGAATATGAGTCATATCCGAACAAATATCCACCTTGACAAATATTCTTGCCACTTTGAAGATTAGTTGTACATCCACTTGCTTGTTAATTCCACAAACAGAAACCATTGGACATTAAGTCTACCAACTACACACAACTCAAATCAGCAAATGGTTATGACTCCACATGATTCGAAAAGCATGACAAATGCACATGTGTCGTTGCCTCAAGTCAACTTCACTAGTTAACTCCAAAGAGGGACCTCTATTTGTCCTCTCCCTTACTCTCATTCATCTTTTTTGGCTTACTATCTGTCCTCTCTTAAAACTTGCTTCTCAAGATACTTAGTCTCCAAGTCAAAAGAGGAATTCTTACTTTAGTATCTTGCCCATTAAGCTTCTAAGGTCTCATATCAAGAATATGAGTCATATCCTAGCACAATCCATCCTCAAGCATACCCAAAGGACTTGAAATAAAATTTCTATGATATTTTTTCCCTAACTAGTTATCATGCCAAAGAGAAACATTATAACCATTCCTAATCACCCATATCATTTCCCAAGAGGCAACATTTCAAGACTTTTACATACTCTTACAATTGTTATTACTATCAATTCTTCTATGAGTGAGGTATTTACTAGAGAGTAATTTAGCCCACAGATCTCTAGATCCATTCATAACTTTCCAATTAAGCTTAGGGACTAAAGTAACATTCTTCTCACTAGATTTCCTAATTACAAGCCCACCAAGTTTCTTAGGCTTTGTACTCTCCCATGCTACAAGGTGAAGTTTGGAATTTTCTAGAGTAGATCCTTAAAGGAACCGCCTATATTGATCATATCAATATCATTTGTTAAGGATTTTGGGAGGATGCCAACTTTCTTGGCATAAGCAAACATGGCAAAAATGGTGGATTTTAAGGTTGATACGGGCAACCATGGAAATGCTTTTCGTCCCGCTAGCTTTTTAATGATTTTTATCAATGATTGGTTTTTGTTGGAGGGAAGTGAAGCAAGGGAAAACCAAGTTACATGACCAGATTTTCAATAGGGTAGATATTGAGGATTAAAGCTAGACTGTTTGTTTGTTTGATGTCCACATTGTTAGAAAGTTTTCAAATTTCTTACATGCAATTATATTGGCTTTTCAATAGCTATTATTTGGATATTTTAATATAGCCAATAAATTGAGAGTTAAAAAATTGTGATTAATCTCAATAAATTGAGAGTTAAAAAATTTGTGATTATTTTCAATAAATTGAAGGTTACAATTTGTGATCAATCTCAATAAATTGAGAGTTACAAATTTGTGATTATTTTTAAAAAATTGAGAGTTACAAAATTTAAATTTTAAATTTTGAATTAAATTCTTAGGCTCACTTGCGCCTATAAATACTAAGCTTTTCAAGATCTTAAGGCACAAAATTTTTGTAATTTTATTCTTGTCTTCTATACTCTAAGAAAGTTATTCTATTAGTTTTCATATATTTGTGCTTTTGGGTAGCCTTGATTGGGTCGGTTCATCATCGCTTCACAATAAACGTGCACATTGTAGAAAGCAAAGCTGCGAGCACTTAATTTTTATCATGGAGTCAGTCTTAGCTATTCATACCCGCACGTAGGGAGACTATAACGTCTTTAGGACAGTGGTTTTCCATGACTCATAGGCCAGCTCCTTTTATTTTCTACTTTATATCATTCAGTTTCTATTTAATTATATTATTTTGTTTTTTATCTTATTATGCATGTTATGTCAAAATTGTTTTGAATTCCAAAAACATATTCTAAAATTGCCTTTTAATTTTTTTATAAATAATTATATAATTTTCCAACAACTAAAGTTGTTATAGGTTTAAATTTGTATCTCTATTTATATTTTTTGGTATAACTTATTCTAAAATTTGGTTAAAAAAATTGCATTCTATGTATAAGATATCTATTAAAAAAACATCTTGTTGGTTTCAAATAACTCTATTTTAATTCATTTGCAGTTTTGTTTTTATATTTTTTTTTTATTTTGATATTTGTTAAAACCAGTTTCAAAAAACTAGTTCAAATTTTTAAAACATTTTATGTTTTAAACATATTATGTTTCAATTCTAAACAGTATGCTTAAAATTCTGTTTAAATATAAAATTTAATGAAATTAGTTTCATATTTGTATTAAATCAAAATAAAATTGTTATATTCAATTTTAAATATTTCTTTAATAACAATTAATAGTACTTAAATTAGTTTCTATTTTATTTTTAAAAAAATAGTTACATATCAATTTAAAATATGTTACAATAATCAAACCGATACAATTTTATTTTATAAACAGATTTTTTGATTATTTGTTTTCAATAAAACATTTAAAAGAGGAAATAATAAAGCAACCAAAAACAAAATATCATTATTACAAAGTTTTAGAATACTTGATATCTTATTTAAATTTTTCGTAGGTGGTAGTTTGTACTGTACTTAAATTTGGTGTATATATATATATATATATATATATATATATATATATATATATATATATATATATCTTTTGTGTAAATAATATACGTTATAGTTATTAATTTAGTGTATTTGTGTTATATCTTATTCATATATATTTCTTTTTGTAATTGAAATATTGAACCTAGACTTTATTACTCACAGAAACTTGAGTTGCCCTAAGTAGTTCCTATAATGGCATTATACGAGGAAACCAATAGTGTAAAACCTAAAAAAATTGATGGACTCTTTTTAGGAGATGAAAAAAGCAAATGATGTATTGTTTAACGGTGTTAGATTTCATACCTGCTCTAAATTCAACTCAACTTAGAGATACATCAACTACTGAATCCAAAACCCCTAAGTACACCCTTCAAGAAATAGAATATCATTGCCATAATAGAATTCTTAGTGCCATCTTTCCGCGTCTTTACAATATTTATCATTCTACCAAAAGTGCTAAAGATCTATGGAAAACCTTAGAAGATGAATATGGTATAGATGATGCAGGTATAAAAAGGTTTAATGTTTCAACCTTTAATAAATACCGCATGGTAGATGGTAAATCAATTAATGATCAAATTCGTGAATTTCAAAACCATCTTAGAGGTGTAAAGGAGAATGGTACTAATTTTAGTGAAGATTTTAAGGTGTCATATCTTATAGATAAACTTCCACCTTCTTGGAGTGAATTTTCCAAAGGCCTTGAACCTAAACAATGTACTTTGACCTTAACCCAAGTTTTCAATTCTCTTAGAATAGAAGAACAACATAGGTTAAGTTTTAAGCCAAAAAATGAGATGGAGGCTAAGGTGAATATGGTAGAACAAAATAAAACCTCCAACCGATTTAAGACTAAGGGAAACAATTTCAAGAATAAAAATTAGAATAATAATAATAATAATCAACCTCTAACTAGGGGTGGAAATAAATACTTCGTAACATTTATAGATGATAACTCAAAATATTGTTATGTTTATCTCATCAAAACAAAAGATGAAGTATTTAATAAATTTAAAACGTATAAGAATGAAGTTGAAAATCAATTAGAGAAGAAGATTAAAATTCTTAGGTTCGATAGAGGTGGGTAATATAGTTTGAATGAGCTTAAGGGATTTTGTGAAGATAATGGGATAATTCACAAGGTTACTCACCCCTTATTCTCCTTAATCAAAGGAAAAATAGAACATTAATGGATATAGTCAATTCTATATTACTAAGTTCTGGTGTACCCAAGAATTTGTGGGAGGAAGCTATCCTAACATCTTGTTATATATTAAATCGAGTAACCTCTAAAAATAGTGAGAAAACTCCTTTTGAAATATGGAAAAATAGACCTCCAAGGTTTGATATTCTAAAAGTGTGAGGGTGTCTAGCTAAGGTAGCTATACCCGAACCAAAGAGAAAGAAAATAGGACCCAAAACTATAGAAGTTGTTTTTATAAGTTATACCCAAAATAGTAGTGCAAATAAGTTCTTAGTGGTAAATTATGAAATAAATAAAATATCCAATAACGTAATAATAGAAGCTAGAGTTGCAACATATTTTGAGGATATCTTTCCGTTTAAAACTAAGGTGTCGATTCAACTGTTTAATGTCCAATTAAATGAGGACATACCTTTTAGCTCAACCCTAAGAGGTAAATTTGAAACCTTTTTTGAACCTAGAACAAGTAAGAGAGTTATAATTGAAAAGAAATTTGGAGATGGATTCTTTATATTTCTAGTAAAAGGAGAACCTTTTACCTATAGTGAGTATACGTCTTGTCGAGATGCATCATTTTGGAAGGAATCGATTGATGATGAATTTAAATCAATAATACAGAATAATACTTGGGTTTTATTTGACTTAACTCCTGAGAGTAAGCCTATAGGTTGTAAGTGGGTTTTCAGAAAAAAGTTGAAACCTGATGGAAGTATAGATAAATATAATGCTAGGTTAGTAGCTTAGGGTTTTACACAAAAGGAATGGATAAATTATTTTGATACTTATTCACTGGTTGCTAGGATCACTACTATTAGAACTCTTTTAACACAAACATCTTTACATGATTTGGTAATACATCAAATTGTTGTTAAGACAACATTTTCAAAGGTTCAAAGTTAAAAGCCAAGAACATAAAGTATGTAAACTAGTAAAATCATTGTATGCTTTGAAACAAGCTCCTAAGCAATGGCATGAGAAATTCGATAATGTTATCTTGAGTTATGGTTTCAAGATCAATGAACATAACAAATGTTTGTATTATAAAGATTTTGACAAAGAGCATGTGATTTTATGCCTATATGTTGATGATATCTTAATCTTTGGGACAAATTTAGTGGTAGTGAAAAACGTGAAGTCTTATTTATCCAAGAATTTTGATATGAAAGATTTGGGAGATGCTCATGTAATCTTAGGAATGGAGTTAGAAATAACTTCGGAAGGGATAATTTTATCTCAGTCCAAAGCTCTAGAAAAAATACTTAAATTTTTCGGATATTATGATATTAAGTTTGTATCTACTCTATATGATTCGAGTGTAAGTCTAAAGAATAATTTAGGGGAACCTGTGTCCCAATTGAAATACTCTAAGATGATATGATCACTATTATACTTTACGAATAGAACAATACTTGATATTGCATATGCAGTTGGGAGACTTAGCAGATATACTCACAATCCTAGTAGAGAGCATTAGATTGCTTTGGAAAGAATTTTGAAATATATTAGAGGAACTTTGGGATAATCTTTACATTATAGAGGTTTTCTTAATGTGGTAGAAGGGTACAATGATGCAAATTAGATTACTGATAGTTTAGATGTAAAGTCTCCCACTGGATATGTATTTGTACCAGAAGGTGCAACAATATCTCGGGGATCTAAAAAACAAACAATAATATCTAGAAGTACTATAGAGACTGAGTTAATAGCTCTATATACAACTTGTACAGAGGCTGACTGGTTAAAAAAATCTATTAATGGATATTTCTATTATGAACAAACCTGTACCCTCCATACATATACATTGTGACTGTAAAGTTGTGATAGATCTTATACGAAAATCTCATTTTAATAAGAATATGAAAAAACATATCCAAGTAAGATATAAGTCAGTCAGAGGACTATTGAGTAGAAGTGTTGTATCTCTAGATTTTGTGAGATATGAAAAAAAAATTATAGCTAACAGCTTGACTAAAGGTCTACCCATGAAAGGTATACTTGATACATCGAAGGGGATGAGTTTATCCCACAGGGAGTCACTAACACGGGTATCCTAACCTTTGTGATTAGAGATTCCATGAAGAAGGTTCAATGAGTAAAAACAACCTGTAGTGCGTGACTCAATTTTAACACTAATTTTGAGGAGCATGTCTCCATGAGAGCATCTTTTTCCCATCCCTAAGGTGATAATGCTTATTAGTGTGATGTTCACGATTGGTAGTTACCATTAATGAGACCGAGGCGGGTATTGTCGCGAGCTACTTGTCACACGTACCTTTGGAGGCTCACCTAAGTGAGAGTTGTCGTGAGGCCGCGATTATGGTATTGGGCTATTTCCTAGTGACTCTTACGAGAATCAAGATAAGAGTGCATGGCCATTAATAATGCTAATCCGCGAACCTGACCTTATATCAAGTATTGTGTGTGTGACTTGTTGAACTTTGACTAAGGGACCTAATTCAATGTGTAGTCCATTACGGCTCCCTCAGATGAATACTGTCAATACTAAGTGTAGGCTCAAGTCCTAAAGACTCTTATACTTATCCCATAGTATTAGAGTTGCCTTTATATACTTTCTATATTTTATTTTGCTTATTTTGAGTTTCAAAATTTTAAAACTTGTGGTGGATTGTTAGAAAGTTTTCAAATTTCTTACATGCAATCATATTGGCTTTTCAATAGCCATTATTTGGCTATTTTAATATAGCCACTAAATTGAAAGTTAAAAATTTGTGATTGATCTCAATAAATTAAGAGTTACAAATTTGTGATTATTTTCAATAAATTGAAGGTTATAATTTGTGATTAATCTCAATAAATTGAGAGTTACAAATTTTGAATTTATTTTTATTAAATTTTGAATTAAATTCTTAGGCCCACTTGTGACTATAAATACCAAGCTTTTCAAAATCCCAAGGCACACAATTTTATTATTGTCTTCTATACTCTAAGAGAGTAATTCTATTAGTTTCCATATATTTATGCTTTTGGGCAATCTTGATCGGGTCGGTTCATCCTCGCTTCCTAATGGACATGTACATTATAGGAGGCAAAGCTGCGAGCATTTGAGTTTTATTTTGGAGTGAGTCTTAGCCATTCGTACTCACACGTAGGGAGGCTATAACAACTTTAGGACAGTGATTTTCCACGACTCACAGGCCAGCTCATTCTATTTTCTACTTTATATCATTCAGTTTCTATTTAATTATATTATTTTGTTTTATATTTTATTATGCATGTTATGTTAAAATTGTTTTGAATTCCAAAAACATTTTCTAAAATTGTCTTCTAATTTTTTTATAGATAATTATATAATTTTCTAACACAAATTGCTATAGAAAAGAACTCTGTATTTTGAGGTGCTAACTTTGAGGCCAGCCAGGTTACTGAAAGAATTGGCAATGGTGTTGCAATTTACTAGCGTGGCTTCCCCCAAGATAAAGAGGTCATCTGCAAAGAAAAGATGGGTGATCAAGGGTCCATTCCTAGAGACTTTGATAGGTTTCCAAAAATTGTTGTCATAAGATCTCATGATCCATTGAGAGAGGAATTCCATGCACAAAAAGAAAAAAAAAAATTGTATGGAGAAAGAGGGCCGCCTTGGCGGATTCCCCTAGATGGGTTGAAGCTATCAGTGGTGCATGACACTACTGAACAGAATAGTATAAGAGGTAGAGGATATGCAGTCCATGATCAAGCTAACCAAGGAGGAGGGAAATTAAAAAAGTAAGGACTTTCCAGATAAAGCTTCATTCCAGTTTGTCATAGGCTTTTTCCAAGTCGATTTTTCTCGCCATAAGATCAACTTTTCCTTTTTTGTGGGTCATAGTGTGGAAAACCTCTTGAGCAACAATGATGTTATCTGCACTTTTGAGCTCTGGGATAAAGCTGACTTGGAATTTGGAAAGGAGATATTAATTATTCTAGGAAAGGCCTAAATCTACCCACAAGTATTTTAGTGACCGCCTTGAACACCGTGTTGCACAGGCTTATCAGGAGAAATTAATCGATAAGTTCAGGGTGATCTAGTTTAGGGATAAGGCAAATAAGAGTGTGGTTGAGATCTTTAGGGAGCTTAGCTTGCCTGAAGATATCCTTAGTGAGGGGGACCACTATATCCTTAATAATTGCCCAACACTTATAGAAAACTAGGTGGAGCCCATCAGGCCCAGTGGCCATGTAGGGTTACATGGACCAAAACGGGAAATTGTTTTTTCGTTTATGTTTTTTTTGTTCTTAAATCAATATCTGTTCTTTAAATTATGTGGTTTTCTATTCAAAAGTTAACATGTGGTATCCTATTCTTTTCAATATGTATTTCTACATTTTCTTGTTTTTGAAATGATTAATCTATATTTTAGGGATGGCCTTGCTCTACCTCTCTTTGATATGCTTACTCGAGTGTATTTCAATCACTAATTCGGAAATTAAGCTTGGAGTTATGTCTCTGTTGGTCCGAAGAACAATCTGATATTGAGCTTTTGGGATGGGAGAAGCAAGGAGTTAAGAGTTAGGGTGATATTGGTTCGTAGTTTAGTCTTGTAAGATATTATTACCAAGCGCGTTTTTACTCCATTTTTATTTTCATTTCTCATGTACAATATAACATTTAAACATAATATCTTGCGTTTTTTATTGTCTCTATTGATTCTCGTCCTTCATCATTGAAATACTGAATTGATGTTTAAATTAATCTATACAATATTTACTTTAAAACACTACTATCTACTACTAATTGTTAAAGGGAGAATATAATTATTTTCCTTTTTTAATTTTAGACAAAACTACATTAAAATACCAAAAGCTCAACGATTACAAAGGACTAAGGATGTGTTTAGTAAAGTTTTTGGTCACAGAAAAAGAGTTGTTAGAAACAGATTTAGTAGCTTTTTCTAATAACGGTGTTTGGTAAAATTTAGACATATCAATTTTTTTCAAAAAGAGCTGTTAAGAACAACTAAAAATTCTCATTTTGAAAAAGTAGCGAGCGTGGAGCTTTTACAATCTGTTTGACCGGATAGCTACTCTAGTTTTAATGATTTACTTTGTAAACCAAAAAATACTCTTATCATGATTCACCAATTCCACCTAACTCCCTACATAAAGACTTTCCCTAAACCTAAATCATTGTCTGCCTTTCTCCATTCTCTCACAAATGACAGCAACTGGAGGACGACAACGGCAACTTGGGTCTTTCTCTCCCCTTTTTCGGTAAGTCATCTTCTCCATTTATGTTTCTTGCTTTTTCCTTAGTGTTCGTCTCTCTCTGACATAGTTTAAGTTGCATAAAGGAACATCAAAGAGGAAGACGAACAGTAGTGCAAAATCATAGATCGCGTAGGTGAGTAGGTCATTGAGCTGAGAGAGAGAAAGAGCTGTTAGAGAGAGAAACCTTACTTGTGTGCAGAAATCACATGAACTGATCCATAAATCAAAACCCATCAATCTAAATTACAAAAAAAAAAAAAAAAAAAAAGAAAAGGGAAAATCAATTTAGAAATTGAAATACAAATTGACCTAACAAAGAGATTGTTTACTACTGTAATGTAATGTACTGATTGAAAAAAAAAATAATGTATTGATTGATGTATAAAGATATATCAAAGAGCTAGAGTTCAATGGAATAGCGTCCATAGCTGCATGTGCTATTGAAATGTATCTTGACAAGTTTATTTACAAACAAACTTGTATGGCATCATATCATACAGGAGAAAAATGGTTAAGGGATATGTTACAAGGTCATTGTGTACAATGTTTTAACATGTTTAGGATGGAGAATGATACATTTTTAAGCTTGTTGCATGAAATAGAAATAAAATGCAGCCTTAAAGGTTCAAGAGTGATGAGATGTGCTGAAATGTTAGCAATGTTTTTGTTCACTTTAGGACATGGTTGCACTATTAAAGAAATACAAGAGTGTTTTCAGCGTTCTGGAGAGACTGTGAGTCGATATTTTCATGAAGTAATAGAAAAAGGTTCTTTTCATGTCCATGGAGTTAGTGCACCTATTGATCTTGAATTTAGAGATATAAAAAATGAGATACGTGAAGATTCAAGATACATGCCTCATTTCAAGGTAAAATTGAAGTGGTACTTTCAGTGTGTTTTACCAATTTTTTTTAGTCATTGCTAATTTTTGTGAAATTATATATGTTTCATCAGGATTGTATTGGTTCTATTGATGGAGTACATGTAAAAGCCATTGTACCCGTCGATAAACAAATTCAGTATATTGGATGAAAAGAGGTTCCAACTCAAAATATAATGGCTGCATGTAGCTTTGATATACAATTCACTTATGTATTTGCTGGATTTCCAAGCATGTATCATGATTCGTTAATTTTAAAAAAAAAGAAATTAACAAAACTAGGAACAAATTTCCCCATCCCCCGAAAGGTATTCACCTTAATATTTTTTTAATTAAATTAATCAATATACTCTTTGAATTACTCATTGAAATTCTTTTCATATGTGTATAGGAAAATATTATCTCGTGGACTCTAGATATCTACAAATTGAAGGTTATTTTGGGCTTTATCAATGTGAAAGATATCATTTACCTGAGTTTCAAGCTCGTCAACCTTCAGGCTACCAAGAGGTGTTCAATTATGCCCATTCATCACTTAGAAGCGTGATTGAGCAAAGCTTTGCGATTTGAAAAAAAAAAGTGGAAGATACTAAAGTGAATGCTTAATTACAAAATTCAAACTCAAAGGGATATGGTTGTTGCAACGATGACATTGCACAACTTTATACAAAGACACGGGGGAAATGATCGGCATTTTCAACAATTTGGTGATAGTTCAACTTTGAAAAATTTGGAGCTTGACAATGATATGAATTCGAGGGATGGTGCTCATGCTGAAGAAGTTTCTGATATATTAGTGCTAAGAAATAGTATTGATGCTAGTTTGAAGATGACACTAAGTTAAATTATATTAGAATTTCAAATTATAAAACTTTATCTTATTAAATTATCAAGTACAATTATAGGTAATTTTTATGGTATTATTAACCCATGGATGATTTTATTAGTACAAAATTATTGATTATTACTTTTTATTTTTATTTATTAATGTCACGAGTACCTCTTTATTTAATAGAATAATTCATTAAAATGTATCTTTTTTCACCATGTCTATTTTAGTAATTTTATATTTTCACAGTATATTTAAAATTACAATTACCAAACACTATTATTGATCACAACACTTTCATAGTGCTTTTATAAGACAGTTTACTAAACGCTATACTATCTTTTTGCAACAGTACTTCCCACAAATCTTTTGATATCAACATCCTCACAGCACTTTTGACACTAGCACAACTACATCTACAACACTCCCAAATGGACCCTAAATCCTCATGAACCAGGCCAAGCATCTGTGATCATTATCTTGATTAGTAGCATTATATTATGTTGAAAACAAACAAATATGGATATCAGTCAACTAATTTAATAAACAGTCAACTGAAATCATTTATTACTTTCAAAAACATAATTAAATTTATGTGACATAAATCTTATATATTTCAATACTTTAAATATGCATGGTGGAAACAACTCCTTTGAGAAAGAGTAATGACGAACAAGAACAAATTTGATTGTTTCTCTTGATTGAATTATGGGTTCTACAAGAATAATATTTTAAGGATTTAAGAGTGTTTAATTTATCAAGTAGAAGTATCCATTTGAGCTTTAATAATTACATTCAATTTGAGTTTTTGATTATTTAATGAATGTTGCATCATTAATATATATATATGATAAACTTAAGTTCCTAATAGTTTTAAAAATTAAAAATATAATAGAATGCGTGTATCCCGTACATGTCACAAGCTAGCTGCCATCTTTATTCTCCTTACTTTCCATATTAATAAATTTTTTATCACCTCTCTAGTTTGATTTCTTAATAAATTTGGAAGAAGAAGAGGGAGGCTTAGGCTTAGGATTAGATTGGAAGGCACTTTCTGCCATTTATTTTTTTTTTTTCAGTAGTTTGTGCTCATGAGCTTGCAAAGAACCAATAAACTCAGTGACAGAAAACTGAGAGAGATATCTAGACTCTCCAATAACACAAATAGTGGTCTCAAATCTATCCATGAGGCTAATTAAGTTTTTTTCTACAATTTTTTGGTCAGGCATAGTTTCACAATTGATTTTCATTTGATTAACAATCTCAATAATGCCTAATGAGTAATCTGTAAATGTATATATCTCTAACCCTAGGAAACCTTAAAGACAAAATTTTAATTGTAAATGTAATTATTATCTATAAATGCAAGCTTTTACTGTTGCTGAATTCATGCAGTCAGTAAACCCTAAATCTTTCTTCTACATAATCTTTCACAGCTTCAACATGTTTCATCTTAAGATTCTCAAAATCTATTCTCTATGATTGTAGCTTAACTATGTTTACCTTAAGAGTGCCCTCAAATTCGTTTTGTAGAGTTTCACAAGCATTTTTTTTTTTTTTTTCTTTTGTAGAGGAAGCTGTGGCAATTCTGGGAAAGATAAAATCTGAAATTGTTGTTTGGAGCAATTGTAAGGCATTGAAAATAGCTCTTTTTTTCTTATCAGCAGCAAAAGCAATAGGCCTAGGAGAAGCACATGAAGAAGTTTCTGTTGGAGTAATTTGAACATCAAGAGAAACTGACAACCATACAATTAAAAAAAAAAATTAGATAATTCACTACAAGAAAACAAATTTTCTATGACAGGATATCAGTGACGGGAATTTATCCTTGTTGATAACACAATTTGTGACCAGATCCCCTCGCTGAAGCCGTTGCTGATAAATTCGATATAAATTTTATCAAAATAAATCAGTGATGAGAATCCCGTCGCTGACCCGTTTATATATATATATTAACGACGAGAGATTTCCATTGAATTTTTAAATCAATTTTGAAGAAATGTAAAAAAAAACGTGGTATTCTAAAAATATATGCGATGTGTTTTAAACATATCATTGACTTCCCGTTGTTGATACCTTTAAATCCCTAACCCCAAATTTTTGTTTTCGTTTACGTGTTTCCTCTCTCTTATCCTTATGCTTTCTCTCTCTCCCTCTTACTCCCTCTCTCTGTGTCGCTGCTTCTCCAAGCTTTTACCATCGTGCGCCAACCTCAACTGCTAGCTCAGTCGTTCGGTGCTCCACTTGGTACCTTTTGCTTTTTTTTTATTTTCATTATTCTTTTCTATTTCTTTTTATTGTATGGTATGCAACAAGTTTTTTTCTTTGTTATTTTTTAAATCTTTAATACCATTCTTTCAAATTGTTAGTTTGCAATTTATTGTGAAAAAGAGTTTTTTAGTTAGTACATATTAATATGTTAGTTTGTTCGGTAGTTAGTATGTTAGTGTGTGTGTCTTTCTATATGTGTGTGCGCATGGAAAGTGTGTTAAGGGGGTGAGTGTGCGGAGGACTAACTAATTAGTATGTTAGTTTACAAATTGTTGTGAAAAAATGATTTCTTAGTTGGCAAATAATAGTATGTTAGTCTGATAGCTAGTTAGTGTGTTATAGTGTGTGCATGTGTTCATGCATGGAGGGTGGTGGGTGTGTGAGGATGTGTGTTTGGGGGAACTTAAGTGATTCCTCTTAGTATTTATGTAATATAAATTTCTGCAATTGAGATAAAGTGATTTTTACTTATGTAGACGATTCTAGCCTCAAATAATTTTTACTTGAGCCTTTTTTAACAAAACAATTGAAAAACATTGGCTAAGCTTAAGGATAAATTTGTAATTCAGACTGAGAAAATAACTTTCACAATGAAAAATCCAAATTTACCTTAATTTAGTTATTACATTTCCTCAAACAGATGAATACATTTCTTAGTAATCGAATTCCCTGATTAGTGGAAAATTAAATTCTTTAATTATCGAAATCCAACTTTGCAGAAATCAAAATGTCTCTTAGCTCATCAGATTATCAAAGCGACAATAAATCAATCTATTTACATTAAATGATTTATAATATATTATCTACAAATTATATGTGTTTTATAATATTTCTCTATAGTTTATAATCTATATATATATATATATATATATATATATATATATATATATATATATCGATCTATTTGTGTTTACTTTTTATTCATGACGCTTCTCAGTTTTTACTAGTGTTTTCAGAGGCAAAGACGTTGGACGAGACATATTTCCCCAATGAGGTGAAGGTAAACCCCGAGGCATTGGAGCGTAAGCCTTTTGGAACATTAGGATCTTTTAAAATTTTAATAAAATAATATTAATTAATTAATTTTCAATAAACATTAATACTTTTACTAACTCTCTAAAGCATATAAATTATAATTATAATTTTAAAAACATTAATATATATTTATATATAAATTATATACAATTTTTTATTTTATATTATTGTAACTTATAAATGGTTAATTAAATAGTTTATAGTTATTATTAAACTAAATATCTTGTAATAAATATTTATAAAGTACAATGATATCACAACAAGAACAACTAGCTTAGCAATTAAGGCTTGTATCTTACTCATTTGGGTATGGATTCAAGCCATTGATTTGCATTTATTTTAATAATTTGTAAGGCTTTTAAAAAAAAAACTTCAATAGGGCATACACCTTGATGGGGCATAAAAAATATATGCTCAATGAGAAATGCCTAACATATTGTGCCTCAAGATAGCTACAGAAGTAAAGGGACTGAGGAGCTCAAGACACAAAAAGATAGGGAAGTTTAGCTAGAATAGCAAAGACAACAATCAAAGTTAAAGAGAAGCCAAAGAATAAGGAAGGCTTCACAAAGGTTGCAATATACTTAAGGAAGAACTATTACAAATGGATTAAAGAGTTAGTTAGGATGTTAGTTAGACAACTAGCAAGATTAGTTAGTTGTTAGTTAGCAAGATTAATAAAGGCATGATTGAAGTTACTCCAATTCTCTTATAAACCTATCTTTTTTCTCTTCTAAATTATGTCTTCTTTTTTCTCTCTAATTCTCTTTTTTCCCTATCCTTCTACTTTTTGTTCTGCCTAGAAACCTTTTAATACATCTTAAACAAGACTGTTCCAACTGGTGCTTTCATTGAACGAAAAAGATATAATTCAATCTTTCTTAATTCCCTTCAATTACTTTTCATAATTTTACCCACTCTGTTTAAAGAATGGCTGAAGGAACTAGATTCAACAAAATTGATGAAAGAATTACCAAGGTGGATGATTAGATCAAAAGGTTAACTGATATATGCTCTTCATTAGTCCATCATAATGCAAACATCCAAAGTTCTTTAACTGAGATATTCTCTAAACTTGCTAAGACGCAACAGTCTTCACAATACCACAAAGATGTTGGCCAATCAAGTAAGGAGCAACAGCATCCACCTTCAGGAAATGTAGAAGACTTTTATGAAAGATAGAAAGAAAAATCTCATCAAGAACTCCAAGGTCCAGGGAGATTGATGAGGTTAGATATGCCTAAATTTTATGGTACGGATCCTTTAGGATTGTCTTTCAAAGCTGAGCAATTCTTCAATTAACATTCTACTCCTATTGATCAAAGGCTATTAATTTCTTCATTTCACTTGGAAGAAGCAGCTTTGTCCAGGTACCAATGGGCTACTAACAATGGTTTTATTTATTCTTGGAAAATATTAAAGAAAAATTTGGTCATTCTTCTTAGACCACAGAGGTGCTCTAGCTAAACTATAGCAAACCAACAATGTAGTTGAGTACTAAGATCAATTTGAGAACCTTTCTAATAAGGTAACTAGCCTACAAGAACCTTTCTTATGAATTTCTTTATCTCAAGTCTTAACATCTTCTCCTAATCTGTGATCTTGGCCTTGCCCTGCCAGTCGCATGAGCGCCTCAACTGCTCCCACCACGCAAATGCTCAGCCTTTGAGTTTGATGGTGACCAATTTCACTTTGACACGATCTAGGACTTCCTTATACTCGAAAATACACTCTACTTCATTCAACCAATCGACGAACCCTTTGGCCTGTAGAGTACCAGAAAACTCAGGCAGATCCACTCTGAAACCGGAGTCTCCATAACGATTCTCCCGACCACAATGCTCCCAGAATCAAGCAGAATTGTGATACAGGTTTTCGAAACTAGAATCAGAATCATGATCTTCCATCTCATGATCACCAAAATTTTGCACCGTTAGACACTGGTTTAACTCTGCAACTTGCCTCTGTAAATCCTCAATCAATGCATCCTGAACATTATGATCACGGTGTGGGGCTTCCTCGTTCAGAACCTGCTCGCGACGACCACGACCACCAGCCATGGAAACTGATGAAATCTCACCCCAAGAAGATGTTAAAGCTCTGATACCAACTGACACTGGGCAGAATAGCGATTATTCTGCAGGCTAGTTCAACAGATAGTTCATAGGGAAGAAACACAAGAAAAACCCTAAAAACACAGAGAAACACCTATGATGTTTAATTTAAAATTATACAAATACAATAATAATGATAATCTTTCCGTTCGTGGCCTCCTTATTTATAAGGCCAAAGGAAAAAATCTCTGAAAACATAATCCTGGGAAAAACTAAGGAAATTACTAAAATTAAACGATTGTGTTAAGGCAAAATCAACAGCAGTCAATTCTGACTTGAATAAAAAAGGAAATTGCAAATGGAAAGTTTCCTAAAACTGAAAACTGCAAATTTGAAGGCCTAAACCAGAATCAACAGCAGTCAACCGTTCTAGGTAGTCCACCTGCCATTTTTGTGCTGATCTGCCAACTCAAGGTATCTTAGTGCCAACAACGTGTTATCTGACAACTCAGCATCATCTGACTCGGATCCTCCTGCATCACCTTGCTTGGAAGCTAGTTAGCTATGGTGTCCATGGCTAAACACTTTTGTGGATGAGAGCTGCTGCCTTCAGTTTTCTGGGTTTTTCTTCACAACCAATATCCCCTCTCTTAAGCCCAAAGTGTCCTATTTATAGTACAAGGGTCCAAGGGGTGTTCCTGGGTTTTAGTCTAATGTTTAAAACCCTAATTAAAGTCTAACTCGGAGATGCAATCCCGTGTACACGCTGCGGTGCTGCTTGAGGAGCATCGCGGTGCTAGGCATAATCTGGCTGGGCGAGCTTCTGGGCACCACAGTGCTAGCGGAGGGGCGCCGCGGTTCTGGTTGTTGTTCATAATGAGGGAGTTTCTGGGCACCGCGGTGCTGGCTGTTTGCTGATTTTCTTCATGCTTTGCCTCTCCGCAGCCACTCCTATGCTTCGTCGTGCATAGAACCTTGGTGCTTTTAAACAATGATCGCTTCTTCTTCTATTTGGACTCAAAAATACCTGAAAATGCACTGGAATAAGTTAGTGGTCCAATAATATTACTTAAGAGTTATCAACACATAAAAGTGCAATAAAGACCAAGAAGAGTCATAAAATGCTAACAATTAAACATCATTGAGATGCATTTTATGGCCCTTATCAAGTTACCATCTACTAAAGAGTTTGACCAGTCAATACACTCAGAACAGGTGCTAAACCAGTAAATGTAAACGCATACAGATACCCTCATTTTCATAAACATGAGATAGAAAAACTAGTCCAAGAAATGCTTACCTCAAGTTTCATTAGACCTAGCCATATCCCTTTCTCTTCTCTTGTATTTCTAGTAAAGAAAAATGATAGTTCCTAAAGATTTTTCATAGACTATAGGGCCCTGAATTCCATCACTATTAAGGATAAATTTCCTATCCCAACTATTGATGAATTGCTAGATAAACTTCATGGAGCTTCAGTTTTTTCAAAACTTGATTTTAGGGATAGGTATCATCAAATCAGAGTAAAAACTGCAGACATAGAGAAGACTTATTTTAGGATATATGAGGGGCACAATGAATTTGTGGTTATGCCTTTTGGTTTAACTAATGCACCATCCAACTTTTAGGTAGCTATTAATACTGTGTTTAAACCATACTTGAGAAAATTTGTTATTGTATTCTTTGATGACATCTTGGTTTACAGTAATACAATTGAAGATCATGTCACTAATTTAAAGGTGGTCTTTAATTGCTTAAGTACTAATAAGTTGTTTTCCAAAAGAAGCAAGTGCCACTTCTATCAGTCTTCCATAGACTACTTAGGACATATTGTCAATTCTCAAGGGGTCCAACCAGATCCTAACAAAAATGAAGTAATGCTCTAGTGGCTGTTATGCGATTATCTACCTAAGTAAATAAGTAAATAACCGTACAGTTTTACTTGCAAGTGCACAAGGTCAACAGTGTAGTATAGTGTGCGAATGCAAGATCATCTCCACAGGGATTGGTGAATTTCGATTTAGAATTATATTCACAATATAATAGAAATAATAAAAGAGTTGATTTTTATAAATTTAAAATAATAAGGATAAAGGCGTAGGGACTTGATATCCACCAATAATTATGCTACCACAACAAAACAGTATGCCAATGCTTCACTCATGTCATGAATACCTAATGTTTGTCAACCTAAGGGCATGGTATCTACTCCTTAAGCTATTAAGCAATGAGTTAGGCATGGTATCTACTCTAACTCTTTTCTCTCTCAAGGGATTCAACATGGTGTATGCTGAGTTGTTCCTTAAGAGAGCATAGGATATGTGGAAATCGACAATCACACGGGACCTAAGGCATGGTATCTACTCCTGGTTTCCCATGTTGATTAACCCAAAAATCCGGTGTGGATATCTTTTGTTACTAATGTCAGACCCAGGACTCGGTCGTCCAAATTGATCTAACTAACAAGTCCATACCACATGCACATATTGATCAGACATATACATATGAGGAATTTAAATAAAAGCATGTATTAATCAAGTTAAGCAACACAACATAAATATCACAAAGGCGCCAATACTAAATTTATTGAGTAAACATAATTAGGGATTCAACCAAGCCCTACTAAGAATTTAATTACACATAATAAAACAAAAAGGAAATAAGAAACCCAAAAACATTATGGAGAAGAGTCGTCAATTCATCTCCACAATCTCTTCCTTCGGGCTCGTCCGGCCTCCGGCCTCCCGACCTAAAATTAAACTAAAACTAAAAGAAGATTGAAAGATAAAAAAAGGGATTAATTGATGTCTATTGTGTGTGTTTTACAGGTGTATTTATAGGGGGTAAGTAATCCTAGAAGGCTCAGGAACCCTAAACTTTCCTAAAACATAAAACTCTTTTATTTCCAAAACTAATTCTGCCTCTTTACTGTTCACACCCGTACATGTGCGCTCGATCGTGTACGTGGTGCGCTCGATCACACTGCTGCGATCGATCGCATGCTTGGTGCGCTTGATCGCACTCCAAGCAGCAGTTGCTCCACGATTTCCAGTTTTCTTCCTTTTAAGCTCCAAAAGGCTTTTTTTTATTTTTTATCTAAGACCCTATAAAAACATGTGAAACACATAAATGAAGTAAAATGGACTAAATTGTCATAACTAAGGACTTAAAAAATGTAAATAAGGGAGCTTAAATATGAATATTTAAGCACCTATCAATGGCCCTTACTAGTTAATCTGAAACAACTTAGAAGGTTCTTAGGCCTCACTAGCTATTATAGAATGTTCATCAAAGGTTATGCCACAATAGCATCTCCATTGACATGCCTCTTGAAAAATGATGCTTTCACTTGGAATTAAGGTACTCAGCAGGCTTTTGATGCTTTGAAATTAGCAATGACTAAAGCTCATGTTCAGCCATACCTGACTTTAACAAGGTCTTTATCATAGAAACTTATGCTTCTAATATAGACATTGGAGCAATATTAATGCAACAACTTCATCTTATGGATTTTTATAGCAAGAAGATTAGTAATAAGATGGTTGTCTCTTCAGCATATGTTAATGAACTATATGCTATCACACATGCTATAAAGAAATGGAGACAGTACTTGCTAGGGAGAAAGTTTGAAATTTATACAGATCATAAGTTATTAAGATGTTTAATGTCTCAGCTTATACAAACTCCTGAATGGTAGCACTATCTTAGAAAATTGTTGGGATTTTCTTATGATATTGTTTATAAACAAGGGAGAAAGAATGCTGATCAGATGCCTTATCAAGGTTACCTACTAAGGATGATTCTTTGGAAGACTACGACTCTAGTACACTTTTCATGTACCTTTATTATCTACTCTTTGATCTGTTGGATGACTTGAAACTTGAAAACACAGTAGCTTGGAACTTGGTTAATGTACATAAGGAGATCAACAAAGGTGAAGGCCCTGTAGGGTTTTTAGTCAAGCGAGGTTTGTTGTTTTGTAATAACAAATTGGTTTTAAGCTCTACTTTCTCCTTTAGATTCAAAGTCCTGGAAGAGTTCCACACTTCCCTCATGGGAGGACATAATGGTGTTCTTAGAACACTTGTGAGTCTCTGCCAAATTCTTTTGGAAGACTATGAGATCTGATACCAAGGAGTTTATGAAACAATGTTTGATTTGTCAACAAACAAAGTATTCTCCAACCTTGCCTTATGGTTTACTCGACCCTTGCTTGTTCCTGAAAAGGTATGGAAGGATAGTTTCATGGATTTCATCACTGGTTTGCTTGTGACACATGGTTATTCAGTCATTATGGTAGTCGTTGATAAACAGACTAAATATGCACACTTTGGAGCCTTAACTAGCACCTTTTCTACTCCAAAAGTGGCTAAACTCTTTTGTGATATAGTGGTAAAGTTACATGGAGTACCTAAGTCAATTGTTTCTGACAGAGATAAGGTATTCATGAGTTCATTTTGGAGGCAGCTGTTAAAGTTCAGTGGTAGTGCTCTCAACTTTAGTTTTGCTTACCATCCCTAATCAGATGGTCCAACAAAAGTATTTAATAGTGGGTGGTGTAGTACTTGAGAGCCTTTACACAGGATAAGCCACAACTATGGTTTCAGTTACTTCCTTAGGCTGAATATTCTTACAACATTTATTAACATTTTGCAATCAAAATATCACCATTCCAAGCCTTGTATGGTAGAGAATCTTCAGTCATTCAGAGATATATAGCTGTATACTCTAACATTGAACCCGTTGATAGTGAACTATTAAGAAAATATGAGCTTATACCACTTCTTGCAAAGTCAATCCAGAATGAAGTCCTTAGTTGATGCCAAAAGACAGGATAAAAACTAAGCACTAGACAGTTGGGTGTTAGTCAAATTGCAACCTTACAAACAATAATCTCTCGCTTGAAGGCTTAACCAGAAACTCAGTAAGAGGTATTATGGACCCTTTCAGGTGATAAAAAGAATTGCTCATATAGCTTTCAAGCTTTTCTTACCACGTACTTCCAAAATTCCCAATGTTTTCCACATCTCCTTACTCAAACCATTTCAAGGCACACTATTTCCCCTACATGACTTGAGCATTGAGAATAAACCAGTTCTTACTTCTCTGGCCATAAAAAATCGGTTTCACAGGTCCTTATTCAATGATAAGGCTTAGCACCTGAGGAGACATCATAGGAAGATCTTACTATAGTTAAAACTCTACTGCAGGTTCATGACCTTGAGGATAAGGTTAGTTTTGAAAGGGTAGCTAATGGCTAAAGAAGTAAAGGGATAACGGCAATAGAATTGACTGAGGAGTTCAAGACATAAGAAGACAAAGAAGTTAAGCTAGAACAACAAAGGCAGCAGCCAAAATGTAACGACCCATCCCGGGTTGGCCACCTCCAAAACGGTGTCTTCACGTTTTGAAATCCTAGCACGACACATATATGCAACAATATAAAATTACATCCAATGAAATTAAAAATTAAATCCAATCCTCAACTCTTTTCAGATGAGAAACATTATCATTCTCCTATCAGAAACAATATGTATATATACAACAAAATGCATGAAAAGATTTTATTATAATTTTTTTTCTTTTTCCTTACAATGTTTGAGGACTTGACCACGAGACTTACTTAAAGAAATTACTCTAATATTAGCTCTAAACTCTATCTGCAATGCCCGTTGCCTGAAAATTTTCAACAATGCGAAGTGAGCTTCACAAGTTCAGTGAATTAAATTTACTAGAACTACTCGATTATATACTTCCAATCATATATTATAATTCAATCGCTTCTAATTCAAAAATATTAATCATCTACTTCTTCACATATAATAATTCTATCTTTCAAAAAATCTTTCAATATTGATTCATCTATTATCTCATATAATTCAATAATAACACTCTATTATCACTACTTATATCATAATTCTAACCATTTATCAGTCTCTTTTTAAATTAATCTTCAAACATATCAATTTTTCTTCTCATATATTTAATCATCTTGAGATTTATTAATTTAACATCACTATTTACCTTGTTTTGAGGTTCACAGCATAAAATCAATCAATCAAATAAATTTTTATCACATCATACTTTCATATTTCTTTCTCATCATATTTATCTCTCTGTGAGACTCATTTGTCTATCAATAATTTCACAATCACGACTGATACTTTAGCATCTCAATCAATAATAATAAAATAACCAAATGAATAAATGTATGTATTTAAATCATATTTCTTTCTTTCTTTCTTTCTTTCCTTTTCATCACATCATCTCATTATTTCATATTATCATCTGGGAACATCTTCCCACATGTCAACATGTTTCAGCCAGACCAGCTGCTTTCCTAGTCTTTTCGGCTAGACCAGCTGCCTTCCTGGTCTTTCCAGCTAGACTAGTTACCTTCCTAGTCTTTTTAGCTAGACCAGCTGCCTTCCTGGTCTTTTTATTTTATGTATATGAGTAATAATATGAAAACAAACATACATTCAAGCATTTAATTCAACTATCTAGCTCTTTCTCAAATTTATTATATTTATTAAATTGTCACCTCATATATCATATAAATTTTTCAATCATATTTTCAAAAATTTCACATAATTTCTCAGCATATTTTTCATTAATCCATCATTTTTAAAATATAAATTCTTATATAATTAATATTCAACATACTTTCAAATTCCTAATCAATAAATCAATCAATTTTCATATATAACAGAAAATACATCTTTAAATCATTATGTATTTTTTTCATAATAGTAAATATTTCATATATTTATTATTTTAATTCCAAGTAATATCTATCAAATTACTTCTTTAGCCTTTCTTTAAAAACACGGGTATTACAATTCTACCAACCTTATAAAAATTTTGTCCCCAAAATTTTCTTAACCAACTCTTGAAAATATTGGGGGTACTCTTTCCTCATTCTTGTCTCATGCTCCCATGTAATTTCTTTAACATCTTTGTCCTGCCATAATACTTGAATCAAAGGAATAACTTCATTACGCAAGACTTGTTCCTTTCTATTTAGAATTTTGACTGGTACTTGCATAAAGGTCAAATCTTCTTGAAGTTCTACAGCCTGATTCGGAATACTATAGGATTCATCATGTAAACACTTTCTCAAAAGTGAAACATTAAACACATTGTGTAATTGCTTTAACTCTGGAGGCAAATCCAATCTATATGCTACTGGTCCAACTCTTTCAATTACCTCATATGGCCCCACAAATCTCGAATTCAACTTTCCTTCTTTTTTTAAAATCTCAATACACCTCTCCAAAAAGATATCGTCAAAAACACCCAATCACCATCTTGAAACTTAAGAGGTCATCTTTTATTATCAGTATATCCCTTCTGTCTGTTCTGTGCTGCTCTAAGGTTCTCTCTAAGTAGTTTGATCCTCTTAGTAGTCAAATCTATCATTATTGGATCAAATATCTTTCTTTCTCCAACTTTTTCCCAACATATTGGAGTTCTGAACCTTCTACCATATAAAGCCTCAAATGGTGCCATCCAAATCCTAGTTTGATACTGATTATTATATACAAACTCGATCAAAGGTAAATAAGCATCCCAGCTCACTGAAAAACTCAATACACTTGCCCTCAGCATATCTTCTAGTATTCTGATGATTCTCTCTGTCTACCCATTAGTTTGTGGATGAAAAGTTGTACTAATCTACAATTGCATACCCATAGCTTTTTGAAAACCTCTCCAAAATCTTGAAGTAAATCTAGAATCTTTATCTGATACAATGCTCAAATATATCCCATGTAATCTCACAATTCCGCTACATACAATGCAGCCAACTTTTCAAGACTTTAGGTAGTTTTAATAAGAAGGAAATGTGAAGACTTAGAAATTCTATCCATTATAACCCATATAGCATCATGACTTCTCTAGGTATGGGAAAAACCATAAACAAAATCCATGCTCACATTCTCTCATGGCCATTCAGGTACTGGAAGAGGCCATAATAAACCTGTCGGATGTCTATTATCATATTTTATTTGTTAACAAATCAAACATCTAGAAATATACTCAGCTACATTCTTCTTCATCCCTAACCACCAATAATTCTGTCTCAACCCCCTGTACATCTTATTATTACCCAGGTGCATAGAATACACAAAATCATGAGCCTTTCTTAGTATCTTCTTTCTCATCTCAACATCATTGGAAACACAAACTCTATATCCCAATACCACCATACCATCTTCTCTAACTCTAAACCTAGTCAGCTTTCTACTCAATATTTCCTGTCTGATCTTCTTTATCCCTTCATCTCTACTTTGTATCTGTAATAAGCGATCAATAATAGAATATTATACCACCATATTTACCATCAATATTCCTCTATCATTGATACTCAACCGCATTCTCATTTCTCTCAATTCTACCATGAAGCTAATATCATAACTCCCAATAGCAACTAATCTCCCTGAAGATTTTTTACTCAATGCATCAGCTACTACATTAGCCTTCCCTGGATGATAATGAATTGTACAGTTATAGTCACTAGTCAATTCTATCCAACTCTTCTGCCTCAAATTCAACTCATTTTGGGTAGGTAAATGCGTCAAACTTTTATGATCAGTAAAAATTTCACAAGTGGCTCCATACAGATGATGTCTTAAAATCTTCAAAGTAAAAACTATGGCAGCCAATTCTAAATCATTGGTCGGGTAATTTCTCTAATGGTTCTTCAATTTCCTAGAAGCATAAGCTATAACTCTCCTATGTTACATCAACACATATCCCAACCCTTGATGTGATGCATCATTATATACCACAAATCTTTCATCACCAGAAGGAAGCACTACTACCGGGGTAGTAATCAATTTCTCTTTCAACAGTTGGAAACTCTTCTCACATTCTTCTGACCACATAAACTTCACTTCCTTACTACTTAATCTGGTCAAAGGTCTAGCAATAATAGAAAAATTCTGGATAAACCTCCTATAATAACCAGCCAACCCCGTAAAGCTTCTAATTTCAGTCACACTAGTGGGTCTTTCCCAATTCAACATTGCTTCTACTTTCTGTGGGTCAATGGCTATACCATCTCCTGACACAACATGCCCCAAGAAAGATATTTCACACAACCAAAACTCACACTTAAAGAACTTTGCATACAATTTATCTCTCCTTAGAATTTCGAATACTATCTCTAAATATTGCCCATGTTCCTCTTCATTCTTGGAATATACCTGAAAATCATCAATAAATACAATCACAAATATATCCAAGAATGGTTTAAACACATGATTCATTGGATCCATAAATGTTGCAGGAGCATTAGTTAACCTAAATGGCATCACAGGGAATTCATGATGGTCATAACGTGTCCTAAAAGCAGTCTTAAGCACATCCTCCTCCTTTATCATCAACTGATGATAACCTCATCTCAAGTCAGTCTTAGAAAACACTCTAACCCCACTGTAACTGCTCGAATATATCATATATGTAGGGCAAAGGATATTTATTTTTGATAGTGATCTTATTCAACTGTCTATAATCAATACACAACCTCATCGTTCCATCATTCTTCTTTACAAACAACATAAGGGCTCCCTAATGCGACATATTAGGTCGAATAAATTATTTATCTAGCAATTCCTGAAGTTGAACTTTCAATTCTGTTAACTCAGCTAGTGTCATTCTATAAGGTGTTATAGATATGGGTGCTGATCTTGGAATCACCTCAATAGAAAACTCAATCTCCCTGCTGGGAGACAAACCTAACAATTCTTCAGGTAACACATCAAAAAAAAAATTTCACTACTAAGATTTCTTCTAAACTCCTAATCTTCTTTCTAGAATCTACCATATACGCCAAATGCCCCTCACAACCTTTCTTCAACCATTTCTTAGCAGTCATGGTGAAAATAAGATAGTTGGCAAGTATTTTACGTTCTCCCTGAAAGTTAAACTCATCTTGTCCTGGTATCTTGAACACCACATTCTTCCTAAAATAATCTACCCAAGCATGATATGTAGATAACCAATTCATCCCTAAAATTAAATCAAAATCTGTCATATCTAAAGGCACCAAATCAACTTCAAATTCTTTACTAGCCCTACTAATCATATAACCCCGATAAATTGTCCTGATAATAACCCTATCCCCAGTAAGAACCTCAACAATAACAGCATGCATCAAAGGACTAACATAAGCATCAATAAATTTCATATAAACATTGGATGCAAAGTAATGGGTTGCACTAAGATCAATCAATAATATAGCAAGTCTATCAAGAATAGATACCATACCTATAACAATATCAGGAGTGGCATATGCATCCTGTTGGGTCAACACATAAACTCTGCTATTTTTAGGCTGTAACTCACCACTACGTCTTCTCTCATCTATTGATCCTTTGCCTCTGCCCCGTATACTCCCTGATCCACCACCTCTCTCCACCTATTTTCTCCCAACACGTCCAGCACCTATCTCAACAGATTTTCCCACTGAAAAATCTACACTAATATGTCCTCCCTCACCACATACAAAGCATATCTGAGTAGAACAATTCCGAGATAGATTCCCTGTCTGATTACATCTAAAGCAAACTTTTGTATCTCAATCATACATTAGGTTACCACTTCCCCTTGGTGGCATACTTACTCCTCTACCATAAATCCCAGTTCCCATAGCTTGTCTCCCAAATCTAGGGGTCCTACTGATATTATTCTGAGCTACAAAAGCAACATATCCTGTTTACCTCTAACTCTGTACTACAGTTCCCTGTGACAAGGAACGCCCCCTCTAGGGTGGTCTCTCACCCTATACACTCATACTGTTACCACCTTTGGGTCCCTCAAATCTATACCTCTTCAGCCAATCCTTCCTACCTTTAAACTCCATCACATCCTTCTCAATCTATAATGTTTTATCCATCATTATAGCATAATTCCTAATACCTATATAAGAGAGTTTAGTCCGAATTTCATAGTGTAACCCATATAAAAATCTCTTACATTTCCTCTCATATGTATTTACTAACTTAGGTAAAAACCTCGGCAGGGCTATAAATCTACTATTATACTCAGCTACAGATAAGGTATTCTGCCTTAAATGAATAAAATCTCTCTCCTGTTGTGCTCGAAATTTATCTGGAAAATACTTTGCAAAGAACTCATCCTTAAACTTACGCCAAATTAAGGGTTGATCTGCCTGTGTACTCAATCTAGGCAAAATATCCTCCCACCATTGATAAGTCTCACCTTCCAGCTTAAACAAAGCAAAAACATCCTTTTACTTATCTGTCATTAGTAAGACTTCAAAATATTTCTCAACATGTTTAATCCATTGCTCAACTTCAATAGGATTTACAGATCCTTTAGAAGACTGAGATTTAAACTTAAGAAATCGCACAAAACAATCCCCTTGCATCTCATGTGCAAACACACCATTTCCCTCATAAGCCTCTTGTCTCATCACATCAGGTTCTGTTCTACTTCTTTCCTCTAATCTCCTCTGTAAATTATCAACTCTTTCTTCTGCTGCATTCATTCTCTCTATATCACGATCAAGAACTTCTCTCAACTCATCCCTCCTAATATTAAATTCTCTTTCACCACTACTAATACCAGTTGTACTAGCAACCTGTTCCCTTACTTGAACTATAGACTCAACCTCCCCCTTCACTTCAGCTCTTCTAAATATTGGGGTTCTACCACATCCTCTCTGATTCAGAACTCTACCTCTAGCTCTAGCACGTCCATGTGTTATCCTCAGACTCTGCATTAAAATGTAGTTTATCTAAATCTTCCACATCTTTAAATTTTTATGTAACCTCGGATACCAAAATTGTAATGACCCATCCTGGGTTGGCCACTGTTGAGATGATATCGTCACGTTTAGAAATCCAAGCACGAAACATATATTAAACATTATAAAAATACATCCACTGAAATTAAAAATTAAATCCAATCCTCAACTCTTTTTCAAAGGAGATACATCATCATTCTCCTATAAAAAACAATATGTATGTATACAACAAAATGCATGAAAAGATTTTATTACAAATTTTCTTTCTTTTTCCTTACAATGTCTGAAGACTTGACCACAGGACTTACTTGAGGTACTTTGATATCAACTCTAAACTCAACATGCCTTGCCCGCTGCTTGAAAATTTTCAACAATGAAGAGTGAGCTTCACAAGCTCGGTGAAATAAATTTACTAGAACTACCCGATTATATATTTCCAATCACATATTATAATTCAATCGTTTCTAATTCACTAATATTAACCATCTATTTCTTCACATATAATAATTCAATCTTTTGAATAATTTTTCAATATTCATTCATCTATTATCTCATATAATTCAATAATAATATTCTATTATCACTACTCATATCATAATTCCAACTATTTATCAATCTCTTTTTAAATTAATCATCAAACATATCAATCCTTCTTCTCATATATTTAATCATCTTGAGATTTATCACTTTAACATCATTATTTACCTCGTTATGAGGTTCATAGCATAAAACCAATCAATCAAATGAATTTTATCATATCATATCATACTTTGATATTTCTTTCTCGTCATATCTGTCCCTTTATGAGACTCATTTGTCTATCAATAATTTCACAATCACGATTGATACTTTAGCATCTCAATCAATAATAATAAAATAACCAAATGAATAAATGCATATATTTAAATCATCTTTCTTTCTTTTTTATCACATCATCTCATTATTTTATATTATCATCTGGGAATGTCTTCCCACATATTAACATGTTTCAATCAGACCAACTGCCTTCCTAGTCTTTTTAGCTAGACCAGTTGCTTTCCTGGTCTTTTCAGCTAGATCAGCTGTCTTCCTGGTCTTTTCAACTAGACCAACTGTCTTTCTAGTCTTTTCAGCTAGACCAGCTGCCTTCTTGGTCCTTTTATTTTATGCATATGAGCAATAATATGAAAACAAGCATACATTCAAGCATTCAATTCAACTATCTAGCTCTTTCTCAAATTTATTATTTTAATCATATTTATTAAATTGTCTCCTCATATATCATATAATTGTTCAATCATATTTTCAGAAATTTCACATAACTTCTCAGCATAATTTTCATTAATCCGTACTTTTTAAAATATAAATTCTTATATAATTAATATTCAATATACTTTCAAATTCCTAATCAATAAATCAATCAACTTTCATATATAACAGAAAATACATCGTTAAATCATTATAATTCACCCGTTTATTCAAATATCGTAAATTCATATTTTTATTGGTCTCAATTACTAAAAATAAATCTAACTCACCATGTAGCACTTAAAGCTACTTGTGGATCACCTTTTTGCCTTTCTTGCTCCTTTCAGCAATTTCTTGAGATTGCTGATCACCAACATCTAATCATGAACTTCCATAAATCTTACTATTTCATAACTTAATTCAAACAATATAATTATTTAATTATGAGTCTTATTGAAAATTTACCTCAAATATGATTAAGTATTGCTATTGTAATTGAAGGACTGTACTATCTCTAATATTGGAGAAATTTTCTTTATAACTTTTTGCTAAGAAATTTGAATTGAAGAAAGAAGAACACCAAACAAGATTTGGTAAGAAATAAATAAACAAAACAAAAACTTAACTTTTATAATAAATCATCTGCAACTTTTGTTTCATTGTTGTCCAACATGCATGGTTGCATGTTAGGTAGTTTATACTTGGACTCCAGGTGTTTGCACCTCTTTTTTTTTCCTTTCTCACAAAAACTACACCTATTAACTTTTATAATAAACCTACTGCAACTTTTGTTTCATTGTTGTGCAACATGCATAGTTACATGTTGGGTAGTTTACACCTGGACTCCAGGTGTTTGCACCTCTTTTTTTCATATTAATAAATCTTTCATATATATTATTTTAATTCTATGTAATATCTATCAAATTACTTCTTTATCGTTACTTTAAGAACACGGATATTACACAAAGTTAAAGAGAAGCCAGAGAATAAGGAAGGCTCCACAAAGGCTGTAACATACTTAAGGAAGAATTATTGTAAATGGATTAGAGAGTTAGTTAGGCAACTAGCAAGATTATTTAGTTGTTAGCTAGCTGTTGAATAAAATTGTTGTAGTAGTTAGTAATCTTCCTAATCTTAGAACTATATAAATACCTCTACTACAATTCAATAAAGGCATGAATGAAGTTACTCTAATTCTCTCATAAACCTTTCTTCTTCTCTTCTAAATTATGTCTTCTTTTTCCTCTCTAATTCTTTTTTTTTTTCTATCCTATCCTTCTGCTTTTTGTTCTATCTAGAAACCTCTTGATACATCTTAAACAAGACTCTATCAACTCCATGCCTTTGGGCAAACCTAGAAAATGCATCTGAAAGCATTAGTTTTTACTATATGGTTTTTTCCCTCAAAATACGAAGTTATTTTTTAATAAATAATTATATGGACTATATAAAGCCAACTTTTCTATCTTAGAGTATTAAGTAAAGAAATGGAGGATTACAGAAGAGAAACATATTGATATTAAAGTTGCAAGGTTGTAATACCACAGGGTAGTCACTTAAAAGTACTAGCTAATGCTGCTTTTGGGATTGGAACAAAGCCATTACCTTAAGCATCGAGCACTGATATGTAAATGCCCTTAATTACCATATTATCATCTCCATACTATCCTCCACCATACATCTCCACCAATCTCATCATCACAAGGGGACGTCTCCTTAAGTTCTGGTAGTCCAGTCATTATCATAATCTTAACCTATAAGAATCTCATCCTTCTTCAGACCCGAAGATCCTACTATTAAGAGAATATATATTTAAATTTAATAAGTTGTAATTAATTAAAAAAGAATTCCATAGTCCAATACCTTTCCTCAGACCATCATTTTCTTCCGTAGTCTTATCTTTTCTCGGACCCGAAGGTCATAATATTATTATCTTTAAATTTAGTCTAAAATACACACACATTCATCACACAAACAAAAGCAAGGTAAACACAATTTCGCATATCACATAGTGGTACATATCTCATTTTGACATAAGGCAAAGAGAGTGGAAAAATAGTGCAAATCGAGTCAGGTTTGGAAGGTGAACTTCGGTCAAACTGATCTTCTTCTTGAGGGAGAACTAAGATGTCATCGTTTGGTCAGCGGCTAAAAGGCCCAGGATCGACCCCAAGCCAATCCATCGCCTCAATATCAACCCTGAGCATAAGCTTGCAATTCAAAAGAAACATTTATTTCCACTAGAAAGACAGCAAACGATAAATGTTAAGGTCAAGAAACTCCTTGAGGCCGACTTCATCAAAGAAATAGACTATCTGAAATGGTTGGCTAATGTCGTCATGGTAAGGAAGTCGAACTAGAAGTAAAGAATTTGTATCGACCAATATTATGAAAGACGTTCCCTAGGCACGCTTGGGGGTGAGGCAAGTCAAAAACGTCCAAGAACACCAACTTTTAGACATTCCTTCTACGAGACGCATGTTTTTCAAGACAAGGCATACACCTGAACCAAAAATATATGTACTTTACGCCCTGGATGTCTGGGCATATGCCCCATGAATATATTTATTTTAAAGCAACGATTACAAAACGATGTTGTTTTATGTTTACAATAAATGTCTCTCATCTATCAAAAAGACTTCGTATAGGGCAATGGGTTAGGGTTCTCTTTATCTCTTTTTCATCCTTCAATGATTCCTAAATCAGATCCTAAACTAAAATTTTCATTATCTCATTCTCTCTCACATCTCGGTTTTATTTATCAAATTCTTGATTTTTGTACTGAATCTTACACTCTCTAAGAGTTTCTTACAAATGACTGTTGGCTTCCTGCTCAAGGTTTGGATTTTTACAGCAATTTTATCAACAAGTTACCAGAGATTGATATAGGTAAATCATTTTAGTATGATTTTTTCAAATTCCATCTCATTTAAAGTGTGTATTTGTACTGACCCATCCCAGGTTGGACACCTCGAGATGGTATCATCACATTTTGTCATTCCAGCACGATACATATATGAAAAATATAAAAACATACATCAACTAGAAATAAATAATTTCATCCAAATCCTCAACTCTTTTCATAGGAGATACATCATCTTTCTCCTATCAGAAACAAATATATGCAAAACATAAAATGCATAAAAATATAAATCATCTCAAAAATTTCTTTCATCTTTCTTTCACAAGACTGAGGATGCTAACCATGAGACTTACATAAGGTAATCACTTTGAATATCAGCTCTAAAATCTATATGTCATACCTGCTACATGAAATATTTCAACAATAAGGAGTGAGCGTCACAAGCTCAGTGAATTAAATTTATTAGAAGTACTTGATTTGTATACTTCTAGTTATAGCTCATAATTCAATCATAATAATAATCTTTCAATATTATATCACCTATCATCTCATATATACTTCAATATAAGCATTCTTTTATCTCTTCTCATATCATATACAATCATTCATCATACTATATTCTTTCAAATATTTTCTCATGTATATATTAACTCAGTATCAATATCATCATAATTTACCTCATCATGAGGTTCACAAAATATAATCAATTACTATCTATCATATCAACCTCAATCAACTCTTCATAATAATTGTCTCATTATAAGGCTCCTATTTCTGCCAATCATGTTACAATCAACTCTGATGTTTTAACATCTCAATCATCAATAATAAAATATTCAAATAAAATAAATGTGTGCAATTAAAACATCATTTTTTTTCTTTCTTTCTTTCTTTCTTCATCACACCATACTATCATCATATGGGAAAATACCAATTTTGGTATATCATTTGGGAAAGTCTTCCTATATGTCGATAAGTTTCAATCAGACCAGCTACCTTCTTGGTTTTCCCTCTATGCATATGAACAATAACATGCAAGCAGACATACATCAAAGTATACAATTCAACTATCTCTTTCTTAATATATAATTGACTCTTCATATAATATATCAATTTATCAATCATAACTTTCAAGAATTCTTTTCTCTTTTTTCAGCACATATTTCATCAATCTATAACTTCTTATATAATTAATTTTTCAACTTATCATTTAATCATTTTTCATACTTAATTTACCAATCAACTATCATATTTTATACTTACATTATCAAATCATTATAATTTAATTATCATCAATTCATATTTCATATTTTTCTTGATTACTAAAAATAAATCTAACTCACCTAGTAGCACTTAAAGCTATTACTGCACCGCTTCCTTTCCTTTTCTGCTTCGTTAAGCAATTTCACCGAATTGCTGATCACTAACACCTATCATAACATCTTTATTAAAAATCTATATATTTTTTAATTCTTCCATAATTCATACTTTTAAATTTCTATACCCAATTCCAGGTAATTTCATGTATGCATAAAAATTTAACTATCATTAAAATTTAATATTGTCAATTGAAATTATTTTCATTCTATTCAATTCCATTTTCAAAACTTATTTTTGAGAAATATAGAGGAGACAATCTAAAACGCTTCAATTTTCAATAAAAAAAATCACTTTATTACCTTTTTCAAAGTTTTTCCCCGATTTTTCTTGAAAATCCTTCTGTGAACTTCAATAAATTTCAACCTTTAAATATTTGATTATCAAATCTTTCAATCCCAAAGTGTTAGAAATATTTTTCAATATTTTCTAGAGAAAGAGAGAAATTTTTAGCGATAAAAATGGATTTTTAACTTGAAAACCAGATTTTATATTGAAAACCGGTCTGACCGGCCGATTGGTCCAATTGGTCAACTGATCTTCAGTTATTTACAATTCTGCCACTGGTCCTTTATCATTAAAATTGACGGTGTTTCCACTTCTTGATCAATGGTCCTTCTGCATTTAAATTTACAATTTTGCCACTGCTTAATAACAATTTTGCCATTTCTTCTTAAAAATCAAATTTTCATATTTTTCTTCCTTCCAATTTTTTCTAAAAATTACAAAAATATATATATTTTATTCCTTAAAAATTTTCAAATATTTTTCTTAACTTTATTCCATGTTTTTCTTCAAAATTTCTTTCATTTTAAACTTTCAATTCATAAAATTTCAATACTTTCTTCTAAAAAAATTTTTAACTCTTTCCAATAAAATTCTCAATGTTGTCTGTCAAATATTATTTCAAATAAATATAAATCTCTCATGTATTCATTATTTAATTCAATATGATTTCTATTAAATTATTTTTTTACCCTTGCTTTAAGGATACATGTATTATAGTATTATCTGATGATGAAGGTAAATCAGTTTAGTATGATTTTTTACTATGTTTTCGCCCAATGCCATTTTTGGTTGTTTTGATCGAATGACCATGATGATTGGGTTTCTCGGAGCTATTGATAGATGAGAATTTAGGGTAGAAATATGGATTCTCGAACGGCTAGGATGATTAGGTTTCTTTGGAATACAATTTTTATAAAAAAAAATTAAATGTTGTAGTTATATCTTTAGTCTCTCTGATAAGTTATGAGATATAATTTTAGAAATAGTAGTTGCTTCCCTTGCATGTAAAATTCAAGGAATTATGATATCAACAAAGATCAATGACACTTGATATGGGTAGTAATTTAATTTGAACTTCTACAAACAAGAATTGTAACTACATGATTCCTGGCTTAGGAGGTCAATGGAATCGTAGGTGCCTTATAGAGTAATAAAAAATTTATTGTTCTCTTACATAATCATCTTAGGCTGATTAGACCATATATGGTCATCATATTTATAGTACTTGAAATGCAATAATCCATAAAGTTGTTTCTTTCTACTACCATGGACTCTAGTGAATCCACATGTATACATTTAGGGTTTTTTGTAGTCATTGTGCGAATACTTCTTATGATTTAGTCATCTGTAGAATATCTCTACAACTTCCTATTATCAAATTGAAAATCCATTATGTATGCCATACTTGTATAAAGGCTTGACTTCAATCACATCTCTATTTGTGTAAGTTTCTTGTTAATCTATAGATGGTCATTTTTATGAGATTTATGTCGGTTTTCATATGTCGTAATGATTGTGTAAATTTACAAGCCTTAAACATGTTGTTTTGAATTGTGATACTTTGCTGTTATTTGACTGTGATTATATGTTGGTTGTGTATGTACAAGGTTTCTTGACATCCATCACTTAATGCTTAGATTTTTTCAATTAATGTATTTAATTTCTTCCCCTTTTGCATGCCTTTTAGAGATATTTTAATTAGTTGTAATTTTAGTTGAAATATTTTACTATATATAAACTATCAATATTTGTTACAATACAGCCACTGTCATTGTAGCATCCATATTGCCACCACCATGAGTGCCTCAAAGCATAGGAGGATACTTCTTTTGTCCCTTTTTATTAGTCTTTTTTTCATTTTTGGCAACCCCATGATACTTCTCTCTTAAAAATTGAATGATTATTTTAATTCTCATGCCATTAATATTGTGCAAGGCTCATGGAGATAATTAAAAGGTGACAATGGGTGTCAATATTATAATTAATATAAAGTTGTTGTGGTTTAATACTTTGCTTTGCTCTATTTTTAGTTTAATTAATGTTGGTACTTGGTAGTTCTTACTTGCTTTGCTCTATTTTCAGTTGCAGATTTGTATTAGTGTTGGCCTTAATCTTGTAAATTTATTTACTTATTTTCTCTTCTTTCTATTAAAGGTGTAAATGTAATTGAATTTAAAAGAATGGGTGAACCTGAAAATAGTTATAGCTTGAAGAAAGATCTTGTATGGAAGTATGCAAAGGAAATTCCTAGACAAAAATACTTCTATAGTCAGTTTTGTGATTAACATTGTTCTAGGACCATAAATCTATTAAAGCAACATTTAGTAGGCACCCATTATGATATGAAACCTTGTCTGAAGGCTTAGTGCAGTTGAGGCTATTACTAATTTCAAGTATGGCTTCAAACCTTATTCTATGCATAAGGTGTGGATATCAATTCTTAAAGAAGAGGTTGCTGACATAGATAAAATGATGAAGGAGCACAAGAAGGCTTGGAAACAATATGGATGCACTATAATGGTTTATGGTTGGATAGATAATAAGTCCAGGCTTTTGATCAACTTTCTTGTTAATAATCCTGTAGGTTTATGGTTCTTGAAATGAGTTGATGCATCTAACACTATTAAAACATGTGAGTTATTGTTTAAGTATCTTAATGAGGTTGTTGCAGAAATTAGAGAAGAGCATGTTGTGCAAATTGTCACTGATAATGGTTCAAATTTTGTGGATGATGGGAAACAACTTATAGAGAAAAAAGACTTAACTTATTTTGGACTCCATGTGTTGCTCATTATATTGATCTCATGCTAGAGAGCATTGCAAAGTTGAAGTTTTATGCTAAGACAATTACAAAATCTAAGCAAGTTGTGAAGTTCATATATGGATATGTGTGGGTGCTTGCTTTAACGAGGAAATACACAAAAGATGATGAGCTTCTTCACTTAACAGTAACACGCTTTGCCACTGCTTATCTCACACTTTAAAGCATTTATAAGCAAAACCTATACCTATGTTTTCTTCATTTACATTTTGCTTTAGTAGATATTTCAAGATGAATGAAGGTAAAAAAGCTCGCACAACCATATTATTTGATTCAAATTTTTAGCATAATGTTGTTTTTTATACCAAAAGTGTTCTTCCTCTTTTTTTGTTTTGAGAGAGGTCAATTCAGAGGAGATGCCTACAATGGGATTGATTTACCATTTGATGGATTCTATAAAAGAAAATATTGCTTATAATTGTGGAGGAAATGAATAGAAGTATGTGTCAATTTTAAAGAGGATAGATGATAGATTGAGTCCACAACTTCATCGACCTTTACATGATGATAGGTTTTACTTAAATCCTCAATTACACTATATAGAAAAGTTTCTCAAATTTGAGAAGATATTCAGGAAAGAAATTCTTGAATGCATGGAAAGGATGATGAATAATGAATATCGTGTTTCTATTGATATTCAATTGGACCTATATGACTATGTACGTGGAGACTTTGAAACCAGAATTGCAATCGATACAAGAAATCGATGTTCTCCAAGTACTAGAGTCTAGAAGGAAAATATTCTTTGTATAGAGTTTAAGTAACTTATGAACAACAACACACACAATCTTACTTGCTTAACCTCAATTTGCTCATTAAACTATTTTTTTATATTTAAGACCATAATACTCTAAAATTAATGAATAGAACATCTTGTTACAATATCAACTATTAATCAATGTGCTAATTAGTACTTGGTATCATCATTTGTCACTAGCTAGTATTGTTTTTATGGAATTGGTTTAATTTTCTAGCTGATTAATGGATGCGCTTTGGAAGCAACACACTTAAGTTAACAAAGTTTGCTATTTGGGCCCTTAGTCTCATTTATAGAGTTATAGTGCTTCAAGATGTGAGGGAAATTAGAGCACCTTTGAATCAGTAAAATTTATTTAACTTTCACAATATAATACATCTCATCTTGTAAAACTGAAACTTATATATTGATAAAAATTTGAACTTGTAGATCCACATGAAAAAGAGGAATAGCCTTGAACACAAAAGATTGAACTCTTTGGTTTATGATAAGTACAATACTGCATTGAGAGAAAGAAATATCAGAATGAGAGAAAGAAGTATCAGAAGGAGAGAAAAAAACATTGATCCTATACAGGTGGAGGAGTTTGACTCTGATGATGAGTGGATAGCAGAGCAAGACAAATCTCTTCTCCTTAGTGATCCTTCTTGGCTTGAAGAAGAACAACTATTTGATGTTGATGCCATTATGTAACGATCCATCCCGGATAGGCCCACCCAAGATGGTATCGTCACTTTTCAGCATGAAGCATGACTTATATGCAATAACTTTTTCATAACTTCTTGAAAATAATTACAACATATACACCTCAACTCTTTCACAGAGTAGATACAAAAGTGTATTAAATTTTTCTCAAAACATATGCATTCATACGTGTTCATGTGCAAGACTTATTTACAATTTTCACAAATACTTTTTTCTGAGGATGCTGACCACAATGACCCACCTAGATACTCATAAATGGCCTAAGTCAAGGAATTTTATTGATCTTTTGCCCGTAACCTAAAATTTTATTAAAATAAAATGAGTGAGCTTTACAAGCTCAATGATGCTTAATTTACCAGAAATATTCGATTTGTATACTTCAACTCATATTTTTTAATCATAATTTATATACAAGTCACTACTATTTCATTTAATCATAATTTTTCACATCATAGTATATTTCATGTATTTCATTCAATATGTAGATATCACTTAAGATATCTAACTCATTATTCTTCTCATCACAAGATTTCACAATCATATCACAACCCATCTCAATAATTTTATTTAATTTTTTCACATTTCATCACAATCATATTTTCATCTATTATTGGGTATCTGTATCAATCTCTGATACAACTTTCAGGAATGTCTCCCCACATGTTGACATTTTCAAATCTAGACCAACCATTATTATGGCCTTCCCCGGACCACACCCCCTTCTTGTGGCCTGATAATGCATATGTACAACCACATATAAGCAAGCATAGCATAACAACATTTAAATCAAATAATTTTCTTTTCATAAAATCTCCACTTTGTCATAATAATTCAATATATAAGATTTACTCATCCTTTCAAAGATATAATTCACATCATTTCATCATATATTTCATACATCCAGCCTTTTCATCAAATTTAACATATTCATTAAATCTTCTTATTTCTAATTCATTTCAAGTTTTATTCATAGCTTTGTTTCTTTTCACTTACTAATAGTAAAGTGAACTCACCACGAAGCACTAAACGTTATATGTGGCTCACTTTACTGCCTTTTGTACTCCTCTCAGCTTCACCAATAGATGTTTCACCTCTACTTAATAAGAATATTCTTACGCAATATAACTATCTCACAACTCAATTCTAACCTTATATTGGGTTAAATTCATGAATATATGTATGCATGTTCCATCTTAGTCTTAAATTCAAAGTTTTAATTAAATTCGTTTCTTTTTATCTTAAATCAAAATTTAAATTCATTTAAGAAGAATATGAAGATTTATATTCTTAAAATCATAATTTTACATGGAAGAACAAGAATAGAAAAGATTACCTTCACAAAGCTTTTCTTAGAAATTTCCTGAAATCAATCCTTGAACGATTAAATCTAACAATTGTTTATGAAATCTTCAAAGTTTTTGTTTAGTTTTGTTCAATAATATTAACAGAATTTAGAGAGAGAAAAGAGAGTTCAAACAAAGAAGAAATGATTTTTGAACGTTAAAATCTATTTATATAGCTAAAAAAACATATATTAGTCAACTAGTATGCTCCAAGCCACTACCCAGTCGATTGGTAGTGTACTAGTCAGCTGCATAGTTGGTTGGTAGGTACCAATCAGCTACTTGGTCAACTGGTAAGGTACCAGTCGGTTACCCAGTAGACTGGCACCCTCTGATACCTTAAAAATTGCATTTTCAACACTTTTGTGCATTCTAACTCGTTTTCTTTAGTATATTTTCAAATTCTTACCTCAAATTTGATTCAAACTTGAGTTTTAAATCATTTTGTATATGTACGCATGATAGTCAGAATATTGACTGAAAATTATTAAATTACCCTTACTTTAAGGGTATGGATATTACATATTAGAACTGTGCCAATTGAACATTTGTAGAAAAAAAAGAGACTTAGATACCCACTCCTATAATAAAATGTGATATTGGTTCTTTTGCCTCTGGAGCATCAAGCAAACAAACATATAAGACATGGTCAAGTAAGTGTGAAAAAATATATTATTATAGATAGTCACATATCTATGAAATCATTGGTCTCATTCTCATATATTGTTATAATGCTATGTAACTTGTGTAATTTGTCAAGTAGGTCAAAAGACTCAAGATAGAAGAAGAGTCAAGCAAACTAGATTATACCCAATTGTGAAAGACATTCTAGAAGATATGCTCCCCAGATTTTATTCAAGAAATTTTCCTAATGTAGATATGCTTGATGAAGATGATGATGATATTGACGAGAGTGCTTTAGAGCCTATTGAATGATTTTGTTTGCTATACTATCTCATTTTTTGGTTTTAATAGATTTATGGATAAATATTTTTTTTTGTGCTTGTTGCAATTTGGAACTTGTTTTAGGATAAATTGATTGGACAATTTGAAAATTTGAATCTGGATTTTTGAGTGTGATTTGTGATGTATTGATGAAAGATTAGATGTTTGTCTTTCAAAATTTGTTAAATCAATGTAAGTGTGTAACACTTAACAGTGTGTTTGTGATATTAATTTGAAGCCTTGATTAGGGAAGTGAATTCCAAATCGATAATTAAATATTTCACATCATCAAGAATGGGTTTACTATGATAGATCTGATGCTAGGTTCTATGATGGCATAAACACAAAGCAAATATTTGAGTCTTATATCAATGCCAGGAGTTCTAGTTCAGAGCCATCTTTTGAGGTAGATTTTGTTGAAATAACAGTGAAGATGGGCAAAATTGATCTCAGAACAGGTTCGTAAGGAAAGTTAAGCGTTTTGTACTCTGTAGTGTTGTTAACTAAGTTTTAAATTAATCATTGGGTCTTATAAAGCTTAGTAATAATGTGAAGTTTGTGAAATATTTTGATAAATATTCATTCTTAGGTCTTAAGTTGTTAAAGTTTGTTGATAATTAATTTATTTACATTTATTCAATTTTTTTAGCATTTTTAGCATTTAATTTATTTAATTAATATTATTTTATTTAAAACGGTCCAACATTATAAAAGGCTTACGCCTCGCCCAATGTCTTTGCCTCTGAAAACCCTGGTATCGACTTCACTGAGCTGAACAAGGTTGGCCCAAAAGATAACTTTCCTTTGCTGAGAATTGATCAACTAATAGATGAGATATCGGACTATGAAATGTTAAGCTTCATGAATGCTTACTTGGAATACAATCAAATCAAGATGTATGAACCGGACCAACTGAGCACCATCTTCGTAACCGAGAAGGGACTCTATTGTTAAAAATTACTGCCATTCGGGATTGAGAATGCTAGTGCCATCAACCAAAGGTTGGTGAACAAGTTGTTTCAAGATTAGATCATCGCAACATGGAGGTTTACGTCGATGACATGCTTTTCAAGAGTTTACAAAAGACTAACCATTTGTCTTACCTCGAAGAATGTTTCTTGATCCTAAGGAAATATCAGATGAAGTTGAATCCATCTAAGTGTGGTTTCGGGGTGACCTTGGGAAAATTCCTTGGCTTCATGGTAACACAAAGAGGGATTGAGCCCAACCTTGAAAAGATCAAGGATGTATTGGACATGGAAGCTCCTCGCAATGTGAAAGAAGTACAAAAGCTCACGGGCCACATCATGGCCTTTGACTAATTCATGTCCAAGTTGATAGAAATTTTTTTTTACCATTTTTCAAATCTCTAAAGAAAATTAAGGATTTCCAGTGGACGGAAGAGTGTCAAGCATCATTCGAAGAATTGAAGAAATATTTAAGCTCTCCATTCCTCTTGACCAAGCCAAATGAAGGAGAAAAGTTATTCTTATACTTAGTCGCTAGTGAAGTGGTCGTAGCCTCGGTGCTTATCCAAGAAAAGAGAAAAATTCAAGGACTAATTTACTAAGTCAATCAGGTGTTACAAAATGCTGAGAACCGATATCAACCTATTAAGAAATTGGCTTACATGGTTATCATCTCGGCTCAAAAGCTTTGACCTTACTTCCAATCACACCTGATAATCATTCTGATTGACTATCCATTACAGGAAGTCCTCCAGAAGCCCAAGAGTTAGGTGAATTTGAGATCATTTACTAGCCTCACCCTATCAAGATCAAGTCTTAACAAACTTCATTGTCAAGTTTAAATTTCGATAATGCCCCACTGAGAGCAAGAGGCTGAGACCCAGTCTGAATTGTTAAATTGGAAGCTATTTTTGGACAGATCATCTAGTACATCTAAAAGTAGAACTGATCTCATTTTGATCAGTCCTAAAGAGTTTACAATCGGATACGTGCTATAGTTCAACTTCAAAGCTTAAAATAATGAAGTCGAGTATGAAGCACTCTTAATCGGGATAAGATTGGCCCGTTCTCTTATGGTCGAAGTACTCGAGGTGTTTAGTAATTCATAATTGATAGTCAATCAGGTATCCAGTGAGTATGAAGCAAGAGGAGCACGGATGATTAAATACTTAGCTAAAGTAAATAAATCAGCGAAGTCCATCAAGCATATGAAGGTTATTGGAGTATTGAGGTCTGAAAATGACAAGGTCGATGCTTTCACTCAACTGGTGTCCTCTAAGACCTCTGACCTCCCTAGGGTCGTATACATCAAAATCTTGTCCAAACCTAACACAGAAGATATTGAGGTAATGGACATTGAAGAAGAATCTAATTGGAAGACCTCGACCACCAAGTGTCTTTGAGATGGAGAACTCCTAGATTCACGAATCAAAGCCAAGAAATTAGTTTCTCTAGCAGTAAAGTATTGCATGATTATAAATTGGCTTTATAGAATATACCTCACTTTGTCATACCTAAAATGCCTCAGCTCTATAGAAGCCGACTATACACCTAAATAGATTCGCGAAGGAATCTATAGGAACCATCTTGGTGAATGAGCTCTTGCACACAAGATTTTGATAAAGGGATACTGGTTGAAGCTTCAAAACGAGGCCATGGACATCGTCAAGAAGTGTGTTAAGTGTCAGAAATTTGCTCTTGTCCTCTGTTGCCCTTTGAATCCTCTAATGATCATAACCAACTAGGTACCTTTTGTAATATGGGGCATATATATAGTGGGACTTTTTCCCAAAGCAGTAGGTCAGTTAAGGTTCCTGATTATGGCAACAAATTACTTCACAAAATAGGTCAAAGATAAGGCTCTCACTAAGATCACATATGAAAAGGTAAGAGACTTTGTCTAGAAGTCCATTATCAATTGATTAGAAGTACCAATGGTCTTGGTAATTAAAAGCAAGAAGCAGTTTGACAGTGCTCGATTCAAGAAACTATGTGAAGATCTCAAAATCGACCATCGGTTCTCTTTCATAAGGCATCCACAGACCAACGGTCAAGTTGAAGTAACAAACAAGATAATACTACAAACATTGAAGAAGAGACTAGAAGACACTCAAGGATTGTGGGTATACACTATGGGCTTACAGAACCATGCCTCGATCCCCGACTGGTGATACCCCATTTTTCTTAACTTTCAAGTCTAAGGTTATGGTCCCGGTTGAGGTGGGAGAACCTTCCCTCCAAGTACAGTTGTTCGATGCCAAGAAGAATAAAGAAAGACTGAAGATGAACTTAGTTATGATAGAAGAAGTCTGAGATGAAGTCTTGTTGAAGCTCGCAACCTACTAGTAGCAAACCACCAAGTATTACAACTCTTGAGTCAAGCAAAGGACATTCAGACTAGGGGACCTAGTCCTCTTCGAGCAAAAAGTCTTAGATCCTTGGAATACCAATAAGCTTACACCGAATTAGGAAGACTTGTACCAAATTAAGAAAATGATCAAGAACCTTTCCTCCTAGTATAGTTGTTCGATGTCAAAAAGAATGAAGATGAACCTGGACTTAATAAAAAGAGTCAAAGATAAAGCCTTGTTGAAGCTTGATTACGCCCAAAACATAATGCGGTAGTTGTAGTACAGTTTTGGGGTGTCGATTCCACAGGGAAACAAGTTAATTACAAAATAAGGTGTAAACTTGAACACAAACGATGAAAGATTGATTGAAAGAATTTGAATTGTTGATTTTATGAAAATTGTGTGAATGATTGAATAATATAATAAAGAAATGACAAGGTTTCGGAAATCCTCCCTAGGTTTGTTGCTCTAATCCTAACTTGATTCAGTTTTTTTTATCTCGATTGCAAGTTTCACATCCCAAACAGGCAATCGACAAATATTCAATTAAAGCGCATTTATAAACCCTAATGTAATTGCTATGAATTATTCTTTACTTTCAAGCTCACATGACCTAACTTATAAATTATCAAAAGATGACGATATATCAAAATTAAAATACCGCAGAAATGGACAAATCTATAAAAGAGATCTACCGGACTCAATCACACCTAAACAAATACACATAAGAAGAGCATGACTAGACTTATATGGAAAAAAAGCATGCAATCACCGGACTAATAAAAATCTACTAATTAAATTAAAGAATAAAACATAAAAATATTTAATGAAAATAATACCAAACTACAACTGAATCAAATAAAGGAAAATAAGAACAACTACACCTAGGGATTCATCCCTTCGCCTTGCTTGGAGACTAGCCGGCCATGGAGCTCATGCTTCCTTGAGTTGCCTCCAGCCTCTCAACGATCATCTCCCCCTTGGTAGCGAAAGCTTCGGTGATTCCTCAGCTTGCCCTCCAAAATTATACTTCGGATTCGTCCTAAAGGCCCTCTGGATTGCTCCTAAAGTCCCTCTGGATTCACTCTCTGATGATTTCAGATGAGCTCCGATTGATCCTCAAAGCTAAAGTGGAGTGGGTCTTATATAGGCAAATACCAAGAGTGCAATGTGTTTCCCATCCGATGTGGGATGTGGGATATAGAAATGTGTTTTCCAACCGATGTTGGATGTGGGATTTAAGCCCAAAATCACGCTAAAATCCCGCACAGCCTGACCTTTGTCTACTAAAACTGCCATAACTTTCTCTAGAAAAATCCTTTTGACGAAATGTAAAATTCTTCAGAAAATAAACTTCCGGATCTTTCTAAGCATATATAGCTCATCTCCTGGTTCTTCTTGTATCAATACAGTTTAATTTTCAAAGATGATTGATCTGTACGGGCAATTCTCGCAATTTAGTGAAACTCCTTTCCAATGCAAGCAGTAGTTGTTGCTCTTTTAAGCCCTCAATCTTGTCCTTCTGGAAGTATTCCTTCACTCCAATATGCCTCGAGTCTTTGTACTTCAAGCAATGATAACTTTTCCTCCTCTTTTGAGCTTAAAGTACCTGAAAATGCACCGAAGTAGATCAATGATCCAAGAATGATACCTTAGAGTTGTTAACGTATAAAAGTGCAATTAAAACCTAGATCAACCCTAAAATGCTAACAATTAAGTACTGTTAAGATATATTTTATGACTCTCATCAAAGCTTGCAACCTACCAACAGTAGAGCACCAAGTATTATAACTCCCGAGTCAAGTAGAAGACATTCAGACTCGAAGATCTAGTCTTCTACAAGTAAGAAGTCTTGAATCCTCAGAATACCAAGACGCTCACACCAAACTGGGAACACCCATACCGAATCAAGAAAATAATCAAGTAAGTAACGTTTGAGCTCAAGAGAGTGGATGAGACTCTAATCCTGCACAAATGGAACTCAAAAAATTTTCACAAATTTTATCAATAGTGTATTTATTTATCATACCATGTAAAATTGTTGGTATTTATCCAAGGATTAAACGAGTTAAAGTTTAGCATCAGGTTTGGAGGTATGCGCCACACCTCAGGCAGTCCACGCCTCACCCCATAGCAAGGAGAGTGGTTCAAGCACAGGTGTGCACCACACCTCAGAGAGGCCGCGCCACGGCACCTGGAACCTGGAGAAGTGTGGCCCTATTGTGCGCCGCGACCAGCCTTATTTTGGGCCGTGGCGCCAGGCACACTAAGACAAGTTTCTCCCTCAACTTCAGATGGTGTGTGGAGCATGGTTAAAATGCGCAAGATCACTTAGACTCTTAGAGAGCCATGGGTTTTTGGTTCTTGAGATCTAAGGGTGGAGATTGATCTCCAAGATTGGATAAGGAAGTCATTGCCCTATATAAATGTTGTGCGATTATCTACCTAAATAAATAAGTGAATAATCGAACTTGTTTTACTTGCAAGTGCACAAGGTCAACTTAGTAGTATAGTGTGCGAATGTAAGATCATCTCCACAGGGACTGGTAAATTTTGATTTAGAATTAGTTTCGTAGTAATAAAATAAAAATAAGAGAAATAAATATTGAGTTGGAATTTAATAAAGATAAAGGCGTAGGGACTTGATATCCATTACTAATCATGCTACCACTACAAAACAGTATGCCAATGCTTTACTCATGTCATGAATACCTAATGGTTCTCAACCTAAGGGCCTGGTATCTACTCCTTAGGCTATTGATTTCCCTATGCAACGAGTTAGGCATGGTATCTATTCTAACTCTTTTCTTTCTTAAGGGATTCAGCATGGTGTATACTAAGTTGTTCCTTAAGAGAGCATAAGATCTGTGGAAATCGACAACCACACGAGACCTAGGGCATGGTATCTACTCCCGGTTTCCCACGTTGATTAACCCAAAAATCCGACGTGGATATCTTTTGTTACTATTGTTGAACCCAGAACTCGGTCATCCAAATTGATTCAACTAACTAATCCATACCACATGCATATGTTGATCAACAAACACATGTGAGGAATTTAAATAAAAACATGCATTAATCAAGTTAAGCATCACAACACAAATATCGCAAAGGTGCCAATGCTGAATTATTGAGTAAACATAATTAGGGCTTCAACCAAGCTCTTACTAGAAAATTAGTTAAACATAGTTGTGATGCTAAACACCATCACAAAATAAAATACAAAGGAAAGAAGAAACCTGAAAACACTATGGAGAAGAGTCATCAATTCGTCTCCACAATCTCTCCTCCGGGCTCGTCCAACCTCCGGCCTCCCCGAACAAAAACTAAACTGAAAGGGAGATACTGTTTCTGTGTTTTACAAGTCTATTTATAGGGTTCTAAGGACACTTGGAAACCCTAATTTCTAAAACACGTCTCTAACCCTACTTTCCAAAATAGGAACTGTCATTTTGATGTTTTACTGATGCGTGTGCGCTCGATCGCATGAGTTCATGAGTGCTTGTGCGCTCGATCGCACTCTTCTGCAGCTCCCAGTTCTAGTTTTGCTCTTTGAGTTCCAAAATGCTTCATTTCTTCCAAAAACCTATAAAAACACAGAAAACACAAAAAGAAAGTAAAATAAAATAAAATACACAAACTAAGAGCTTAACAAATGTTTATTAAGAGGCTTAAATATGAATATTTAAGCACTTATCACACCCCCAAACTTACATATTGCTAGTCCCTTAGCAATACAAAACTAAAAACTAAATGAAAAACAAAGACACAAAGATAAATCCATCATTCATGGTATCCGAAAATTTAAGTCTCACACAAAATCGTGATATTTATTCAAGAGCAAGCTTAAAATACAAACACATCTTTGTAATGAATAAGTGTTTCAAAATCTAATCACTTACACAAGGCTGGTTAAGGCATCACAAGTCTGACTTAGTGTGTGGTGAATTAGCATATAAAAGATTAAGCTTCCAAATAACTCCAATGTGTAGTGTTTCGATGTCTTAACATTCATCGAGTTTCCTATTATAATGAACAATAGTAGCATAGTTTTGTTTCTTTCTTTTTCTTTTATTGAGATTTTGGCCATGTTAAGTTCCTTTAAGCTTTCTAATTGACCCATGTAGCGAGTGTTTAGCCAATGACTCCCAAACCAGATGGTTTTAAGGCATTAGGTGTAAAGACACCCCTAAGGACTTACTAACTCGAGTCAAAAAGGCTACGAAACTAACTGGTCTTAATGCTACCAAGCAAAATTCCCACCTTTTGACGTGAACACTCACTGCTAACTGAGGCAAGAGGACCAGTTACTCAGTGGAAACTTTATTTAATGATCATTACAAGTAGAATTCCCACCTTTTGACGTGAACACTCACTGCTTACTGAGGCAAGAGGTCCAGTTACTCAGTGAAAAGTTTATTTAATGATTATTAGGAGCATTTTATTTTCTTTTTTTAAGCAATAAATTTTTTTCTATTTTTCTATGCCAAGATGTTCTTCTAACAAGTTATCCGATTATGGTTAGGCTATGGAAACATACACATAAAAATTATATGTCATACCCCAGACAATTATGTGATAATGTGCTCGTGTCAGATTTAAATCAAACTTATGAATTCTTAAATGCCTTAAAGTAAGTAATTAAAGTTTTAAAACTTTATTATTTAGACCATATGTTCAATATTTTAAGCTTACGGATGAAATCTTATCATAATATTTGTTTAAATCAACCAAAATTTCCAACACAATATGAACATGCATTTATCTTTTCAAAAACTGGGACAAAGTGTGTGAATGTGTCGCATCCCCCCAAACTTAAATTACGCATTGTCCCCAATATGGGAATAACATGAAAAGATCTGACCTGAGAGATGGAGAACTAGCTGGGCCGGCATGGCTCATAGCACACCCCCAAACTTGAACAGATGCACATATTGTCCTTAAAAAAAGAAAAACTAACGTAATACGGGAAAACAAAAAGTACCAAAGATAAATAAATAACAATAAATATGAAAAAATAATAAAAATAAAAAGGATAAGCTGTGGGGTGTCTCCCATGAGCGCTAAGTTTAACATCTTCAGTCATACACTCTTATTCCTTCCCAGAAAAACATGAATTTAATGCATCAGCAACTGCTTCAATGCTAAATTTTGTGCTTGGAGAGATCACAATGAGGTGCGCAGCTTTAATGATGTCATCAGTAACATCTGTAAACTCTGACTTGATACCCAATCTTGTTAACCCATGAGTGAGGGTGGCCTCCAATGGAGCAATGGGATGGACCTGAAAAACTTCCTCAATAACACCTTACATCAAGCATACATTAGAACATTCCATATTATCTTGGGATAATTTTAATGTATCAAATATGTTGAATTCAACTTTCTCACCATTTACTTTCATACTTACTATACCCTTTTTTACAAAAAAATTTGTATCAACAGTTCGCATAAAAGGTCTTCCTAAGATGATGGGCAGAAGTAATGGCACAGGGCATTCGTCCATGTCTAATACAATAAAATCAGTAGGTAAAATAAATGGACCTACCTTTACCAAGATATCCTCAAGAATACCTCTAGGTCTTTTGATGCTTCTGTCTGCCAGTTGCAAGGTGATGGAAGTTGGTTGAAGCTCCCCCAAACCTAGTGTCTTGAATATAGTGTATGGCAACAAGTTGACTCCAGCCCCTAGATCTAGTAATGCATGCTCAAAAATCTGGTTACCTATCCTGCAGGGAATTGCAAAATTACCCGGATCTTTTAGCTTGGGTGGTAGTTTCCTTAACAATACCGCACTCACCTCTTCGGTCAAAGCCACTATTTCATGCTCCTGAAACTTCATTTTATTAGTGTAACTATCTTTTAAAAATTGAGTATATGCAAGAATTTGTTTAATTGCATCTAATAAAGGAATATTAATTTCTACTTTTCTTAAAGTTTTAAAGATATCATGCATTTTACTTTCTTTTGTTAGCTTTACTAATCTTTGGGGGAAGGGTGGTGCATTCCACTTCTCCATTTCACTTACCTTTGACGTAGATGCTTTATGTGGAGATGCTTATGCAGGCTCATCAGCGCCTATGATCTTACCATTTCTGAGAGTTGTCATGGCATTTAGTTGCTGATATCTTCTTGGATTAGGTAGTGTTTGGGCTGGAAATTCACCTTGCTTGCTTTAACTTAGCTCCTTAGCCAATTTCTCCATTTGTACCTCGAGTCTTTGAATGACTTGCTCATGCTTTGCAGTGGTTTCCCTTTGCTCAGTCCGAAATTATCTTGTTTCTGCTATGAATTGTTCTTGTGAGGTCATCAACTGCCGTACAAGACTCTTTAGGTCACTTTGCTTTGAATCTGGAACTGATTGGGCTGCTGGTTAGGAATTTTTTTGCCGCCCTTGAAAGTTCAAGGCATTTTGATCTCTGTTCCATGAGAAGTTGGGGTGGTTTCTCCATCCAGGATTGTAGGTATTTGCATATACATTGTTTGGTCCCACATAGTTTGCTTACTTGGGATCTGTAGATGAATACAAATGGCAAGTCTCAGGAGTGTGATCAAATTGAGAACATGAAGCACATGCTCGGCGTTGTGAAGCCTGTGGTCGAGGTGAGATGTTATGAGTAGACATGGCTTTTATAAGTATATCTAGCTTCCTCTCCATAGTAGCCATCTGATTTGAAGATCTGCCATTTAAGGTTACCTCATACATACCCTTGCTTTTAACTCCTTGTCTACCTCTCGAGGAGAATTGCTGGGTGTGCTCACTTAATATCTCAAAAAGCTCCATTGCTTCTTCACTGCTCCTTTCCATCAGCACACCTCCACAACCTGAATTAACTATACCTTTATTTATGTCGTTTAGACCTTCATAAAAGGCTAGTACCAGCTCATCTTGAGGTAGATTATGATGTGTGCATTTGAGTAGCAGCTCGTTGAAGTGTCCCCATGCTTCAAAGAAAAGGTCTTCATCTCTCTATTGGAAATATTGAATCTCCTTCCTCATCTACCTTGTCTTTTGTGCTGCAAAAAATTTTCTTAGGAACTTACTGGATAGTTCTTCCCAGGTATGGATAGAATCTGCAGGCAATGAATTATACCATAACTTAGCTTTATCTTTTAATGAAAAAGGGAAAAGAATTAACTTGCAGAGGTCAAAGTATTCCCGAAGGTGCAAGTGTGGATCCTCAGCAGGTGTACCCCTAAAATGAGTCAAGGCATTGAGTATCTGTGGAGATATGTAATAATTGTCTTCTGTCTCTGGTTGATAAGCAATGCATGATGGCTGGTTGAGGTTCCGTGGGATGAAGGATTGCTTCATAGGTCTTCACTCAGGTGGTTGTTGGTTTTCTAGCTATTCCATTGGTGTTTCTCCCTCGAATTCTTCTTCGTTCTCCTCAAAGTTGTTTCTTCACTTTTGTCGAATGGTCCGCTCAATCTCTATATCGAGTGGAACGATGGTAAGGTTCCTAGATCGAAGCCCTTGCATGAATCAGCTGGAAAACTTTGGTGCAGCAGCTTCACTATTGCTGCTCGGGTAGTCTCTGGACTATTTGTGCTCGAGTGCACAAGGTACTGCGTTTGATCGCAACAGTGTGCTCGATCTCACTTGAGCTTGCACTCAATCGCAAGGCCAGAAACGGCACTGCTGCAGACCTGAAACAGAAGAAAATAGAAAACGAAAAGAAGAAAAATTAGGTTTTTGATAAAGAAAATATAAATAGAACATAGTAAAGAAATAAAATAAAATAAAATAAAATTAACAAAAATAATTCCAAAAAGAAATTTAGTGCAATCCCCGGCAACGGCGCCAAAAAATTGTTATGCGATTATCTACCTAAATAAATAAGCGAAAGTGCACAAGTCAACTTAGTAGTATAGTGTGCGAATGCAAGATCATCTCCACAGGGATTGGTAAATTTTGATTTAGAATTAGTTTCGCAGTAATAAAATAAAAATAAGAGAAATAAATACTGAGTTGGAATTTAATAAAGATAAAGGCGTAGGGACTTGCTATCCACCACTAATCATACTACCACAACAAAACAGTATGCCAGTGCTTTACTCATGTCATGAATACCTAATGGTTATCAACCTAAGTGCACGGTATCTACTCTAACTCTTTTCTTTCTTAAGGGATTCAACATGGTGTATACTAAGTTGTTCCTTAAGAGAGCATAAGATGTGTGGAAATCGACAACCACACAAGACCTAGGGCATAGTATCTACTCCTAGTTTCCCATATTGATTAACCCAAGAATTCGGCGTGGATATCTTTGGTTACTATTGTTGAACCCAGAACTCGGTCATCCAAATTGATTCAACTAACTAATCAATACCACATGCATATGTTGATCAGCAAACACATGTGAGGAATTTAAATAAAAATAGGCATTAATCAAGTTAAGCATCACAACACAAATATCGCAAAGGCACCAATACTGAATTATTGAGTAAACATAATTAGGGTTTCAACCAAGCCCTTACAAGAAAATTAGTTACACATAGTTGTGATGCTAAACAACATCATAAAATAAAATACAAAGGAAAGAAGAAACCCAAAAACACTGTGGAGAAGAGTCGTCAATTCGTCTCCACAATCTCTCCTCCGGGCTCGTCAATCCTCCAGCCTCCCCGAACAAAAACTAAACTAAAAGGGAGATACTGTTTCTGTGTTTTACAAGTCTATTTATAGGGTTCTAAGGACACCTGGAAATCCTAATTTCCAAAACATGTCTCTAACCCTACTTTCCAAAATAGGAACTGCCGTTTTGATGTTTTACTGATGTGTGTGCGCTCGATCGCATGAGTTTGCACTCGAGCGACCTTGCACTCGAGCCTTCTCCTTGTGTGCACGAGTGCTTGTGCACTTGATCGCACTCTTCTGCAGCTCCCAGTTCCAATTTTGCTCTTTGAGTTCCAAAATGCTTCCTTTATTCCAAAAACCTATAAAAACACATAAAACAAAAAAAAAGGAAGGAAAATAGAATAAAATACGCAAACTAAGAGCTTAACAAATGTTAATTAAGGGGCTTAAATATGAATATTTAAGCACTTATCAATAAAAGGTCATCTAGGAGCCATTCAAGTGTGTGACAATCATCTCAATAAGAGAGGTGAACATCCAGGTGATGTAAAATGACATGTGAATGCGTGTGAAATAGAACACATGGGTGCGTGAGAGTGCAAAGATACTAAACACAGGAGAGATTCATTCAAGAGAGACTGATTGTTTAGAGAGATAGTAGTATAGATTGGGGATTCAAGGGCCTTGTAAGTGAAATTTTCTTGGGGAAAATTCCAGGGTAACTCAAGTCCTTACCACTTTCTTTTCTCTTCTTTTGTTCTTCAAGAACTAGAGATTTCTTGAAGAGGTGTTGCTGTAACTTGTGAGAACTCATTGATTTAGTGTAGAGCGCTCAGAGGAGCTGACGGGGACGTAGGCACATTGCCAAACCTCGATAACAAATGTTGTGTTCTTTCTTTGATTGGTTTGATTCCTGTTTTGTTTCGGTGTTATTACAAGTCATTTAAGACTTGGGTGTTTGGAAGATCACTATCTGGGCATCTTGAGGGTGATTTCCAACATTGGTATCAGAGCTAGAAGAGATACCACAAACAATGGTATCAGAGCTTTGGACAGCCAATATCGAAGCAAGAATAGATGGTATCAGAGCAAGACTCCAAGAATCAAAGGTCAACTTCTTGGGTGATTCAAGAACGGAGTAAAGATCAATATCTTATTGTGTTCTTGAGGTGATTCAAGAATGGAGTAGAGATCAATATTTGATCGTGTTCTTGAGGTGATTCAAGAATGGAGTAGAGATCTATATCTGATCGTGTTCTTGAGGTGATTCAAGAACGGAGTAGAGATCAAGATCTGATCGTGTTCTTGAGGGTGATTCAAGAACGGTATTGAGATCCATCTTTGATTATGTTCTTGATATTTAGAAGAAGTTGGAAAGCAATTGTGGGTACTACATAAATCTATGATTTTCTCCGCAAGATGATTTCAAACTTCGTTGTTGAGAGGTTTGATGGAAACGAAGATTTTGCCCTTTGGAAGCGGAAGATCAAAGCTGTTCTTATACAATAAAAGGTGGACTTGGTGATTAGAGAAGATGATGCTTTTCCAGCAAATATCACGAAGGTCCAGCGAAATAAGATGAAGAAGATGATGTACAGCACCATCTTTCTGCACATGTTGGATAGTGTCACAAGGGAGTGCGGAGACTCAGAAGATCCAGTGTCATTTGGAAGAAACTAGATGAGTTGTTTCTTGCCAAGACTCTCCCTAATAAGAGGTTTCTTCGTAAATAAATCTTTGTTTTTAAAATAGATCCTAATAAAGAGTTGCATGATAATCTTGATGCCAAGATGAAGGGAGCATCAAGTGGAGAAGGGTTGTTCGTTATAAGAAGGCCAGGAACTCGGTATAGCAGTAACTTACATGGCTACTACCGAAAAAAAGGTAGAGGAGAAAGCCATGGGAAACCATACAGTAACATACATGGCTACTACCGGGACAAAGGTAGAGGAGAAAGCCATGGGAGAACGCATAGTAACATACATGGCTACTACCGGGACAGAGGTAGAAGAGAAAGCCATGGGAGAGCGCACAGTAACATACATGGCTACTATCGAGACAGAGGTAGAGGACAAAGCCATGGGAGAGCGCACTCTAAACCGAGATTTGGAGGAAATAGATGCTTTTACTGCCATAAGGAGGGTCATTTCAAGAAAGATTGCAAGAAGATGATAAGGGATGAGAGAGGAAGCCATACCAAGAATGGAGACGCTTTGGTTACCAAGGCAGAACAGCAAGATGGTGTTCTTGTTGTGTGCTCAAATGTGAGTAAGGGGCAAGAAGGCAGCGAAAAATGGATCTTGGATACCGGGTGCACTCATCATATGTGTCCTCACAAGGATTGGTTCAAGAATTTCAAGAAAACCGATGATGGAAAGGTTTTCCGAGGGAATGATACTTCTTACCAAGTGAGGGGCACGGGAGACATCCAGTTGAGGATATTTGATGGAATGATAAGGCTGCTGAGGAATGTGAAATATCTTTCAGAGTTGAGAAGAAATTTGATCTCATTGGGGCAGCTAGATTCCATGGGGTACACATACAAGGCAAAGGGAGGAAAAATCAAGGTAACCAAGGGATCTTTGATAGTGATCAAAGTAGTAATGAAGGATGGTCTCAATGAGATGATCAGAGACACGGAGATCAAGGGTCAAGCAGCAAGCTTGATAGCTGAGATGGATAAAGCAGCCCTTTAACACAATCGCTTAGGACACATGAGCAAAAAAGGCCTGCAAGTTCTCAACAACAACGGTCTACTTAATGGTGACAAAGTAGAGGAACTTGATTTCTACGAATATTGTGTTCGTGGAAAGCAACATCGGGTCAGCTTCAACACCAGAGTGCACAAGTCTAAGGGCATTCTTGATTACATTCATGCGAATCTTTGGGGGCCAGCAAGAACACCAACACAAGGAGGTAATCTTTACTTTCTGTCTTTAATTGATGATTATTAAAGAAATATTTGGGTTTATTTTCTTAAAAACAAATCAGATGCTTTGAATAAGTTAGTGGTGTGGAAAAAGCTGGAGGAAACTCAAACGAGCAGGGTAGTTAAGGTGTTAAGAATCGATAATGGCTTAGAATTTTTTAGCAAGGAACTTGATCAATTCTATAAGTTAAATGGGATTCTAAGACATAGAACGATTGTGAAAATGCCTCAGTAAAGTTGAGTTGCTGAGAGGATGAATAAAACCCTTAGGGAAAATGTTAGGTGCATGTTAATAGGATCCGGATTACCCAAATGTTTTTGGGGGGAAGTGGTGTCTACTGCTGCTTATTTGGTTAATAGATCACCCTCTAGGAATGTGGACATTAAGACTCTCAAGGAGATGTGGAGTGGTAAACCCCCTGAGTTGAACAACCTTAGGACTTTTGGGTGTGCTGCGTATACACATCAAAAGGATGATAAGCTTAGCCCAAGGTCTAGAAAATGTGTTTCTAGGATATGGGGAAGGGGTTATGGGGTATAGGTTGTGGTCTTTAAAGCAAAAAGGATTTAAACTCATAATAAGTAGGAATATCATTTTTAATGAGCATTTATTTCCCTATTAGGAGAAAACTAACCCTACAAGGGATAGTGAGCAAACCAGTTCGGTATTTGTGGAGCATAGCATCAAGGAAAATTCAGTTCAAGTAGAGCAAGGAAGGCAAGAGGGTTCGGACTAGGTAGAGCCAATTGATGAATGCCAAGCTCATGACACTCGAGAGGAGGCTGAACTAGAAGGGGATGATGTAGTAAGTTAGAATGACTATCAGCTCACAAGGGACCGGGAAAGAAAGCTAGTCAGACCACCTTTGAGATATGGTTTTACAGCTGCGGATGCAGCAGCTCCTTGGACAGAATGAGGGATAAGTGAACCAGAGACTTACATTGATGCCATAGGATGTAAGGATTCGTCAAGATAGAAGCTAGCTATGGAGGAAGAAATAGATTCTTTGAGGAAGAACAACTCTTGGGAATTGGTGCACATTCCAAGAAAATAGAGAGTTGTGGATTGTAAGTGCACTTACAAGATCAAATAAGGGAACCCTCCAGGGGATGAAGTTCAGAACAAGGCTAGGTTGGTGGCTAAAGGGTTCACACAAAAAGACGGCATAGATTTCACATAAACTTTCTCACCTGGACACAAGGTGGAGGAAAGGATGAGTATCCTTATCTATGCTGATGACATGTTGTTGGTTAGGAACAGCAGGGAGAGGATAGAAAGGTTGACATCTCAACTCAGTGAGGAGTTTGAGAGGAAGGATCTTGGCCTTGCACAAAAGATCCTTGGGATGAGAAGAATTCGGGAAAGAGAGAGAAACGAGTTGAAGGTTTCTCAGTCTTCTGACATAGAAAAAGTGTTGTACAAGTTTTCTATGGAAGATGGTAAACCAGTGAAGATTCACCTTGCTGGTCATTTCAAGTTCTCCAGCGAACAATGTCCTGGAATAGATGAAGAGAATAAGGAAATGGAAAAGGTCCCTTACTCTAGTGTGGTTGGATCAATCATGGTCATGATGGTCAGCTCTAGACTCGACATTTCTCAGGCAATTAAAGTTCTCAACAAATTTGTGAGTAATCCTGGAAAGGAGCTTTGGCTTAGGATGAAGTGGTTGCTGAGGTATGTGGAGGCTCGGTTTCAGCCAGTGGTAGCACTCTCAATAACCGGGGTTGAGTACATAGCAGCTACGAAAGCCATAAAGGAGGCTATGTTGTACAAAGGGTTGTTGGACAAGTGGAAGGACTTAAAAGAGCAGGTGGTGGTGTCTTCGGATAGCCAAAGTGAGTGGCACTTGTGTAGGAACCCGGTGTTCCATGAGAGGACTAAGCATATGGATGTTCGGTATCATTTCATTAGGGAAAATGTTACAGAAGGATGCATTCATGTGGAGAAAGTCGCAAAGGAAGAAAATCCTGCAGATTTAGGCACCAAAGTTCTACCTATAAGTAAGTTCAATCATTGCCTTGGACTTATTAGGATTGGAGTCGGTTGATATAATGACTAAAGTTGATTTTGGATCCTGAGTTCTCTGCATAATGGGTTCGAGTTTAATTTCTTAGACAAAAGTAGAGATTGTTGGTATTTATCCAAGGATTAAACGGGTTGAAGTTCAACATCAGGTTTAGAGGTGTGCACCGCACCTCAGGCAGTCTGTGCCTCACCCCACAACAAGGAGAGTGGTTCAAGCACAGGTGTGCGCCGCATATTAGAGAGGCTGCGCCGCGGCGCCCAAAACCTAGAGAAATGTGGCCCTGTTGTGCACCGCGACCAGTCCTGTTCTGGGCCACGGCGCCAGGCACACTAAGATAAGTTTTTCCAGCAACTTCAGATGGTGCATGGAGCATGGTTAAAACGCACATGATCACTTAAAATCTTAGAGAGCCATGCGTCTTTAATTCTTAAGATCTAAGGGTGGAAATTAATCTCCAAGATTACATGAGGAAGTTATTTCCCTTAGGAGCTATTCAAGTGTGTGACAATCATCTCAACAAGAGGGGTGAGCATCCAGGTGATATAAAATGACATGTGAATGTGTGTGAAATAGAACACATGGGTGTGTAAGAGTGCAAAGACACTAAACACAGGAGAGACTCATTCAAGAGAGGCTAGTTGTTTAGAGAGAGTAGTATAGATTGGGGATTCAAGGGCCTTGTAAGTGGAATTTTCTTGGGGAAAATTCCCGGGTAACTCAAGTCCTTATCACTTTCTTTTCTCTTCTTTCGTTCTTCAAGAACTAGAGGTTTCTTGAAGAGGTTTTATTGTAACTTATAAGAACTCATTGATTTAGTGCAGAGGGCTCAGAGGAGCTCACAGGGACGTAGGCACATTACCGAACCTCGATAACAATTGAAGTGTTCTTTCTTTGATTGGTTTGATTCATGTTTTGTTTCGGTGTTATTACAAGTCATTCAAGACTTAAGTGTTTGGAAGATCACCACATGGGCATCTTGAGGGTGATTTCACAAAAATGCATAAAAAATACCAAGACAATACAAAGATGCCCTAGTCCAAAGCAAGCACTCTTTGAAGATTTAAGCAAAACCTATCATTCAACAATTGGGGAAAAATCCTAAGTAAAATGACTAGGAAGTCTTGAAGTCAGCTTTAACCTTAATTCAAAGTCAAAGCACCGAGAAAATGCCTTGACAAGAGGAAATAACTCGTACCCGAAATGAATAACCAAGATACAACGCGTACAAAATTTTAATAGAAAAAACTCACACTCTAGCCTAGGTAGAGATCAAGGCAAGAAGTCCAACACTTATAAGAATTTAAAGAATTTAACTCATTTTAGCTCAAGCAAAGGAATAGAAAAGAGATAAGTCATTTCATTCATAGTAAAAGATTTTACAAGATGAGGGCTTCGGGGCCAATTATAAAAAGTCTTAAATAAAAAGAGAAAAGGCATAGGTATAGACTCCATGCTCCTCACCATCCTTGAATTTGTCCTTTGCATCGATCGTTCTCTCTAGATTCGCAACAAAGGCCTCTTCCAAAGTCTACCCCTTAGTCTCTGCTAGCACCTCAAGAATGTTAAGATCAAGCAATTGTAAGTATGTCCAATCCATATCAGACCACAACTTGGTCCTTTCAGCCTTGGCCATGTTAAATCCCATTTAAAGGTACTCGGAGGCTTTGTCTAAGAGCTCATCACGATAGGGCAGGGTTTTCCTGTACTCATCAACAGCTACCTCCTCAATCTACGCAAGCTCACTTAAAAACCCACTATTCACCTCTCGTATTCAATCAATCTTTTCCTGAATCTGGCCAATCTCTTCTCGTGTTGATTGGAGGAGACTGCCTAGCCTCTCTAGCTAAGTCTACATCTTTTTCTCGTTTAGACGAAATTGGTTGTTTTATTTACGAAGCTTCCTAAGTAGATCTTGGGCACTAGCTAACTTCTTCTCTTTAATGAGGTCCTCCTTCCAAAGTTCACCTATAGTGTGATCCATAGCAAGGATATGTTCATAGGCATAGGAAGCCAGCACACCAGCCTAGCAGACGAAAAGGTAATTAGAAAACATTGAGAGAAACTAAAAAAATTACTAAATGTTGGAAGCACAGGTCTCACCTTGTGAGTGGCCATGATTAAGTTAGATCCAATCATCTCGAGAGAGTACCTTCCCACTATTTGTACATCTACGAATAGCATTGACCCTCAGAGGATCTGAGTTGCTACGTGATAAGTGCTTAAATAGTCATATTTAAGCCCCTTAATTTATGCTTGTTATGCTCTTTGTTTATCTATTTTAGTAGATTCTATTTCATTTTCGTGTTTTATGTGTTTTTCACAGGGCTTTGACAAAAAGATGACATTCTGGAGCTTTAAGGGATGAAAAGTAAAGTTCTGCAAATCCAGCAAGGTGCACTCGAGTGCACCTCCTGTGATAGAGTGCACAGGCACACAAGCGCACACTCAGATGGCTCAAGCGCAGCCCGTATACTCTCGAGCGCACACACTCTAGAGGCGGCAGAGCCAGATATGGAAAGAAGTCTCAGGACCTCAAATAGGAAATTAGGGTTTCGGGGCACCCTTAGAGCCCTATATATAGCCTTGTAAAACACAGAAACCAAACCTTTTTGTTTGAGACTTGAAGTTGCAAGCTTAGAGAGGAATTGACGACTCGTCTCCTAAGTTTTCTTCGTGTTTTATTTTTCTGTTTTTGTTTGATTATGGTTATAATGTTTAGTTCATCTAGCATGTGTAACTAAACCCTTATAGGGCTTGATTGAAGCCCTAATTATGCTTTTCCACATATATATTCATTGATTACCTTTGTTTATAGCCATGTTAGAATGTTTAACTTAATTAATGTCTGCTTGTATTTAAATTCCTCATGTGTGTGTGTCTGATCAACGTATATATGTGGTATGGATTAGTTAGTTGAATCAATTTGGATGACCGAGTCTTGGGTTCAACAATAGTAACAAAAGATATCCACATCGGATTCTTGGGTTAATTAACATGGGAAATCGGGAGCGGACCAAGCTCTAGGTCCCGTGTGGTTGCCGATCTCCACAGCCTTTATGCTCTCTTAGGGAACAACTCAATATACACCCATGCTGAATCCCTTAAGAAAGAAAAAAGTTAGAGTATACAACATGCCTAATTCGTTGCATAGGGAGATCAACAGCCTAAGGTGTGGGCCAAGCCCTTAGGTTGGCAACCATTAAATATTCATAATAAGGCTAGAGCATTGGCACCTTACTTAGTGAGAAAGTGTAATTAGTGGTGGATATCACAGTCCTATGTTCTTATTATTATTAACTCACACTCAACATTTATTTCTCTTTTTACTTTAAAGAAACTAATTCTAAATCGAAGTTTACCAATCCCTGTGGAAATGATCTGGCACTTGCAAACTATGCTACCATTGACCTTGTGAACTTGCAAGTAAAACAAGTACGATTATTTGCACATTTATAGGTAGACAATTGCACAACAAGTTTTTGGCGCCGTTGCCGGGAATTGCGCTTAAATTTATTTTTAGAATTATCTTTCATTGTTATTTCTTTTTCATTATATTTTTACTTTTTGCAAAAATCTCAAAAATCTTAAGTTTATGTTTTTATCTTATTTTTATTTCATTAACCCCTAATCAAAATTCTTTTTTGTTTTCTGTTTCAGGCACCCCAGTAGATCATGTGCGATCGAGAGCAATTGAGGTAGAGAGTTACCCGAGTAGCAATATTTGACTGTTGAACTTAAGCGACTGCCACCGATTCATGCACGGGCTTCGATCTAAGCACCCAACATTTTTTCCCCTCGATACCAAGCTTGAGCAAACGATCCAACAAAGGCTTGAAGACAACTCGGAAGAGGTAGAAGAAGAAATTGAGGAAGAAGTACCAATGGCAGAACAGATCGACAATCAGCAACCACCCGAGCGAAGGCCTATGAAGCAATCCTTCATCCCACAGAACCTCGATCAACTGTCTTGCATTGCGTATCAACCGGAGGCGGAAGGAAACTACTATATATCTCTGTAGATACTCAGTGCACTGACTCACTTTAGGGGTACACCTAATGAAGACCCACACTTACACCTCCGAGAGTTCTTCAATCTTTGCAAGTTCCAGCACATCCAAGGCTTAGACCAAGAAGGAATAAGGTTAATTCTTTTCCCTTTTTCCTTAAAAGATAATGCTAAACTGTGGTATAATTCTTTGCCTGTAGTTTCTGTCCACACTTGGGAGGAGTTGGCTGCAAATTCCTAAGGAAGTTTTTTCCAGCCCAAAAGATGAGGCAAATGAGGAAGGAAATTCAATCCTTCCAACAAAAGGATGGAGATCTATTCTTCGAGGTCTGGGGACACTTCAACGAGCTGCTACTCAAATGCCCACATCATAACCTACCTCAGGATGAACTGGTACAAGCTTTCTATGAAGGTTTAAGTGATACTAACAAAAGTATTATGGATTCAAGTTGTGGAGGAGTTCTGATGGAGAAAAGTAGTGAAGAAGCTATGGAGCTCTTCGAAACCCTAAATGAACACACTCAGTAGTTCTCCTCTCGAGGTAGACATGTAACCAAGAGTAAGGGTATGTATGAGGTAAGCTTCAATGGAGGATCATCCACTCAGATAGCTGCTGTGGAAAGGAAGCTAGATCTATTGGTTAAAGCCATGGCTGCTTAGAATGCCTCACCTAACCCACTAGCTACACCACTCCAGGTATGTGCTATTTGTTCCCAATTTGATCATAATACTGATACATGTCCCTTGTATTCATCTGCAGATCATGAGTAAGCAAACTTTGTGGGATCGAATAACTATCTGCCAAAGAACAATCCTTATGCAGACACCTATAACCCTGGATGGCAGAATCACCCAAATTTTTCTTGGAGCAACAATCAGAACAGTCAAGGACAGCAAAGAAACTTCCAACTAGTAGCCCACTCAGCTCTCGAGACAAAGAAGGGTGACCTCGAAAGTCTTGTGAGGCAATTGGCATCTCAGCAACAACAATTAATGACTTCACATGGACAATTCATGAAAGAAATGAGGCAATTTCGGACTGAGATGAGACAAACCACTGCAAAACATGATCAAGCCATTCAAGGATTAAAGGCACAAATAGGGCAATTAGCCAAAGAACTGAGTAATAGAAAGCAAGCTGAGCTTCCTGCCCAACCAATACCTAATCCAAGAGGACATCAACAATTGAATACTATGACAACCCTGAGAAGTGGAAAGATTATAGGCATCAATGAGCCTTCATGAGCATCTCTAGACAAAGCATCCACATCTAAGGTAAGTGAGATGGAAAAGGTAAATGCACCTCCACCCTTCCCTCAAAGGTTAGTAAAACCTAAGAAAGAGACTAAACTGATTGACATTTTCGAAACTTTGAGAAAGGTGGAAATAAACATTCCTTTACTAGATACAATTAAACAAATTCCTGCTTATGCTAAGTTTTTAAAAGATTGTTGCACTAACAAAAGGAAATTTCAGGAACATGAGATAGTAGCCTTGACTGAAGAGGTAAGTGATGTACTATTAAGAAAATTACCACCAAAACTAAAAGATCCAGGTAGTTTTACCATTCCTTGCAGGCTAGGTGACCAGCTATTCGAGCATGCACTAATGGATCTAGGAGCAAGTGTCAATCTGCTGCCATACAGTGTATTTGAGACACTAGGTTTGGGAGCTTCAACCGACCTCCATCACTTTGCAATTAGCTGAAAGAAGCATCAAACGACCGAGAGGTATCCTCGAGGATGTTTTGGTAAGAGTAGGTAAATTTATTCTACCCACTGATTTTATTGTCTTAGACATGGAATAATGTCATATGCCATTACCACTCCCCATCATCATGGGAAGACCCTTTACGATAACTGCTGACACCAAAATTAATGTAAAAATGGGCATTGTCACTATGACAGTAAATGATGAGGAAATAGAATTCAAAATATTTGATACATTAAAATCAACCAAAGATGATAATGAATACTCTAATGTAAGCTTAATGCAAAGTTTTGTTGAGCAAGTTTCTCAGTACCATCACATTGATCCAGTGGAGACCATCCCTAACTATGATGACACAAGATTGGACATTAGGCCAGAGGATGACAATATGATTAAAGACATCGATAGAGCTGTGCACCCCATCAAGAATACACCAAAGCCTACAAGTATAACCCTCAAATTGAAAATCCTGAACTTACTAATACTGTTTTTCCCTATTTTATTGACCAAGCACCAAAATTAGAGAGGCAGCAGCTGTCAAGGGCACTTAAACCACCTGATGTGGGCTCTAAGTGCCCCCTTCAAAGAGAATAGCACTGTATCAAGAGACTACTTGAGCCATTCCACCTTTGACAATCATATAGCTCAAGCGCCTCTACTGAGGTTAGTGGTACTGAGGCCACTAAAAAGTATGGTATGGTTGTATCGTTACTAGTTCTTCTCCTGGTTCTTTTCATTATTTTAATCCTTTTATGCGTTAGTATTATTCGCAATTTCTACCTTCCGCCTGAGCACACTCTCGCCCTGCACTCCATTGCGTGCGAGCGCATCACACTACGCACTTGTGCATGAGTACGATCGAGCGCACTTCACAATGTGCTCAAGTGCACTCGGGGCAAAAAGGCCACGTGATGGTTTTTAAAACATTTCCCCCTCACTCTCACCCTTTACGTTCAATCGCACTATCTCACTCCATCTCTCACACTCTTGCCTCTCAACTTCGCAAGTCATTCTACACACCCTAGCCCTCTCAACCTCTCATTCCATTTTTTTTCCCCATCAAGATACAACTCCCGATCCCACATTACATTCACCCATCATCAGTCTACATCCACTCCCACACACATTTCCTTCCCCGTACCCACAAGGTATGCCCATCCCCATTTTTATGTTCTTTTCCATTTAGATACACAAAGTCACACATAGTTGAAATTGCATTATATTTACATATCTATACCATGTGTTGTGACTATCTGTGACATTTGTAGGAGTTTGCAATTGAGTTTGTACAATTATCATAACTTCAAGTTTTTGTTGCCTAACAACTATTCGACAAATTGCCTGAGTTAGTGAGCTCGAGCACCCACCACCTATGATAAAGCGCACGTCCTCTAGTGTGATTGAGCACACACAGCCTGTGATCGAGCTCAATTTTGATAGTAACCACAGTTTCAGACAATAGAACATGGCTTCCACTTCTCGAGCATCCTGTAGCCGCCACCAGGCCACTCGGCCCAATTTCGAGCAGTGTGAACTGCTGTTCGAGACTACATTTAACATAGATGAAGACTTCAAGAGTTTGGACGCCACAAGATGGGCGGTCCAAGAGTTCAAGGCCCGAGGTCTCAAGCGACTGTTCAAGCCGGTCTGTTCGACGGCTTACACCAGATTTGTGGTCAGCTTCTACGAGAACCTGACCTACGACTACACCAGGCCAGAGATCTTATCCTCTTCAGTCCAGAGCAGATTCATAGAGCTGACCACCACAAACATCGCTAGTTCCCTCCATTGCAGTAATGAGTCCCCTCCGGAGGACAGCCATATAGGGGAGCAACCAGACCTGTTTCCTTTGCCACACATCATCGAGGACATGTGTGTGGGCCAGTATGCGGACCGACACAATAATACGGGGAGCCAGTCGAGGTTACCTCCCCGTTTATTGTTCATAGACTCTATCCTCCAGCGTAACGTGTGTCCTTTGGGGCACAAGACACAGATGAGGGATCAGTTTTTATAGGCTCTCTATTCCTTTCACCGGGGTCACTGGTACTCCATCCCAAAAGTCATATGGAGTCAAATACACAAGTTATAGGATAGTGTGCATAACTGGCAGACCACCACAGCTGACACCTGGGGGCTCCATTTCTCCTTTGTACTCAGTCATATCTTCAAGAAGAAGGGGATTAGAGGCTCCTCTATAGATGGGCCAGTTAGTGATCATTCATTCTTTGAGAGGGCCCAGTGGAGCCTCAACTAGTCCTACATGCCCTGAAGACCCCGAATGCCGATTCCTGTTGCTGAGCCTGTAGCAGATGATCCTATGGACACTGAACACCTGACAGTGAGCCCTCCGAGGGAGGAGGACTATCCAAACATCGGACCCACTGAGTCCTACCACTTTCTCGCTGAGCTATCCTCCTTTCGAGGTAAGGTCTCTACAGCTACATCACTCGTGCACCAGCACATAGATGGTTTGGAGGCGCGGTTTGCACGATAGAAGGCACCCCAAAGCATATTATTTTCATTATAGTATTTTTCTTTTATTAATATTTATATTTATATCTAAATGTTTATTATCTATATTTCTTATTTTCCAGCACAACGTTTATTTTTCTTTGTCAGGAACTTAGTGCGTGCATCCAGTTCAAGTTTGGGGGCATGTACGAGCAATACAAGTAATCTAGTTCTCCATCTCCCAGGTTAGATCTTTTCATGCCACACACACATTGGGGACAATGTTTATATTAAGTTTGGGGGTAGTGGGAGACACTATTACATACACACACTTGAAACACATGCACACACTAGGTCCCAGTTTTTTTTTTATTTAGAAAAGATAAATACATTTTCATTTTGTGTTAGGAATTTTGGTTGATTTAAAAATATGATAAAACCTCATTAGTAAGTTTAAAATCTAGAACACATAATCTTTTAATAGGAATTTTACAAAGTTTAGTTACCTACCTCAAGGCACTTAAGAATTCACGAGTTTGATCTATATCTAACACGAGCACATTAATACACATTTGTGTGGGGTATGACATATAATTCTTATATCTATGTTTCCTCGACCTAACTATAATTGGATAACTTGTTAAAAGAATGATTTGGCATAAGAAAAATGTACGTCATGCAAAAAGAGAATAAAAAGCTTCTAGATGATCATTAAAGAAAAACTTTCCACTGAGTAACTTGACCTCTTGCCTCAGTAAGCAGTGAGTGTTCACATTAAAAGGTGGGAATTAAGCATTTAATGATCATAATAAAAAAATTTCACTGAGTAACTGGGCCTCTTGCCTCAATAAGCAGTGAGTGTTCACATCAAAAGGTGGGAATTTCACTTGGAAGTATTAAGACCTATTAGTTCCGTAGTCTTTTTGACTCGAGTTAGTAAGTCCTTAGGGGTATCTTTATATCTAATGCCCTAAAACCGTCTGGTTTAGGAGTCATTGGCTAAACACTCATTACAATGGTCAATTAGAAAGCTTAATGGAACTCAACATGGCAAAAATCTCATGATAAAAGAAAAAGAAAAGAAGCAAACATTATGCTATTTTTTCTATTTGATAAGGAATTCGATAAAGGTTTGGGCACCGAAAAATTATACATTAAAATTATTTGAAAGCCCCATCTTCTATGTGCTAACTTATCACACACAAATCAAACTTGCGATGCCTTAAGCCAACCTTAAGTAAGTAACATGAGCTTTTAAAATCCTTATTCATTATAAAAATGTGTTTTTATTATAAGCTTACTCATAAACGGTCATCATAGTTTTATGTGCAACCCAAATTTTTGAATCTCATGAAAAATGAATTTATCTTTAATTTTGTTTTGACATTGTCGTTTCGTTTTGTATTGCTAAGGAACTAGCAATATATAAGTTTGGGAATGTGATAAGTGCTTAAATAGTCATTTAAGCCCCTTAATTTACGCTTGTTAGGCTCTTTGTTTATCTATTTTAGTAGATTCTATTTCATTTTTGTGTTTTATATGTTTTTCACAGGGCTTTGACAAAAAGATGACATTCTGGAGCTTTAAGGGGTGAAAAGTAAAGTTCTGCAAATCTAGCAAGGTGTGCTCGAGCGCACCTCCCTTGTGATCGAGGGCACACTCAGAAGGCTCGAGTGCACACATGTGCTCGAGCGCAACCCGCATACACTCGAGTGCAAACACTCCAGAGGTGGCAGAGCCAGATATGGAAAGAAGTCTCCAGACCTCAAATAGGAAATTAGGGTTTCGGGGCACCCTTAGAGCCCTATATATAGCCTTGTAAAACACAGAAACCAGACCTTTTTGTTTGAGACTTGAAGTTGCAAGCTTGGAGAGGAATTGATGACTCGTCTCCTTAGTTTTCTTTGGGTTATGGTTATAATGTTTAGTTCATCTAGCATGTGTGTTGTGCGTTTATCTACCTAAATAAATGAGTAAATAATCGCACTTGTTTTACTTGCAAGTGCACAAGGTCAACTTAGTAGTATAGTGTGCGAAAGCAAGATCATCTCCACAGGGATTGGTGAATTTCGTTTTAGAATTATATTCGCAATGTAAAAAGATAGAAATAATAAAAGAGTTGATTTTGATAAAGATAAAATAATAAAGATAAAGGCGTAGGGACTTGATATCCACCACTAATCATGCGACCCCAATACAACAGTATGCCAATACTTTATAAATGTCATGTATACCTAATGTTTGTCAACCTAAGGGCATGGTATCTATTCCTTAAGCTATTGATTTCCCTAAGCAACGAGTTAGGCATGGTATCTGCTCTAACTCTTTTCTCTCTTAAGGGATTCAGCACGGTATCTACTGAGTTATTCCTTAAGAGAGCATAGGACCTATGGGAATCGACAACCACACGGGACCTAGGGCATGGTATCTACTCCCGGTTTCCTATGTTGATTAACCCAAGAATCCGAATAAAATATCTTTTGTTACTATTGTTGAACCCATGACTCAATCATCCAAATGTGCAAATACTGAATTATTGAATAAACATAATTAGGGTTTCAACCAAGCCCTTACTAAAAGTTAAGTACACATAATAAAAATAAAGGAAATAAGAAACCCGAGAGAAGAGTCGTCAATTCCTCTCTGCGGTCTCCTTTTGGCCTCCGGTCTCCCGATCTAAAACTAAACTAAAACTAAAAGAAGATTGAAAAATAAATGAAGGGATTAGATGATGTCTATTGTGTGTGTTTTACAGGTATATTTATAGGGGGTGAATAATCCTAGAAGGCTCAGGAACCCTAAACTTCCTAAACCATAAAACTCTTTTATTACCAAAACTGGTTCTGCCGCTTTACTGTTCACGCCCGTACAGGTGCGCTCGATCGCATACGCAATGCGCTCGATCGCAATGCTGCGCTCGATCGCATGCCTGGTGTACTCGATCGCACTCCAGGCAGCAGCTGCTCCATGATTTCCAGTTTTCTTCATTTTAAGCTCCAAAATGCTTTTTTTTATCCAAGACCCTATAAAAACATGTGAAACACAGAAATGAAGTAAAATGGACTAAATTATCATAACTAAGGACTTAACAAATGTAAATAAGGGGGCTTAAATATGAATATTTAAGCACCTATCACACCCCCAAACTTACATATTGGTAGTCCCTTAGCAGCACAAAACTAAAAACTAAATGAAAAATAAAATTAAAGATAAATTCATTTCCATGATACTCAAAGATTTGGGTTGTGCATAAAACTATGATAACCGTTCATGAGCAAGCTTATAATAAAAACACATTTTTGTATTGAAAAAGGATTTTCAAAAGTTCATGTTACTTATCTAAGGTTGGTTTAAGGCATTGCAAGTTTGATTTGTGTGTGATGAATTAGGACATATAAGATGGGGCTTCCACATAATTTTAGTGTATAGGGTTTCGATGCCCAAACCTTTATCGAATTCTTTATCAAAGAGAACAAAAAAGGCATAATACTTGCTTCTTCTTTCTTTTTTCTTTCATCATGCGATCTTTGCCATGTTGAGTTCCATCGAGCTTTCTATTTGACCCTTGTAACGAGTGTTTTAGCCAATGACTCCCAAACCAAATGGTTTTAAGGCATTAGGTGTAAAGACACTCCTAAGGACTTACTAACTCGAATAAAAAAGGCTACGGAACTAACAGGTTTTAATGCTTCTAAATGAAATTCCCACCTTTTGACGTGAACACTCAATGCTTACTGAGGCAAGAGGCCCAGTTACTCAGTGAAAATTTATTATTATGATCATTAAAGGCTTACTTCCCACCTTTTGACGTGAACACTCAATGCTTACTGAGACAAGAGGCCCAGTTACTCAGTGGAAAGTTTTTTGATCATTTTTTGCATGATGAACATATTTTTTTATTTTTTTCTTCTTTATTTTTCTTATGCCAAAGTATTCTTTTCAACAAGTTATCCGATTACAGTTAGATTATGGAAACATATACAGGAGAATTATATGTTATGCCCCACACAAATGCGTGTTAAATGTGCTCGTGCAAATTTGGATCAAACTTGTGAATTCTTAGGTGCCTTGAGGTAGGTAACTAAACTTTGTAAAATTCCCGTTACAAGACTATGTGTTCTAGCTTTTAAGCTTAATAATGAAGTGTTAGTAACTTTTTAAATAAACAAAAAATTTGTTTACCAAAAGAACATGCATTTATCTTCCTAAAAAACTGGGACTTAATGTGTGCATATGTTTCAAGTGCGTGTGTGATAGTATCTAGTATCTCCCACTACCCCCAAACTTAAAATACACATTATCCCCAATGTGTGTGGCATGGAAAGATCTAACCTGGGAGATGGAGAACTAGGTTGCTTGCTTTGCTTGTAACATGCCCCCAAACTTGAGCTGGATGCACGCACTAAGTACCTCACAAAGCAAATTAAACATTGTTCTGGAAAACAAGAAATATAAATACTAGATATGTAAATATAAATATAAACAAAAGAAAAACACTAAAATGAAAAGGATAAGTCTGGGATGCCTCCCATAAGCGCTAAGTTTAACGTCCTCAGCCGGACCAAGCCTTATTTTTCCCCAAAACTAAGATTGGCAGCAACTAGCACAGGTAGTGTCTTATTCTCTCCCATATAAACATAAGTCAAATGCTCTAGCAACTGCTTGAATTCTAAGTTAGGTAACTGTACAATAAAAGGGAAAATAGTATTAGTAGGCCCAAGAATTTCAAATGGATCGGTGTACTTACTTGGAGGCTTTGGAAAGGCCTCAAGGAGGTGCATAGTGTCAATGATGTCATCAGTAACATCCTTGCATTTGGGCTCAATATCCGATCTTGGGACACTATAGGTAAGAGCGGTTTGTACTGGATCAATGTGATGGACCTAAAAATCTTCCTCAACAACACTTTGCGTCATGCATACATTAAAACATTTTATATTATCTAGGGGTAATTTTAATGCATTATATCTTTTGATTTCAACCTTCTCACCATTTACCTTCTCCATCTCACTTACCTTGGATGTGGATGCTTGTGCAGGCTCATCAGCTCCGATGATCTTACCATTTGTTAGACTTGTCACGGCATTTAGTTGTTGATGTCCTCTTGGAGTAGGTAGTGGTTGGACTGGAAGTTCACCCAACTTTCTTTCACTTAGCTCCTTAGCCAATTTCCCCATTTGTTCCTCGAGTCTTTGAATGGCTTGCTCATGTTTTATAGTGGTTTTTCTTTACTTAGTCATGAACTATTCTTGTAAAGTCATCAATTGCCTCATAAGACTCTCTAGGTCACGATTTTCTGATTTCGGTACTGGTTGGGCTGCTGGTTGGAAGTGTCGTTGCTGTCCTTGAAGATTCAAAGCATTTTGAGTGTTGCTCCATGAGAGGTTGCGGTGGTTCTGCCATCCAGGATTGTAGATATTTGCATATGCGCTGTTCAGTCCCTCATAATTTGCTTGCTCTTGATCTGTAGTTGAATACAGAGGACAAGTATAAGTATATTGATCAAAATGAGAGCATATAGCACATATCTGGCGTTGTGTAGCCTATAGACTAGGTGAGTTGTTCTGATCAGCCATGGCTTTTATGAGCATGTCTAGCTTTCTTTCCATAGCAGCCATCTGATTCGAAGATCCATTATTGAAGCTCACCTCATAAATACCCTTGTTTTTAATTTCTTGTCTACCTCTCGAGGAGAATTGTTGGGTGTGCTCACTTAATGTCTCAAACAGCTCTATGGCTTCTTCACTAGTCTTCTCCATCAGCACACCTCCACAACCAGAATCCACTATACCTTGATTTATGCCACTCAAACCTTCACAGAAAGCTAGGACCAGCTCATCTTGAGGTAAGTTGTGATGTGGACATTTGAGTAGCAGCTCATTAAAGTGTCCCCATGCCTCGAAGAAAAGGTCTTCATCCCTCTGTTGGAAGGATTGAATCTCCTTCCTCATCTGCCTTATCTTTTGGGTTGGAAAAAATTTCCTTAGAAATCTACTAGATAGCTCTTCCCAAGTATGGATGGAATCTGCAGGCAATGAATGATACCACATTTTAGCATTATCTTTTAATGAAAAGGGGAAAAGAATTAACCTTATTCCCTCTTGATCTAGGCCCCGAATATGCTGCAACTTGCAGAGATCACAGAATTCTCGAAGGTGCAAGTGTGGATCCTCAGCAGGTATACCCCTAAAATGAGTCAAGGCACTGAGTATCTATGGAGATATGTAATAATTTTCTTCTGCCTTAGGTTAATATACAATGCATGAAGGATGGTTGAGGTTCTGTAGAATGAATGATTGCTTCATAGGTCTTCGTTCTGGTGGCAGTTGGTTGTAAAGCTGTTCCATTGGTGCTTCACCCTCAAATTCTTCTTCTTTCTCCTCGAAGTTGTTTCTAGGCCTCTTTCGAATGATCTGCTCACTCTCTATATCAAGTGGAAGGATAGTTGGGTTCCTCACTCGAAGCCCTTGCATGAATTAGCAGGAATAACTTAGTGCAGCAGCTTCAGTACTGCTGCTCGGGTAGTCTCTGGACTATTTGCACTCTAGCGCTCCATGCACTGCGCTCGATCGCACCAGTGCGCTCGATCGCACTTAGGTTTGCGCTCAATCGCGGTACCAGAATTAGCACTGATGCACACCTGAAACATAAAGTAAGAAAATAACAAAAACGAAGAATTAAGTTAGATAGTTGATGAAAATAAAATAAAACAAAACAGATTAAGAAAAATATTTAATGAAAAATAAGAAAATAAAATTGAACAAAATAAGAAAAATAAACGGGAAATAATTCTAAACAGAAATTTAGCACAATCCCCGGCAACAGTGCCAAAAACTTGTTGTGCGTTTATCTACCTAAATAAATGAGTAAATAATCGCACTCGTTTTACTTGCAAGTGCACAAGGTCAACTTAGTAGTATAGTGTGCGAAAGCAAGATCATCTCCACAGGGATTGGTGAATTTTGTTTTAGAATTATATTCGCAATGTAAAAAGATAGAAATAATAAAAGAGTTGATTTTGATAAAGATAAAATAATAAAGATAAAGGCGTAGGGACTTGATATCCACCACTAATCATGCGACCCCAATGCAACAGTATGCCAATGCTTTATAAATGTCATGTATACCTAATGTTTGTCAACCTAAGGGCATGGTATCTATTCCTTAAACTATTGATTTCCCTAAGCAACGAGTTAGGCATGGTATCTACTCTAACTCTTTCCTCTCTTAAGGGATTCAGCACGGTATCTACTGAGTTGTTCCTTAAGAGAACATAGGACTTGCGGGAATCGACAACCACACGGGACCTAGGGCATGGTATCTACTCCCAGTTTCCCATGTTGATTAACCCAAGAATCCGAATAAAATATCTTTTGTTACTATTATTGAACCCAGGACTCGGTCATCTAAATTGATTCAACTAACTAATCCATACCACTTGCATACGTTGATCAGACACACACATATGAGGAATTTAAATACAAACAGGCATTAATCAAGTTAAGCAACATAACATAAATATCGCAAAGGTGTCAATACTGAATTATTGAATAAACATAATTAGGGTTTCAACCAAGCCCTTACTAAAAGTTAAGTTCATATAATAAAAATAAAGGAAAGAAGAAACCCGAGAGAAGAGTCGTCAATTCCTCTCCACGGTCTCCTTTTGGCCTCCGGCTTCCCAACCTAAAACTAAACTAAAACTAAAAGAAGATTGAAAAATAAAAGAAGAGATTAGATGATATCTATTGTGTGTGTTTTACAAGTGTATTTATAGGGGGTGAATAATCTTAGAAGGCTCAGGAACCCTAAACTTTCCTAAAACATAAAACTCTTTTATTTCCAAAACTGGTTCTACCGCTTTACTGTTCACGCCCGTACAGGTGCGCTCGATCGCATACGTAGTGCACTCGATTGCAATGTTGCGCTCGATTGCATGCCTGGTGCGCTCGATCGCACTCCAGGTAGCAGCTGCTCCATGATTTCCAGTTTTATTCCTTTTAAGCTCCAAAATGCTTCTTTTTATCCAAGACCCTATAAAAACATGTGAAACACATAAATGAAGTAAAATGGACTAAATTATCATAACTAAGGACTTAACAAATGTAAATAAGGGGGCTTAAATATGAATATTTAAGCCCCCTATCAATGTGTAACTAAACCCTTATAGGGCTCGATTGAAGCTCTAATTATGCTTTTCCACATCTATATTCATTGATTACTTTTGTCTATAGCCATGTTAGAATGTTTAACTTGATTAATGTCTACTTGTATTTAAATTCCTCATATGTGTGTGTCTGATCAACGTATGCATATGGTATGGATTAGTTAGTTGAATCAATTTGGATGACCAAGTCCTGGGTTCAACAATAGTAACAAAAGATATCCACACCGGATTCTTAGGTTAATCAACATGGGAAACCGGGAGCGGACCAAGCCCTAGGCCCCGTGTGGTTGTCGATCTCCATAACCCTTATGCTCTCTTAAAGAACAACTCAGTATACACCCATACTGAATCCCTTAAGAAAGAAAAGAGTTAGAGTATACACCATATCTAACTCATTGCATAGGGAGATCAATAGCCTAAGGTATGGGCCAAGCCCTTAGGTTGGCAACCATTAAATATTCATAATAAGGCTAGAGCATTGGCACCTTACTTAGTGGGAAAGTGTAATTAGTGGTGGATATCGCAGTCCTATGATCTTATTATTATTAACTCACACTCAACATTTATTTCTCTTTTTAATTTGAAGAAACTAATTCTAAATCAAAGTTTACCAATCCCTATGGCACACTATGCTACCATTGACCTTGTGCACTTACAAGTAAAACAAGTACGATTATTTGCACATTTATTTAGGTAGATAATCGCACAACACTACGTACCTATCTCCCAGAGCGAAATTCGTATTCTTCATTCCTTATAGGCAACGAAAAATTTTTGAGCTACCCTCCATTACCTGAGCCGACGGAGGAGGAGGTGGAACTGGAGGTGGAGGTGGAGGCAGAGGCGGAGGCAAACATCTTACTGGGGAGCCCTGATGGCTGCAACAACTTTTACCCCAAAGACCACCCATTCCGGAGGATGAGAAGATTGAGATCCACTGTCTTCAGCTCTTTCTTCCCGAGGTCTCTTCTTGGTCTCAAATGATAAGGGAGTGGGCTCGATTGAGGGAAGATGGGTTGAAGAAAGAGCCTAACGCCTTTTCCTCAGTTATTCCTTCTGGCTAAACATCTCAATTACTGCAAAAGAAAGAAAAAGAGAGTCAGAAACACTTCAAAAAAATTCTAAGTTATTAAGTAAAGAAGGTATTAGCCTACTACTATCTCTAGTTAGAAGATAGAATATGCTAAGTAAAAGCCCTCAGCATCTCCTCGTTGGCCTAATCCTCTACCCTTATCTTAATCTCGGTATTCAGAATCTTGTCCATAGCCTTTTGCTCCTTAACATTCAAGGTAAAGGGATCTTTTGATTGGGCAATTTCCTGTAGTCTTACTCCAGTTCTAATCCATCGTACGACATTAGAGCCTCAACAAGAAATTACTTCTTCTTTTAGGCCTTTATTGAGGAAGGAGAATCGAGAAGAATCTTCCTATTCGACCTCGAATAGAATTTATACACCTAAACTTAGTATACCTCTTCAAAACTTAGAATCACTTAAACATTTTGGTTTTACGTTTCATATTACCACGATGATAACCGACGTGTATCCTCAAAACTATAAGAAAACCAATGATACACCTCATGGCATTGGGGGATAACTAGGCAATACTGATACAAAGTGGGAGACTATTTGGGTAATGTTTGAATCGATTGGAAACCTCAATCCCCCTTTTAAGTGGCTGAAATAGTAAGGGATAAGTTAGGAGGCCATACGCCATTTAAGTACAAGCTTTTTCCTCAGGAGCAAGAAGATAGGGGTCCCCAAGATGAGGAAAAGAAATACTTAGCCCTAATCTTTACTATATCCAAGGGAGTTGGAGTATAAGGCTCTTACTTAGCCTGAAAGTGCACTCGGTCATGCTCACTAGCCATTTCTACCAGAAGTTCTAGTAGGGATTGCCACTTGCATCAACCATGGTCAGTTCTATAGACGAAGTAGGTTTACCTGTGTTACTGCTAAAACCAACCCCAACTTGATAAATCTCCCTCTGACTTTCCTTTCTCGAGACCTCTCTCAATGTACTCTCATCTATTTCGATATTCTCTACCTCTTTTACCTCAATAACTCTAACACTACTAGAATTCGAAAAAAATATAATAAGACATAATGTAAAAAGAAGGGTCTAAGCACTTACTGAGTTTTTGAAGAAAGTTAGAAAGCTGAAGAAGAAAGCTAAAGCAAGAAAGAAAGTTCAGTGAAAAAAGTAAAACCCTTAAGACTAAAAGGAAATGTTGCAAATGAGAGGTGTGAGTAAAAATTAAACTCAAAGTTCCCTTTAGTAAACCTCGAGGCAATGTTCTTCAATGATACTAATGGCACTCGAGCTGTAAGTCTATAGACATAAAATTGGAAAAATTTTATGCTCATAGACTTAAATCCCAAGATAAATCTCTATGAAACTATTAGAACAATGATCCAAGTAATATTTTCATACAAGGTTAGAGATTTTTTACCTTTGATGGAGATTCTTGTTTGATCTTTGAAATAGATTCACCAACCGTTTAGGTGTCCAACCTCTAAGCATATCCACACGAGCAATAAAGAATAAGGATATTTTTCTTCCGGGATGTCGAACACCACTTGAAAAAGAACAAATAGCTGGCCAAATTCTCTATTGAGTTGTAGCTCTAGATTTTTCAACTTTTTTTTTTTAAGAAAGTGAGAGAAAAAAAAATCTTATTTTTAATCTCCACAACAATTGTGTTATGTTATATTCAGGTTTCTATCAATTAGAGCCTTTATATAGTTCCCTTACTCCTAAGAGTATTAGGATTTTTAAAATTACAATTAAACCCCTAGTCTAATTAATTCTTAGAAATTTCTCTCTTAGTCCATTATTTTTTCTTATTCTTGCAATTATCCAATTGTGTGTGCCTCTTTAAGTTCAATATTGTGTTGGTAATAGGTCGTAACAACTTGATCACATCCAGTTAATTAAAACTCCACTTAATTTTAATTCGAATTAAAACTCATTTTAACCTTTAATTAATAATTAATTGCAGTTAATTCTTAAGAGCTTCTACAAGTCATGATTGACACCTACCAGTAAATTATGACTACCCAAACAATATGAATTAATGTGAACCTTTCTGTTGACAGTTAGGGCCTATTTGGTTGGTGGGAGTAAAGTGAGATTGGACTATTTTAATCTTACATGAATAGCTATCCCTCATTTGGTTTTGAGGATTTACTATTCATGTGGGATTAGAGTAGGATAAAATTAGTCTTAATCCCACATTCTTTGTCCTACCCCCCATGGGAAAGAATCTATCTAGCATCGTGGGACTAAATTTTTTTTTTTACCATTGAATAATAATAATAATAATTATAATATTATAATAATAAATAATAATTGTTATCATTATAATAACTATAATAATGATAATGATTATTATTATCATAATTATAATAATACATATAATAATATTATTTTTATAATATCAATATAATAATATTTAAATAATAATAGTTATAATAATTATAATAATATATTAATAATAAAGATAATTCTTATTATTAACATAATTATAATAATACTAATAATAATAGTATTCTTATAATTATAATAATTATTATTATGATTATTAATTATAATAATTTAATAATAAACATTATTTATAATAATAATAATAATAATAATAATAAATTAGGATTTGTGAAGAAATTAAAGATTGTCTAGGATAATGAATAGTGTTAGGGTATTTTGGTACTAAGACTTCTTATCTTACTTTAATCCCTCCATTATCCTATCCCATATTAATCATAATCTTATCCCATTATAATCCTGTCTGTGAATTAAACGAGACCTTACTGTACAATTCAATCCTTCTATCATGCAATGCCATAATTAAACCTAAGGCGTCAATTTATTGTCAAGCCTTAATTATTCAATCATATGTATCTCGATCTTAAGTCCATAACTTAATGGTGAAACCAAAAAATCGTTTCTAAATTTTACTTCACCTTGGCCAAGGAATTTTCAAGCTATGACTTAATCGGATCACTTAGAACATTCTCTCTATTTTACCAAGAGTAATGGATCATTTATTGTACACTCACATTTCTCCATACATAAGTAGCATCAAAGTATGATGACCTATACACAAGATATTCATGGTGCCTCAAAGTCCAAGGATCACTTGTACAACTGTAACATAAGAATTCCTAGAAATTTCTTAGTCGAGTCAGTTCGATGAACCTGTTCTCTAACAAGAACATACATAACTTGTTTTAGTGTCTCATACACTAGTGACCGTGAGATCAATCACCCCCAACTTCTTAAGGAAACACAGTATGTACTAATATATCTATATTCACTAATGCCCTTCTTAGTGATCCTATGATTAGGAACATTTAAGAATAAAGCTTAAGGAAATACATCTCACTAGCATGATCTCATCATGGTGCTTATTTCCATTGTTCTTATCCATAGGTTTTATCAGGTAACGTACATGCAGTGATTTGTAATGAACATTATAAATAAAATATATGTCATTAATGATTATTTATTGTCAATAAATGAATAAGATTAATTACAAGTAATGTGTCCATAACATCAAGTGTTATTGGCTTATGGCATGTTACTATCAATCTCCCACTTGTACTAAAACCAATCATCCATAACTCACGCCTATCTTCTCAAAATGGCGATTGAACTATTGTTGGGAAATCACTTTTGTTAGTGGATCCGCTATTTTGTCTGTTGATGAAACTATTTCCACCTTTACATTACCTCTTTCAATGATTTCCTCTAATTAAATGGAATCGCCATAAAATGTGATTGGACTTCTAATAAGATCTTAGTTCCTTTGTTTGTGCAATAGTACCATTGTTATCACAACACAGAGTTACGGGATTGACAATGTCTGGAACCACTCCTAGTTCAGTGATAAACTTCCTTATCTAAACAACCTCTAGCTTTTGACGGAGCAATATATTCAGCCTCTGTGGTCGAATCCACTATGCTTTTGGAACTCTTCTAGCTCATTACTCTACTATTTAAGATGAACACATATCTAGACACTGATTTACTATCATCCTTGTCAGATTGGAAACTAGAGTTTGAGAAGCCCCCAAGTTTCAAATATCCTTCTCTATATATGAGAAATAAATATTTAGTTATTCTCAAGAACTTAAGAATGATTTTCACAGCTATCCAATAACAAATATTTGGTTATTCTAAAAAATTTACAAGTTGGATATGATTCAAAATCAGATAGATCCAAATATCCACCTTTACCGCCTTGTTTACCTTATCTTCATTGATATGACATAGTCTTAAGTGCCATATGTAGAATTGATTTAATTCATTATCTTTTTCCCACTTCTGTTGTTCGATATTGAAAACTTTACCATCTACTTTAAGAATATAAAGACCATTATTTAATGTACTAGTACCATAATATTTATTTCCAAAATAAATAAAACAACAATTGTCTTTAAAGGAAAATTCATAACCTTACTTATCTAACTTAGAAATTGAAATGATGTTTCTAATTAAAAGTGGTACATAATAACAATCCTTGAGTTCTAAAGTTTCTCCAAATGACAACTCTAAGCAATATGTCCCCATAACTAATGCAACAAATTTTGCTCCATTTCCAAGGAGCAGGTCCACCTCATCCTGGCTCAGCTTTCTACTTCTTTTTAGTGCTTGCAAATTATTACAGATTTGTGAGCCACAACTGGTATCTAATACCTATGAAGAAGTATTGTTAACATTTAAATTAACATCAACAACAAACAACTCGGAAATACCTTCTAAAGGTTTGTCCTTCAAGGTTATAAGGTATTCGTTGCAATTCATATTCCAGTGCCTAACCTTACCAGAATGGAAGCACTTTCCTTTATCTTTCTTAGCCTTTGAAGAACTAATCTTGCTAGCACCTCCTTTTGCTTTCAATGATTTCTTCTTCTTCTTCAAGAGTTTCTTGCCCTCAGGCTTGGAGGAAGAAGCTCCATCAACCAACATAATAGGTGTTTTACCTTTCTTGATTGTGCTCTCAGGAGTCTTCAACATGTTTACAAGTTCTAGAAGCGTAGCTTCTATCTTTTTCATGTTGTAGTTCATAACAAACTAAGAAAATGATTTTGGAAGAGTCTGTAAAATCAAGTCATTACTCAACTTTGCATCCATATGAAAACAGAGCCTTTCCATTTGTTTGATATGGTTAATCATCTTCAATCTATGCTCATGGACTGATGATCTTTCGAGCATCCTAGCCCTAAAGAGGTACTTAGATATCTGGAACTTTGCATTACGACTATGTTCACCATACAACTCTTGCAAATGAAGCAAAATTGAGAATGCACTTTCAATTTATTATGTTACTTATGAAGCTTATTGGACATTGATGCTAGCATGTAACACTTTTTCCTTATGTCATCCTCTTGCCCTTTCTCATAAGTAGTGACCTCTTCTTCTAGAACATTCTTAGTAAGAATAGCTAGTAGTGATTGATCAAGAACATATGCTATCTTTTCGGAATTGAGAACAATTCTCAAGTTCCTTAGTCAGCTAATAAAATTGAGCCTAGTCAACTTATTTGTATCAAAGATTCTAGATAGTGGGTTAAGATTTTCCATTCAGATCTATATATAACAACATATAAATTAGTGTTTATTCATTTTGGTCTTTAATCTAAAAGATACCTCTCAGTATTCTTTTCAATTTCCATAACCTTTGGTGTGGAAAGCGGAAAACCCCTTTGGAAGGTTTCCTAGTGGGGATCAGGATCCTATCACTTGTACATTAAGCCTTGTGGTGACACAATAAACTAATAATGTACTTGATAGGTAGATAACTTTTATCATTTGCATCTCATATAATTCCCAAAAATAATTTAGCCTCTTAAATGTATAGGACATTATGGTGACACAACAAATCATATCCATTTTAGTTAAGTTAAACCCACCATTCTTCATAAGTGTAAATTAGTGATATAACCCTTGTAGTGACATAACAAAACCATATCGTCTGTTTACCTCGTGTACATCATATGTTTTAACAAGAAATATAATTTTCCTATACGTGTAAACCTTGTGGTGACCCAACAAATTTATACACATAAGAAACTTTGCATATTGTCTATAATGATGGAAGGCTACGAATAATCATTATTAATGATTTTCGTTTATAACTTAATATTAAAATATTTTGCATGAGGGATCTTGGTCTTTACATTTAGACATCATCATTTAGCATGCATAAAATACATTTAATAAGCATATAATCTAATTACATGCATAACACACATACATCACATGCATATATATTAACCTAAGTGGAAGGCTATGGACTTTCTAAGCATGATTTACTTGAGTTAATAAAGTAAATCACTTGGTCAAACTCGGTAATCATTACATAAATATATCACATATATTTATGGATCTTCCATCTTCAAACAGGCCACCATGCTTCCTTGTGCTCTCATTGATTCGTCTCAATAAAATCATACCTAACTCTCTAAGTAACTTTGAATATATCAAATATATATATATAAGAAACCTTGATCAGAAGTTGAGAGGAATTATATTAGAGGGAGATACAAATTTACATTGAGAGAAATAAAAGAATATGAGGTATGTGAAACCCATTTAAAATTGAATAATTAAAAATAATACCACGAATTTAACCAATTGCTAAGGTCTAGATCCAATAATCATCCACTCATACAATCAAATTATATGAATAAAAATAACAATTATATTCTAGTTATGACTATTATTTCATAGATTGCATTCCTAATCCTACTAGGTTTTAAAAAATGTTCTTCCTCCTATTCCAAACAAGATTAAGATTCCTTGATCATTAGATTGCCTTCTTAATCCCGTTAGACATTAGAAACTTTTCTTAATCTTATTTGAAATAGGATTAAGATTCCTTGTTCACTAGAATTCATAATTCTAAAGTGATAAGGATTTTGGAGTCTCAATTCCTAATCAAACTACAATTTCTTTAAACTTTAATCCAATAATTAGGAAAAATTATTAATTAGCATAAATATAAATTTTTACGATAAAAAACCATATATTTAGTTGAATTAAAACTCATATTTCAAATTTCAAATTTCAATCCAAAACGAATTCTAAATCTCTAAAACAAACAAAAACTTGCAATTTTGAAAAAAAAAACTATATTTTTCTGATTTGAACATTGTCCGATTTTTTAATTATAGAATGAAAAATACTTTGAATTTTAAAATAAAAACAGTGGCATATGAAACTAAACTTCCTTTGTTGTTATAGCTTTAAATATGTGATATTAAAATTTATTAGATTGCAAATTGATAATCTAAAAGTTAGATTAGGGTTTAAGAAACCATTGATCAAGAAAATTCAAGAATGTGCTCTTGAATTGATTATCGTCATATGACGATGATAAAATTGTTACGATTGATTTTAAGACATATTAAATCAACAGAGATTAATAAAAAAAATATTTTGATGATGAAAATATTATTTTATATCAAATGAAAATTGATTTGGGATGAAAATCACATTAAAAAAAAAAACTTACAGTAAAACAAATTTTATAGTCCAACTTCAAACAGGTGTAATTTGCTCATTTTAAATTAGATTGAGGTGTTTTCAGAAATGTTAGGAAGAAGTGAGCTAAGACATTGAGATGAGTTAACTAAGGTGAATCACTCATTGAGGCCCACCAAAGTCTGAGGAGCCGAGGTGAATCACTTATCGGAGCCCACTGAAGTCCGAGGAATAGAGATGAGTGGACCAAGGTGATTCACTCATTGGGGCCTAATAAAGCCCGATATACCAAGATGAGTTGATCGAGGTGAATAATTCATTAGGGCTCACTAAAGCCCAAGGAACCGAGATGAGTGGACCAAGGTGAATCACTCATTGAACCTCGAGAAACCGAGATGTGTGGACCATGGTGATTCACTCATTGGGGCCCACTAAAGCTCGATATACTGAGATAAGTTGACCAAGGTGAATCATTCATTAGGGCACACTAAATCCAAAGGAACCAAGATGAGTAGACCGAAGTGAATCTCTCATTAGAGCCCACTGAAGCTCGAGGAACCGAGATGAGTAAACCAAGATGATTCACTTATTGGGGCTCATTAAAGCCTGAGAAACTGAGATGAGTAGATCGACGTGATTCATTCTATAGGGCCCATTGAAGCCCGATATACTGAGATTAACTAACTGAGATGAATCACCCATTAGGGCCCACTGAAGCCCAAGGAACTAAGATGAGTAGACTGAGGTGAATCACTCATTAGGGCTCACTAAAATCCAAGGAATAGAGATGAGTGGACCAAGGTGATTCATTCATTAGGGCCCACTAAAGCCCGATATATTGAGATAAGTTGATTGAGGTGAATCACTCATTAAGGCTCATTAAAGCTCGATGAACCGAGATGAGTGGACCGAGTTGAATCACTCATTGGGGCTCTTTGAAGCTCGAAACCAAAATGTGTGGACTAAGGTGAGTCTCTCATTAGGGCCCACTGAAGCTCAAGGAACCGAGATAAGTAAACTTAGGTGATTCATTCATTGGGGCCCACTTAAGCATGAGGAACCAAGATGAGTATACCAAGGTGATTCACTCATTAGGGCCCATTAAAGCTCGATATATCGAGATTAGTTGATCGAGGTGAATCACTCATTAAGGCCCACTGAAGCTTGAGGAACCGAGATGAGTGGACCGAGGTGACTGACTCATTGGAGCCCACTGAAGCTCGAGAGACCGATATGAATTAACTAAGGTGAATCACTCATTTGCTTTCCAAAGCCTGAGGGCCCGAAATGGGCGAACCAAAGTGGTGAGGACGAAGTGAACGAACCAAGACTATCATGGACCCCTAGAAACTGAGGACTCAAAGTGGTTCAACCGAAGTGACCAAACCGGGATGATCATAGACGCCCGAAGACCGAGGACTCGAAGCAGGTTAGCCGAAGCGGATAAGCCAACCAAAGCTAGACTTAATGAGAGCCAAGGTTAGGTATATCGACTATTGACATGAAAAACCGAAGTGAAAAAAAAAATACTCTCTCAAGGCCAATCAAGCACTTGAGGGAGCTGGTGACATATGACATAAAAAAACATATACCAACCAATAGGAAGCATGATGAATCTTCAAGAGCACAAAGGTAACTCCTAGATTCAAAAAGGGTGAAAAGGTAATTTTATAGGTGGGACCCACACTCAGATTTTCTAGGTGAGAATACCTAATCCCATTTAAAGTGGTTTAAAACCCCATAAATGAAACTTTTGGACTTTTTGGGAGTTCTCACCTACACCTTCTCACTTCGACATTTCATTTCGGTTATTCACTTCATTTCGGTATATTTATAGACTTAATTATCGGAGGGTACTTTTCGGAGAACAAAACTCCGAGTGGCTTTTCTTTACAAAGGTTCTTGTACTAGACTGACATGAAATCGAGATCGAGACCGACATCAGCAATTCATTTCATCCCTTCCTAATTCGATCAAACCAAAATACCCTTGGTTTTTTATCTACATCAACAAGAGGATCTTCTATGTTGGAAAAAAAACAAACTTTAAGGATCTTCTTATAATTTTACAATAATTTAATTATGGAAAATTTTTTCATCTTGTTGAGGACAATGGAGACTATTTTTAATAAAAATAATAATAAAATTTCATTCCATTAGCACAAATGTGCAATTGCCTTATGTAGTTCAACCACTGGTTTTAGAATACTCCTACTTTCTTTTTTATAACTCCTTCAAGTTTCAGAGAGAAAAGGAAAAAAAGAGCCGTCATATCTTTCTTTTTATAATTTTGTTCTTTTTAGAAAAAAATTAGAAGATAGAGAAATATCAATACTTCGTCTTCTTCTATTACTGTAGTATTTTATTTTCTTTTTGGTAATTCTGTTATTTTAGAAAACTTTCTCTGCTATTTATTGGAACGGAGGACTTTCAAATTTCAGATTGAAGTTCCTCAGTCTCTCACACACACTGTTTTTACACAAAGTCCAAATGGCTCTCCTCTTCACCTCACACCCCTCTCTCTTCCTCCCCACGAAAAACCTTACCAAACTACTCTCGCTCACCCGGAATCCCCAATCTCTCTCTTCATCTCTCTCCCCGCAACACAGACCTCTAAGATTCCCTTCTCTTCGCGCTCGCTCGTCACTATCCTCCTCTTCCCAACCTGACCCGAGTCCGGAAACCGACCAGGACGAAGACCCCAACCCCAACCCCAACCCAAACCCTACTTACACCGATACCCCTGCCACCTCCCCGAGCATCACAGACGAATGGGGAGAGAAGTACGAACCCGAACCCGAGCCTGCGACGAGGCTGGCGGATTCGGATCCTCCGAAGGACGAGGATGAATGGGAAGAGAGCGGAGGCAGCACGGAGAAGTTTGTTAGCGTGGGTAACGGTAGCGCCGCTTACGATAGGGTTGGAGAATTGAAGAGGTGCTTGGTGGATACGGTTTACGGGACGGATTTTGGGTTCCGAGCCGGGTCGGAGGTCCGGGCGGAAGTTCTGGAGCTGGTGAATCAGTTGGAGGCGGCAAACCCGACTCCGGCTCCTGTGGAGGCCTCCAGCGTCCTTGATGGCAACTGGGTTTTGCTGTGAGTTCCCGGTCTTTGTCCTCTTTTACCTTTTTTGTCTAATAGTATTGAATTTTGTTGGGAATATGAGCCACTTAATCTAAGACTCGTACTAATTAATTAACGACGACGGTCGTCCACTATCTACGGACCTAGTTATTACTTAACCAATATCAATATTAGATTATAATTTGGTGCTTAAGTTAATTTTAAAAAACAATCCTGCTTAAAATGTAAAAGGGGCATGGATTATGTGCTCAAAAAAATAATTTAGAGTCTTTAAATTTGGCTAGTGTTATGATCATTAGGGGTTGTCGTTGTTTCTTAAAATTGAAATGTGAAACTCAAATGTAAAAATGGATGAAAAAAGTTTAAATTCGAATAATTGGGTGTGTGAAGGTGCATGCTAATGTTTGTTCCAGACCTTTAAACACATGACATGTCAAACATATATAATATATTTATATTTATTGGTATTTATAGTAGATCGGTTTGCTTCGAATGACCAAACTTTTTGAAACTCAAAAATTATAACAGAACCAAAAAACCAATAATCCTGAAGCAAAACTGAACCGAAAAATTGGTTATCGGTACAGTTTTCCTCTTTGCACACCCCTAATGATTAATGTTCAAAGAATCTTGTTCGCCTGAGCAATTTTCGTTGCCTTTATATTCTGGAATTGATAGAGAAAGACATCTTTCACAAATGAATATGTATGTGATGAAAGCAATATTACTGAGTCGTCTGTCTGTGCCTTCATCACTGTGTTCATAAATAACACTATCTATTACTGAGTTGTTGGTCGGTGCCTTCGCAATTGTATTGGTATATGGAACCATCTATTACTGAGTCAGTAGTCGGTGTCTTCATCACTGTTAAGATATGGAACCATCTATTACTACGTTGTTTTGTGGGTACCTTCATCAAGTGTCTTCACTTTTGTGAAAGACGGTCTTTTTGTACTAATTCAGCGAGACAATGGCAATGTTAGTTGCTCAGGCAAATCAAATTTTTTAATAGAAGTGATCGTGACAACAGCCTTTCTTATGCTTCTCATCACACTTTAGTTGATCTCTTTCAAATTCATGGTTTTGTTTGGTTCCCTTCTCCTTTTCTTATCTTTGTGTGCCTTTGATGATCAAATGAAACATACTTTTGACAACTGAAATTATTATTATTATTTTTTTTTTGTTTAACTTGTGCTGTAAGAGGGTGACATGTGCGAAGTGAAAGGACAATGTTTAATTTTAAAGAAAGCAATTTATACTTTACCAAATTCATAAAGCCGAAGGAGAACTCATCAATACAAATTGAGTACCCCGCCACGTTACGTTCGTTGTTCACAAACCTAATTATATACGTGGGTCCTTAGCTAGTGGACAATGGTGATTTTATTTAGTATAGATAGAAGGGGGCCATATTCCCAACGTATGTATTTATAGGTCATATATATTTGTGTAAATGTACATGCATATATGTGTTTCTTAATGTCCCTTTGCCTGATATAGGTAAATTATCTAAACCTCCCTTGAGGTATTGTATGATTACAAACATCTCCCTTCCATTTTCTTATGCTTCACTGCACCCCTTATCAGCATCTTTCTGCTAACGAAAACATGTACTTTTACTATAATACTCTCGTCCTTCTAATTAACAACAGTGCCAAAAAAATTAAAAACAAAAACAAAATCAGTTAGAGAGAGATCAGAGCCTCTCTCTACTGTCGCGAGAGTTTGTGGGGCCTCTTGCAGCCCCTTGGGCAGGTATGCCTCTTGCATCCTTGAAATTGGACTCTCTCATCTCCTCTTTCTCTTTCTCTCTTTCTACTTCTATTCTTTGACTTTTTGATTTTTCATTTGGTTGTAGCTCCTGTTTGGTTTGTGTGGAAGTGTTTGGTGGAGAAAAAGGATTGACTAAGATTTTTCTTTGATATTTGGCTTCTGAGGAATTTTTTTTTTGTTTTGAGTGATAAGATTTGGTTCGATTTGAGAGGGCTTAAGTTTAAGGAAAGTGAGGATCAGAAACTAATTGACATAGAACTGAAATATTACTACTTTCTCAACCTTCGACAAAGTGAGAAGCAAAACAGAGATTGATTTGGTGGTGCTGGAGTTCAAGATCTAAAAGGGGGGAGAAAAGAAGAATAGAGAGGATTTCAGAGCTCTCGAGGATTTAATTAGAGAGAAATTTTTGGGAAATTATTTTGAGAAATCGAAAAAAGGGGGGATTTTCCTTGTTCCTTATTAATCGGGGAAAATTGCTTCGAGAAACGGATCCACAGGAATTTAGGTGTTTCTGGAAGGGTTAGAGAAGAGATCTGTTTAACTTTTGATAAAAAAGGACAATTGATTTAGATCCTCTGGTTGAAAGGCTAGGGTTTGTCTATGCTGTTTGGGGCCCAAGAAAGAGACTATGATCTGGTCCTCAAGATCTTTTCGCAGAGAGTAAACTGCCCAGCCTTTGTTTTTCTCAGCATGTTCTCTTGATTTAAGTTCTGTTACTCAGCAACCATGCTACTCAAAAGCTTCAGAGTCGTTGGAGCTAGGATACGTAGATGTTTCAAAGAGTAGATTCACTTAAAAAGTATCCAAAATCAAAGATTTTTATTTTTTCGGTAATTAGAAATCAATAAATTTTTGTTCAGTTACTGGTAAAAAGAGAGCTGAAGATGATGGCTTTCATTTCGTTTCTTCTATTTTCTTTTTCTTTTTTATGTATGAATTTGATTGGTTTTTCATTTAATTAATTGATTTAATTAGTTAAGCTAATTTATTGATTTTCAATCAAGTTTTAATTTAACTTAATTGGCATATTAGTTAATTGATTAAAAGGCGATGTCAGCAAAGGGTATTTCAGGTTTTCAAAAAGCTAAAATCGCATGATGTCAAGAATTATGTCCAGCGGGCATGACATAACGTCTGTCTAACGATGAGATGCTATGAGGAGATTAACTGTTGTATTTGAAAATGGAAGGGACGTGTTTGTAATTATATGGTACCTCAAGGGAGGTTTAGATAACTTACCCTAATAGTCATGATATTAGTGTTGTTTTTAGTACAAGAGAAAAGTGAGTGGTCAGAAGTGGAAGGGGAAAGAAAATGAGAAGATAAAACTTTTCTTACAAAGATTACAAATTGGTAATATTAAATTGGAGAGTTTGTACCTAACTCCTCTTTTTTCTCCCTCACTTGTCTTTTCTTTTTATGTCCTCATTTTTTCTATCCTCCAAATTTTTCATTCTCTACTTTTCCATCTCCTTTACCAAACACATCTTAAAATGAAACTGTGAAAGTTTGGTAGAAAAGAGAATGGGAATGTTGATGAGGTTGAATAACATAAAGGGATCATCCACAGAAAATGCTAGCCAGTGTTACTTTTGGGATCATTGGCCTTATGTATACCAAGATCTTTTCCATTACATTACCAATGTAAGATGGTGGTGATTACAAACTGTCTCATTTGATCCCTCATGTCTTTGCAATGAGAAAGTACAAATAATACATATCACGAGTTACACTTATAAAAAAAAAAACATATCACAAGTTACACGAATCAAATTGATCAACTCAACGGTTTTGGTCTTTTGGGAGCCTAGATACCACGATAAGCTCGTGGTCAACCCGAAATACTAGCATATCCGTATCTTAGCGGGCCTGTATCGGTTATGATACTATTTGTAACTTCACTGGTCCATCACCCAAAAGTGCTAGCAAATGATACTTTTGCAATCATGGGTCTTATATATACCATGATCTTTCTAATTGCATAATCGATGTGTGACGTGAGTTATTACGTGTTGGACCGGTAAAATTGTGTTAATTTGATTACATATACTTGTTAGTAATTCAATGGACAATTTAGAGAGAATTTCTTTTTTGTTTTTCGGTGTGGTGTCTATATGTGTGTAGGGGGTGGGGAGCGGGTGAGGTGAGAGTAGAATTAAAGTGATCATGTGTGCAGACATGAATATGATTATGCATGGTATAAATTGTGAAACTTTATTAAATATTACTTTTAAATCTCTTTATGTAAATGATTCTTGGGTTAATTTTCCCATTTCAGTCTGCTAGGTACCAATTTTTCATAACGGCCCCTTTAGAGGTTGTAGTTTTGCAACTTCGAAAACGTGGTTAATGCTTCTAAGGCAAACCCTCTTGCATCTAAACCAAAGTAGGAAAAACCTGCTTGAAACAATAATTATTTAGATGTTAGAAAATGCTATTTATGGTTTTCCCTTTCGTATGCTTGGAATATGTACAAATTGAAATGCTCAGCGTTGTTTACTTTGGTACAAGAATCTTTCTTTTGTCATGGACCCTTTAGGGGAAGAGGATTGGTCAGAGTGTTGAAGTGTTTTAGCAATGTTCGGGCATTGGATTCTATTGTAGAGTTATGTTTAAATTTAGAAGCACGGTGTGTTATTTCAATTTCTATGGACGTTTGCTTTAGGTTTACTCGAGTGCAATTTTAAAAGAACTAACGCTTACATGAAAATCATAGCATGCTTACCATCTTTTGTAAGCGTTAGTTCTTTTAAGCTTTCTATTTATAAAAAAGAAAGTTCTTTTAAGCTTCCTGTTTACTTTAGGAAGTATTTAGTAAATCAATAGAGATGGACAGTTTCAATCAAATGATGGATGGTTATTTATCGTTTGCCTTGTTTATGCGTGTGCATAGACCTGTATTTTCTCTCATCTTCACTTTTAATAGAAGTTTCATGTTTGGTTCATGAACACTTGTTCTTAACATCAATTTTTTCTTGCTTCTGGAAAAATCTGTTATAGGGGCCATCTCACATGCCATTCTCTGTTTACATTGCTTGTCTGCACTTCCCTAAAAAGTTGGTGCCCTGCCTTAAATAGTTGGGCAATTCCTTCTTATGTCAGGAACCTATCTCTTCTCTTCTTTGTGCCTGTTTATCAGGGTGGAGATCAAAATAACAGGCCTTTTACATTTTTTCTTATGGTTGCCAACTTTGGTTACAACATATAGGGTGTTCTCCAAAGCCTATCTCTTCTCTTCTTTGTGCCTGTATATCAGGGTGGAGATAAAAATAACACGCATTTTATATTTTTTCTTATGATTGCCAACTTTGGTTACAACTTATAGGGTGTTCTCCTATGGTTTCTATATTAAAAATTTGAACATGACTGGTGCCTTGTTGATATTTGTTCTTCTTCTCCATTCTGTCAATCTTTCTATATGTGAATTGCCAAGCCCTCTATAGCTGAAGTTTAAACAGCTTTTTTTTTTTAAGTAACAAAATTAAGTTAGATAAAATTATTTAGTTTTATTTGTTTGCTGTGGTACACGTGAGAAGATATTATGGAATGGGCAAATGCAACAATTATCAGCGTAAGACTTTGCATTGGTGTCCCCTGTACTATTGACATAGAGCAAATGGCATGCAACGGGATCAGGATTTGATGGAATCTTGATGTAGATCTCATCATCATCAGAAATTGCTACATGGTTGTAGTGTCTGTACTCTGTTATTGCTTTCATTTGGATGTTGGGAAAGTTTCATGGCAAGCATCCTTATTAATAATGTTAAAAACTGGATCATACTGTCACATAAACATCGTCAGTTTTTAAAGACTACTTGATTCTTAGTTTTGCATTTTGGCCATGTTTTCTTGCTGAGCAGGTATACTGCATTTTCTGAGCTATTGCCGCTTTTGGCAGCTGGTACAACGCCTTTACTGAAATTGAATAGTATATGCCAGTCCATTGACTCAAGCAATCTCTCCATTGTGAACTCCACTATGTTGTCCAGCCCTTTTGCTACTTTCTCTTTCAGTGCATCTGCCACTTTTGAAGTTCAAACTCCTTCAAGAATACTGGTAATTATGAAGACAATTTTCAATGGTTTTGACTGAACGATATTAATTTGCAAAACACAACCTTTCTTGTAAGAAGATAAATCTGAGTGATTGCATGGTGAAATTTTTTATCTCAGTTAGAATTTTATTCTGAAAATTGGGTTTCTAGAAGTAGTCACCAGCTATTGTCATAAAATCTATGAATGTGGAACATTTTAATGTGAAATGAAAAAAAGATTGTTGTCATAATCCTATCATTTAAATAATTTAGTACTTCATATTATTTAGAAACTATCTGTAGGAAGTTTTGCCCAAGAATATATAGATAAAAATAAAAAGAGGGATTCTTGAGCAGCATATTAGAGATTTTAGAATTTTGGAATTTATTTATTATTTTTAATGAAGTTGGGTTTGCAACAAAAGTGCTGATTATACTTCAAGACATTCAAAACTTTGGACTTCTTTGTTACAATTAATAGTTGAGTACCAAAGTGATACTAGCAACTGTTCAAAATGTCAGGTTGAGTTTAAGGAAGGTACACTGCAACCTCCAGAGATTAGGTCAAACATTGATCTACCAGAGAATGTGGATATTTTTGGGCAGAAAATCAATTTGTCGCCTGTGCGGCAATCTCTCAATCCTCTACAGGAGGTGGCGGCAAATATCTCAAGGGTCATTTCTGGTCAGCCACCTCTTAGGGTTCCCATTCCGGGCAACCGGACCAGGTCATGGCTTCTTATTACATATCTTGACAAGGATCTTCGAATCTCAAGAGGGGATGGTGGTCTTTTTGTGCTTGCTAAAGAAGGGAGTCCTCTTCTAGAGCAGTAACCAGGTATATTCTGTGTCTTATCTATGAAGGGCATATATCTTGAGTCTTCTATATTTTCTGTTAATTCTATTTTTATCTGATGATATTTATCTGTATAAAAAGAAACAAAATTTTGTTCTCAGTTTGTATATCAACGCCTTTTTCAAATGATGAAGAAGATACTTTTTTTTTCTTACCTATTTATTATGTTAAAACTCATTCCTCAGAGGCTGGGTGTGAAAGAATTTTTTTAAATATCAATATAATATAGTTTTTGGGTTCCTAAGTTGCATTATCATTTACTCGGTGGCTTGAAGATCTCCGCAATAGACTTTAGTTGCAACCACAGACATATACCACCAAGGATAATGTACCATTTGACTCAGCTTGTATCTCCACCATCACAGTGATGGTTAGGGAAGAGCTTGTTAAATCTTTCACTCGTTGAGAATGTAGTAGAGGGGGAAGGAAAATGGCCATGTTAAATCTTTCACTAGTTGAGAATGTAAAACCAGTAGAGGCGGAAGGAAAATGGCCAAGAATATATGTAATAACTTGCTACATTCTGGCATGATTTGGTTTTTTTGAAGGACAATAGTCATAAAGAGGTGGAAGACTGGAATGGTAGGTATAAGAAGCTTTGTCAAGAAGAGGAATAGGAGGTGAGTACAGGAAGCATGTTTCCATGTTTGGATGGAGAAGATTGAGCTGGAGGGATGGGGATTGGGAGGGGAACAGAATCTGAAGGTATCTCAACTACTTCTCATTCCCTTCTTAAAGGTAATTTCCCCTGCTCTCAAATTGATTGATGGAAAATCATGTTTTTGATTATTGGACCCTTTCAAATTTATCTTTTTCATTTCTCCTTATGTTTAATAGGAAGGGGTTATAATGTAATTTTACAATCAAAATTTCCACCTTCTTTATTCACTCAACCAAACAGGGGTTTGGGTTTAATTTCTTCCCTAGTATTAAAAACATTCAAATTAAGGGTACCTATCTCTTTTTTACTAATTCTTCTGTTTCAATTTAATTTTGTTAGCATGGAGTTTGTAACTGAGATAGAACTTAGGACATACTCCACAAAGAATCGGGATTGTATTCAAAACCACTCTAGGCATCTTGTGAGTTTGTTTTTCTGTCGTATTCATGTTGACCTGATACCTAAATGGTGAGCATATCATTGGTTGGTCGCATGTATATTCATATTCATATTTTTCTTCTAAATATTTAAAAAATACAAGAATGTATTTTAAGTAGCATCCTGTGTTTGACAAAACCATCGATTCCAATTGGATCTTGCCTTCCCCATTATAACGACTCTTTAGGCTATACCCTATGGGATGGTGAATTTGCAACTACTACATATTTCTGCTTTAATTGTCGATGCCCATCTTGTAATTGCAACTGCAAATAATACAAATGTTCAAATTTAAAATCTTTAACTATTGGATTATAGAGCATGGGTAACTATGATTGAGAGAGAGAGAGAGAGAGAGAGAGAGAGAGGGAGAGAGAGAATGGGTAATTAAGTTCTGGAGAAAATAATCCAATTATTTAGTAGGTATTTTTACCATGTTATAATATATTGTTGAATTTTCACTACATAACATTTATGGGCGGTGAAACAGATACATTGGGAATATTAAATTGCAATTTTTTTGGTATTTATTGTGCGTATACATTGATTATTATTATGATTGATAGAGTGAGGTATGTTTAGAGGTGCATTTATTTATATGGAACGTAAATACGTTTTATTTGATAATGGTTCAAACATAACTTAAATTATTAGATTTTTTAATAATTTAAATTATATTTTAAGTATTTAATGATTTAAATAATATTTAAACGAATGATTTAACTTCTTACAAAATCGTAACGATAATCCAACTGGTGACTAAGCCATCGTTTTCTCTTGTCAACACAATTCCATTCAAATATTTTTACTTTCTAGCAAAACCATCGTCATAATGACGTGGCAACAGTTTACTAGTCGCAATACCGCCACTTGGAAACATAACAATATGATAGATCTTGCGTGTAAAGTGTTGATACTTAAATAAACAGTATTGACGGAGTACAGTGCCAGCAAGAAAGACGCGTACCAATCACGGAATTCGCGCCACTTCTCCCGCATTTTCCTTTTGGGATTTTCTTGGGAAAAAAATAAAAACAAGAAGATTAAAACAATGTCCAATCATGTCTTTTTCTTGGGTGTTGACCCTTCATCAACTTCTAAATCATTTTCTTGTTAATATAAAAAAAAAAAAAAAGAGAGAAATTAAATAATTCTAAACACTACATGTTTTTCATTTGAAGACAAAAAGAAGCATCGATCACCAAGCTTCTTAACCTCGTCTTTTGGGGGATTTTTGTGTTTGTTCCTGTTTCCTGTGTTGTTTAATCGGATCCGGTATTTGGGTGAAGTCGCTGGTAATTAGGAGGATCCACCAAACGTGGAGGAAGAACGATTTTCAAGGCAAAATCATGGATCTTTCGATCTTCTCTTGAGCACAGAACAAACAAGTGATCCATATACAAGATTTTTGAGAGAGAGAAAATAAGACAGAAAAAGATATGATCGGGAATCCAGACAGAAATTGGAAGTGAAACAAGTTTTATATAAGGGGATTGAGGTGAACAATAGGGTATGATCCAAATCCAGAATTCTAATTCTCATTTCTTTCAATTTTTGTTGAAGGATTGGTTGCAAAGCACACTTTGTTTTCCTATTTTCTTTTTTGTTTCAGTATAGAATGATATAGTTAAAGGACTACAGCATTTTTCGAAATCACCAGAAACAGAGATAGAAGAGAAATTAGTAGAGAGAAAAGTTTTGTAGGTTTAGAATAGAGAAACTCGCTTTGTTAATTAACATGAGCGACAAGGACCCAGTGAAGCTAGATGATGAACAAATTGCTGAACTACGCGAAATCTTTCGTTCGTTTGATCGAAACAACGATGGAAGCCTAACTCAGCTCGAACTCGGGTCACTCCTGCGAGCCCTAGGGCTAAAACCAAGCCCTGATCAGCTCGAAACCCTAATTCAAAAGGCTGACACGAACAGCAACGGTCTTGTGGAGTTCTCGGAGTTTGTGGCCTTGGTGTCTCCGGAGCTGCTCTTGGCTAAGTCACCGTACAGCGAGGAACAACTTAGACAGCTGTTTAGAATGTTTGATAGAGATGGAAATGGATTTATCACCGCGGCAGAGTTAGCACATTCGATGGCGAAGTTAGGGCATGCACTCACAGCAGAGGAATTGACGGGGATGATCAAGGAGGCCGACACGGATGGCGATGGAAGGATCAGTTTTCAGGAGTTCTCGCAGGCGATCACTTCCGCTGCTTTTGATAATTCTTGGGTTTGAATATTGCATGAGTTTAGGTATGTGGGATTAATTTTATAATTTTCATCTCTTTTTTTTCATTTCAAAAGTACAAGTCTTGTTAATTAATTTTTTTAATTAGAATATCGATTTTGAATTTTGGATGGTTTTTGAGCTTCTTCGAGCTGATTTTGAGGCTTTTTTTTAAATGCTGAAAAGATCTTGATTGTGAAATTCGTATGGAAGATTTAATTGTAGGTGAAATCGGAAGGGTATAGTGGGTTTATTAGGAGGGTATATTTGTTTTGATCCAAAACTACTCTGATACTTCAGAACTCCTTGGGACAGTCATTTGTTGCAGGGTTGGCAAAAATTGAACCATCCCAACATGCTTATGGAGTATCAGTCATTTTTCTTTCTTGAAAATCTTGAGTTTGTTTGTTGGGTGATTAAGAAGCATGCATGTTCTTCAAGTTTGCACCATAGTAAACTCATTAAACTCAGATGCATCGCCACAGGACTTCCCACAGATGCCCTCTGATCAAAATGGCTTTAAACTTGGAAGAAAAATTTTATTTATATTCAAACCATGCAACGCTCAAGTCCTTGAGATTAATTTTGCACATGGAGTCCAAAAGTTACAATGGCATAAGCAAAGTAAAATTGAAACAGCCCACTGATCTCATGAATTGATGCATAAAATAAAATAAAATAAAAAGGGCTATTACAAAAAAAAAAATGAATAAAAAAAAAGGTAACATACAAGCCGGCGCAGGTGGGGGAGACACGATCTCGACAAAATCAATTACGACTTGTAAATTAGGTCTTCAAAAGAGTTATTTGATCACGAAAGACTAGAAGCCGTCGTAATGTGATCTTCGATCCGGCTTCATAATTGGTTTTGTGACAGAACCATTCCTTTGAAGACCCAATTACAACAGCTTTTGATCTCGTAATTGGTTTTGTGATCGTGTATTTTTTCATTGAAAACCTAATTGCGACGGTTTTTGACCTTATAGTTGATTTTGTGACAGAATCACTCTTTTGAAAGCACAATTACAGAGGATTTTGGTTTCGTAATTGACTATGAAAGAATTTAATTACGAGTTTTGGTGTCATAGTTAGTTTTGTGATAGAATCACATAACCAAATACAACACTAAAAAAGTTAAGCTTGCAATATTCGAGCTTGAACTCTGATTTGCAAAATCACTTAAGCTTGCAATATTCGAGCCAGTGCCAAACTCCTAAAAAAGAAGGAATAAGAAGTGAGAACTTAAGTGGAAAAAACCAAAAGATTTATTCATTTATTGATTCTGATATATCTACAGTACAACCTTTAACTGATATAGAGGAAGCTAAAGCCCTTTAACTGCTATAGGCTTCACAAGATAATTGTTTGCCTAATAATTTCTCCTAACAATCAAACTGTCAACTCATAAAAAAGAATTCAAGAAAATTACCAACGGATGTTCCTCTTATATAAAAGTATAATTCGTTAAATTTCATAACAAATATAAGATTAATAAACAAAAAATATCACTTATAATTCAAAGAAGATGGTTGAGGCACGTATCAATCACTCTATTTAGGATACACCATCGCGAAAGTAATTAAACTCTATCGGTACATCGGTCTTATGGTCGTGTCGCCCCTATGATACAATAGCTTAAAATTCTCTTTGTTTTTTAATTTAACTTACTGATTTTAATTTTTTATTTTTAAAACGAGTGTAGCTAAAGGATAAAGTCAAGTTAATGAAGAAGGAATTGTAAATATAAGTTTTGTAAAAATTAATTTGAATTTTATGTCAAACTATAAGGACCATTGGTGTAATTTATTCTTTTTGCATTTGATGATTTGACAAAAACAACGTCATTTAAAGAAATAAGATTAAAACAACTCTATTTAAAGAATTAAAATTTTTAATAACCCGTATTGAGAAAAAACTTATAAGTTTTGCTCAAGTGTGGCAGTTTAAAAAAAAAATCCATGCACCAATGGAGGTTCTGTTTTGAAAAAAATAATAATAATGAAAGAAAAGAAGCTAACAGATCTACTATCGTATATGATGTGCATGAGAATGAAATCTTGAAGAGGATTTCGCAAAAGGATAAATAAAGATGAGAAAAGAAGCTAACAGATCTACTATCATATATGATGCGCATGAGAATGAAATCTTGAAGAGGATTTCGCATAAAGATAAATAAAGATGAGAAGAAAGAACTGAGGAAAACAGCAAGAATACTGTTGATGCCAAAAATTGTTGGTGTTGACGTGGCCTGGAAGCTGACGTGGCCTGGTTGAGGACTCGACCTAAGTGGGAGCTTGGCCTGGTTGAGGACTCGGCCTGAGTGGGGACTTGGCCTGGATCCTGCACAAGTGACAAGGGTGAACTGAAGGTCCTCGGAAGGAGGGGAGGGGGAGACCTCCGAAGGCACTCCGATGCTTAAGTCAGCAACGATTTAAGGAGGAAGCCGATGGCTCAAAAGAAGCCGAGGGTCTGAGTATATTAAGTGCAAGTGCGGGTGTGTCTGGATATATCTGGTGAAGTCCATACCTTGGCCCATTTATAGGCGTCTGCTGGCGAGGTGGTTATAATAGTGGGCTCGGGTGATAGTGCGGCCGTAGGGCAGCTACAGGGTGGCTGATAGCTTCGTAGGGTGGCTGGCGACTGTAGGGCGGCTGACGGCCGTAGGGGGAGATCCCATCGTAGGTTTGTTGGGCCGTCCTTCTCAGACCGGGAGATTTCATTGGGTCGGAGAATATGTGGATCGTTTGCTTGGCCTTGGGAGGTCACTAGGCCTGTTGGGTCCTTTTGGGGCATTCAGCTGGGTTCGAGGCTTGTTTGGGCCAGAGCCAGCTGGGCTGGTATGGGTCGGAGCAGGCCGTTCGTCGCGCTCGGGCACTTGGAGTATTTTGGGCCTGGAGTGTTCTGGGCTGGAGTATTTTGGGCCATATCACAGGCCCCCCACTTCCTCGAGTACATTTATGCGCTTGAGGAAGTTATTTGTTAGGGTGGGCTTTTAATCGGGCTTAGGACATGCGCGGGAGCCGGACCATTACTGCTTGAGAGGGCATCTTGGAACCGTAAGACTAGTTATACGTTTGGGCGGTTGTCCTTGGTAATCGGAACGTCACTTTCGAGAGGCGAAAGGTCGGCTGGAGAAGTGGAACGTTTCCTCTTTTTTCATTGCTGCATTTATTCCTCTTCGTCGAGTGTGTTTTCCCTTCTTATAAATTCGGGTCTCTGATACCTTGTGTTTTAAGTGACTTCAGTTTCTGAATAGTTTGAGAGGGAGTCACCACTTTCTGATAGGAGGGCTGAGGGTAATGACCACAGAGGGGGAGGGGGGTTATCATCCTCTTGAGGGTTTTATGGAAGCCAAAGAGGAGGACGAAACTACCTTGGAGAAGGATCGTGGTTCAACGATCATGGTCTTCTCCCCGATTTCGAGCAGGGGTCAGGACCTCTTTCAGATTTCGAGTAGAGGCAAGAACCTCTTTCAGATTTCGAGCGGGAGCTGGGAGGATTCCTTGCGCCGAGACCTTCTCCACTTCAAGGGACGGAAGAAGAAGAGGGACACAGTCGACCTCAAAGGAGTACCATGGATTCATTTACGATCCGGGGTGCTGTGTCTCTAGATGGTGGGCTCATCGACCCCTTGAGCGTATTGGAACAGAAGAAAAAGAGGGGATAAGGAGGGCACCTGGGCCTGGGGCTGTGCCTGCCAGGTGAGCGCCTTCAGTCTCAGGCTCACGCCAGGAGCTTTTCGGGATTGTGCCAGGAGCTTTTTAGCCTGAAGAGGGTGTGGGAGCTTGTCACCGGAACTGCCTGAGAGGCCGAGCATTTTAACTTTTTCTTTGTACTTCGAGGCCGTTAGGGCCCTTTTTAGTTTGTACTTCGAGGCTGTTAGTTGTAATTCTCTGAATTAATAAAATGTCTTTCCTTTCAATCTTTTCTTTGCGCGATATTTTTGGCTTTCATACTTCCAACTCACAAAGCAAACGACGAAACAAACTTGATTATGAGTCCAAGGCCGAACGTTAGTAACGTGGATTAGTCCTTTGGGCTTTTTGGATTAACTAGCTAAGCGATAGACGAGACTCGGTCTTCTTGGGGAGCCATGGGAGAATTGTGCTGAGTGATAAACAAGGCTCGGTCGTGCCAAGTGATTGACACGGGTCGAACTTTTAGAGAGCCGTTGGAGAATCATACCAAGCGATAGACAAGGCTCGGACTTTAGGAGAATAGTTGGAGAATCGTGCCGAGTGTTAGACAAGGCTCAAACTTTTGGAGAACCATTAGATAATCGTGCCGAGCGATAGACAAGGCTCGGTCTTTTGGAGAACCGTTGGAGAATCGCGCCGAGCAATGGATAAGGCTCGGTCTTTTGGAAAATCGGGTCGACTGATAGACAAGGCTCGGTCTATCGCTCGGCCTTTTGGAGAACTGTTGGAGAATCGGGCCGAGCGATAGATAAGGCTCGGTCTTTTGGAGAATCGTGCCGAGCGATAGACAAGGCTCGGTCTTTTGGAGAACCATGGTAGAATCGGGCCGAGCGATAGACAAGGCTCGGTCTTTTGGAGAACCGTTGGAGAATCGTGCCGAGCGATAGACAAGGCTCAGTCTTTTAGAGAATCGTACCGAGCAATTAAGAATCATTCTGGGCTTGGAGGGTTTAAGGCCATACTGTAGGGCTTCTAGAATTTGCAGGGTCAAACCTGCTTTAACTAGCCCCTTTTGAAAGTAGCGTCGTTGCCTTTGAAAGGTGAGAAGTCGTCTGGAGAAACGAAGGGTCTCTTCGAAACCGTAAAACCGTATTTAATTTGTATCGCTGAGCGTGTTTTCCGGTCTTATAAATAGGGATCTCTGTCGTCTTGTATTTTAAGCAGAAACAAGTTTTAGTTCCTGAGATGAAGAGAGGGAGAGAGAAACACTTCTTGAGGATAGCCATTATCAGCAGTCACTAAGGTTTGGGTTTCTTCCTGACTCCGAGTGGGGACACGGGCTTCTTCCAGACTCCGAGAGGAGTCGAGGGAGGAGGAGTGCCGTGTCTCTGGAGGGTGGGCCCTTCGTGCCCCGACTTGCTTTGAAACCAAAGAAGAAGAGGGGCGGGGGCTGCTTACTCTGAGTTCTTGGAAGTTGAGAGTAAGGCAGCATCCGTTCTTCTGGTGGCAGCAAAGGGATTGGTGCTGCCCACTTCTTCTGTTTCGAGAGCGAGCAGGGGAAGGGCATACTGAACCTGGGGCTGATCATAGTGGTTAACACTGACAGTCTTAAGTTCGCGCCGGCTTTTTTGGGATCGTGCCAAGAACTTTTCAGCCTGAAGCGGGTGAGGGAGTTTGTAACCGGTGCGGCCTGAGGGGTCTGGCGTTTTATCTTTTCCTTGTACTTCGAGGCCATTAAGGTCCTCTTTTACTTGTACTTCGAGGTCGTTAGCTGTAATAATTTGATTTTTAATGAAATATATTTTCTTATTCCCTGTCTTCATATAATATCTTTGCCTTCTACACTTGTATGGTTCAATGACAGATTGTGTGAGTTGAGAGGGAGGGGGTCCAAAGCCCCCCAACTTGGGAGTAGCCTTGTGTAGTGTCTTTGCATGGTTGAGCTCGGATTTCCAGGGGTAGATAGTCCGAGCGTATATGACGCAGCTCATACGCTAAGACTTTTTGGAGATTCGACCGAGCGTTGACAAGGCTCGGATTTCGGGAGAAATGTGCCGAGCGTATGCAACGCAGCTCATACGCTTGGACTTTTTGGGGATTCGACTGAGCGTTGACAAGACTCGAATTTCTGGAGAAATGTGCCGAGCGTATGCAACGCAGCTCATACGCTCGGACTTTTTGAAGATTCGACCGAGCGTTGACAAGGCTCGGATTTCTGGAGGAATGTGTCGAACGTATGCAACGCAGCTCATACGCTTGGACTTTTTGGAAATTCGACCGAGCTTTGATAAGGCTCAGATTTTTGGAGAAATGTGCTGAGCGCATGCAACGCAGCTCATACGCTCGGACTGTTTGAAGATTCGACCGAGTATTGATAAGGCTCTGATTTCTGGAGAAATGTGCCAAGCGTATGTAACGCAGCTCATACGCTCGAAATTTTTGGAGATTCGATCGAGCGTTTACAAGGCTCGGATTTCTGGAGAAATGTGCCAAGCATATGCAACGTAGCTCATATGCTCGGACTTTTTGGAGATTCGACCGAGTGTTGGCAAGGCTCGGATTTCAGGAGAAATGTGTCGACCGAGCATTGGTCCCTTTTCTTCCTTTGGGCCTTTTAGAACATTTCTATCCTTGGCCCATGAGTTTCTGCCTGTTGGGTGCATTAAACGTTGGCTGCCCAGAGGGTAGCACGTTGGGCAGAGCGAAGGGCAGGCTATGATGACAGCTGCCACGACGATGCCTTGGGAATGCCAGGGGGCATGTCCTTTCGTCTGACGCGCGGATGGATGTTTCTCAATTCTGGTGCCCCCCAGCTTCTATATAAGAGAGTTCCTTCTTTATTTGATCATCACTTTGCGAGTTTGAGAGATCCTGAGTTAGCTTATCTAGGGAGCTTGAGAGCACTCGGCGTATTTAGGGGTCTTCCACAGAAACTAGTCTTTTTTTTCTAGGTGAGATGTCTGGTGGTAGCGATACTAGTGGGGCTCTGTCAAGGGAGTTAGGGGAGGCGATGGGCTCCCCTTCTACCGAGAAAGCCTCTTCTCAGGATTCGGCTCCCCCGGGTGAGGGTCGGGCCCTTGTTCAGTATAGGGGGAAGGAAGAGGGGGCTCGAGGGCCGAGTCTTATGGAGAGGAGGATGTTCGGGCGTCATTGACCATTAGGGACGATGCCTTGGATACTGAGAGGGAGGAATGGAAGTTCGAAGCGAATTCCATTCCAAGTGCCGTGAGGGAGGCCAGCCTTATGAAAATTAGGGTTAAGTATAGGATCCCTTTGGAATTCCATATGAGGGTTCCCAAGGTTGGAGAGAGGGCGTGCGATGTCTTGCCCAGTCAGGTGCCTTTCGAGCTTTGCCTCTACGAGCAACATCTCAAGGCTGGGCTCAGGCTTCCTCTCCATCTTTTCCTCTGCTTGGTGCTCAGATACTTTGGTATCGCATTGAGCCAGCTGGTGCCCAACTCAGTCCGGCTGATTCTAGCTTTTATCGCCGTTTTCCAGGAGACGAGTGGGGTGATGAATATTAATGTATTTAAGGCCCATTTCCAGTTGGCTCGGCTTGGCCATACTAGGTGGGTCATTGTTAGCTCAAGGCGGGAGAAGAGCATTCTGAAGGAAAAACCTTCATCCATAAAGAAGTACAATGAGGGTTTTTTCTTCGTTCAGAGTGCTGAGAGTTATGACGTCCCGCTTAGCTGGGGTTTGGACCGTGTTGGTAAATGTAAAAGACCACATCTTCAAACCTGTGAGCAGGAGATGTTGAAAGCGATGCTGGTCGCGCCCTTGGATACAGAGGTGCTTGGAGACAACGAAGAACTCCACAGGTGCAACCTGTGTCCTCCCAGCCTTCCCCCGTACCTGGGGCACGGTAGTCGTCGATTTATTTGTGCGTAGAAGTTTTTCTCTTTTTTACCCAAGTTTCTAACGTTCTTCTTTTTCCCTAGATATAGAGATGACAGAGTTGACTAGGCGCATGGTTCGTGAACAAAAAAAGGCTGCAGAGGCCAGCAGCTCGGGGCTGAAGAAGAGGGTCAAGGTTCCACCCGTGGCTCTGATTTTGGTGGACAGTCCCCCTAGGCCTCCATCTTCCTCAGGGGGGGAGTGGCCCAATTATGCCCACTCCTCCTTCTATGACACTTTTACCCCAAGAAGGTCTCGGGATGGCTCCCCTCTTTACTCCGAAGTGGGCCATGAGGACGGACGATTCCATATTTGTCAATCCCAGGGTGGCCCGCTAGCACCTAGTGCTGGGGATTCCTCCTCGCGACATGGTGGACGCTTTGTCAAAGCCTATCGAGGTGCTATGCTCGGCCGCAGAGGTTGTCTTCTCTCAAGTAATGCTCGTCTCACCTTTTGAATTGGTTTATATGTTCTGTTTCTAATGGGGTTGTTTTCTTAGGCCGGAGTTCTGGCCGGGGTGCTTTCTCGGCGTACCTTAGACATGGCGGATCGCCTGGCCAAGACCGAGCACAAATTGCAGAAGGCCCAGGACACTGTTCACGATCTGTCCATCTCTCTTGAGACGGTGGAGAGGGAGAGGGCGAAGACAGTTTTCGAAAGGGATCATCGTCTTAGGTTTGAAGAGGCTCTTAGAGATAAGCTGAAAGAGGTCCGTCGTCAGGCCGCTGAAAGGGAGGCGTTCCTTACGAAGAAGGGCGCAAATCAGTATATAGAAGGCTTTGAGGAAGCCAAGAGGAGGGCTGCGCTTCTTTTTCTGGGGGTTAACTTCTCGAGCCTCGACTTGGTTGCAGATTCAGAAGGGTCTGACGTCGCCTCTTCCGGAGGAAGTGCTAAGGGGTCCGTTATATACGAGGTCCTGGAGGGGCCAGAAGGTGCTGGTAAGCCTGCTCCAGAAGAAGGGGTCTAAGGACCTGCTGAGGATGCTTGATTGCGGCCTACAAGGCTCTGTCTTCCCTATAGTTGCTTAGCACTTTTGTACCCGAGGCCAGATTTCCCGGCTTTTGTACCACTTTTCTATACGAATAAACCAATATGTTTGAAACTTCAAATCTTTATTGATATTTTACTTTCTTTTACATTTTATTGATAAAACCTACGGAGGTTCTCCGCGTTCTGGGTGCGTGGAATGGTTTTTCCTTCCATATCCTTTAGTTCATAAGTGCCCATTCTACAAACCCTTCGAATTCGGTAAGAGTCTTTCCAGTTTGATACTAGCTTCCCTGTGTGGCGAGGGTGTGATACTTCGCTCTTCCGGAGGACGAGGTCATTAAGCTTGAAGTCTTTTGATCGGACCCGGGAGTTTTAGTATCGAGCTGCCCTTTGTTGGTGGGCTGCGAGGCGGATCTGGGCTTTGTCCCTTGTCTCTTCAATTAGGTCCGCGTTCATTCTCAACCCTTCTTCGTTGTTGCCTGGTTCGAAGTGCTGCACTCGTATCGATGGGATCCCAATTTCCAGAGGGATGACAGCCTCTGACCCGTATGCCATGAAGAAGGGGGTTTCTCCAGTTGGTGTCCGGGTTATTGTTTGATAGGCCCAAAGGATATAGTAGAGCTGCTCTGCCCACTGATTATCTGCCTCGTCAAGTCTTCTTCTGATCCCTTGGAGGAGTGTCCTATTGGTTACTTCAGCCTGACCGTTGGCTTGTGGATACCCCACAGAAAAGAACTGATGTTCGATGTGGAGGTCATCGCAGAATATCTTGAATCGAGAGCTGTCAAACTGCTTCCCATTATCGATGATCAGTACTCGAGGGATCCCGAATCGGCCTACTATCGATTTCCATACAAAGTTTCGAGTCTGGTGATCCGTGATACTGGCCAATGGCTCGGCCTCAACCCATTTGGTGAAGTAGTCAATGGCTACAATAAGATGCTTCTTCTGCCCAACAGCCAATGGGAATGGGCCTAGGAGATCCATCCCCCATATGGCGAAGGGGAAAGGGCCAGTGATGGAGACGAGAGGGTTAGCGGGGCGGTGTGATATTGGAGACCACCACTGACAGTTCTCACATTTTTTGACTAAGTCTGCCGCGTCACCTTTAACCGTGGGCCAATAGTACCCCTGGCAAAGGACCTTAAAGGCTAAGGCCCGAGCCCCTAGGTGGTTCCCACATATCCCTTCGTGGACCTCTCAGAGGGCATAGTCGGATTCTCTCGGCCCGAGGCATCGTAGGTATGGCATGGTTAGACCCCTTTTGTATAGTTGCCTTTCCATGAGGGTGTAACACGAGGCGCAAGAAATTAACTTCTTAGCTTGGTTCTTTTGTTCGGGTACCATGCCTTCTTTTAGATATTGAAGGATCATATCCATCCAAGTGGGCCCCCCTTCTACTAGTAGAACTGGAGCTTCATCTATGCTTAGTTCAGCGAGGATTTCTTGGTAGACAGCTCGGCTAGGCGTTAGTTCCTGAAAGGAGGCCAGGTTTGTAAGGGCATCTGCCTTGGAGTTCTCGGCTCAAGGGATTTGAGTTATCCTGAATGTTTTGAGCACGGCGACCCGTTCTTTCACTTTTTGGAGATACTAGGAGAGTTTCTCCCCTCTGACCTCGAACTCCTCCTGTACCTGATTTAGCACCAACTGGGAGTCGCTGAATACTTTCAGCTCTTCTACTGCAAGTGCCTTGGCTAACCTTAAACCGGCTAGAAGGGCTTCGTATTCTGCTTCGTTATTGGAGGCCCTGAACCCTAACCTCAATGCATATTCAATGGTGAAGCCCTCCGGACTGTAGAGGATAAGCTCCACACCACTTCCTTGTGAATTTTAGGACCCATCCACATAGAGACTCCATTTCGGAGGGGGGCCATCATCCTTAGATGCTGCGGGCTCACCCGGGTCTATGGGCAAGGTTGTTTCCACAACGAAATCGGCCAGAGCTTGGCCCTTGATAGATTGCCTAGGTCGGTAGCGGATATCAAACTCTCCCAGCTCGACCGCCCATTTTACCATCCTCCCAGAAGCACTTGGATTTGAAAGACCTACCTCAAGGGTTGGTCCGTCAGGATGACGATAGTATGTGCCTGGAAGTAAGGCCAGAGCTTCCGTGCGGCTACCATCAGGGCATAAGCCATTTTTTCAATGGGAGGGTACCTCGTCTCAGCGTCGTGGAGGATTCGGCTAACGTAGTAGATGGGCTTCTGGGTACCTGCTTTTTTCCGTATCAGAACAGAGGCTATAGTGCTTGGGCCGATGGATAGGTAAAAGAAGAGCTTTTCATCTGGGAGTGGTTTGGTTAAGAGGGGCAGCGAACCCAGATACTTCTTCAAGTCTTCGAACGCCTCTTGGAAGCTTTCGGACCAGGTGAAGTCTTTTGCCTTTTTTATAGCCTTAAAGAAAGGAAGACACCTTTCTGCCGACTTAGACATAAAACAACTCAGGGCTGCAATTCGTCCAGTGAGTCGTTGGACCTCTTTCACAGTCTTGGGAGGGGCCTTGTTGAGGATGGCCTCTATCTTTTTCCATATTAACCTCTATCCCTCTCTGAGTGACCATGAATCCTAGGAACTTGCCCCCGGTAACCCCAAAAGCGCACTTGGACGGATTCAATCTCATATTGTGCTTGCGCAAAACTCCGAAGGCCTCTTCTAGGTCGAAGCAGTGGTTCTGTGCTTCGGAGAATTTAACCAACATATCGTCCACATAGACTTCCATATTCCGCCCAATCTACCTCTTGAAGATCTTGTTTACCAACCTCTGATAGGTTGCCCCAGCATTCTTCAGCCCAAAGGGCATCACTTCGTAGCAATACAGCCCTCGCTCAATGATAAAGGTGGTCTTCTCTTGGTCAGACTTATGCATGAAAATCTGGTTGTAACCAGAGTAGGCGTCCATGAAAGAGAGAAGTTCATGCCCGAAAGTGGCGTCTACCATCTGATCGATCCAGGGAAGGGGGAAGTTGTCCTTTAGGCAAGCTTTGTTTAGGTTGGTGAAGTCAATGCAAATATGCCATTTCTCGCTGGCCTTTTTGACCATCACGACATTGGATACCCAATCTGGGTACCTTGCTTCCCTGATAAAGCCGACTTCCAGCAGTTTTTCCACCTCAACTTTGATGGCTACCTAACGTTCGGGAGCGAAGGACCTCTTCTTCTGAACAACTGGCTTGCACCTAGGATCTACATTCAGGTGGTGCTCAATAGTTTCAAGGTTTACCCCTGGCATATCTAGGGCTGACCAGGCGAATAGAACCTGATTCTTTCGGAGGAGGCGAAGAAGTCCTTCACTTGGTTCTTTTGGGAGGTTCACCCCTATTTGGATGGTTTGGGTGGGGTCTCTTCCCAGGGGTACAACGGTTAGTTCCTCTACGGGCAGAACCTCTGGGTGTCTTCACCTCGTCCCGTAGATCCTCTACTTCAAGTGGTAGGGCCTCGATCTTTTTTCCTTCCATGATATCACTCAAATAACAGGACCGAGAGACCTTCTGGTCCCCTTTGATCACCCCTACCCCTTTGTTGGTAGGGAACTTGACTTTCAAGTGATAGGTGGAGACAATAGCCTTCAGCTTGTTGAGAGTGGGCCGACCGATTATCATGTTATAGGAAGTGGGTTGCTTGACCACTAGGAACGTAGTATGTACAGTGGACGTTTTCAGAGCTGTCCCTGCGATCACGGGGAGGACGATGCTTTCTTCGGCGAAGACTGGTGATCCCCCGAAGCCATAGAGGGGGGCAGGGGCAGGCTCTAGATGCCCCTCCTTCAACTCCATGCCTTGATAGGCCTCATGAAACAGTATGTCTGCGGAACTCCCATTATCGATCAAGACCCGTCATATTTCACAGTTGGCCACTAGGAGCGAGACTACCACAGCGTCGTCATGAGGAGTCTGTATGCCCTCGAGGTCGTCTTCTGTGAAGGATATCACCGGTTCTGTTCTTCTTTTCTTCTGGGGGCCACTGACGGAAGCTACAGCCCTGACATATGCTTTGCCATTCCGCCTCTAATTTTCCCCCGCGGTTGGTCCTCCGCAAATAGTTTTGATAGTTCGGGTGGATATGGCCACATTTGGCTTCTACTGGCAGGACCTTTCCTGTTTTGCTCTAGGGTCTCTCCGAGGGTTTGGCTTCTCTTGCCATTGCTAATAAGGGCGTCTGTCATCTCTTCTTGGTGGCGCAGGGATCTCCCTTCTTTGAGGCCTAGTAAACTCCTTCAAGCGCCCTTGGTTGATGAGATTCTCAATTTGTTCCTTCAAGTCGTGACACTTCTCTGTATCGTGGCCTCGGCTTTGGTGGAACCGGTACCATTTCTTTTGATCTTCCCCGAGAGACTTTTTGGGTGGCCACTGTAGGACAGACTTGTCCTGAAGCTGCATGAAGACGTCGGTTCTAGTAGTATTGAGGGGAGTGAAGCTGTCGACCCGAGGGTGGGGTCGATACTTGTCCTCCTGGTGAGGCTTTTTGACTGCTCCTCTCTGGGGGGGCAAGGTCCTTCCTCTTCTTCTCGATTTCTCCCTCTCTTTCCCTTCTAAAGGCTTGATCGTCCTCTGCCAGCATGTACTTTTCTGCCCGGGCCAGGATCTCGTTCATGTTTCGGGGCGAGCGCCGAGTTAGCTTGGAGCTAAAGATACCGGATCTCAATCCATTTTTGAAGGCCATCACCTGGACATTCGGATCGAGGTCTAGAATCTCCCACACCGCTGTGTTGAATTGGGATATGTAAGCCCGAAGCCTCTCTCCCTTAAGCTGGATAATGTTGAAGAGGCTTTCCAAGGTTTTCTTGGGCCCTTTGCTGCTGAGGAAGTGAGAGGCGAAAGCATAACTGAGCTCTTTGAAATTGCTAATGGTTCCTGGCTTCAATCGCGAGTACCAAGTACCCGCCACCTTTTCGAGAGTCAGGGGGAAGGCGCGGCACATGATCGGGTCCGAGTGTCGATGTAGTACCATCGTTGTCTTATAGTGCTGGAGGTGGTCCATCGGATTTGTGGTTCCGTCATACATCCTGACTTGGGGCATTCTGAAGTTTGGCGGGAGAGGGATCTCGAGGACACCCTCCGTGAAGGGAGGGTCCTAGACACAGAGTTCGTCCATAAGGCTGGGATTCTTGTGTCTCAGGGCCAAGTCTATCTTCCCTTCCATTTCTTCAAACCGTCTGTCCAGGCTGAGGTTGCCTTTTGTGGAGAAACTTTCCTTGGACCGACTGCAATGCGAGGAGGACTTCGCAGGAGATGGACAGTAAGTGGGGTCGTTTCTACCGGTCGCCTCTGCTTGTCCTGAAGCTTGGCTGGAAAAGCCGGGGGGCTGCTGACCTCCCTCCCGAACCTGGGTCGCCAAATTTGCTATCATCCTGGACGGTTCCCGAAACTGGGCTTGGGTTGCCGGGGCTTGAAGGTGGGCGGCTGTTTCCTCATCATCGGGCGAGTTGGTTTTTGGGAGGTGGAGGTGCTGCTCTCTAGTGGGGGTGGCATGTTCAGGTACTTATGGAAATCTGGGTCTGGAATGGCGGCCATGAGTGCTGCTTTGTTCAGAGGCCGAGCACACCGCTAAGGTCCCCTTGCTGATTCTTGCGCTGGTCCTCGGTGGCATCGTGACAGATGAGTTCTTTTACTTCTTCGCTCCTATTGTAGCAAGAGATTGTGGTTTCCCACGGACGACGCCAATCTGTTGATGCCAAAAATTGTTGGTGTTGACGTGGCCTGGAAGCTGATGTGGCCTGGTTGAGGACTCGACTTGAGTGGGGGCTTGGCCTGGTTGAGGACTCGGCCTAAGTGGGGACTTGGTCTGGATCCTGCACAAGTGACAAGGGTGAACTGAAGGCCCTCGGAAGGAGGGGAGGGGGAGACCTTCGAAGGCACTCTGATGCTTAAGTCAGCAACGATTTAAGGGGGAAGACGAGAGCCTGAGTATATTAAGTGCAAGTGCGGGTGTGTCTGAATATATCTGGTGAAGTCCATACCTTGGCCCATTTATAGGCGTCTGCTGGCGAGGTAGTTATGATAGCGGGCTCGGGTGATAGTGCGGCCGTAGGGTAGCTGCAGGGTGGCTGATAGCTTCGTAGGGTGGCTGGCGACTGTAAAGGGGCTGACGGCCGTAGGGGGAGATCCCATCGTAGGTTTGCTGGGCCGTCCTTCTCAGACCAGAAGACTTCGTTGGGCCAGAGAATATGTGGATCGTTTGCTTGGCCTGGGGAGGTCGCTGGGCCTGTTGGGTCCTTTTGGGGCATTCGGCTGGGTCCGAGGCTTGTTTAGGCCGGAGTCAGCTGGGCCGGTATGGGTTGGAGCAGGCCGTTCGTCGGGCTCGGGCACTTGGAGTATTTTGGGCCTGGAGTATTCTGGGCCGGAGTATTTTGGGCCATATCAAATACCATGGGGCATGTTTGAAGGGGTTTTCAAAAATTTCTTCTCATGTTTGGTAAATAGTTTTCAAAAATAATTTTTTAAAACAGTTTTTTGAAAACCTCAAATTAGTGTTTTCTGATATAATTTTCGAAAAATAGCCCTAAAATCAGTGTTTACATCTTTGTTTTATTCTTCCTCCATGGTATATAAAAAATATTAAAATTTTAAAAAATAAAATAATATTAATTATTTTTAAATATTTATTAAATATGAGAAATAAAATTAATATAGATTTTAAATTTAAACTCAAAACTAAAAATAATTACAAACTGTATTAAAACAATTTTCAAAATAAGATTATCTAAATAACATTTCACTGTTTTTTGTTTTGGAAACAGTTTTCAAGTTACACTTATCCAAATATATTTTCTTCATAAAACTATTTTCAATTTTCATTTTCAAAAATTGTTACTTAAATATATCCCTACAGTTTTTTTAATTCAATGAAAAAGCAAGAGCTCTATTAAAAGCCAAATTGCTGTGTACGATAAGGTCACTATATGCACGTTGTTGATAATTCCTTATTTTTTAAAATTTATAAAAAAAACTTTGTTAAATCAAACTACTGATATTGTTATTCAATGGAGTTTAACTGATTTTGATTTAATTTGGTTAATAATTTTTTACAAATATTTTTTTAGAAAAATAAAGTCCGATTTAAATTCAGCGTTAAGCCTACCAAGCAAGCCCATATTTTGCCATCTGCGCACAAAGGATAATTATGGGTAAGCTTTTTTAGATTGTTGACTAAAATATGTCAAGATTAAAAGATGTAAGGTATAATATCAAACAAGAAAAATGTAAGTGTAATTTTCATTAAAACGCAATGTGTTTTATTTTTTTTGTAATTATCCTATATTCAATTAATAATTCAAGAATATTGAATAATTTCCCTTTAAAAATGAGCCTAATGTAAAACTAGTTTGTAAGGATGGAGAATGTCTCAATTTTGATTTGGATTATTACTTCAACTAAAAAAAATCTAATAAAAATAGCACATTTCACTCTTATTCTAAAAAACTAATCTTAAATTCTAATAAAAATTTACAGTCTCCCTAAAATTTCCAATATAAGGGTATTTTGATAATTCAAAGCATTTTTCACTCTTATTTTAATCTATTAAATCAAATTTGAAAATCAAATGAAAACAAATATACCACATGTACATAACTGTTCCATTGTTCCAATTTCCACCCAATTATGTTCAATAAAGATTTTTATATCTCAACCCAGACCTCATGTTTGAGTAAAACTGAGGAAAAAAAAACACTTTTGACACCATTGTTCCACGAAAATACCTGTGAAATTTCCAAAAAATGGGGAAGGAGTAAGAGATACGTAATAGTGGTACCTATAGCACTGCTCAATTATATTCCTTCAAAGTCATTCTATACTTTCCCGTAGGATGCAGTCACCGTTCTATTAAAATCTAAATTATTAATAAAGCTAAAACCCTTCATTTGTGTCCATCCTTAAAATATATCATAAAACTCTTCAATTGACTCCAACTCCCTGCATCTTTCTCTCATATTTTTCTTTCTCACTATCTCACTCAAACTTAACTTCTCCACTCTTTTTATCCCTCTTGTCTTCAACTCATGTTTCTATCTCCTACCATCCATCCTTCTTATCTTCAACTCATATTTCTATCTCTTACTATCTCTCTTATTTTAACTCATGTTGATTTTTTCCGTTTCTCTTATCTTCTCCACATTTTCAATTGTTCTTATTTCTTCTTGTTGGAGTTTCTTTCAAAGTTTAGTTTTCTAATGGAGAATATGTGAATATGATTTTCTAATTGTTAGCATATTGTTTTATCACATAAAAAAATTATCAACACACGCTACAGATGCTAGTGTATTCTATTCACGAGCTATTTTCTATTTCTCTTTGTCATTAACAAATTAAAACACTTATGATCTCAAGACCTCCATTTATAACCAAAAAAAAAAGTGAGTGGTGCCCAAAGGAATTTACACAAGACAAGAAAACTATTATCACGTGGAAAAGTTCAGCCATCAGTATTGCAGAATCCACAGCATGGTGTCCCTTCAAAACACACCTCTTCCACCGATCAAATCTCAAAACTAAAGTCCATGAATAGAAACAGAAAATAACTTTCACCTTCACTTTTGCAGCATCCACTGCAGAATGTCCTTACGAATACCTCCCTCAAATGCGGCTCTTGTGTAGCTCGACCTCAACATCTCAGACTCACTGTTGGAGAAATGCCTATACTGTGTCATAGTTCCAGTAGGCCTTGGTGGCCGCATCATCATTGTGATCGTGGGAAAGGGTTTGCGCCATGTATTTACCGATGAGGTAAACAGATGCCTATCAGATTCATAATTTGTGGATGTCTTGACGCTCCCAGGAGTTTTCAGATGGGAGGAGTTTTTTAGTTGATTTGTCATGTTCATGTTTGCACTGAGACCATCTGGTGGTTTCTCCAATGGTGACCCACGGATCTGAGCTGATGGTTTCATTCGGTCAAGCCATCGCAGAATCCAGTTACCAAGATTCCGACCAACTTCTATGTCTCTCTCTTGTATGTTCTGGTGAACCCTTAGCGCTACATCAAACAAAGCACGTGTTCGCCTGCAGATAAAGTAAAAGGAAGAAAGAAATAAAGTTTTTAAAAGTCCTAATTTTAGTAACAATAGTAATTTCTTATAGTAGAAATATCGAAAATGCATTTCCTTTTCTTCCAAAATCTATTGGAATGAACTAAGAACAGATGTTGCAGCTGTAATTGAACAATAGCTTGTAAAAAAACCAACTAGTCAGTAGCAGGAATGAAAATTTTGATAATAGTATTATCACTTTGGCATTAAAAACACTCACTTCAGCTCCTGGAAACACAAAATATGTATTCATGATCAAGAATGAACCAATACAAGGCCCACATAACATATTCTTAAAAATAAAAAGGGTTGGAGACTTTCTGGACATCCAGAGGAACAGCCTTGATAATGTTTGCCTTACGAGCTTCAAAGTGAATCATAAATGCAGAATAAAAGCACTAGAAGTCTGTAAGTTTTCAATAATTATAAATATAAACTTCCTCCTCTCAAGGAAAATGACTTCCTATCATACTAATTTGATTGAATAAAGTTAACAGAAAAATCTTGTTACTTTAAAAACGTGGGTAATTCTGACATCAACAACCCTAATTATATAGAACTGTTATACTCATGATGATGTGATCCTTGAGCAACTGAAGAGATTTTTAGCCAAAAATAATCACTCAACAATTGAACCATGTTCCATAATAGAACATGGGAAATTAATCAGCATGCAAAAGGAGATTCAGTAAGCAACAGAGTTCTGTGCCCCCATCCCCAAACCAACGGGGAAAAAAGGCAGAGCAACAGAAATATGAAGTTACTAATGCAACCATAAAGTGTAACAAAGGAATAAGAGCTTCTCCCTTGCCCACATTCTAACTCTTGGGAAAAGAACTGGGGTGCATGAGACAGTAAATTGATAAGAAGCTTCACATGTTTCACATTAGTATACTACTTGTAGATACAATACGTCAAGCTCATCATGGTGCAAATATACAAATCTAATTGAGGTGTTCTGAAACGCAGCAAATGAAGTCACAGGGTGCTAAATGCTAATCGTCTGGTTCTAGATGTGGGATATATAGTTTAAATTTCAGATGTTCAAGTAAATCAACAGTCAACACTCGTCCTTTCAACTGATAGGCTGGTGTTTTTCTACGTATTTGCGATAAACTAGGAAGTTATTGCTATTTAGTAAAATGTTTTATAAGGGTTGAGATGCTATCAAGGAGAGATGGAGAAGGTACTTTCACAAGCTATTCAATAAAAGTAATAAGACAAGTAATGAAAATCTAGTGTATGTTACTAAGTCAAGCAATCAATAGGTTACACGAGGAAGTTATTGATAATTAATAAAAAAAAAAATTATGAGGGTTGGGATGCTATCAAGGAGAGGTGGAGAAGCTACTTTCACAAGCTATACAATACAAGTAATCAGAGTCATGAGACAAGGATAACTTTGGAGAAGCTTAGTAATTTGAAGAAAATAGAAATTATACATTCTATTGGTGAATCCGGAGGAATGGGATAAAGGAGGAAATGAAAAAGATGAAGAGTTTTTTTTTTAATAAGTAAAAAGATGAAGAGTTGGAAAGCAGTCGGACCAATGGTATCCCTATGACTCCATGGGGGTGTGGAACTGTATGGGGGAGGATGATATAACTTGGTTAAATAAATTATTTTTATGCCGGAAGAGTGGAAGAGAGTACTTTAATACAAATTTATAAGAACAAAGGAGATACACAAAATTGCGCTAACTATAAGGTATCAAATTGATAAACCATACGAAGAAGCAATGGGAAAGGGTGATTCAATAGAGCTTTAGGCACAAGACCAGTGTCTTTTGGATGTTAAAACGTTTGATTGAGAGGTTCAAAGATAGACGCAAAGACCGAAACATGGTGGTTCTGTGGAGTATCTTGGAGAAAAAAGGACTTCATATTTCATACATTAAGGTAATTAAGGACATTTATGATGGGGTGGTGACTGTGTACGAACTCACGGAGGTGGGACTAGCGATTTTTGAAAGTAGCTTCCGTTATTATTTAGTCCAATGAAATTTATAACTAAGATATGGTATTTCTCTGCCATTGTTATAAACCCCAATATCCATCCTCAATTAAAATCCATTTTTCTATGTTATTCAACAACTTAATGTCCCATCCAACTCGTATTTTTACAATAAGCTTAAACCTTCCTTCATAGCTTTCCCTTTTATATAGAATCCACTACACAAAACCTAATCATGGATCAAGCATCAATAGCTTTAAACATTATGTTGCAATCCATAAATACATCCACGCATGTCTCTATAGTTATATGCATGAATACATACATACACACAAATATATATTTATATATATACACACATATATTACACAGACAAACACATGTTGAACGTACATGATATACATGTCCAATCAAGGGAAATTTATATATAAAAAAAGTGATATTTCCACTGTTCTAATAGAAGAAACATAATGAAGAAGAAAAACTAACACAAAATTGCAAAGAGTATGCGAATTCTTTCCACAATTTGAATCAGATTTACTTTTGATACAACTATATTATATTCAACAAACACTAGTTAAACCTGACCCTGCATGTATTAATATTTCCCATCTTACCATATACCTCGTATGATTCTGAGACATCCATGAGTATTGGGCCCATGTGAATCCCACGAAATGAAAGGGTCCAGACTTCCATTAAGTGATCCCTTTCACATTCAGTATAAGAGACTACACTAATCAAGCCTAAATCCTAGGAGTACCATTGTAGTTCCACCAGCTTTGGTGATTATACTCAAGTTAACACATTACAGCTGATACACACATAAATATGCTTAGATTAATCTAAACTAAACTAATCCGGTTTAAACATAATATTATATAGTCAAGAGCTTTGAGCATTAAAAAAAAATGCCTAGTTGATATGATTGATATATCCCGTTCCACACTGAGAATAATCATTACTATCCGATACAGAATTATAGCGAAAACCAATACCAATCAAGAGGAATTTCCATAAGCGGAAAATCAATATCACAAAGTAAAATCCATAAAACGATCAAACCATTTTAACTATTAACAAATTAACAAGATTCAATATATACAAATACAATATACATATACATATATGTGTATATAATAGAGAGAGTACCTGTGAAGAAATTGACGAATCTTGGGATTCTTAGGACTAATAACGCGACGCTGAATCTTCAAAGCGAGCATGTAACTCCGTTTCAGCCCTAGGAAATACGCTGTTCCCAATGTGATCTCCCACAGCACCATTTTCTCACTCACTCTTTTCTTTCTCTCCCCGTAGAATTTTCTTCGGGTTGTGATATAGATTAATTATTGTGCTTGTATTATCAACTCTATCTCTCCGGTGTTTTGGTTTGATTTTGTTTTCTCTTGGTTTTTTCACTCTCTCTGTGTTTCGATTTTAACAAATCTGCAATACGAAATGTTCTGTATTCTATAAATACCTCTTTGGAGCCGCCAGAAATTTCGTTCTCACTCCGCTGATGTTTTCTTTTTCCTCCTCCTCACGGTTTGTTTAGCCAAGTGCTAACATCACAACGATAAAATACGTCATCACCACCGTTGATTTTGTTTCCTTCCTCATCACAAATTCTGAACCGTTGAATACTTGGCCGGGCTTGGCCCGGTTCTTTTAGCAATACGTTTCGGTAGATTGAGATCTGTGGTTGTGTGAAATTTACTGGCCCATCAAAATACGAAGCTTTGTAAACTTGGGTCGGTTTAAGATTCGTCCATGGATAAGATTTTAGTCCCAAATGTTCACGCCAAATTCAAGGTGACTCCCTATACTTCGACCAAATTTTGGTATTCTTCGACTCATCGGTATCATCAGAAATGAGTATGAAGATGATTTATTCTCGAAGAAATTGGATGAAAAATTTTAAAAATCTTTGGCGGGACATAGACGGTGACGAAGCAGGCAATCTTTGACCAAAAATATCATTGTACTTATCCCTTATGTACATTAGGTTTTTATGTATTACATAAATATCTAAAATTGATAATGACCCTTAACTATATAAATAGGCATTTAAGATAGAACTTATTTTGTGACGTTGAACTTATATTGTGATTTAATTTTAATTTGTTAACATGTGATTGGATTTGTAATGTGGAGAAATAATCTAGTGTTTATACTTCGTATTGAACATTTAATTTTTATTTTGATTTTTTCTAATGATGTTGTGCTTTATCTCATATCTAGTGCTATTGTGGAGTAAATATTTTTCTTTCAGTCTACTGCAGTTGGTTTTTTAATAAAAAATTGGGTTAATAGGGAATCCCTAATTTTTTAATGAAGAATTCTCGTTCCCATTTATAATCGGAGACAAGGATAAAGATCAAGGTCTTCAAAAATCCCTGTTTGGGATGAGGATGATGGGAAAACTAAAACTGGGCGGGGACGTGGACGAAGAATATTTTTGTAAACAGGGACAAAGACGAAGATGACACTTTTTGCTTCAAACCCCCCTTGTGCCATCCCTACCCTCCTCAGTAAAAACATTAGTGTTAACTAAAAAGCAACCCAATAGGGGGTGAATTGGGTTTTAAAAACTTTTTATACAAACATAAATTAATCACAAGATTAATCAAATAAGAGCAAGTAAGAACAATAAATGAAGTTTACCAGAAATTAAAAGAGAAAGTGAGAAGAGCGTGCAAACTCGATTTATAGTGGTTTGACAATCTCATAATCACTCCCGACCTATGTCCACTCTCTTCAATGATCCTCCTTGAAAGCTTTACTATATCAAACAAGCAACTTCCAAGGTATTACTAAAACCTTTACAAAAATTTTTTTACAAAGAAAATTTCCCTCAAGTGTTTAACACCTAAACACTTACAAGAGTTACACAAACTCTTCTTTTTACAAGATTGAATATGAATGAGAAGTTTTGGTACAAGAGATAGTACAATTAATGTTTACAACTCAAAGAATTTCTTTCTCAATCAAAGCATAAAAATGGCTCAAGAAATAATTTTGAAGGCTTTTAAGAGTAGTAAATGAGCTATTGATTGTTGGAAATGCTCATTTATAATGGGTATTTATAGTCTTAACTCAATATAGCCGTTACAATCAAGGAATGGTCATTTGGAGCATTAAATTTTCTGTCTCGTGCCTAAATTTTTGAAAACTAGTAGTTATGCATGACAAGATAGTCAACTATGAAAGGAAGATAATCGACTGTCATCTGGAAAACTTGAGATTTTAAAGTGAGACGAGATAAGACAATCGACTGTCTTATTAGGCAGTCGACTATGAAAAGTTTCTGTTGCTTTTCATAGTCGACTATCTTACAACAAAGTTGACTATCTATTTAAAGAAAAATGGACCTGATTTAAATTAATTTTGACAGTCGACAGTACCCTTCCAAAAACTTAGAATTTTGCTTCACTTTTTAATTAAATTTGAGAAATAATTGTTTTAAAGGATAAACCATTTTGTCAAAAAGATTTTTGAGCCATAATAAAACTAAGGAATAGAGAGAGATATTGCATAGGAATTTAACTACCTTAACATATATAAGCCTGAACAACTTTTACTTTGAACTTGCCTCCAAAGGTTGAAACAAGGTACACGCAAGGCAATGAGTATGTGTGCGCAAATTCTTGAATGCATGCGCATCTTCTATGATTTGTACAAGGCACTTTAAAAGATACTAGCACTTATAGATTTAGGCCAGCCCTAGTTCTCCTCCATGCGTGGTGTTTGACATCCCAAAGAAGAGGATTTTCATTCGTAGTTCTTTGTGTGGATAAACTTAGAGGTCAGACGCTTGAACGACTAGTGAGCTCTCCAATGAATTTGCAACTAGAATCTACATTAAGATATAAACCCTAGATTTATATGGAAATACTGATTTATTGTTCTAATAGATTCATAGAGAATTCTTCATTGAAGTTTATTGGCTTAATTAAAAATTTTAAATTCCGCTGCATATTCTATACCGATAGACTTACAAATCCACTAGCCAATCAGGTAATGACACATGGATCAAATTGATTGGACTTCATCAATCTATCATTGGTCGCCATGTTGTTTCCTTAGTGGTAGGAAATGATAATGCACAAAGGGACTTGAGCAGACTTATAACGCAACATCTCAACCCATATAGGCATTCTCGCTAGCCAGGCAGTTGGTAATACTATAACCTCACTTAAGATAAGGACAAGCTCATAAAACAGGCCAAGGTCTGTCTCAACAGTATTATTAGGTGTCGTTGGATCGTGGTTCTACCTACCTACGCATCAATCCTTTATAATAGTGGATAGTTTTGAAGGAAACACAAGAAGCTAACCGGTCTACCCTCTTAAAGGATAGGTCGGACCTTGGTTGCATAGCCTTGAAGCCCAAAAAACTTGTATGGATGCCCCTCGTGGAGTTGGAACCGAGGTAAAGAGGGCACACTGTGTTAGCGAGTTCTGATAGGTCCACATTACTAAGAAACTTATCAAAACCCTCAAGGATATCCTCACAACCCTTGTTTGGAAACACTTAGGGACCTTGGATTAGTGGGTAGAAGAGAGGCTCATCGAAGGCGCTCAAGCTCGACGCTCAAGCTCGACCTTAGACTTATTCTCAAAGGTAGAAGGGGTTGGTGAAAGAAGCGCAGCCCACAGTGCGACCTTCACTAGTCACAACAGATAGCACTGCCATACCCTTGCATAGGCAGGGGCAGAGGGAGCTCAAGCTCCCCCAAAATTTTAAAAATCAATAATTATATAGGGTAAAATGGAATAAATTTTTAAAATTCTCATATTGCCCCCCCCCCCCCTCAAAAATGTAATGTATTGATTTAAAAGTGCAAAAAACCCAAGCAATCCTCAAATTGTTTTTTGAAAAACTCAAAAAAATTATTACTTTTACCAATATAAAAAATAAAAAGTTTAGACTAATTGAAAGAATACCTGAGCAATTCACAATTCAAGGTCTTCAACATGTTCGAAAGAGGCTTGGGGAAGCCTGTTAAAGAGAAGCTTCCCTGGTTTGCTATGTTTTACTTTCAATGTGGGATGAGTATCACATTCTAAGTTTTAATTGCAACACCATGTTTTTACCTATTATAAATTCATATTTGCCATCCAAAATTTTTTGGTTTTTTTAGTAAATGAATTTGTGTTTTTATGTTGTCATTATTCTATCTCCATCAATAAAATATAAAGACCTTAAGATCTCTTCTCTCAAACAACAGCAAACACTACACATTTTTTTCCTTTCAGCTTTCAATCCCACATTGTTTATAAAATGTGTTGGGAAAGGGTGGCACATATTATAAATACCACTTGCACACTTGAGTCACTATTGCACTTGATAGCCGCAATACCATATTGGGCTTAGGCAAAGTTAAAAGTTTCTTTAATGGGCTTAATTCACAAGTCCCATTTTATTGACTATTTTTTTTAGCCATTTTAAGCTTAAAGTCAGAATTGCTCTTTTATGATCTACTAATGTTGGCTTTGTTAGTTCAATTGTTCGAAATAGTTAAAATTTTAATGGCACGGATTTTGCTTGAGTTTGAGCTCGAGCTGACTCACAGTTCAGTTCGAACTTGTTAATACTTTAATGAGTCGAGTTAAAGGTTAGATCTCGGCTTAAGCTCAAAATATTTTTTATCTTTCGAACCGAGTTCGAACACTACTCAAGTTCGGTTGGTCCCCCCAAGCATAAAATTATGGCTCTGCCCCTGTGTATAGGGTTGCAACCATTGCTTGGTTGACACTATTGCAATATAACCATGACATGTGTGGTTGTTACTATTGCTCTATAAATACCCCCACTATTTTCACATTGAATAGCAGTGACAAACAACACACAAAACCTGCCACATCTCTCATGAGGATTACTCTGTTCTATTCCCTTTCTACGGCTTCAAGTGGACCCATTGCACCTTCGATCATCACAACATATAATACCTCACTACTTAGAACATTTGGCTTCGAAACAAAAGCGATTGAGATGTTGATTTTTGTTGGGCTGTTAGTGTTTTAGGTAGTGATCTTTGTTATATGAAGTCACATAGCAAAACTATCTCATGGTGTTCACTAGCATTTGGGTAATTCATTAGAATAGTAGTAAATAATGAACAAGGTGAGTTGTGGGTTGTTGGCCAGTAAAAATTTGAATAGAGATAAGTTAAACTACTTATTTGGGCTATTATCAATATTGAGTGTAGTGTGTTTCAGTATCTATTTAGGATGCGTTTGGTGGACAACATGAAGAGAATGATAGGTTTACATAGATAATTAAGATGATAGAATATCTCATTCCACCCTCGAAAGCATGATGATTTTATCTTATTATGACAATATGAGAATCGAATGATCAAGACTCATCCTCAACCTGCTAGTTCTCCTGCTTCATGTTGTAATATTTTTTTCTAACTGAAACAAAATATGAGAATCAAGACTTAAATGCATAAATTAATCACTGTCTTTAAAGCTTTATTCGTCTTCACTTCAATAAACAAGTTTGCTATGAGTACATGCGAATAGTCCTCGAAGATACAACTAAGTCTCTATATTAAAGTCTGCAGACAGCAAAATCTGAAGAATTTCGAATTTTATTCTACTTTGAAATAATTAAAATACTATGATAGAGGCATTTAAGAAAGAAAGAGAGAAGAAAGAAAGAAATGAACTTGTATATTGAATGTGGAGGGAGGAAATGTATTTATAGGTGTAGAAGCACATCTTTAAACATTTATAAACAAACATATCTTTATAATTCGGAAATACATGATTTTTCAGATTTAATATGAGCCTTTTGATCAAGTCTTTTAATTTTAAACGGTCCAGATCATGTCTGTTAAAGAGACAGTTGACTAATCTGATACATTTCTAATTAAGTCATGATCATTGGATTTAAATCATATCTCTCTGATTAAATCACAACCTTTAGATTTAAACAGATGTCTTTTGATTTAATTTGACACATTTCTGATTAATTCTTGGGCTTTCTTAGGCCTTTGTCTAAAATCTGGATACTCGAACAACGGACACGGACTGGGCTCGAGGTGAGGGCTACTCAGCGACGATGCACATGTTCGAAGTGCGCCTAAAGCGCCAATGCGACTTTGCGACGCAACCGGGCTCGGGCTCGGGCTCGAGCTCGAAACCAGACTTGGGCTCAGGCCGGGTCTTTTTCACCAAATACACTCATAGAATAAAAATCATCATATCCTCTCATCGTTTTGTTCACCAAACATACTCTTACTATGTATATCTTGGTACATATACAAGAAAGTGGAAGTGAAGCAAGCCGAGGATTCTTGGTGATGTTAATGGTAAAGGTTGAAATGGTGAAAGCTTAAGAATCTTATTGATTCGGGAATAGATCTAAATAACATAAATGAAGGTACAATGCTATCAAAATATTTTGGAGATTTATACTTAAGCGTCGTTCCAAGACTCTAAAAATTGAATACTTTTTTAGACCATTTTACAGATAATTATCTCATTTTCTATGTTTTTCATATAAATCCTAAAATAGATGAACTGAAAATGGGGAAAAAAGTTCATAATGATCATTATCCCAAATAAAAAAGATTTGATTAAAAAGAATTACATATAAGTATTATTATATGATTTTAGAAATTGTGTAATTTTTTGAAGCTAAATGGTGCCATCAATCTTATGTAACTACGTACTTTTTCTTCCTTTTTGTTTGAGTTTTCTTTGAAATAAATTATAAAAAAAACAAAATTAGCGAAAAATTAGGAGCTACAACCCTAATTATACATGGTACTTGATTGAAATCCATAAATCAGCCCCACCCCACTTGCATCCTTACTCACCAAACATCATTTATCATCCTTTTCTTTTTTGGAACATGTTTTATTTATTTTTCTAAATCTTTTTTGTCGTGTCTGTATATACATGCGGGAAGCCGCTAATTGAATCCACTTGGGTTAGGTTACAGTTTTATCATAAAGCAAAAGCACCCCATATATTTACTCCCCTAAAACAGTAAAGAGCACTCGAGTTAAACCTTCTTACTTTTTTGAGAAATTTTTGATTAGTTTAGATTTAAATTAATGTTGTTAAAAATTTTATTGATAATTTTAAAATTGTATTAATAATATTAATATTAATATTTTAATTTTATATTAATGTTATTAATAAAAAAAATTAAGTTATTAATAAAATTTTAAATTAATTTAAATTATTAAATTTAAATCGGACAAAAAATTCTCCTTCTAAAAGCTTTAAAAATTGAAAAAAAAGAACTAAAATGGAGGATTAACGTCTAAGGAGTTAATTAGCTAGTAAACAACAAAGAAAGAAACAAAAGCAGAACCGACTCTCCTATTAAAAAACCCAGAGCACAGTAACGTGTACTAAACTGACCCCCTCTTTCTCTCTCTCTGCTGGGATAATGCAAAGGCAATCTCTGGGCTCACCAGTCTCGAAGCTCCATAGCCATGGAGGACCAAAGGAAGTAACTCACATAATAGATGACCCAAAGCGAAAGGACTTAGCCTCCTCTTCTTCTCCACCCGCAGACTATGACGGCCATGAACTCAAATCCGCGAAACTTCGCCGATTATCATTATCATCACCAGCTTCACCATCGCAATCGAAGCCTGAGAAACTCATTCACCTTATCCCCATCCTCACTCTCCTCTGCTTCCTCATCCTCTACCTCTCCTCACACACTGCTTCTCAATCAGGTATATGTTTATTCACAATCAACAGCAACAATTAAACGCCCTTTTCAAATTCTTTTTTTCTTGATTCCTTACAGTCGCTATTGCTTTTCTTGTTTCAGAATTGGCTCATTTTAACGGAATCAAGCGATCAACGAAGCACTTAGGTACAATGCAGCTTGAATTGATGCTCTGTTTTGTTTTCAAGTGCTTTTGGTGATTATGAAATTGTCGGTGCCTTATGAAAGTATTTTCGGTGTTTATTTATTTTCCTTTTTGCTTTGTTAATGCACTTTTTAGTTTCATTTTGAGATTCTATGTTTTGTGGAAGCATTTTTTTGTTTTGTTAGTGTTAGCTGATTTTTTGGTTCTCCGTTTGCATGCTTATCTGTGTAGATTCAGCTGAAATTGGCGATGTTGGGAGTTTTATTGGGCTGCGTAGAGGCGATGTTTTAGCGATTCGTAACCTCAGGAACTTGCAAGAGATTGGAAAACACGGCCAGAAATCTCGCTCCCACAGAAAAATCGCCGATTTCTAGACTGCATTATCTCCTCCTCTTCTTACTCTGGGATCGCACGTGCAACTCTTGCTTAACACGTGCGTATATTTGCCATTTTGTTCGCACTTGTAAATCCAATTGCATGTTAATTTGTTGCTCTGTGAAAATCGAAAGTATCTATAGCGCTACGCGTGTGGCACTTGTTCAGTTGTTTTTATTCAGAGGAGAAGATTTTAATAATACAGAGAAAATAAAGTACCGTGTAGTAAAAGAGTGTAATTTACAGCCACTATGAAATTAACACGAGTCACTAACCAAAAAACTTGAAGTGCTGCACGCTAACGTGCACCTATGAGAGGAGTATAAGTTAGTAAGTCGCACGCTAGAGTGCGCTGAGGTTTGGTGTGGAATCCAGCTGGATGTTCGGACCGTTACTTCACCTCGATTTGCGGTTGGGATGCCAGCTGGAAAGGTATACTGTTGGCATCAGATGCATTAATTCTTTGTTTTTTAATTGCTGTCACGGTGACATTCTAACGGTCGATTGCATGATCCCCTCCGTGAAACCACAGCCATTTGGTTACACGTCCTACTAATTGTCGGCAATGTCGTTTTCCTTTTCATTTTCATTTTTTTTTCTTTTTTCAGCTTAAGCAATTGCTGGTAATTGAGCTCTATTATTATCTTGATCTTTTCGTCAGGGAAGAAAAATACGTACTAGTAATTTCTTTTTCTGAGATTTTTTTATTTATTTTTGTGTGTTGATGTTGGAGGATTTGAGATTGAAGGTTAATAATAAAATATTATTAAAAACTCGCCCATAATCATCTCAATTTGATATAAAAAAGAAAATAATCTTTTTACAAAATGCTGCCTTAGTAGTTTGGCTCGTTTCTTATTGATGCTAGTGTGAATTGTAGATCAATTGAACGCAGGTATAACTCTTACGCAGGATGCTCCCCAGAAGAATTCGTTTTGATATTGATCAGAAAAATATTTGAAAAAATTTTATTTCTTGAAATTGATAATTTACACCGTCAATTGAATAAAAAAAAACTAATTTTCTTTTGATGAAATGAAAAAGATTAAAAAAATTTATTCAAAAAACTGTAAAAGTTGAAGTGGATTAAAAATATATAGTCAGAGATTTAGTCAATTTCCTTTTGCTTTTTTGCATTTTAAAAAATAATCTTTACCTTTTTGATGTTCTGTTATTATTATTATTTATTTAAAAAATATTTTATAAACTATACGTCAAAATCATTGTTAACCAATTTCTTAATTAAATATTTCTGTTAGAATAAATTTTTTTTTTTCTAAAAATGGAATCCAAGGATGAATTGGTGTTATCCCTCAGGAATATGTTTTTCCTCTCCCTGTTCTTTTTACTTTAGCTTCTTAAGGAATTATCGGAGCACTTATCATGCGCATCATGATGATGATGATGATGATGATCATGATCATGATCACGCGCTACCTATGTCTTTCTTAGGTGGATGATTGATTGGCTTGCATAGATCGGACAGTCGGAGTCTTCACTTATTCTATTATGGGTACCGCAATAGACCTCCCATATGGCCACTATTGCATTAGGTTAAAAAAATAATTTTTATAATAAAAGAAAATATTAGTTACAAGTATTTTTCAATCATCGATTAGAAGAAAAAATTTGTTTATTATTGAAAATGTTTGTAATATATATATTTTATTTTAAAATTTCATCACTAACTTTTTAAAAAAAGAATGTCAATCGGATAATAAGATAAAAGAGTTGATTTTTTGAAATCGATTCTATGAAAATTATTAAGAAACTACTAAAATTTATTAGCAATCATGAGAAATTAAATAATAATTGTATCAAAATATTTATAAAAAAATTAAATATTAAAATTATTATACTTAGTTGTTAAGATTCTTCAAGAATTGATTTAAACTATAGTCAATGTTGGATAAAAAAAATCTATTGTTCAAAAAAATTAGGACATGTGTTTAGCTTGTTTTATACATATATTTCTCTCATTTATTTATTTATATTATGGAATACTCTCTTTAAAAAAAAAGAGATGCGAGGATTGCAATTTTTTAAGCCTTACTTGGGTATTATTTAAATTTTGATTAAGTCACTTATTTTTAAAATGGATTGAAGATTTAAGTGGATTTGGTTACTTGGATAATGTGATTAAATTGGGATTTTAGTTGTCAAATGATCAAAAAAGTTATACTACTTATTTATAGAAGATACAATGATATAATTATCTGAATCTTTGAAGGGTAAATGAGTTTTTTTCTTAGTCTGCATTAAAAAAACAATTTAAACAATAAATTAAAACTGAATTGATTTAAATTGAATTAAAAGATTACCAAACATTACCTTAACATAGCGTGTATTTATTTGATCATTCGAACTCCAATTTTTTATTTGTTTATATAAAAAAATGTATAATTATCAAATGAATTCTGTCATCCCTAAATTTGATAAGTCGTTAATTTGACAAAAATGTTTGGAAGGTGTTAACCTACATTGACTTACAAGGATCTGATGCACATGAGGCTGCCATGTAAATTGGGCACAAGCAGTTCAACCATCCGCATGTAATTTCGTAGCATTTTTTTAAAGACTTGTTTACAAAAGTTTAACAAAAGAAAAAATCAAAATATGTTTGCGTGGACAAAAACAGAGTCTCCAAACGAGTGTGTATATTTTATACGGAATTTTGCTAATTAGAATACTCCAATAATTGACCCAATGAATAATGAATCATCATCATCCCGAACCAACCAACTACTACGCTATCTCACATCATTTCTCTAACTTTCCTTTTCATACAATCGACGATGCTGTAGATATTGTTCTCTCTTCAGTTTTTTTTAAAGGGAAAAAAATCCAACCTTTCTGATTTAAACAGTCAGGTCCGGATTAACAAAGATTAGTATTAAAAAAAGTAAATTCTATTTTTCGTCTTTCAACTATTATCTGCGTTTTATTTGAGTTTTTGAAGTTTAAATCATCTTAATCGAGTCCTTAACATTTAGTATTGACCTAATTGAGTCATTCTATCAAGTGTCTAGTTAAAATTTAGATGTTCAAGTCTTTTTGTCAAACTTAAAACAGTTGATTCTTAATTTATTATGATGATTAGCAACATTTTCAAATTCAAATCCATTTGATGTATGAGAAAATTCTCTCTCCAATGACCTAATGACACGTGGATAATTTACCCGCTAATGAAGATCGAACATGTGGATGATTAAAATCCCCAGAACGCATCATGAAGCCGTTATGATGATAGCACCTGCAAAGGACACATGGCAAAACGCATCATTAGGCCGTTACTGCCAACGACATTCTCGTGCAATACCCCAACCAAAATTTAAGGGATAGCATCGTCCTCAAAGGCAGTAACGGATTTGATTCCCTAAACGAATCACTGATATAAAACAGCGGTCCAAGGTACGCAAAGAAGAAGCTATTCATTAGTAAACACTATCACTGCTACTATTATTACTCTCATTCCCTCTCAAACCCTAAACTAACAAAAACATCGAAGAGTCCTCGGAGGCACCATCCCTTCTTCCTCCAGTGACCCTTTAGATCATCGTTTCCCTTGGGCAAATTCAGTATTCCAGCCCTCCGACCTGACAGTAGAATTTTGACATCAGCAGATTGGTGCTGTTCGTGGGAACTAATCTCTTGCTATCTGGTAGAAGTGAAGAAATCTTTAAAGAACTCATCTGTTGTCATGCCACCTAGAAATACCACCATGAATACCAGCAAGGGGATCATCAGAGCCAGTGCTACACCTATACGAACTGGCACTCACAGCCAGCAGTCCAGCTCGAGGTTTCCTATAGTGTATGAGCACAGGGCTCCTGACCACGACCCCTGTGCTTTTCCGGGAATGCAACTTCCTCACCTCGGATCAACAGAGATGGATTCTCCTGAAGATTTCAGGTGGGCCGTCTTGGTGCATCCTGCTATTCCAATGATCCAATCGTAGTTTCTAGAGCTCTCCCATCTAGTGATGGATCTCGCCGCTAAAATTCAAAGTGGGGGCAGACAGCCATTGCCTTTGTCTCCCGGCCATACTTCTAGGTAAACCAACTATCCTAGCGACGAGCACCCCACTAACAGTCGCTCTGCTAAAGAATCTTACGTAGGATGCTCCGCAGAAGAATTCGTTTTGATATTGATCAGAAAATATTTGAAAAAAATTATTTCTTGAAATTGATAATTTACACCGTCAATTAAATAAAAAAAACTAATTTGCTTTGTTGAAATGAAAAAGATTCAAAAAATTGATTCAAAAAACTGTAAGAGTTAAAGTGGATTAAAAATATGTAGTCAGAGATTTAGCCAACTTCCTTTTGCTTTTTGGCATTTAAAAAAATAATCCTTACCTTTTTGATGTTTTGTTATTATTATTATTTAATAAACTATAAATCAAAATCATTGTTAACCAATTTCTTAATTAGATATTTCTGTTAGAATAAATTTTTAAAAAAAAAACAATGGAATCCAAGGATGAATTGGTGTTATCATTTAGGAATATGTTTTCCCTCTCCCTGTTCTTTTTTACTTTAGCTTCCTAAGGAATTATCGGAGCATGATGATGATGATGATCACGCGGTACCTCATGATGCCATTGTCTATAATATATCGCATCATCAACATCATGATTATATGTCTTTCTTAGGTGGATGATTGATTGGCTTTCTTAGATCGGACAGTCGGAGTCTTCACTTATTCTATTATGGGTCCCGCAATAGACCTCCCATATGGCCACTATTGCATTAGGTAATAAAATATTTTTTTATATTAAAAGAAAATATTAGTTATGAGCAATGTTTTAAAAAATCAGACCTTCTATATATATATATATATATATATATATATATATATTAGCAACATATCAATCACCAAACATATGGTCTAGTGGTAAAACCATATGTTGCCATGTCTTTGACCGTTTTTTTTTTCCACTCCGCCTTTTTTTTCCACTCCGCCTTTTTTTTTTCCTCTCATTTGTTTTCACTTTCTACTATTTCTTTTATTTTTTTCCTTCTTTGTTTCCACTTAACAAATTCATTAAATATGCTCCATATTATATACTCTACATTTCATTAATATCATTTTATAACATCATTAGGAGTGCATTATCTATTTTATCTAATTTGTTACTTTTAATAGATTTATATATGTGAATTTTTTATATCAATGTAAGTGTGTAAACACTAATCAGTAAACATTTGACACTTAACATTGTATTATTTTTATATTTGATGGAATTTGGAGCGTGTTTGTGTCTTATGATGAATAGATTGGTCAATTTAAAAATTAGAATTTGGTTTTTGAAGTGTGATTTTTGATTTATTTATGAAAGATGAGATGTATGTAAATTTGTTATATTATTGTAAGTGTGTAAACAACAACCACTTAATATTGTGTTTGTGATGTTAACGTGTGTTTTTGAAATATTTTGATAAATATTCACTCGTAAATCTTAAGTTAGTAAAGTTTATTGATAATTAATTAATTTTTATTATTTTAATTTTTTAGAATTTTTAGAATTTAATTAATATTATTTTATTCAAAACACCTCAAAGTTTCAAAAGGCTTACACCCCAACGCCTCGGGGCTTATGCCTCGCTTCATTGAGGCAAAACGCCTCGCCCAACGCCTTCGCCTCTGAAAACACTGGTTATAAGTATTTTTCAATCATCGATTAGAAGAGAATTTATTTATTATTGAAAATGTTTGTAATATATATTTTTTGAAATTTCATCACAGTAAAAAGAATGTCAATAGGATAATAAGAAGAAAAAAAAGTCAGTTTTTTGAAATCGATTATGTGAGAATTATCAAGAAACCGAAAGAGTTTATTAGTAATTATGAGAAATTAAATAATAATTATATCAAAAAAATTTAAATACTAAAATTATTATTCAATTTCTCTGTGATTACTACTAAACTTTTTTCGATTTTGTGGTAACTCTTATAAATCCACCACAGAAAAAAAAAAATTGTTGGAGCATGATATTTTTAATGTTATACTTAGTTGCTAAGATTCTTCAAGAATTAACTCCATTGATTTAATCTATAGTCAGTGTTGGATAAAAAAAAATCTATTGTCAATCCTGATTGTTTAAAATAAAAAATTATCTAATTGACACGTCATTTTATGATTGGAGAGGTGTTTAGCTTGTTTTATACAAATATTTCTCTCATTTATTTATTTATATTATGGAATACTCTCATTAAATAAAAAGAGAGATGTGATGATTGCAACTTTTTAAGCCTTATTTAGGTATTATTTAAATTTTGATTAAGTCAATTATTTTTAAAGTGGATGGAAGATTTAAGTGGATTTAGTTGTTTGGATAATATGATTAAATTGAGGTTTTAGTTGTCAAATGATCAAAAAAGTCATACTACTTATTTATAGAAGATACAATGATATAATTATCTGAATCTCTGAAGGGTAAATGGATTTTTTCTCAGTCTGTATTAAAAAACAATTTAAATAATAGATTAAAACTGAATTGATTTAAACCAAATTAAAAGATTATCAAACATCACCTTAGTATAGCGTGTATTTATTTGATCTTTTGTTTAGTTGATTCAAACTCCAATTTTTTATTTGTTAATATAAAAAAGTATATAATTATCAAATGAATTATGCCCTACCTAAACTTGATAAGTTGTTAATTTGACAAAAATGTTTGCAAGGTGTTAACCTACGTTGACTTACAAGGATCTGATGCACATGAGGCTGCCATGTAAATTGGGCCCAAGCAGTTCAACCATTCGCATGTAATTTCGTAGCATTTTTTAAAGACTTATTTATAAAAGTGGACAAGAGCAAAGTCTCCAAACGAGAGTTTATATTTTATCCGGAATTTTGCTAATTAGAGTAGTCCAAGAATTGACCCAATGAATAATGAATCATCATCATCCCGAACCAACCAACAACTACGCTATCTCACATCATTTCTCTAACCTTCCTTTCATGCAATCGATGATGCTGTAGATATTGTTCTCTCCAGTTTTTTTTAAAGAAAAAAAAAATCCAGCCTTTCTGATTTAAACAGTCTCGGGATCCGGATTAACAAAGATTAGTATTAAAAAAATTAAATTCTATTTTTCGTCTTTCAATTATTATCTGCGTTTTATTTGAGTTTTTGAAGTTTAAATCATCATAATCGAGTCCTTAACGTTTAGTATTGACCTAATTGAGTCATTCTATCAAATGTCTAGTTAAAATTTAAATGTTCAAGTCTTTTTGTCAAATTTAAAAAAGCTGAATATTAATTTATTATGATGATTAGCAACATTTTCAAATTCAAATCTATTTGATGTAGGGGAAAATTCTCTCTTCAATGACCTAATGACACGTGGATAATTTACCCTCTAATGAAGATCAAACACATTGATAATTTACCCGCTAATGAAAATCGAATACGTGGATGATTAAAATCCCCAGAACGCAACATGAGGCTGTTATGATGATAGCACCTGCAAAGGACACGTGGCAAAACGCATCATTAGGCCATTACTGCCCAGCGACTTTCTCGTGTAATACCCCCACCGAAATTTAAGGGATAACATCGTTCTCAAAGGCGGTAACGGATTTGATTCCCTCAACGAATCACTGGTATAAAAAGATGTCCAAAGTACACAAAGAATAAGCTATTCATTACTAAACACTATCACTGCTACTATTATTGCTCTCATTCCCTCTCAAACCCTAAACTAACAAAAGCATCTGAGAGTCCTCGAAGGCACCACCATCTCTTCCTTCAGCGACCCTTTAGATCATCGTTTTCCCTTGGGTAAATTCGACATTCCAGCCCTCCGACCCGACAGCAGAATTTTGGCATCAACAGATTGGCGCCGTCCGTGGGAACTAATCTCTTGTTATCTGGTAGAAGCAAAGAAATCTTTGAAGAACTCATCTGTTGTCATGCCACCCAGAAATACCACCAAGAATACCGGTAAGGGGATCGTCGGAGCCAGTGCTACACCTATACGAACAGGCACTCACAGCTAGCAGTTCGGCTCGAGGTTTCCTGTAGCGTCTGAGCACATGGCTCCTGACGACCCCCATGCTTTTCTAGGAATGCAACATCCTTACTTGGGATCGACAGAGATGGATCCTCTTGAAGATCTCAGGTAAGCCGCCTCAGTGCATCTTGCCATCCCAATGATCCAAGCGTAGTTTCTAGAGCTCTCCTGTCTAGTGACAAATCTCACTGCTAAAGTTTGAGGTGGGGATAGACAGCCATTGCCTTTGTCTCCCCGTCATGCTTCTAGGCAAACCAACCATCCTAGCGACGAGTGCCCCGCTGACAGTCGCTCTGCTGCAGAATCTTCACCACCTCACACCAGCAGATCTAGGGGAGGTTCTTCCTTTAGAAGTAATTTCTACCTGGACAAACGAATCGAGGAAATGGAAGAGAGGATCAATAAAGCTCTCAAAGGTCAGAACCATAACGTCCTAGATGAGCTCAGCATCCAAGATCCACCATTCACTCAAGAAGTTCTCGAAGCTCCGCTCCCGCTAAATTTTCGGATGCCACTTATCAAGCCCTATGACGGCTCAATGGACCGCCCCATATCACCTGCACCTCTACAAGACCACCATGATGCTACATCAGCATTCTGATCCCGTCGTATGTCGAGCTTTTCCCCTGACACTTGAAAAGGCCGCCAGTAAGTGGTATTCTATATTAAAACTAGGAAGCATTGACACTTTCAAGGAACTTAGCTATGCCTTTGCTTTACATTTCCTCAGCAGCAAAGGACCTAGGAAGACCTCGAAAAGTCTTTTCAACATCATTCAACATCGAGGAGAGAAAATTCGAGCCTACATATTGAGGTTCAATGCAGCCGCATGGGAAATCCTGGACCTCGACCCCAATGTACAGGTACTGGCGTTCAAGAACGAGCTGAGATATGGGATATTTAGCTCTAAGCTCATCAGGCGACCTCCTAAAAACATGAATGAGATCTTGGCTAGAGCATTAGAAGTACATGCTGGCCGAGGACGATCAAACTTTCCGAAAAAAAAGAGAAAGGGAAACAGAGAAGAAGAGGAAAGACACCGAGGTAGGACAGCCAAAAAATCCCATCACGAGAACAGATCTAAATCCTACAAATTTCCAAATATAAGTGTTCTTCATCCATAAACTCATAGAAACTGTTGTTGGTTGTTTTTCATGAGTGCAAAGTGTAGAACAACAACAGAGCTTCATTGTATATTAGAGGAAATTCGCCAGAAACCTTCTTGCACCGGTGAAGAGTGAATTAAACGTTAAGAAAGCGACATGGTCGTGCCTTGAAGTCATTTATCTTATTCACTCTTATTCTTTTTGATAAACAACCTATAGAAATTTTCCCAACACAAACAATGCCATAACACCTGCTTTCTTCACCAATCATAGGCGATGTTTGAGAGTTACCAAACAAGGCCATAACACCTGATAAGATGGGCTTCCACAAGGTTTCGACAAGCAACAAGACTTTTCTACCACTCTGAATTACATACTACTCTACTTTCTTGCAAGTTACTCATGGACCTTTTAGAAAAATTTGGGGGTCTGAAAGGTGTGAGTAGAGAGCACCCACGAGAGGTCTGAATAGCTGCACTTAAATAGAAACTATCAGTAATCTGCTTTTCCTTTTTATGATGTAGATGTAACTAAATTCAATTAACTCATTTTCTACTCTTTCTATAAAGACAATCGTGGTGTGTTGAGGAAATGATGCAGAATGTATTTATTTGGGTTTGAATCAAGATTATATCAAATAAGATTTTTAAGTATCTAAGAATACAAGATCCCAAGGGGAAGGAAACATATACAGAGACAAACATATATTTGAACTGAAAAATAATCATGCTCAAGGCATTAAAATCTCAAGATATCAGTGATTACTTCATCAACCAAAGAATTAACTATTTGATAATCAATATCTGCTCCTATTACAAATGCATCAACTTCAAAGTCCAACCATCTTCCATATTGATTGCTTATGTCCTTGTCCATAAGCTCATCCACCATATAATCACCCATGCTTTTGTACCCTGAAAACTTCTTTTACACTTCTTTAGCTAATCACTCATTTCTTGTCACCATTGTCACCCTTTTACTCCATGTTTTGCACCCCCACCCACATATTGACTGTATCTTACATCCAAGCATTTACCCACACAATCAAATAGCACCTTCCATCTTAGCCTAAAATTTGCACTGTCACCTTCTAATCCTAATTTTTTATTTTCCAACTGATCAAAGAGATAAGGATTTATGATCTCATGAGCTCGACTTAATGCGAAATCCTTAAACATCAATTCCACATTGCGGAGGCCCTGTTTCACATATTCCAATTCTCACTTGATCAATTTAGCAAGGTCTGTCACAATTATCAAGTTTGCATCATTTCTAGCCATTGTTCCATTAGATATGGGAAAAACTGAATCTGACAACTCAATATCAGCTTCTGCTGAATAGGACTTCTTCAAGGAACTCAAACCAAGAACTTTTTGAGTTTCAATGGAAAAACATTGTTTGCTTCCCGAAAGTACATTGTGATATTATATTTTTCTCATAGATAAAATAACCCATATTCAAACATAAAGGATGTACCGTTCTTACCCTCTATATTGCTACTATTTGTGCTATACGAAGATATTTAACTTTCAATCGAAAAAGAAGGTTCAAGAATAGAAACCAGACTAGGTTGTTGACAATCAAACAACTGTCTGGCATCAGCACAATTGCTGCTACACTCATCTATCTCATCAATTCCCTGAACTTGCTGGATTCGAATCAATTAATCTCAGAAGAAATAGTGCTAAAGTATGTCACAATTAACTTCTGATCATAGAAAAACAAAGGAAGGAGAAGTAGAGTTGAGGGGACAAGTCAATTTCCATGCCAAGATGATCAAAAGAGTGCGTTTTTAGATTATTTCACATATTTGTAAAAATGACATTAAAAGTATGTTGCTGTGCTAACACCTCAATGCATTAAGCTACCAAGTCGACATAAGCATCTCAACACCAAGTAGCACCATACTCACCCTCTTATGATGGCTTGGCAGGAGGAAACATACTCCATGCTTGAGTTATCATAATCCTAAAATGAAAAATAAAGACAGAAAAACAAAATTACAATAATCCCGTTTTCAAGATTGCCATTAAGAAAACTAGACTAAGACACGAGGTTGTGCGGCCATGGGCAAGGTACAAGGCCCTGGACAAGCGCAACTCGTGATAGTTTGCGTACTGTGTTCGCATTATGTGCCAGTTTGCATACCGTGTGCACTGTATACCTGCTAGAAAGCCTTACTTTGGATAATGTGTGCATAGATTGCGTAGTGTGTTCCCACTAAAAACCCTCAGTTTACGTAGTGTGCCCACTAAAAATCCTCAGATTGCGTAGTGTGGTTACTAAAAATCCTTATTTTGAATAGTGTGTGTGCAGATTGCATAGTGTGTGCACAATGTGCCTGCTAAAGTCCTCAATTTGTGTAGTGTGTGCACAGTGTGCCCAATATAAAGCCTTAGTTTTCGTAGTGTGTGCGTAGTTTGTGTTACAGTCCTCTAGATTATCCCCAAAATCTAGAGGACCACGTGGCACCAAGACTTCTCTAAGTCAAGGTTAGCTTGATTTTCAAATTGCACTTCGCCCAAGAATGCACTGAGAACAACACAACGAGACCACATAATTCTTTCGTGAATCTTAATTCTCATTTAACAAGAATCATTTGTGCACTTTTATATGACAATAACTTAACTCGATGCTTATTCGCGACCAAGCACGCACACTAATTGCCTCAGAATCGACTGATATAGAAGCCCTTTTGATTAACCACACCATATGTCAAGATAACACAATGCATTCGACTCTTAAATTAGTGACACTTCTTCTTTCCACAAGACAAGATCCAAGCCCAACTTGATCCATAAGACATCATAGAAATGTCTTATCATTGACATCCATACACCCCACTTGCTCATGGACCCGCAACCTCTTTGCCATACTCGCTCACCAACATAATGTTACCGAACATCTTGTTTCTTACAAGAATGCGGCCCAACAAGCACAAGAGTTCTACCACAGAACTCAAACCATCTGAAGGTCATAACTCGTAATATAGCTTGCTTAATGATGCACAATGTTGCCTTCATTGTGCTTCTGACCATCATGGTAGCACACTAGCATAATGAAAGCTAACAATCCATCGAAGTGACTTAATGCCTTATGAAGCACACACACTTGCTTTCCGATCTTCATGCTAGCACACTAGCATAATCAAAGTAATAACCCATCAAAATGCCTCAATTCCTCATGAAGCACGCACACTTGCTCGAATGCCAAATGATAAGCCAATAACGAACCCGATAGAGAATCTAGGGTCAAACCTTCCGCCACAAAACAAGAGTGCAATATTAGTCTTTTTAGCACTACCAATAATGTCCATTAAGCTTCCCACATCATGGAGACTCTAGTCACCCATTTAGATGGTCTAGAACCGGTACACAAAGTTTTCTTGGGTTGATCACTTAGTGCGGACACATGCCACAACCGATTTGTCAACATGCACCACTGGGATAGTAGAGAGCTGACACCATATCGTCCCTCTCCAGAGTGCATTCACACATGAATACACAAGAAGCAAACTATTTGGGGCAAGGGAGCACCACCAAGAAGCATTCACAAGAATCTCGTTCAAGAAGCTTCTCGACACATAGAAGCTCCTCGATACCTAAGCTGCTCGACACCCAAGCAAGCAAGTCGACACCCAAGCAGCTCAACACTAGTGAGCGCCGAGCTCACCCCCCTTAAAGAGCCTTAAGTCATTTTGGCCTTTGCTAGGAGAAAACATCATTGACGCTTGAGCCATCATAATGGCCTTATAAATTAGCCTTTCACTAAAAGCTAATTCTGAATGCACGATTGCATTACTTATATTTTTATGATACACCATAAAAATTCCCATTATTTATTTATCACTTAAAACCATATTTATTAAAATGCCACTATGCCAACTCTAAGCAGCTAGACACTGTGCACTTATTTATAAAAGTGCCATTATGCCAGCTCTAAACATCTCGACACGTAGTAACTCGAAACTACGCACTTATTTACAAAAAAGCCATCGTGCCAACTCTAAACATCTTGAAACGTAGTAGCTCGACACTACGCACTTAATTACAAAACTGCCAGCATGCCAACTCTAGCACCTTGACACCTAGCATCTTGATGCCCAATATCTCAATGTTTATTACCTCGATGCACATACATTACGTGCACACCATGTAAGAACCATTCTCAATGGTGCGTACTGTGATAGTTTGCGTACTGTGTGCACATTGTGTGCTTAGTTTACCCACTAAAAAGCCTTAGTATGGATAGTGTGTGCACAGATTGAGTAGTGTGTGCGCAGTATGTTCTTACTAAAATCAACAGTTTGCGTAGTGTGCGCATTGTGCCCGCTTAAAACCCCTCGTTGCGTAGTGTGTACGCAGTTTGCATACCATGTACGCAGTGTACCCACCAAAAACCCTCAGTTTGGGTAGTGTGTGCGCAGATTGCATAACGTGTGCGAAATGTGCAGCTAAAAGTCCTTAGTTTGTGTAGTGTGCTCGCTAAAAAACCTTAGTTTACGTAGTGTGCCAGCTAAAAACCCCTAATTTGCATAGTGTGTGCACATTGTGTGCACAGTTTGTGTACCTTATGCACAGTGTACCCATTAAAAATCCTCAGTTAGGTTATGTGTGTGCGGATTATGTAGTGTGTTCTTGCAAAAATTCCTGAGTTTACGTAGCATGTGCATAGCTTGCCCCCTAAAAATCCACAATTTGAATAGTGTTTGCGAAGATTGCGCAGTGTGTGCTCAATGTACCTGTTAAAAGTCCTCATTTTACATATTGTGTGCACAGTGTGCCCAATATAAAACCTCAGTTTGTGTAGTGTGTGCGCAGTTTGCCTACTGTGTGCATAGTGCACCCATTAAAAAGCTTCAATTTGGATAGTGTGTGCACAGATTGCGTAATGTGTGCACAGTATGTTTTCACTAAAAGTCCTCAGTTTGCATACTGTGTGTGTAGTGTGAACACCAAAAAGCCTCAGTTCCCGTATTGTGTGTACCGTGTGCCCGCTAAAAATCCTCAAGTTTGCATAGTGTGTAACCACTAAAACCCCTTAATTTGCATAGTGTGTGCACATTGTGTTCCTACTAAAACCCCTCATAGTCGACTGAAATGGAAGCCCTCTTGATCAACCACACCATATGTCGAGATAACACAATGTATTTGACCTTTAAATAAAGGATGCTTGCTCTTTCCACAAGACAAGAGCTAAATACAACTTGATATATAAGACATCATAAAAATGTCTTATCATGGACATCCATGCACCTCACTTGCTCATGGACCCACAACCTCTTTGCCATACTCGCTCACCAACACAATGTCACCATCATATTGCTTGCAAGAATATGACCCAACAATCATAAGAGTTTTACCATAGAACTCAAACCATCCGAAGGTCATAACACACAGAATAGCTTAGTTAATGATGCACAATGTTTCCCTCATTGTGCTTCTGACCATCATGCTAGCACACTATCATAATCAAAGTTAACAGCCCATCGAAGTGCCTCAATGCCTCACGAAGCATGCACACTTGCTTTTCGATCTTCGTGCTAGCACACTAGCATAATCAAAACTAACAGTCCATCGAAGTGCCTCAATGCCTCATGATGCACTAATTACGCTCAAACTAATACGCGGTTATTGTGTATAGTTAAGGTGTCGATCCCACGAGGAAAAGTGAACTACAAAGGAAAAGTGTAAACCTTAACACGAACGATAAAGATCAAGTGAGAGAATATGAATTTTGATAGTAAAGTAATATGAGAAAATTGTGTAAATATAATGAAGAATATGATGGAGAGATAACAAGGTTCCAAGAATCCTCCCTAGGTTCGTTGCCTTATTCCAATATTGATTCAATTGTTTTTATCTCAATTGCTAGTTTCACATCCCAAACATGCAATCGATAAATATTCAATCAAAGCACATGTAAACCCTAATGTAATTGATATGAATTACTCTTTACTTTTGATTTAAGCACACATGACCTATCTATAGATTTATCAAGAAATGACAATATATCTTAATGACAATATTGTAGTAATGGACAAACCTAAAAAATAAATCTACCGGACTCAATCATATCCAACAATCTTGACATAAGAAGAGCATGACTAGACTTATATCGAGGAGAAAGATACAATCACTAGATTAAGAGAAAATCTTCTAATTAAATTAAAGAGTAAATCATAACAATGTTTTGAGAATAAATCCAAACTACAACTGAATCAATAATGGAAAATAAGAACGACTACACCTAGGGATTTATCCTTTCGCCTTGCTTGGAGATTAGTTGATCATGGGGCTCATGCTTGAACACTTTGATGGGGGAGAATGTGGCAGCCTTAATGATCTTTCCAACCTTGATGATTGTCCTTTTTCAAACCCTAAGTGATCTATTTATAATACAAAAGGTCTAAGAGTGTTTTCGGGTTTAAACTATCATTAAAACCCTAATTAAGTTGTGAACAAAGCATCGTGCTCGTGCCGCGGCTCATATTAATCCAGGTCACGGCTCAGAATTTTAGGTTTTCTTCTTGCTTCTGGAGGCCGCGGCCCAGATTGATCCAGGCAGCGGCTCAGACTGCTGTTGTATGATTATTTACTTAAATAAATATGTAAATAACCGTATAGTTTTACTTGCAAGTGCACAAGGTCAACAGTAGCATAGTGTGCGAATGCAAGATTATCTCCACAGGGATTGGTAGATTTCGCTTTAGAATTAGTTTCGTAACAATAAAATAAAAACAAGAGAAATAAATATTGAATTTGAAATAATAAAGATAAAGGCGTAGGGACTTGATATCCACCACTAATCAGGCTATCCCAATAAAACAATATGCCAGTGCTCTACTCATACTATGAATGCCTACTGATTGTCAACCTAAGGGCTTGGTCCACTCCTTAGGCTATGAATTTCCCTAAGAAACGAGTTAGGCATGATGTATACTCTAACTCTTTTCTCTCTTAAGGGATTTAGCATGGTGTATACTGAGTTGTTCCTTGAGAGAGCATAAGGTCTGTGGAAATCGACAACCACACGAGGCCTAGGGTTTGGTCCACTCCCGGTTTCCCATGTTAATTAACCCAAGAATCCGGTGTGGATATCTTTTGTTACTATTGTTGAACCCAGGACTCGGTCATCCAAATTGATTCAACTAACTAATCTATACCACATGCATAAGTTGATCAGACACACACATATAAGGAATGTAAATAAAAAAAAGTATTAATCAAATTAAGCAACACAACATAAATATCGCAAAGGCACCAATACTAAATTATTGGTAAACATAATTAGGACTTCAACCAAGCCCTTACTAAAAGTTTAAGTACACATAATAAAAATAAAGGAAAGAAGAAACCCGAGAGAAGAGTCATCAATTCTCCTCCACAGTTTCCTTCTCCGATCTCCCCGAACAAAAACTAAACTAAAAGGAAGATAAGCTCCTCAAAAGGGAGATGATCCTCTTTCTATGTTTTACAAGGCTATTTATAAGGTTTAAGTAACCTTGGAAACCCTAGGAGTCTTAAAATAAAACCCTAATTTATTTCCAAAACAGGTTCTGCCATTTTAATCTTTCACTGATGCGTGTGCACTCGATCGCATCCTTGGTGCACTCGAGCGCAAGGTTGCACTCGAGCCTTCTTCTTCCGCGCTGGAGCGCTGGTGTGCTTGATCGCAGCTCCCTTGCGCTCGATCACACTAAGCAACCGACAAATTTTCCAGATTTTCTCTTTTAAGCTCCAAAATGCTTCATTTTCTCCAAAAACCTATAAAAACCCATAAAACATAGAAAAGAAGTAAAATAGCATAAAATACGCATACTAAGGGCTTAATAAATATAAATTAAGGGGCTTAAATATGAATATTTAATCTCCTATCAACTGCCAGGCCGCGGCTCAGCCTGGTCCAGGCTGCAGCGCACATTGGTGTATTCCTTGCTATTTTGGGCTTGGTTCTAGAGGCCGAGGCTTAGACTTTTCAGGCCGTAGTGTGGAACACTAAAGACTTGTTTTCTCTTCATTTTGTCCTTTCGCAACCATGCCTTCACACTGATGTGCACTGAAGCATTGTGCTTTAAGCTATGATGGCTTTCCATCTCTTTTGGACTCAAAGTACCTGTAAATGCACCGAAATAGATCAGTAATCCAAGAATATCACTTTAGAGTGTAATTCAAACCTAGATCAATCCTAAAGATGCTAACAAATAAGTACTGTTAAGATGCATTTTATGACTCTCATCATAACCCCTAACTAGCTTATTGTCCCTAGCAATTCAAGCGAAAACAAGACAATATGAAATGAATTCTGTGGTAGGAATCAAAACAAAGTAAAGCAATGTTAGTGTTAAACCAAAAGTAATTCACTTTTTGAAAAATCGCAAATAACACACAACACATAGAATCATTAAATATCACCCAAGTCCAAAAGTAATTCAAGTATCAATCTTAAAATTGTTATCGACTCTTAACATCCATCTTACCACAATCCATTAATCCGAACACCAGGATGATTTTATGCACAAAAATCATGAATACAAGTCTTGGCATTTAAAATATATTAATTTACATGACATCAATCATAAAAACAAGCTCCATAGGCTCACTTTTCAAATCACTCTCCACTATTGTAGAAAAATCACACTACCTTGGATCAATAGGTCTTTAACAAGCTTGTAACGTTAAGCTAAGGTAAAGGTTAAGAAAGAACGGGAGGGATTCAACAAGTAAAAAAATTCAATCTCTTAATTTTAAGCACAACCATTTTAAGCACTGGATAACCTTACTTCAACACCTAACTCTTTCAACCATTTTTCGAGCCTTTCTCTCAATAAATCACCACTTTTTTTTTCTTTCTTTTCTTCTTTCTTTTCCATAATTCACTTCTTTTTTATTTTGGCATAAGACCATTCACCTCTTTTTTTCATTTTTTTCCTTTTCTTTTCCTTTCCACAACCCCCAACTTATCTCCTTTAATATACTTGGGTTATGGTAGTAATATATATATATATTTTTTCATATTTCCATCCTTATTCCTCTTAAGTGCTTCTCAACAAATGTGTATAACTAAGTTCTTTTAAAAGAAAGGTAAGGATAAAATATTTTTTAGGCTCATAAAGGTAAGTAAATGGGTTATCGAAAGAAGCAAGGCTCAATTTTTTTTTCAAGAAAAAGGCTCAAACAGGTGACTAGCGATAAATATAGCAAAGATAAGTTTGAAAGGCTCAAACGGTCCAAAAATGGCCTATATCATATCCTAAGTAATGTGCATTATAGGAATTTGCCTTAAGTGATTATCAAATAAGTTCTAGAGCTTGTCGAGGCCACAAAAGTATTCACAAAACAATCGCACATAAAACTTCTCTAAATGTTTTGGACTAATCATGCATTCTTACCGCAAACCAAAGTCTTAAACCAAATGAAGATTGACACTTAAATTATTCTCAAACTGAAGCAGGATTTAACTTCTCCTAAACGCTATATGCTATCTCAATTAGGCTCATATCATTGACATGTGAATTAACTCCAAGACTAACACAAAGCATGCTAAAAACAAACAGAAAGGGAAAATGACATCAAAATGTCACCAAACAGTTCAATGAAAAAAAAAGAAATACGTTTCCTTCACCCCCAACTTAAAAATTGCATTGATCTCAATGTGAAAGAAAAAGTAAAGGAAACTCCCTTTGTAACCAAAAGTGCATAGAGACTGAAAATTGTGCACCACCATGTGAATTGCATGCTGTTCTTCTTGTTGAAATTTCGAGCTATAACATAGAACAAAACAAACAAAAAGAAAGCAACTACGGTGTAACATTATGATTCCCACCGTATGTTAGGTTAACACATGAAATGGAAATAAATAACTAAAAATGAAAATAAAGTATGAAAAATAGAATAACGAAAAGGAATACACAATAAATTTTAGTACAGTCATAAAAAAAATAAAAAATAAAATAAAAGGAGACAAACAAGATAGAACCCACAACTAATCCTCTATGTCTTCATCCTCCTCTTCATTCTCTGCATTCTCTTCACCTTCCTCTGGAGCTGGATTAAAAGATGAACCCGAATAGGGTGGCAAAGTGGGAAAGTGATCCATGTCGCAACCAGTGGCAGAGGCAAGGTGTTTGTACATCAGACCAAAAGAAGAGTATACCCCTGCTTGATAATTGGCTTGCCTAGCCAAGAATCATTCTTGACGATCAAACCTATCATACAAGAGTTTCTGATGCTTGTCAAAACGAATCTCTAAACGCTCAAGGCGTTATGCAACAGTGAAATACCTAGAGGGAGGAGGGGGGCAGCAATCGCTGCTCTCTCTCTCTCGGGGCTGGTGGCCTTGAGGCTTTAATCAGATTGAGCATGCCATCATCGATGGGCTTCTTGGGTTGCTAGGCCTCCTCACCAGGACTATACTGGACTCCGACTAGGATGCATAATTGGGTAATTAATGAAGGAAAGTACAATCCGAGCTTTTGTCTCATAGTATGTATAATAGAATTAAATATGATTTGGCCCACATCAATTGTCATGCCCATCAAAATGGCATAAATCAGAATAGCTCTCTCAACAGTAAGGTCACTATAGTGCGTAGCAGGCGTCAACCTCTGACATACAAAATATTGCCAAGCTCGAGCATTGACAGTCAGAGAAGTACTGGGCAAGGTTTTAGGGGTATCACCCGTCATTTTCCATGTTGTGCCCGGAATACAGAGAGTATTGAAAATTTCTTCATAATCAATATTAGATGCATATGCAATATACTCACTGTTTTCTATGTTAGGTAGCCCATAGAATCTATTGATAGATGTGCTGCTAAAAGAAAATGTTTTTCCTCTCACTATCATATTACCATTCCTATGTTCTTTTGCATTAGTATAGAATTCTCTAACCACATTTGTAAAGGAATAAGATGGTTGTCTTGCAAATGTACCCCAATTCCTATCAATAATCATTCTAAACAAGGTTGGGTTTTGATAAGTGCTTAAATAGTCATATTTAAGCCCCTTAATTTGCACGTGTTAGGCTCTTTATTTATCTATTTTAGTAGATTCTATTTCATTTTCGTGTTTTATGTGTTTTTCATAGGGCTCGGGCAAAAAGATGACATTTTGGAGCTTTAAGGGATGAAAAGTAAAGTTTTGCAAATCCAGCAAGGTGCGCTCCCTTGTGATCGAGCGCACACTTAGAAGGCTCAAGCGCACATCTGCACTTGAGCGCAACCCACATACACTCGAATGCACACACTCTAGAGGCAGCAGAGGCAGATATGGAAAGGAGTCTTCGGACCTCAAATAGGAAATTAGGGTTTCGGGGCACCCTTAGAGCCCTATATATAGCCTTGTAAAACACAAAAACCATACCTTTTGTTTGAGACTTGAAGTTTCAAGCTTAGGAGAGGAATTGACGACTCGTCTCTCGAGTCTTCTTTGGGCTTTATTTTTTTTATTTTTGTTTTATTATGGTTATGATATTTAGTTTAACTAGCATGTGTAACTAAACTCTTATAGGGCTCGATTGAAGCCTTAGTTATGCTTTTCCACATATATATTCATTGATTACGTTTGCCTATAGCCATGTTATAATGCTTAACTTGATTAATACCTATTTGTATTTAAATTCCTCATATGTATGTGTCTGATCAACTTATGTATGTGGTATGGATTAGTTAGTTGAATCAATTTGGATGACTGAGTCCTGGGTTCAATAAAAGTAACAAAAGATATCCACACCGAATTCTTAGGTTAATCAACATGGGAAACTGGGAGCGGACCAAGCCCTAGGTCCCATGTGGTTGCCGATCTCCACAGCCCTTATGCTCTCTTAAGGAACAACTCAGTATATACCCATGCTGAATCCCTTAAGAAAGAAAAAAGTTAGAGTATACACCATGCCTAACTCATTGCATAGGGAGATCAATAGCCTAAGGTGTGGGCCAAGCCCTTAGGTTGGCAACCATAAATATTCACAATAAGGCTAGAGCATTGGCACCTTACTTAGTGGGAAAATGTAATTAGTGGTGGATACCACAGCCCTATGTCCTTATTATTATTAACTCACACCTCACATTTATTTCTTTTTTTACTTTAGGAAACTAATTCTAAATCAAAATTCACCAATCCTTGTGGAAATGATCTCGCACTTGCACACTATGCTACCATTGACCTTGTGCACTTGCAAGTAAAACAAGTACGATTATTTACTTATTTATTTAGGTAGATAAATGCACAACAAGTTTTTGGCGCCGTTGCCGGGGATTGCGCTTAAATTTATTTTTAGAATTACTTTTTCATTTAATCATTATTTCCTTTTCATTATATTTATAGTTTGTCATAAATCTCAAAAATTTTAAGTTTTTGTTTTCGTCTTATTTTTATTTTACAACCCTAATCGAATTCTTTTTGTTTTCTGTTTCAGGCACTCCAGGTGAGCTCTCTGTGCCACTTGCTATCAAGTGCAATTGGGGCAGTGAGTTACCTGAGCAACAGTGTTTGACTGTTGCACTTAAGTGACTGTCATCGATTCATGCACAGGCTTCGATCCAAGCAGCCATCGTTCTTCCCCCTCGATACCGAGCTTGAGCGAATGATCTGACAAAGACTTAGAGATAACTCGGAAGAGGTAGAAGAAGGAATTGAGGAAGAAGTACCAATGGCAGAACATATCGACAATCAGCAACCACCTAAGCGGAGGCCGATGAAACAATCCTTCATCCCACAGAATCTCGATCAACCATCATGCATTGTGTATCAACCTGAGGTGGAAAGAAACTACTACATATCTCCGCAGATACTCAATGCACTGACTCACTTTAGGGGTACACCTAATGAGGACCCATACTTGCACCTCCGAGAGTTCTTCGATCTTTGCAAATTCTAGCACATCCGAGGCTTAGACCAAGAAGGAATAAGGTTAATTCTTTTCCCTTTTTCTTCAAAAGATAATGCTAAACTATGGTATACTTCTTTGCCTACAGTTTCTATCCACACATGGTAGGAGTTGGCTAGCAAATTCTTAAGGAAGTTTTTCCCAGCCCAAAAGACGAGGCAAATGAGAAAGGAAATTCAGTTTTTCCAACAAAAGGATAGAGATCTGTTTTTTGAGGCCTAGGGACACTTCAACGAGCTGCTACTCAAATTCCCACACCACAACCTACCTCAAGATGAACTGGTACAAGCTTTCTATGAAGGTTTGAGTGATACTAACAAAAATATTGTGGATTCAGGTTGTGGAGGAGTGCTGATGGAGAAAAGTAGCGAAGAAGCGATGGAACTCTTCGAAACCCTAAATAAACACACTCAGCAGTTCTCTTCTCGAGGAAGACATGTAACCAAAAGTAAGGGTATGTATGAGGTAAATTTAAATGAAGGATCGTCTACTCAAATAGTTGCTATGGAGAGGAAACTAGACCTGTTGGTTAAAGCCATGGCTACTAAGAATGCCTCACCTAACCCACCAGCTACACCACTCCAAGTATGTGCTATTTGTTCCCAATTTGATCATAACACTAATGTGTGTCCTTTGTATTTATCTGCAGATCATGAGCAAGCAAACTTTGTGGGACCAAACAACTATTCGCCAAAGAACAATCCTTATGCAAACATATACAACCCTGGATGGCGGAATCACCCGAATTTTTATTGGAACAATAATTAGAACAGTCAAGGGCAGCAAAGAAACTTCCAACTAGCAACCCACTCAGCTTCGGAGACAAAGAAAAGTGACCTCAAAAGTCTTATGAGGCAATTGGCAACTCAGCAGCAACAACTAATGACTTCACATGAACAATTCATAGAAGAAACAAGGCAATTTCAGACTGAGATGAGACAAATCTCTGCAAAACATGATCAAGCCATTCAAGGATTAGAGGTACAAATGGGGTAATTGGCTAAGGAACTAAGCAATAGAAAACAAGGTGAGCTTCCCGCCCAACCAATACCTAATCCAAGAGGACATCAACAATTGAATGTTGTGACAACCCTGAAAAGTGGAAAGATTATAGGCATCGAAGAGCCTGCACGAGCATCTCCAACCAAAGCATCAACCTCTAAGGTAAGTGAGATAGAAAAGGTAAATACACCTCCACCCTTCCTTCAAAAGTTAGTAAAGTGTATAAAAGAGACTAAACTGAGTGACATTTTCGAAACTTTGAAAAAGGTGGAAATAAACATTCCTTTATTATATGCAATTAAACAAATTCTTGCGTATGCTAAGTCTTTAAAAGATTGTTGCACTAACAAAAGGAAGTTTTAGGAACATGAGATAGTAGCCCTGACTGAAGAGGTAAATGCTGTGCTATTAAGAAAATTACCACCAAAACTAAAAGATCCGGGTAGTTTTACCATTCCTTGCAGGCTAGGTGACCAGCTATTCAAGCATGCACTATTGGATCTAGGAGCGAGTGTCAATCTGCTGCCATACAGTGTATTCGAGACCCTAGGGTTGGGGGAGCTTCAACCAACCTCTATCACTTTGCAATTGGCCGACAGAAGCATCAAACGACCGAGAGGTATCCTCGATGATGTTTTGGTAAGAGTAGGTAAATTTATTTTACCTGCTAATTTTATTGTCTTAGATATGGAAGAATGTCAGATGCCATTGCCACTCCTCATCATCCTAGGAAGACCATTTATGATCACAGCCGACACAAATATTAGTGTAAAAAGGGGCATTGTCACTATGAAAGTAAATGATGAGAAGATGGAATTCAAAATATTTAATACCTTAGAATCAACAAAAAATGATAATGAATACTCTAATATAAGCTTATTGCAAGGTATTGTTGAGAAAGGTTCTCAGGTCCATCACACTGCTCTATTTGAGACCATCCCCACCCATGGTGATGCAAGATTGGACATTAAGCCAACAGATGACAATGTGATTAAAGACCTCGATAGAACTGTGCACCCCGCCAAGAACACACCAAGGCCTGCAAGTAAGTATAACCCTCAAGTTGAAAATCCTGAACCTACTAATACTATTTTTCCCCATTTTATTGACTAGGCACCAAAATTAGAGAGGCAGCAGTTGCCAAGGGCACTTAAACCACCTAATGTGGGCTCTAAGTGTCACCTTCAAAGAAAGTAGCACTAAAGCCACTATAGAGAGCTCTTGAGCAATCTCCACTTGCATAACATATAGCTCAAGCACCTCTATCGAGGTTAGTGGTACTGAAGCCACTAAAGTACGTTAAGGTTAATGTTGTATTGTTCTTACTTTATCATGCCAGACTTGGTAAGTTGTTATTTTGTCCATACATGCTGCCTTGCGCTCGAGCGCACCATTCAGCATGCTCGAGCGCACATCCACTACGCTCATCATGAACAAGCACACTTGCGTATAAGTGCAATCGAGTGCATTTTGCTATACACTCGAGTGCACTCGAGGCAGAGAAGGCACGTGAGGGCTTTTATTCACAGTTCACTCACAAATTCATTTTTCTTACCTTACACTCCAGCGCACTTCTTATTTCCATTAATCGCACTTACCTTCGCCCAACTCAAAATCTACTTCTAAACCTCCCTCTCACCTTTGGCACCTCACACCACCATTACCCCACTACCATAAACGAACACCACCACCAGCACAACAAAATCTAATTCTCCTTCTCACTGCATAACCATTGTCGTCCTTAGGATACAAGGTATACCCATATTTTTATTTCTAAATATTTATACACCATCACGCACGGTTCTTGATTGACGAAATCATTCTACTATTATTTACCTTGTGTTATGGTTGTTTTTGATTGAGAATATTTCATATTTGTAAGGGGTTAGGATCGAGTTCGTGGGTTATGTTTTTCTACAGCTTCGAGTGTTTGGTGCACATCAACTGTTTGACAAATTATTTGACTCAGTGCGCTCGAGCGCTAGTACTTTGTGATCGAGTGCACCATCAACTGTGATCGAGCGCAATCACACCAGAAGCTACACTGTTTTTCTACAAACACATGGCCTTTACCTCCCTAGTTTCCAGTAGCCGCCACTAGGCCTCTCGGCCCAGTTTCAAACAGCGTGAAATACTGTTCGAGACTACATTTAACATAGATGAGAACTTCAAAAGCTTGGATACCATAAGATAGGCGGTCCAAGAGTTCAAGAACCAGGGTCTCAAGCGGCTGTTCAAGTCGGTCTGTTCGACGACATACACCCGATTCGTGGTCAGCTTTTACGAGACCCTGACCTATGACTGCACCAGACTAGAGATTCTATCATCCTTAGTCCAGGGCAGGTTCATCGAGCTAACCACTGTCGACATCGTCGGTTCCCTCCATTGCAGTGATGAGTCCCTTTCAGAGGACAACAATATGGAGGAGTAGCCAGACCCATTTTCTCTGCCACACATCATCGATGACATATTTGCGGGCCAGTATGCGGACCAGCACAACAATGCGAGGAGTCAATCAAGGTTGCCTCCCCATTTATGGTTGGTCGATTCTGTCCTCCAGCGTAACGTGTGTCTTTTGGGGCATAAGACACAGAGGAGGGATCAGTTCCTGCAGGCTCTCTATACCTTTCACCAGGGTCACTGGTACTCTATTCTAGCAGTCATATGGAGTTAGATACACAAGTTCTGGGACAGTGTACATAGCTGTCAGACCACCACGACTAATGCATGGGGACTCCTGTTCCCCTTCTTGCTCAGCTATATATTCAAGAAGAAGGGGATTAGAGGCTCCTCTATAGATGGGCCAGTTAGCGATCATCCATTTTTTGGGAGAGCCTAGTGGTGTCTCAGCCAGTCCCACATACCTCGAGGACCCCGGGCACTGATTCCTATTGCTGAGCTTATGGCAGAAGATCCTATGGATACCGAGCGCCCGACAGTGAGCCCTTTGAGGGAAGAGGACCATCTGGACATGAGACCCACTGAGTCCCAACACTTTCTCGCTGAGTTGTCCTCTTTTCAAGGTGAGGTATCTACAGCTACATCACTAGTGCACCAACGTATAGATGGTTTGGAGGCACAGTTTACACGGCAAGAGGCGATGCTACAGGCCATCCTTGATCACATACCTCTGGTACCCTGTACCTCTTCGACTGCACCACCCGATGATCAGCAGTGAGAGGATACTCCGTCTGGCTGAAGACATAAAACTTAGCTCTCATGGGAGGCACCCCAAAGCATATCCTTTTCATTATAGTATTTTTCTTTAATTTATGTTTATATGTACATGTTTATTATCCATATTTCTTGTTTTTCGGCACAACATTTATTTTCCTTTGTCAGGAACTTAGTACGTGCATCCAATTCAAGTTTGGGGGCGTGTCCGAGCAATACAAACAATCTAGTTCTCCATCTCCTAGGTCAGATCTTTCCATGCCACACACACATTGAGGACAATGTGTATATTAAGTTTAGGGTAGTGGGAGACACATGCACACACTTGAAAAACATGCACACACTAGGTTCCAGTTTTTTTATTTTTATTTTTAGAAAAGATAAATGCAGGTTCATTTTGTGATAAAAATATTGGTTGATTAAAAATATAATAAAACTTCATTAGTAAGCTTAAAATCTAGAACATATAGTCTTTTAAATAGGAATTTTAAAAGTTTAGTTACCTACTTCAAGGCACTTAAGAATTCACGAGTTTGATCCCGATCTAACATGAGCACATTAGCACGCATTTGTGTGGGGTCTGACATATAATTCTTATGTATATGTTTCCATGACCTAACTGTAATCGGATAACTTGTTAAAAGAACACTTTGGCATAAGAAAAATAAAGAAAAATGTCCATCATGCAAAAGGAGAATAAAAAGCTTCTAATGATTATTAAAAACTTTCCACTGAATAACTGGACCTCTTGCCTCAGTAAGCAGTGAGTGCTCACGTCAAAAGGTGAGAATTAAGCATTTAATGATCATAATAAAAAATTTCCACTGAGTAATTGGGCCTCTTGCCTCAGTAAGCAGTGAGTGTTCACGTCAAAAGGTGAAAATTTCACTTAGAAGCATTAAGACCTGTTAGTTTCGTAGCCTTTTTGACTCAAGTTAGTAAGTCCTTAGGGGTGTCTTTACACCTAATGCCCTAAAACCATCTGGTTTGGGAGTCATTGGCTAAACACTCATTACAAGGGTCAATTAGAAAGCTTAATAGAACTTAATATGGAAAAAATCTCATGATAAAAGTAAAAAAGAAAAGAAGCAAGCATTATACCATTTTTGTTCTTTTTTATAAGAAATTCGATGAAGGTTTGGGCACCAAAATACTATACATCAAAATTATTTGGAAGCCCTATCTTATATGTGCTAACTCATCACACACAAATCAAACTTGCAATGACTTAAGCCACCCTTAGGTACGTAACATGAGCTTTTAAATACCCTTATTCAATATAAAAATGTGTTTTTATTATAAGCTTACTCATGAATGGTCATCATAGTTTTATGTACAACCCAAATTTTTGGATATCATGAAAAATGTATTAATCTTTAAATTTTGTTTTGACATAGTCTTTTCGTTTTGTATTGCTATGGGACTAGCAATATGTAAGTTTGGGGTGTGATAAGTGCTTAAATAGTCATATTTAAGCCCCTTAATTTACGTATAATAGGCTCTTTATTTATCTATTTTAGTAGATTCTATTTCATTTTCGTGTTTTATGTGTTTTTCACAGGGCTCGGGCAAAAAGATGGCATTTTGAAGATTTAAGGGATGAAAAGTAAAGTTCTGCAAATCCAGCAAGGTGCGCTCGAGCGCACCTCCCTTGTGATCGAGCGCACAGCACACGAGCACACACTTAGAAGACTCAAGTGCACATCTGTACTTGAGCGCAGCCCACATACGCTCGAGTGCACACACTCCAGAGGCAGCAGAGCCAGATATGAAAAGGAGTCTACAGACCTCAAATAGGAAATTAGGGTTTCGAGGCACCCTTAGAGCCCTATATATAGCCTTGTAAAACAAAAAAACCATACCTTTTGTTTGAGACTTGAAGTTGCAAGCTTAGGAGAGGAATTGACGACTCGTCTCCCGAATCTTCTTTGGGTTTTATTTTTCTGTTTTTGTTTTATTATGGTTATGATGTTTAGTTTAACTAGCATGTGTAACTAAACTATTATAGGGCTCGATTAAAGCCCTAGTTATGCTTTTTCACATATATATTCATTGATTACCTTTGCCTATAGCCATGTTATAATGCTTAACTTGATTAATCCTGTTTGTATTTAAATTCCTCATATGTATATGTCTGATCAACTTATGCATGTGGTATTGATTGGTTAGTTGAATCAATTTGGATGACCGAGTCCTGAGTTCAACAAAAGTAACAAAAGATATCCACACTGGATTCTTGGGTTAATCAACATGGAAAACCGGGAGCGGACTAAGCTCTAGGTCCCGTGTGGTTGCCAATCTCCACAGCCCTTATGCTCTTTTAAGGAACAACTTAGTATACACCCATGCTGAATCCCTTAAGAGAGAAAAAAGTTAAAGTATACACCATGCCTAACTCGTTGTTTAGGGAGATCAATAGCCTAAGGTGTGGATCAAGCCCTTAGGTTGGCAACCATTAGGTATTCATAATAAGGCTAGAGAATTTGCACCTTACTTAGTGGGAAAGTGTAATTAGTGGTGGATATCATAGCCCTATGTCCTTATTATTATTAACTCACACCTCACATTTATTTCTCTTTTTATTTTGAGAAACTAATTCTTAATTGAATTTCACCAATCCCTATGGAAATGATCTCGCACTTGCACACTATGCTACCATTGACCTTGTGGATTTGCAAGTAAAACAAGTACGATTATTTACTTATTTATTTAGGTAGATAAATGCACAACAGGTTTCCTCTCTCTATGATAGTGAATCCTCTATCAGGAATGGGTTTCCTAGCATTTATCAAGCTAACATATCTCTCACTAGCCTTAAAACTAACAAACTTGCTCTCATCAAACTCTTGAGGTTGTTTCCCCCTTGGTATCTTAGTCTTAGGGGCCATTTGAATCAAATGTATAGAACAACATAACTAATTCAAAATTGACCACCCAAATAGCATAAATTCACAACAAAGAGAAGAAATTGATCTTACTTGATGCCCAAAGTTGGAGAGAAGAAAGAGTTCCCACCAACTTGAAATCTTCTTCAAAAACCAAAAATCTTCTTAGAACCAAGCTTTTTGGAGAAATTTTCAGCAAAATCTGCAATATTAGTGCTAAATCCTTCAAAAAATGGTGATAGAAGCAAGAAATAGTGAGAAAAATGACTGGGTGAGTGAGGGTTTGAAGAGAGGATGAGAGAGAAATGAGTGTGCTACTGTGTTCTCAAAGTAGAAATGAAGAAGATAGTGCAGATTTGGGGTTTTAAAATGGCCAGTTAACGGGTTGACAGAACAGGTGGCACCGCGGCTTGGCTAAAGGGGTGCCGCGGCTTGGAGATCTAGGGGGCAATTTGAGTGTTTCTGTGGGGCACGGCGCGCTAAATGGGTGGACTACTGGGCGAGGCTCACACAGAGTGGGCCTAGGGGTGGACTGGGCCTACTTCTGGTTCTAAACAAAACACCTTGTTCTTGTAAAATAATATAAAATAAAATAAACATGAAAATAAAATTAATAAAAAAATAACCCTTAAACTAAGAATTAGATTAAATCAAACTAAAAACTAAAAATTGAAATTGAAATAAACTTAATTAAAAACAAAACAAACAAAAAATAAATAAAAATAAATAAAAACATACCTGTGTGGTGTGGTCAAGGTGAATAGACTGGATCCATAAGTGGAATGCCTTCCACTTCCGGATCTTACCTATCGATTAAGATTTTAAGGCGTTGACCATTTACTTTAAAGATCCGACCATCTCTAGTATCCTCTATTTCTACCACCCCATTGGTAAAAACATTCTTTACTACAAAAGGGCTGGTCCACCTCGACCGAAGTTTTCCTGGGTGCTTATGGAGCCTAGAATCGTATAAGAACACCCGATCATCAGGCTTAAATGTTTTCCTCAAAATATTTTTATCATGAAACACTTTCATTTTAGCCTTATAGATTCTAGAGTTCTCATAAGCATAATTTCTCAACTCATCTAACTTGGTCAACTGAAATTTCCTAAGCTTACCCGTTTCTCCTATGTCAAAGTTGAAATGCTTAATGACCCAATAATCTCGATGCTCGAGCTCTACAGGTAAATGGAAAGGCTTTCCAAAAACAAACCTATAAGGTGACATACCTAAGGGAGTTTTGAAAGCTATACGGTAGGCCCATAGCGCATTAACTAGTCTCAAAGACCAATCCTTGCGATCTGGGTTGATATTTTTTTATAAAATTTGTTTAATTTCCCTGTTTGCAAGTTCTACCTGTCCACTTTTCTAAGGGTGATAGGCAGTAGAGATCTTATGTAACACCCCATATTTTCTCAACAAAGCTTTAAAAGAACGGTTGCAAAAATGCGTACCCTGATCATTAATAATAGCACGTGGTGTACCAAATCGAGATAACACATTTTCTTTGAGAAATTTAATTACCATTCTATTATCATTGCTTCGACAAGCTGCTGCCTCTACCCATTTTGACACATAATCTATTGCCACAATGATATATTGATAACCGAAAGAAGGAGGAAATGGTCCCATAAAATCAATGCCCCAACAATCAAAGATTTCAATCACTAAAATTGGGTTTAAGGGCATCATACGAGACACAACTCCTAACTTCTGACACTTTTCACATGAGCGACAATAGGTATTTGCATCTTTAAACAAGGTGGGCCAATAAAATCCACACTGCAGAATTTTTGCAGCGGTTTTTTTCATTGAAAAGTGGCCCTCACAAGCTTAGGAGTGACAAAATTTCAAGACACTGGCAATCTCTTCATTAGGGATGCAATGCTTTAAAATTTGGTCAGGGCAGTACTTGAAAAGACAAGGGTCATCACAATAAAAATTATGTACCTCATTCAAAAACTTCCTCTTGTCTTGAGTGCTACAATCCATTGGTATCTCATCGGTAGCCAAATAATTCACGATATGAGCAAACCATGGTAGAGAAGTAATAGAGAGTAAATGCTCATCGAGAAAGTCATCATTGATTGGCATGTCGTCAGAGGTGTCCTCAAATGTGAGCCTCGAGAGATGGTCAGCCACTACGTTCTCTACTCCTTTCTTGTCTTTGATGGTGATGTCAAATTCTTGCATGAGCAAGATCCACCGTATTAGTCATGCCTTAGCAGCCTTCTTTGTAAGAAGGTACTTAAGGGCTGCATAATCTGTGAAGATAAGAATAGAAGAACCAATTAAATAAGCACGAAACTTGTCCAAAGCAAATACTACAACTAGCAATTCTTTTTCAGTGGTGGAGTAATTCATTTGAGCACTATTTAGGGTTTTACTAGCATAGTAAATGACAAAAGGTTTCCCCTCTCTTCGATGTCCAAGAACAGCACCTACAGTAAAGTCACTGGCATCACACATGATCTCAAAAGGTAAAGTCCAATAAGGTGACTGTATTATGGGTGCTAAATTAAGCTCGCCAATCAGCATTTTAAAGGCCTTTTGAAAAGATTGTATCCACTCAAATGGGGCATCTTTAACTAGGAGGGCACATAGTGGTCTAGATATGTTGGAAAAATTCTATATGAACCTCCTATAAAAACTAGCATGACCAAGAAAGGATCTCACATCCTTTACTGTCTTAGATGTAGGCAACTTAGAAATTAATTCAATCTTAGATTGATCAACCTCTATCCCCTTAGATGAAACAATATGCCCTAAGATAATACCTGAAGGTACCATGAAATGACATTTTTCCCAATTTAAAACTAATTCCTTCTCCTCACAATGAATCAATACTCTTTCTAAATTCAATAAGCATGCATCAAATGAAGATCCAAAAACAATCAAGTCCTCCATAAAAACTTTCATGCAATTTTCAACTATATCACTAAAAATGCTCATCATACAACGTTGAAAAGTAGCAGGTGCATTACACAATCCAAATGGCATTCTACGAAAAGCATAAGTACCAAAGGGACAGGTGAAAGTGGTTTTATCCTGGCATTCTAATGCAATTTCAATTTGATAATAACCAGAATAACCATCTAAGAAATAATAAAAAGGATGACCAGCTACACACTCAAGAATCTGATCGTTAAAAGAGGGTGGGAAATGGTCTTTCCGAGTGGCAGCATTTAATTTTCTGTAATCAATGCACATTCGCCACTCGGTCACAAGTTTTTTAGGGACTAACTCTCCTAGGTCATTCTTTACCACAGTGACACTGGACTTTTTAGGAATGACTTGTGTAGGGCTTACCTATTTACTATCAGCTATGGGATATATAATTCCCACATCTAATAGTTTCAACACTTCATTTTTCACCACTTCTTTCAAGTGGGGTTAAGCCTACGCTGGGGGTCTCTACGAGGGCTAGTTCTTTCATCCAAATTTATCTTATGAGAACATATCAGGGGACTAATACCTTTTAAATCAGCCATGCTCCAACCTAAGGCTGATTTATGTTCATTTAAGGTCCGAATTAATTTCTCACCTTGAGACTCAGACAATTCAGACGAGACAATAACAGGAAAAATATCACTTGGATCGAGGAAGACATGCTTTAAACCCTTAGGGAGAGGCTTCAATTCAACTTTTGGTGCTTCCACTCTTAAGGGGATTGGTTTCTCGCTTTTTTCAGGCAACTCTTCAAACTTCTGTTGCCATGCTTGAGTGCCATAATCCTGAGATTTATAAAAAATAGAACAAATATCAATTACATCAGATTTATCATTAATATAATCAAACTCAAAATTAACAAGAAAATACTCAAGAGGACCAAAATCATGAGCTATAGAAACTCCCCTATCGACGAGTGACTCAATCATGTATAACTGGTGGTTCTCATCATCATCTTTTGGTTGTTTTGCAACATTGAAGATGTTCACCTCGAGTGTCATGTTTCCAAAGGATAGCTTCATAAGTCCATTCCTACAATTAATAAGAGCATTTATAGTGGCAAGGAAAGATCTACCCAAAATCAAAGGAATTTTAGAGGTAGTGTCAACAGCAGAGGTAGTATCAAGAATTAAGAAATCAACAGGATCATAAAATTTATCAATTTGAATTAGAACATCCCTTACCACGCCTTGGGGTACTTTGACTGGTCGGTCAGCCAATTGCAACACCACAGCGGTGGGCTTTATTTCTCCCAACCCCAGCTGTAAATAAATAGAAAATGGCATTAAATTCACACTAGCTCATAAATCTAGCAATGCTTGTCCAACCTCATGATTTCCAATGCTACATGCAATGTTTGGGTAGCCAGGATCCTTGTATTTTGGGGGGATTCTTTGCTCAATTAAAGCACTAACTTGCTCTATTAGGAACACTATTTTCTTTACATGGTGCTTCCTCTTAATTGTACACAAATCTTTGAGAACTTTTACATAAGTAGGAACTTGTTTAATCACATGCAAAAAAGGAAGATTAAGTTTTACTTGCCTTAGGTTCTCTAGGATTTCATTGTTTAGGTCCAAATTTTTCTTGTTTGAGGGAATGGTGCCTTAGTAGGGCTCTTGGTAACCTAAGGGTCCTTGGGCAGCTCGGCATCACTACTACCTTGACCCTTTTTCACATCCTCGAATTTGTTCATTGTTGGGATGTGTAATGACTTACCACTTCTTGTCACAATGGCATTCACCTCTTTCAGATTTGCTTATGCCATGTGTTGACCATGGGGTGTGGACTGAACTTAGAAAGGGAACTTGCCTCACTCATTCACACTCAAGGAGCCCATCAATTTGGACACTTGGCTCCTTATTTCTTTGTTCTCTTCAACAACTTGCGTAATTAACACTTCACATATTTTGTTTATCTTACCTTGTGCCTCAATAAAAGCATGCAAGTGTCTTCTAAAGAACTCCTAGAGGATGAGGGTGCATGATATGGTACAGGATATGATCTAGGGGGTTATACAAGCTGCTAATTTTCAGACTTCCAGCTGAAGTTGGGGTGATTACGCCACTCCGAATTATAGGTATTAGAGAAGGGTGCTAAAGGCTTCTTGTACATGCCTAAGGCATTACATTGTTCCTCATACATCCCTCTCATATCAAAAAATATGGGATACTCTTAGGCAGGATGACCTACCCCGCCACACACAAAACATGGTTCCAAAGATTCGGCATGATTAGCCACGTGTGTTGGCTTTGAGCCTTTAGTCTTTAACGCATCTAACTCCCTAGTGAGCATTTCAACCTTAGCCTTTAGGTTGTTTTCTTCCCTAAGATGGTAAATTCCACCACCACTCGGGTTTCCTATAGGTCGTGACCTATTTGTGCTTTCAGTAGCACTAGGTCCAGTCCAAGTGTGAGTTTTTTCAACAAGCTCATTGAGGTATTCTATGGCCTCATCAAGATATTTTTGTAAAAATTCACCATTACACATCATTTATACAAATTGGCGTTTTCTATATGTAAGTCCCTTGTAAAAATAGCTCACTAAGCGCCAATTCTCATACCCATGGTGAGGACACATACTCAATAACTCCTTAAATTTCTCTCAAGACTGATACAAAGTCTCATTGTCCTTTTGTGCAAAGGTGGAGATTTTCCTTTTTAAAGCATTGGTCTTATGTTGAGGGAAGTATTTATTAAAGAAGACCTGAGTCATCTCATTCCATGACCCAATAGATCGTGGTCTCAACGAGTATAGCCACCTCTTAGCTCTATCATTCAAAGCAAAAGAAAAGAACCTAAGTCTTACGATGTCATCAGTTGCATCTTGACTATGAAAAGTGGCAACTACTTCCTTAAACTCCCTAATGTGCACATATGGGTTTTTCCAAGCCATGAAACATAGGGAGTAACTGTATCATCCCTGTTTTAAAATCTTGTTGGCGAGTATTGGCTGGAAACATGATGCATGATGGTGTGGCTGTTCGGCTAGGATGCAAGTAATCCTTAAGTATCCTAGCAACATTCTCACTGGGGTTATCAACCATGTTAACAAAATCCTCTAAATTCTCATTTGGGGGTACACTATTGTTTGATCTAGGTGAGGTTTCAATAACTCTATTTCAGGTCCTTTAATGAATCTACCTCGCGAATCTCTCAGTCTAAGCATACACCAAATGAGTTAAAAGGGAAATAAATAAAACAGAATAATAAAAGAAAATCAGAAAATCAAAACTTAGAGAAAGGAACAATATTACCATCTTGTCTCAAAGTTGACAATCTTCCTTGTACTTAAGCGCATTTCCCCGACAACGGCGTCAAAATTTGATTACACTCAAACTAATACGCGGTTATTGTGTATAGTTAAGGTGTTGATCCCGTGAGGAAAAGCGAACTATAAAGGAAAAGTGTAAACCTTAACACAAACGATAAAGATCAAGTGCGAGAATCTAAATTTTGATTGTAAAGTAATATGAGAAAATTGTGTAAATATAATGAATAATATGATGGAGAGATAACAAGGTTCTGGGAATCCTCTCTAGGTTCATTACCTTATTCCAATCTTGATTCAATTGTTTTTATCTCAATTGCTAGTTTCACATCCCAAACAGGCAATCGATAAATATTCAATCAAAGCACATGTAAACCCTAATGTAATTGATATGAATTACTCTTTACTTTCGATTTAAGCATACATGACCTATCCTATAGATTTATCAAGAAACGAAAATATAACTTAATGACAATATTGCAGTAATGGACAAACCTAAAAGATAAATCTACCAGACTCAATCATATCCAACAATCTTGACATAAAAAGAGCATGACTAGACTTATATCAAGGAGAAAGATACAATCACCAGATTAAGAGAAAATCTTCTAATTAAATAAAAGAGTAAATCATAACAATGTTTTGACAATAAATCCAAACTACAACTGAATCAATAATGGAAAATAAGAACGACTACACCTAGGGATTCATCCATTCGCCTTGCTTGGAGATTAGTTGATCATGGGGCTCATGCTTGAACACTTTGATGGGGGAGAATGTGGCAGCCTTAATGATCTTTCCAGCCTTGATGATTGTCATTTTTCAAACCCTAAGTGATCTATTTATAATACAAAAGGTCCAAGGGTGTTTTCGGGTTTAAGCTATCATTAAAACCCTAATTAAGTTGCGACTCGAAAACAAAGCATCGCGCTCGTGCCGCGGCTCACATTAATCCAAGCCACGGCTCAGAATTTTGGGTTTTCTTCTTGCTTCTAGAGGCTACAGCCCAGATTGGTCCAGGCTGTGGCTTAGACTGCCAGGCCACGGCTTAGATTGCCAGGCCGTGGCTCAGCCTGGTCTAAGCCGCAACGCACACTGGTGTCTTCCTTGCTCTTTTGGGCTTGGTTCTGGAGGCCGAGGCTTAGACTTTTCAGGTCGTAGCACGAAATACTAAAGACTTGGTTTCTCTTCATTTTGTCCTTCTGCAACCATGCCTTCATCCTGATGTGCATTGAAGCATCGTGCTTTAAGCTATGATGGCTTTCCATCTCTTTTGGACTCAAAGTACCTGTAAATGCACCGAAATAGATCAACAATCCAAGAATATCACTTTATAGTTGTTAAGGTATAAAAGTGTAATTCAAACCTAGATCAACCCTAAAAATGCTAACAAATAAGTACTGTTAAGATGCATTTTATGACTCTCATCAAGCACACACACTTACTCACCCATTTAATGCCAAACGACAAGCTAATAACGAACTCGATGGTGAATCTAGGGTCAAACCCTCCGCTACAAAACAAGAGCGCAATATTGGTCTTTTCCGCATTACCAATACTTTCCATTAAGCTTCCTGCTTCATGAAGACTCTAGTTAACCATTTAGATGGTCTAGAACCCGCACACCAAGTTTCCTTAAGTGGCTCACTTAGTGCGCACACGTGCCACAACCGATGTGTTAATATGCACCACTGGGATGATGGATAACCGACACCATATAGTCCCTCTCCAAAATGCATTCACACAAGACTACGCAAGCAATATGTTGTTTAGGGCAAGGGAGCACTACCAAGCAATGTTCACAAAAATCTCGTTCAAGAAGCTACTCGACACCCAAGCAAGCAAGTCGAAACCCAAGCAGTTCGACACCAATGAGTACCGAGCTCTCCCCTCCTAAAGAGCCATAAGTTATTTTGTCCTTTGCTTGGAGAAAACATCGTTGATACTTGTGCCATCATAATGGCCTAATAAATTACCCTTTTTACCAAAAGCTAATTCTGAAAGCACCATTGCATTACTTATATTTTTATGATGCGCAATTAAAATTTTCATTATTTATTTCTCACTTAAAACCATTTTTAGTAAAATGCCACTGTGCTAACTCTAAGTAGCTCGATACATAGCAGCTAAACAATGCACACTTATTTATAAAAGTGCCATTGTGCCAACTTTAAACTGATTGACAGGTAGTAGCTTGACACTAAGCACTTATTTACAAAAGTGTCATCATGCAAACTGTAAACATCTCGACACGTAGTAGCTCGATACTATGTACTTATTTACAAAAGTACCATCATGCTACCTCAAAACACTCGACACGAAGTAGCTCAAAACTATACACTTAATTACAAAACTACCATCATGCCAACTCTTGCACTTTTACACCTCGCATCCTAGACGCATATACATTGGGCATACACCACGTAAGCATTGTTCTCCATGGTATGTATCGTAACAGTTTGCATACTGTATGCACATTGTGTGTGCAAGTTACATACCATTTGCGCATTGTGTGCATATGTTTGCGTAGTGTGTACAGTGTGCCTACTTAAAACACTCAGATTGCGTAGTGTGTGCGCAGTTTGCATACTGTGTGCGCAATTTGTCCATAGTGTACCTGCTAAAAAGCCTTAATTTAGATAGTGTGTGCTCAAATTACATAGTGTGTGCATAGTGTGTTCCCGCTAAAAGTCTTTAGTTTGCGTAGTGTGTGCACTAAGTGCCCGCTAAAAAGCCTAAGTTTGTGTAGTGTGTGCACAATGTGGCCATTAACAATCCTTAGTTTGGATAGTGTGTGCATAAATTGAGTAGTGTGTGCGTAATGTGCCCGTTAATAGGCCTTAATTTGCATTGTGTGTTGATGAGAGTCATAACATGGACCTTAGCAGTACTTAATTGTTATCATTTTAGGGTTGATCTAGGTTTGAATTGCACTTTTATACCTTAACAACTCTAAAGTGTCATTCTTGGATCATTGATCTATTTCGATGCATTTTCAGGTACTTAAGTTCAAAAGAGATAAAAAAGCTATCATTTCTTTTAGCATAATGACTCGTTGAACACCGGAGTGAAGGTTCACAAGCACTTGGAAAAGAGTTTCACTAAATTGCCATAATTGCCCGTACAGATCAATCATATTTCTAAATTAAAACTGTATTGATGCAAGAAGAACCAAGAGATGAGCCATATATGGTTAGAAAGATCCAAAAGTCTATTTTTTGAATAATTTTACAGCTCGTAAAAATGATTTTTCTAGAGAAAGTTATGGCCATTTTAGTAGACGAAGGTCAAGCTGGAAGATGCCTAGTGCGCTCGAGCTCACCATACCTGCGATCGATCGTAAGTGCACACTCGTGATATCCCACATCAGTCAAAAATACCTTGCAGTGCACCATAGTGTGCTTGATTGCACCGTGCTACGATCGAGCGCACACGGGTAGTATCCCACATCAGAATGGAAACTAATTGCACTCTGGGAATTCCCCTATAAAAACCCCACTTCACTTCATCTTTTGGAATCATCTGGGAGTGAATCCAGAGGGCCTTTAGGAGCATTTCAGAGGGCTTTTAGGAGGAAAATTAGAGGCTGGAGGCCAGGGAAAACACAATGAAGGCTTCCACGCTCTCCCTCATGGCCAACTAATCTCCAAGCAAGGCAAACGAATGAATCCCTAGGTGCAGTCGTTCTTACTTTCTAGTCTTGATTCATTGTAATTTGGATTTATTATTATTATTAAACATTTTTATGATTTATTCTTTGATTTGATTAGAAGATTTCCTATTAATCCGGTGATTGCATGCTTCTCCTAGATATAAGTCTAGTCATGCTCTTCTTATGTCAATTTGTTTGGATGTGATTGAGTTCAGTAGATTTATCTTTTAGGTTTGTCTATTGCTGCAATATTGTCATTTAGATATATTGTCGTCTCTTGATAAATCTATAGGATAGGTCATGTGTGCTTAACTCAAAAGTAAAGGGTAATTCATATCAATTACATTACGGTTTATACATGCGCTTTAATTGAATATTTGTCGATTGCCTGTTTGGGATGTGAAACTTGCAATCGAGATAAAAACAATTGAGTCAAGTTAGGATTAGGGCAAAGAACCTAGGGAGGATTCCCATAACCTTGTTATTTCTTTATTATATCCATCAATCTATTTACATAATTTTCACACAATACTTTATTCTCTCACTTGATCTTTATCGTTTGTGTTGAGGTTCACACCTTTTCTTGTAGTTAACTTGTTTCCCTGTAGAATCGACACCCCAAAGCTGTGCTACAAAAACCGAGTTATACTTTGGGTGTAATCATGTGTGCATAGTGTTCCATTTAAAAAGCCTAAGTTTTTGTAGTGTATGCGTAGTTTTTATACCGTGTGCGTATTGTACCAGTTAAAATGCCCCAGTTTAGAAAGTGTGTGCAGTGTGTTTCAGCTAAATTCCCTTAGTTTACGTAATGTTTGTTGGAAATCACCTTGACAAGATGCCCAGATGGTGATCTTCCAAACACCCAAGTCTAGAATGACTTGTAGAAATAATTTCAGCAATTGAACACAAGAACAGAAAATCAAAGAAAGAAAGAAGACAAGCAATTTATTATCGAGGTTCGACAATGTGCCTACATCCCCGTGAGTCCCTCCGAACTCTCTGCACTATCTCAAATGGTTCTTACAAGTTACAGCAATCCCCTTCACAAAACTTAAGTTCTTGAAGAAACCAAGAAGAGAACAAGAAAGTGATAGACTTTTACAATGCTTTCTATCAATTCTCTACTAACCTCTCTTCTTTTACAACCAGCCTCACTACAAAGAGTCCCTCATGTGTTTTGTGTCTTTGTACTCTCACACAATTCTCTCTTGTATTACATTTGATCTCACACAATGTCAAAACAATGATTCTTCTCTCATATTCTATATGTGTAAAGAATGAGGCTAAGGAACTCCTTTTATAGCCATTCACTTCTTATTCATTCTTGTGAATCAATCTCCACCCTTTGATTATGATCTTCTTTTAATCTTAGCCCTTCATCATTTTCCAAGTGGTACTGTGCATTTTGGTCTTGCGCACACACACTTTGGAGAGTCCTAAGTCATTCTGCCCATGTGTGCCTTAGTGTGCCTGGTGCCTTGGTGCTCAACAGGGCACACCTTAGCACTGGGGCAGAGTGAGCTTGTGAAGTCCATATGCTTCATCCCCTCATGGAACACTAGATTCCTCCACAAGTGCCACGCACTTTGGCTATCCAAAGATACCACCACCTGCTCTTTTAGGACCTCTCACTCGTCCAACAACCCTTTGTACCCCATAGCCTTCTTTATGGCTTCCATAGCCACTATGCATTCTGCCCTGGTTGTTAATAGTGATACCACCAGTTGCCACTGAGCCTTCAAATACCTCAACATCCTCTTCATCCCAACCAAATGCTTCTTTCCGGGATTACTCACAAATTTGCTGAGAACACCCATTGCCCAAGAAACTCTCAACCGGTTTCTCTCCTTTTCTTGGATTCTACACATCCCAAGGATCTTTTATGTAAGGCTGAGATCTTTCCTTTCTAACTCCTCACTGAGTTGAGATGTAAACCTTTCCATCCTCTCCTTGCTGTTCTAAACCAACAGCACATCATCGACATGGATGAGGAAACTCACCATCTTCTCTACCTTGTGTCTAGGTGAGAAATTTTATGTGAAACCTATGTCTTCTCTTCTTATGAACCCATTTGCCACCATCCTAGCTTTGTTCCGGACTTCATCTCCTGGAGGGTACCCTTCTTTGATCTTGTAAGTGCACTTACATTCTACAACTTTCTGCTTTCCTGGAATTTTCACCAATTTCCCAGAAGTTGTTCTTCCTTAAAGAATCCATTTCTTCCTCCATATCTAGCTTCCACTTTTGGCGAATCCTTACACTCCATGGCATCCGTGTAAGTCTCTTGTTCACTCATCTCTTCTTCTGTCTAAGGAGCTGCTGCATCCACAGCATCTATAAACCCATATCTTGAAGGTGGTCCAACCAGCCTTCCTTCTTGGTCTCTTGTGAGCTGGTAATCATTCCGACTTGTTGCATCAACCTCTTCTTATTCAGCCTTTTCTTGAGTTTCTTGAGCTTGGTCTTCACCCAAGGGCTCTACCTGGTCCGAACCCTCTTGCCTCATTTTCTCTACCTGAACTGAGTTCTCCTTGATGCGATGCTCTACAAGAACCAAACTGATTTGCTCACTAGCCCCTGCAGGGTTAGTTTTCTCCAAGTAGGGAAATAATAATTCATTAAAAATAACATCCCTACTTATAATCAGTTTCATACCCTTCTTTTTTAAGGACCACAACATATAACCCTTAACCCCATCACCATATCCTAGAAATACACATTTTCTAGATCTAGGGTCAAGTTTATCCTCCTTTTGATGTGCATATGCTGCACACTCAAAAGTCCTTAGGTTGTTTAATTCAGGGGGTTTTCCACTCCACATCTCCATGGGAGTCTTGAGTTCTAAAGCTCTAGAGGGTGATCTATTTATCAAGTATGCAGCTGCAGCCACAACTTCTCCCCAAAAATATTTCGGTAACCCGGATCCTATTAACATGCACCTAACCTTCTCCATAAGGGTCTTATTCATCCACTCAGTAACTCCACTTTGCTGAAGGGTTTCCACAACCATCCTATGTCTTAGAATGCCATTTAACCTATAGAATTGATCAAGTTCTTGGTTAAAAATTTCTAATCCATTATCGGTTCTTATCCCCTTAACTACTCTACCCCTTTGAGTCTCAACCAGCCCTTTCCACACCACTAACTTATTCAAGGCATCTGATTTATTTCTAACCAAATAAACCCACACTCTTCTTGAATAATCGTCAATTAAAGACAGAAATTAAATGTTACCTCCCTGTGTTGGTGTCCTTGCTGGTCCTCAAAGGTCCGCATGAATGTAGTCAAGAATGCCCTTAGTTTTGTGCACTCCGATGTTGAAGCTGACCCGGTGTTGCTTCTCAAGAACACAACACTCGTAGAAATCAAGTTCCTCTACTTTGTCTCCACCAAGTAGGACATTCTTGCTGAGAAATTATAGGCCCTCTTCGCTCATATGTCCTAAGCGAGTGTGCCAAAGGGTTGCCTTGTCCATCTCAGCCATCAAGCTTGCTGCTTGATCATTGATTTCTGTCTCCCTGATCATCTCATAGAGTCCATCGTTTCTTGCTGCCTTGATCACTACCAAAGATCCCTTGACCACCTTGATCTTTCCTCCGCATATCTTGCATGTGTACCCCATGGAATCCAGTTGCCCCAATGAGATCAAATTCCTCCTGAAATCTGGGAGATACCTCACATTCTCCAGCAGCCTTGTCATTCTATCAAACATCTTCACCTGGATGTCTTCCATGCGTCTCACTTGGTAAGAATTCTCATTCCCCAAGAAAACCCTTTCATCATTGGTTTCCTTGAAATTCTTGAACCAACTCCGATAAGGGCACATGTGATGAGTGCACCCAGAATCCAAGATCCATTTCCCGCTGCCTTCTTGCCCCTTGCTCACACCCTAGCACACAACAAGAACATCATCGTCTTGCTGTTCTGTTTTGTCAACCGAAACCTCTCCATTCTTGGTATGGCTTCCTCCTCTATCCCTTATCATCTTCTTACAATGTTTCTTGACATGACCCTCCTTATGGCAGTAGTAGAAACTCTTCCCTCCAAATCTCAGTTTGGAATGCATTCTCCCATGGCTCTCTCTTCTACCTCTGTCCCGGTAGTAGCTATGCATGCTGCTGTGCACTCTCTCATGGCTCTCTCCTCTACCTCTGTCCCGGTAGTAGCCATGCATGCTGCTGTGCACTCTCTCATGGCTCTCTCCTCTACCTCTATCCCGGTAGTAGCCATGCATGCTGTTGTGCACTCTCCCATGGCTCTCTCCTCTACCTCTGTCCCAGTAGTAGCCATGCATGTTGTTGTGCACTCTCCCATGGCTCTCTCCTCTACCTTTGTCCCGGTAGTAGCCATGGTTGCTGCCATACCGAGTTGCTGGCCTTCTTTTAAAGAACAGCCCTTTACCACTTGATGCACTCCTTATCTTGGCACCAATATTTTCTTGTAACTCTTTCTTAGGATCAAATTTAAAAGCAAGGATTCGTTTACGAAGATACCTCTTATCCGGGAGAGTCTTGGCAAGAAATAACTCATCTAGTTTCTTCCAAATTGCAGCTGGATCTTCCGAGTCTCTGCACTCCCTTGTGATATTATCCGACATGTGCAAGAAGATAGTGCTGTAAGCCATCTTCTTCATCTCAATCCACTGGTCCTCTGTGACACTTGCTGGAAAAGTATTATCTTCTCTAAGAGCCAAGTTCGCTTTCTGTTGCACTAGAACCTCCTTGATCTTCCGCTTACATAGGGAAAAATCTCCCTTTCCATCAAACTTCTCAATACCGAAATTTGAACCCATCTTGTGCAGACAAGATCTCGGATTTATGCACTAACCACAAATGCTTTCTTTAACCTCAAGAACACAGATCGAAGATGGATCTTAAACCGTTCTTGAATCTACCTCAAGAACACGATCAGATCTTGATCTTTACACTGTTCTTGAATCACCCTCAAGAACACGATCAGATATTGATCTTAACTCCGTTCTTGAATCACCCAAGAAGTTGATCTTTGATTCTTGAAGTCTTAGCTCCGTCACCTTCTTGTTCTTACTCTGATACCCAGCTGTGCAGCTCTAATACCACTGACCAAAGCTCTGATACCACTATTGAAAATCACCTTGACAAGATGCCCAGGTGGTGATCTTCCAAACACCCAAGTCTAGAATGACTTATAGAAATAATTTTAGCAATCGAACACAAGAACAGAAAATCAAAGAAAGAAAGAAGACAAGCAATTTGTTATCGAGGTTCGACAATGTGCCTATGTCCCTGTGAGTTCCTCCCAACTCTCTGCACTATCTCAAATGGTTCTTACAAGTTACAGTAATCCCCTTCAAGAAACTCAAGTTCTTGAAGAAACCAAGAAGAGAACGAGAAAGTGATAGACCTATTACAATGCTTTCTATCAATTCTCTACTAACCTATCTTCTTTTATAACCAGCCTCACTACAAAGAGTCCCTCATGTGTTTTGAGTCTTTGTGCTCTCATACAATTTTCTTTTGTATAACATTTGATCTCACACAATGTCACAACAATGATTCTTCTCTCATATTCTATATGTGTAAAGAATGAGGCTAAGGAACTCCTTTTATAGCCATTCACTTCTTGGACATTCTTGTGAATCAATCTTCACCCTTTGATTATGATCTCCTTTTAATCTTAGCCCTTCATCATTCTCCAAGTGTTTTGTGCGTTTTGGTCTTGCGTACACACACTTTGGAGAGTCCTAAGTCATTCTTCCCATGTGTGCCTGGTGCCTTGGTGCTCAACAGGGCACGCCTTGGCACTGGGGCAGAGTGAGCTTGTGAAGTCTTTGGGCGGCGCGGCGCTGGTGCGCACCTGATGTGCAACACGCTGGAGGGTGCGACGCTGGCTTCTGGGCGCCTAGGCATTGGTGCTATCCTGGAGCACACCATTCTGGAGGGCGCGACACTGGTTCTGAGCGGTGCGGTGCTGACTCAGACCTGGCACACTTCTTGCTGTGCGCACACTTTCTCAACTTGTGTGCAGAAGTGTACACACTAGTGCGCATGGCTTTCCCTTGCTCCAAAATGATGCACACACATGTGTGCAACCTTCTAACTTGCTGAACTTTGATACTCCACCTTGGTTTGGATTTTAACCATTTTAAAACCATGGTTGGACCTGTTTGAACCTTATATAAATAACAACAATGTTTGCATAGTGTGTCTGCTAAAAAGCCTTAGTTTGCGCAGTGTGTGCATAGTGTGCATGCTAAAAAGCCTAAGTTTGCGTAGTTTCTGTGCAGCTCGTGTACTATATGTGCATTGTGTGTGCAGTTTGCGTACCATGTGTGCAGTTTGCGTACTATATGCACAGTATGACCTTTAAATGGTTTGCATTCTATGGTAGAACTCTTATGGTTGTTGGGCCACGTTCTTGTAAGCAACATAATGTTCAGTAACATTGTGTTGGTGAGCGAGTACGGCAAAGAGGTTGCAGGTCCATGAGCAAATGGGGTACATGGGTATCAATGATAAGACATTTCTATGATGTCTTATGGGTCGAGTAGGGCTTGGCTTTTGTCTTGTGGAAATAGCAAGCATCCTTCATTTAAAGGTCAAATATATTATGTTATTTCGACATATTGTGTGGTTGATCAAGAGGGCTTCCATATCAATCGAGTATGAGGAAATTAGTGTGCGTGCTTGGTAGCGAGCAAGCATCAAGTTAAGCTGTTTTCACATGAAAGCACAAGATTGGTTCTTGTTAAATGAGAATTAAGTTTCATAAAAGAATTATATGTTCTTTGTGGTCTCATTGTGTTGTTCTTAGCGTGTTTTTGAGGCGAAACACGATTTGAAAATTAGGCTGACCTTGACTTAGAGAAGTCTTGGTGCCACGCAGTCCTCTAGATTTTGGGATAATCTGGCAGACCGTGATAGTTGGTATCAGACCATAGCTCGACTACCTGGATGGAACAACCATAGTAGAAAAAAAAAAGGTTTTTGATAACTCCCAAAGGATTGAGGAGTTCCATTTGAAAGATTGAGAACTCCCAATGGATCGAGGGGTTCCTTATGAAGATTGATAACTCCTAATGGATCAAGGAGTTCCATATGAAGATTTTTGCTTTTGAGAATTCCCAACAGATTGAGGAGTTTTGTATGAATATTTCTGCCTTTGAGAACTCCCAACGGATCAAGGGGTTCTGAATAAAGATTTTTTCCATTCAGATAATGGTAAGTAGCTAAGGAATCAGGTATATGTGTGCTCATTAATTTGGGAAAGTATAACCTTTTGAAATATGCACAAGTGTGTTTCTTAGAGACATGTTAGAGTTTATGCTTACATACTTGTCCAAGAAAGTAGATTTGCACTTGAAGCATGGTTGTGGAGCACATTGGTTGTGTTTGTGGCCCTTATGTTCAAGTTTTAGTATGCAATTCAATTTGGCTCTTTAGATTTGAGCTGTTTTATGTTAGTATTTAAAGGTCCAAGATTGGATCTTGTGCAAAGGCATAGTGTCATGGTGTTTTCCTTAGTAAAATCAAGGTTTCCATGTTGAGTTTGGGAAACAGATTTCCCTAGCCATAGATTTTGCATTGAGATGACTTGTGGGAGAAAACTGTGTGTCAATAAATTGCACATTCGAGTTTGAGTTTTGAGTAAGATCTCTTATAAATGAAGGGTTTCCTTTATCTTATTGTGGCCATATTTTGTGAGTTTAAGTGGGGTAGCCCTTCAAACCTAAACTTAATGTTCATTATGGTGTTCTTCAAGAATGAAGAAACTTTGAGTTTCATTTGGGACTAGAGAAGGGTGTCGTCAGAGGGTGGTTAGCTTGTAAGCCATACCTTGAGAGGTGCATCCCCACTTACATCCTCATTTGATTTTATAAAAGGAACATGATTAGTTCATAGCGTGTTTTGCAGTTGGGTCTGTGTTATCCTTGAGTGGTAGGTTTGCCAAGTTTTAAGATTGGATTTTAGCTCAGTGGAGCTTGATTTTAGGGTAAATCATATAGATGGAGTCTAACAACTTCGTTTTAGTAAATGCACGCTCAAGATAGTTAAAGGATTGAAGAGAGAGACCTTTGAATAGAGCATGATTGCCTTGTCATATAAGTGTGGTTGGTATAATGTATACCTTAGAGTAGTTCTCCAATGGGTGAGATTGTTTTGGAGTGTGGCATTTCATTTAAGGCAAGTTAAAGGGTTATCTATTGGTGTGGCGAAGAAAGTCACACACCCTATTGAGAGTTGAGTTTTGTTTTGAAGTAGAGTCATCTAAGAAGTGTTTTAGTTGAATTTTAGTTAAGATTTGAGGTATAGTTTTTTGTTGAGCTTATTTTTTCCTTATGATAAGGAGTAGATTTGAACTTGAGTGAAGTGAAAATGGAAGTGTAAGTGTGCATCTTTGATCGAGTCCATTGTGTTGGGTGATGAACTCTTGGAGTCTATAAGTCAACACATACGATGTTACATGGCTAATGGAAGATGAAAAAAATAGTTCTTAATTGATGCGTCGATGAGGGCATCCAAAGATCTCACAATGGAGTTTGAATAGCAAGGCGACAAAGTACATCTCCAAGGGGAATCCTGTCTGCATCTAAATCAACTTCCTACCAAACAACTAAAAAAACTGGCTACCTATGAAGGAATTGTTTATTACTTCCATCTGAAAATTGAAGAGCACCTTACACAGACAGAAGAAGATACTATTCTCCACACTATTAATCACATGTTGCAAGAATTTCAAGGTGTTTTTCAAACCCCCACTCAATTGCCTCCTTCTAGACCTTTAAACCATAAAATCTACCTCATACCTAACAACAAACCTATTAATGTTAAGCCCTACATGTATCCTCATTTTCAGAAAGGAGAAATAAAGAAACTGGTGAAGGAGATGCTACACAATGGGATCATTAGAGACAGCCAAGGTCCTTTCTTATCTCCAATTCTATTAGTCAAGAAAAAAAGATGGTTCTTAGAAGTTTCACATTGACTATAGGGCTCTAAATGCTATCACTATTAAAGATAGATTTTTCATCCCTACAATTGATGAACTACTTAATGAGTTGAATGGAGCAAAAAAAATTCAAAGCTAGACTTGAAAGATGGATACCATCATATCAGAGTCCATGAAGAGGACATCCATAAAACTGCATTTAGAACATATGAAGGGTATTATGAATTCTTGGTAATGTCCTACCTTCCAAGTTACAATTAACATGATCTTTAAACCTTTCTTGAGGCACTTTGTTATAGTATTTTTTTTAATGAGATACTCATTTACAGTGCCTCCTTAGAAGATCACAAACTGCACTTGCAACAGGTCCTGGAATGTTGAGAAACTAACCAGCTCTTTGCTAATAAGAAGAAATGTGAGTTATGTAAAGAAACCATTGAATATTTGGGACATTTAGTCTCTTTTCAGGGTGTCCAACCTAACAAAAATAAAATTCAAGCAATGGTTGAATGGCCAGTTCCAACAACTATTAAGCAGTTGAGAGGTTTTTTAGACCTCATTGGGTACTAAAAAAAATTATCAACCACTATGCCACTATAGCTGCCCCCTTCACTAAGAAATATGCCTTCAAATGGAGTGATTATGCTTTGCACTCTTTTACCACTCAAAAGACTGCTATGACACAATTTCTTGTCTTAGCTTTACTTGATTTCAATAAAACACCTAAAATAGAGACAAATGCTTCAAATGTAGGGATTAGAGCTGTGTTAACTCAAGATGGGCACCCATTAGCCTTCTTTAGCAAGAATTTGGGATATAAGATGAGGTCAAATTCTACTTATGCTAAAGAGTTACATGCAATCACTCAAGTAGTAATGAAGTGGATGCAGTACCTTTTGGGAAAGAAGTTCATTATCAAAACAGATCATACAAGCTTGAAGAATCTCATGAATCAAGTGATTCAAACACCTGAACAACACCACTACCTAAGAAAATTGCTTGGTTTTGACCATATAATTGTCTACAGGCATGGTAAAGATAATGATGTAGCTAATGCACTCTCCAGAATTCCATAAATCAACACATCTCATTATGAAGACATAGCTAACAATCATGAAAGTTATGGTGGCTATACCTAGTTTCTCATTTGATCTACTTGCCCAATTGAAAAAAGGAGAATGCAACTGACCCTGAGTTAGTGACCATACATAAGGCAATCCAAGATGGTTCTATATTATATCCAGACTACACCAATAAAGAGGGATTACTATACCATAAAGGTAAACTCAAACTTAGCTCAACCTTAGAGTAAAGACATCCTCTCATTACTGAGTTTCACTCTACCCTTATTAGAGGACATTCTGGTATCCTCAAAATACTATTGAGATTGTCAACTAATTTTTCATGGCCTCACATGAAGAAGGATGTCCAGGACTTTGTAAAGGGGTGCATTATATGCCAATCCACCAAGTATCCAACAACTAAAGTTGCAGGCCTACTACAACCATTACCTGTGCCATACCATATTTGGGAGAAAGTGTCCATGGACTTCATCATTGGACTTCCCTTGCCAAATGGTTGTGCTATGATACTGGTAGTCATTGATAGACTTTTAAAGGCTGCCCATTTTAGAGAATTACCTACATCATATACTGCTAGAACTGTAGCTCAGTTATTCCTTAATATTATCATCAAACACAATGGCTTCCCTAAATCAATAGTTTCTAATAGGGACTTCATTTTTCTCAGCAACTTCCAGAAGCACTTGTTTCTTCCAAGTGGCACTACCCTCAACATGAGTTCCTCTAAAGACTGATGTCTAAATAGAGTTTCTAAATAGATGCTTGGAATAATATCTAAGAGCATTTGTATATGACCAACCAAATTTTTGGTATACTTTCTTACCATGGGCAGAGTTGTGGTACAACACCACTCATCACTCAACTGCAAAGATGACACAATTTCAAGTTGTTTATGGAAGACAACCATCTACTGTTCTAGATTACATTAAATAGTCTAACAATATAGAAGTAGTAGAACAATAACTATCCACAATGTTGGTATTTTTCTAAGGTTTAAACATGGTTAAGGTTTAAACAAGTTTGGAAGAGGTCAAGCATGAAGTCCTTGAACATTAGGAGTGTGCCTTAGCACAAATCTGGAAAAAAGGTGTGTGCATCAGGTCAGGTCGCGGTGCCTAGAAGGTGGAAGGTACTGGAGGAGGCCAGGCCGCAGCACCCCCTACCCAAGGCCGTGGCGCCCAGAACCTCCAGGAAGTGTAATCTGCCCTGGGTTGCAGTGTCCCCTATTTTAGGCCGTGGCACCAGGCACACTAATGCACACATGTGTAAACCTCTTCCATGGTTCGTGAGACATGTCCAAAATGTATGGCTTGACTTAGACTTGATCAAAGGCTAAGGTTGATTAGTCCTCAAGATCTAAGAGTGGAGATTGACTTCAAGATAGGTTCAAGAAGTGGTGCACTATATAAAGGGTCACCTAGACTCAATCTCAACAGAACAACAACAATGTGATAGAAGCATAAATGTGTGTGTGTGTGATAGAACATGTGAATGAGAGAATTATATGAGAGTGCAAAGACACAGATATACAAGAGGGACTCACTAGAGAGGCTGGTTGTAAAGAGAGAGATTAGTATAGAAAAGGGATTCAAGGGACTTGTAAGTGGAATTTATATGGGGGAAAGTTCCAGGGTAACTCAAGACCTTATCACTTTCTTGTTCTCTTCTTTGTTTCTTCAAGAACTTGTGGATTCTCGGAGAGGTGTTGATGGATTGTAAGAACACATTAGTTTAGTACAGAGAGTTCAGAGGAACTCACGGAGACGTAGGCTATTGTCGAACCTCGATAACAATTGTTGTGTCTTTCTTTCTTGCTTTGTGTGCTGTTTCTTTTCTTTACAAGTCATTCTAGACTTAAGTGTTTGGAAGACCATCATCTGGGCATCATTGAGGTGGTTTCCCAACAGTGGTATCAGAGCTAGAAAAGCTACCCCAACAGTGGTATCAGAGCTGGAAGAGATACCACCAACAGTGGTATCAGAGCTTGCACAGCTGGGTATCAGAACAAGAACAAAAGGTGTCGGAGCAAGACTCTAAGAATCGGAGGTCAACTTCTTAGGAGATTCAGGAACGGAGTAAAAATCTATATCTGATCGTGTTTTTGAGATGATTCAAGGACGGAGTAGAGATCAATATCTGATTGTGTTCTTGAGGGTGATACAAGAACGGAGTAAAGATCAAGATCTGATCGTGTTCTTGAGGGTGCTTCAAGAATGGTATTGAAATCAATCTTCGATTATGTTCTTGGCATTTAGAAGAAGTTGGGGAGCAATTGTGGGTGCTGCATAAATCTGGGATTCTCTTCGCAAGATGGCTTCAAACTTCATGGTTGAGAAGTTTGATGGAAAGAGAGATTTTTCCCTATGGAAGCAGAAGATCAATGCTATTCTTATGCAACAGAAAGTGGACTTGGCGATTTGAGAAGATGATGCTTTTCCAGCAAGTACCATGGAGGACCAGTGAAATAAGATGAAGAAGATGGCATACAACACCATCTTCTTGCACATGTCAGATAATGTCACAAGGAAGTGCGGATACTCGGAAGATCAAACTGTCATATGGAAGAAACTAGATGAGTTGTTTCTTGTCAAGACTCTCCTTAATAAGAGGTATCTTCATAAACGAATCTTTACTTTTAAATTTGATCCTAATAAAGAGTTACAAGATGATCTTGATGCCAAGATGAGGAGTGTATCAAGTGGAGAAGGGCTGTTCATTAGAAGAAGGCCGACAACTCATTATGGCAGCAACATTTATGGCTACTACTGAGACAGAGGTAGAAAAGAGAGCCATGGGAGAGTGCACAGTAATATACATGGCCACTACCGGTCAGAGGTAGAGGAGAGAGCCATGGGAGAGTGCACAACAACATACATGGCTACTACTGAGACAGAGGTAGAGGAGAGAGCCATGGGAGAGTGCACAGCAACATACATGGCTACTACCGGGACAGAGGTAGAGGAGAAAGCCATGGGAAAGAACATTTTAAACTGAGATTTGGAGGGAAGAAATGTTACTACTACCACAAAGAGGGTCACTTCAAGAAAGATTGCAAGGAGAAGATGAGGGATGAGGGAAGAAGCCATACCAAAAATTGAGAGGCTTTGGTTGCTTAGACAGAACAACAAAGTAATGATGTTCTTATTGTGTGCTCGGATGTGATCAAGGGGCAAGAAGGCAGCGGGAAATAAATCTTGGATACCGGGTGCACTCATCACATGTGCCCTCACCGGGATTGGTTCAAGAATTTCAAGGAAACCAATGATGAAAGGGTTTTCTTGGGGAATGATATTTCTTGCCAAATGAGGGGGATTGGAGACATCCAGTTGAGGATATTTGATGGAGTCACAAGGCTGCTGCGAAATGTGAGGTATCTTCTGGATTTGAAGAGGAATTTAATCTCATTGGGGCAGTTAGATTCCATGGGGTACACATATAAAGCAGAGGGAGGAAAGAACAAGGTAACCAAGTGATCTTTAATAGTGATTAAAGCAGCAATGAATGATGGTTTCTATGAGATGATCAGAGACATGGACATCAAGGGTCAAGCAGTAAGCTTGATGGTTAAAATAGAGAAGGCAGCCCTTTGGCACACTTGCTTAGGACAAATAAGCAAAGAAGGCCTGCAAGCAGCAATAATGGATTATTTGATGGTGACAAGGTAAAAAGACTCGATTTCTGCAAGGGTTGTGTTCTTGGGCAGCAACATCGGGTCAGTTTCAACACCGGAGTCCACAAGTCTAAGAGCATTCTTGACTACATTCATACGAATCTTTGGGGACCAACAAGAACACCAACACAGGGAGGTAACTTTTACTTTCTGTCTTTAATTGATGATTATTCAAGAAAGGTTTGGGTTTATTTGGTTAAAAATAAATCAGATGCTGTGAATAAATTAGTGGTGTGGAAAAAGCTGGTGGAGACTCAAATTGGCAAGGTAGTTAAGGGGATAATAACCGATAATGGCTTAGAAATTTTTAAGCAAGAACTTGATCAATTCTGTAGATTAAATGGCATTCTAAGACATAGAACGTTTGTGAAAACCCCTCAGCAAAGTGGAGTTACTGAGAGGATGAATAAGACCCATATGGAAAAGGTTAGGTGCATGTTAGATGGATCCGGATTACCTAAATATTTTTTGGGGGAAGCGGTGTCTATAGTTGCATATTTGGTTAATAGATCACCCTCTAGGATTGTGTACCATAAGACTCCTGAGGAGATATGGAGTGGAAAACCCCCTGAGTTGGACAACCTTAGGACTTTTGGGTGTGCTGCATTTGCACATCAAAAGGATGATAGATTTAGCCTAGGATCTAGAATATGTGTGTTTCTAGGATATTGGGAAGGGGCTAAGGGGTATAGCTTGTGGTCTTTAGGAAAAAAAATGATTGAGACTCATAATAAATAGGGATGTCATTTTTAATGAATTGTTATTTCCCTAGTTGGAGAAAACTAACCTTGCAGGGGCTAAAGAGCAAACCAGTTCGGTATTTGTGGAGCATAGCATCAAGGAAGATTCAGTTCAGGTAGAGCAAGGAAGGCAAGAGGGTTTGGACCAGGTAGAGCCCATTGATGAATGTCAAGCTCAGGACACTCAAGAGGAGGCTGAACTAGAAGATGATGATACAGCAAGTCAGAAGGACTATCAGCTCACAATGGACCAGGAAAGAAGGCTGGTCGGACCACCTTCAAGATATGGGCTTGCAGATGCAGCAGCTCCTTCGACAAAAAAAGAGATGAGTGAACAAGAGACTTACATTGATGCCATGAGATGTAAGGATTCACTAAGATGGAAGCTAACTATGGAGGAAGAAATGGATTCTTTGAGGAAGAACAACTTCTGGGAATTGGTGCACATTCCAGGAAAACAGAGAGTTGTGGATTATAAGTGGACTTACAAGATCAAAGAAGGGTACCCTCCAAGAGATGAAGTCCAGAATAAGGCTAGGCTGGTGGCAAAGGGGTTCACGCAAAGGAAAAGCATGGATTTCACAGAAACCTTCTCACCTGGACATAAGGTGGATGAAGTAGTGATTATCTTTATCTATGCCAATGATATGCTGTTGGTTCGGAACAGCAAGGAGAGGATGAAAAGGTTTACATCTCAACTCAATGAGGAGTTCGAGAGGAAGGATCTCAGCCTTACACAAAAGATCCTTGGGATGAGAAGAATTTGGAAAGGGAGAGAAATGGGTTGAAGGTTTCTCGGTCTTCTATGGAAGATGGTAAACCAGTGAAGGTTCCCCTTACTGATCATTTCAAGGTCTCCAGTGAACGATGTCCTGGAATGGATGAGGAGAAAAAGAAAATAGTAAAGGTCCCTTACTCTAGTGCGGTTGGACCAGTCATGTCCATAATGGTGAGCACTAGACCTAACATTTATTAGGTAATGGGTATTCTCAGTAGATGTGTGAGTAATCTCGGGAAAGAGCTTTGGCTTAGGATAAAGTGGTTGCTGAGGTATTGGAAGGCTTAGTGACAGCTAGTGGTAGCACTCTTAATAACCGGGGCAGAACACATAGTGGCTTTGGAAGCCATAAAGGAGGCTATGTGGTGCAAAGGGTTTTTGGACGAGTGGATGGTCCTAAAAGAGCAGGTGGTGGTGTCTTCGGATATCCAAAGTGCGTGGCACTTGGAGAGGAATTCGGTGTTCCATGAAAAGACAAAGTATATGGATGTTTGGTATCATTACATTCCAAAAAATTGTACGAATGGATGCATTCATGTTGACAAGATGGCCATGGAAGAAAGTCCTACAGATTTAGGTACCAAGGTTCTACCTCTAAGTAAGTTCAATCATTGCCTTGGACTACTTAGGATTGGAGTCAATTGATTGATGACTCAAGATGAGTTTGGATCCTGAAGTTCTCTGCACAATGGATTCGGGTTTAAACACTTAGACAAAGATAGAGATTGTTGGTATTTGTCTAAGGTTTAAACATGGTTAAGGTTTAAACAAGGTTGAAAGAGGTCAAGCATGAAGTCCTTGAAGCCTCAGCACACTAGGAGTATGCCTCAGCACAAAGCTGGAAAAAGGTGTGTGCATCAAGTCAGGCTGCGGCCCTGCTCTTCCCAGGCCACAGCTCCTAGAAGGTAGAAGGTGTTGGAGGAGGCCAGGCCACGGCACCCCCTACCCAAGGCACGGCACCCAGAACCTTGAGGAAGTGTGATCTGCCCTAGGCCGCGGCGCCAAACACACTGATGCACACATGTGTAAACCTCTTCCATGGTTTGTGAGACATGTCCAAAATGTACAGCTTGACTTGGACTTGATTAAAGGCTAAGGTTGATTAGTCCTCAAGATCTAAGGGTGGAGATTGACTTCAAGATAGGTTCAAGAAGTGGTGCACTATATAAAGGGTCACCTAGACTCAATCTCAACAGAACAACAACAATATGATAGAAACACAAGTGTGTGTGTGTGACAAAACATGTGAATAAGAGAATTATATGAGAGTACAAAGACATATACATACAAGAGGGACTCATTAGAGAGGCTGGTTGTAAAGAGAGAGATTAGTATAGAAAGGGGATTTAAGGGACTTGTAAGTGGAATTTCTATGGGGGAAAGTTCCAAGGTAACTCAAGACCTTATCACTTTCTTGTTCTCTTCTTTGTTTCTTCAATAACTTGTGGATTCTTAGAGAGGTGTTGCTAGATTATGAGAACACATTGGTTTAGTGCAGAGAGTTCGGAGGAACTTACGGGGACGTAGGTTGTTGCCGAACCTCGATAACAATTACTGTGTCTTTCTTTCTTGCTTCGTGTGCTGTTTCTTTTCTTTACAAGTCATTCTAGACTTGGATGTTTGGAAGACCATCACATGGGCATCATTGAGGTGGTTTTTCAACACACAAGAACTCAACTACTGCATCAACTCAAGAGCAACTTACTACAGGCTCAAGCCAGTATGAAATCTCAAACAAATAAGCATAGAAGGGAGTGGTCTTTCCAAATAGGTGATTGAGTCCTAGTCAAGCTACAACCATATAAGCAAATCTCTGTAACCCATAGAGCTAACAACAAACTGAGCAAGAGGTATTTTGGCCCTTACCAAGTTATCCAAAAGAGTAATTAGGTAGCCTATAAGTTACAACTTTCAAAGGACAGTAAGAATCATCTTATCCTTTACATATCAAAATTGAAACCTTACACATGACCTTCTATAGTTTCAAAGCTCAGTCCATTACCAAAAAGGAACATCAACAATTAAGCCCTCATTCTGCCTTAGGCTATATTGGCAAAGAGAAAATATTTTCAAAGGACAACTCATTCCTAAGTGCCAGTTCAATAGGAAGGGTATTACCTGAAGAAAACTCATGGAATAACTTTATTAACCTTTTGAAGTCCTACCCTTCCTTACACCTTGAGGAAAAGGTTAGTTTCTAAGGGGATAGGAATGATGCAAGTCAGAAAGTAGAAGCAAAACAGTTGTAACATGCTAAAGAAATCAGGACAGTTGAAAAAGAAAGCTTGGTAAAGGGCAGGGTGACAACAAGGAATGAATTAGTGGATAGTGACCTGGTTCCAAGACTAAGAAGGAGTGCACGAATCAGAAACATTTCACTAAGCCTTTACTAAGTCTCACATGACTCTAGCCTAGAGTGAAGTAGTTATGTTAGTTACAATTCTATTACAAGGTTGTTAGTGGTTGTAAAGGTCGTTAGCAAGCTTTGACTATGTAACTAACTTTCCAGTAGGAACCATCTAGTTATAAGTACTTTGTAATATCATCTTGGATATGATTTGAATAAGAATTCAGTGAGGTATTTCATCAATAAAACCTTAGGATCTTTCACTTACTTGAAACAGTGAACTTAACCCTTTTCTTTCTTCATTCTTCTCATATCCATCCTAACATAAGATTTATCATTCAGTACCTCTAAATCTCTAGCACCATGCTTTTATTATGGATTTTTTTTTCCTTTCCATTCAATGAGCAGACATTGTGTTAAGTATTTAATGGTTGAAAATGTTAGGTCCTATTCTCATTCATTACAAGCAATTAACCATGGAATTTGTATGGCAAGGATAAAAAGTAGGCTTACAAAGAGAATCCTATTTATATCCTGAACCATTACCTCCAAAGAAATTGAGGAAACTTGCTGCATATAAAGGCATTATATCATATTTTCACTAGAAAATGAAGGAGTAAGATCATCAAAATGACCAAATTATCAAGCCTCAGATGATTGAAAACTTGTTCCAAGAGTTCTAAGTTGTCTTACATGAACAATCTCAGTTACCACCCTCTAGACCACTCAATCACCAAATGTATCTCATATTTGGTAGTAAACCTGTTAATTTCAAACCCTACAAGTATTCTCACTTCCAAAAAAAGTGAAATAAAAAATCTTTTTAAGAAAATGTTGTAGAATAGGATTATCAGAGATAGCCAAATCTCATTCCCATCACTTGTTCTCTTAGTAAAGAAGATAAATGGATCTTTAAGGTTTTGTATTGACTACAAGGCCCATAATGAAGTCACTGTAAGAGAAAAGTTCCTAATTCTTATAATAGATGAGCTATTAGATGAACTGCATGGAGCTACGGTGTTTTCTAAATTGAACTTCATCATCAGAAGCTGATTCTTCTTCTTCTGACTGAGAATCATTTATCATAATTTTAGATAATTGTTGTTTTAATGAGTTATCAATGTCTAACTCATTAATCTTTTGTTTGACCTTGCAATTCTTGGCCCAATGTCCAAGTCTTCCACACTTGAAGCAGGCCTTAGAAGAGCTTTGGGCCTTTTAGGCAAATTTGAGCTTTGGTTTGTAATATTTAGGCTTATCAGATTTTGGATAAGTCATACGTCTTTTGTAAGTCCTTTTTCTAAAAAATATAGTCTTCTTTTTGTGTGTTGTGGATGGAGCCCTAATAGTTTCGTAACCATATTGTTGACAAAAGGATCCTAATTCTTTTTTGCTCTGGTGTAATTTTGATTTCATTTTGGCTTTTAATTTAATATCATTGAATATGGTTAATCCTTTATAATTAATATAGCTAATGAGTTCTCCGTAGGAGAGATAGTCATAAGGGATAGAGCCACCATTAACGTCTCTAATCCTTTGCCGTACTTTTTCAGCAAACATTTTGGGAAGTCCAGAGATGAACTTTTCTTTCCAATAAGAGTTATTGCAATCTTTCCTAGTATATATTTTTGCGAGATAAATATCTTTATACCATCGAAAATCTTGAAGAGTTGGACATGTGAGGTTAATAAAGATTTCTGCAGAACTGGCAGTAAACTTTTCTAGATCTCCTAAAAAGTGTTTGGTAATGGCAAAAATAAGGGTTTCATAAGCATTTTCTTGCTTAATGAGGATGGTCTTGGAGGCGGTATTACCATTTTAGTCTTGAACTATTTGAGTAGTGGGGATTTCTATGTATGCATCAATAATTTCATCGCGTTGGTTCAGAGTGAGATAATTATCCCACCAACCTTTGAGGGTCCCAGTGAACCCAGTGATAATGGCAATTGTTGTTTTCTTGTCAGTATTTTCACTCTTTATCCTATAGGCAGTAGCTGCCATAGTCATCTCCTGAAGAAGATTCATAATATTATGTTCACTGGCCCCATCTAAATTCCACTCAAAGATGGAGGCGTCATCATATCGTGCTTGGACGTTTTGGTATCTATCTTCATGTTGCATATCAGGTAGAGTAGGTCTAGGGTAATAATTCATGGTTGTCGGCAGAGGGGCCTTATTTCTATTGATATTTCTTCTATAAATTTTATTGATTTGATCAGATTCTTTGATCTCTCTAATTAAGTCTTGATCGATAATATTAATATGACTGGTTTGTTCAGTTATGGATAATCCTCCTAATTTTTCATTAATAGCTTTTAGTAGTTCATCATTGTTATTGGATAGTTTAATTAAATTGGTTTTTTCAATATGCATAGGCTTAAATATGGGTTGTGATAGATAAGGTATAGGCTGTTGTATAATAGAATCCCTCCGCGGGGCCGAGGAGAAAGTATCACGGACGTTATCCACAGTTGTGGACACGTGGTCAATCTTGTTATCGATAGAATCGATAGTGGCAGACATAGTTGTAAGGTGATTGGAGATAGTATGGAGATTTTGATTTGTAAAATTGGTTTGTTGGGTAAGATTGATAATATCTTGTCCTAGTGTAGGATGGTCTGGAGGTCCCAAAATTTGTTTGAAAGGGGATGCAATAATAGCAGTGGAATATTGAGGTAAAGACAAGGCTATTTTCTTTAGTGGAGGATGAACAGATGATATAGTTTGATTGTTAGAGGTGAGCCAATTTTGTGAAAGTTGGGTAATGACATCAATTTCTTGAGCTTTTTCTTTTGCTTTATCCAAATCAGGGTGATTTTGAGCAAAAAGATTGAATATTTTATTATTGAAGGTATACATCTCGAGATAATCGAAGAAATACATGTCACATTGTATTTCTCTCATATGAGAATACCATTCTTCTCTTATCTGAGACCTAATTTCAGTGAAAAAGTTTGCCATGAACCAATCTGATTTGGCCTTATTTTTCAGAGATAAGAAATCTTGTTTTAATATTTGTTTATTGATTTCATAATTAGCTGTCATAATAATATTGAGTTCAAAATCTCTAAATTTGGTCTGATCATCTTTCATATCAGACAAGGTTGGAGAATGCTCTCTTGTCCTATTGGACGTTTCTCCAGGATGGATGGTGCGATTTATGGCTGAGTGAAAAGACTTAGGATTCGTGTGATCTATGACTGAGTGAAATGACTCAGTATCATAGAATCCCTTAGGGATAATAGGATCGAAATTGACTCCTAATAGATTTTGTCTAGAGATTGAATTCCTAGATAATACATCAAAACTGTTTCTTGAAAGTGTTATAATAGGATCTTTATTGGATCTGGAGTAGCGTGAGCTAGAAGTTCTTGAGAGTTGAGATGCAGAAGAAGAGAAACGTATGACTACGCTTCCATCTCTATGCTCATCTATTTGTGAGACATTGGAATTAGTAATAGCTCTTGGTGGACATAAGGCTTCTAACTTCCAATGGTCAGGAATAGTGATTTGATCACATTTTAATAATTTGGGTGTTAAGGTATTGGCATGAAACATATTTGCTTCAAGAAGCAGTGTTTCACCAGGTTTGGTTTGAATAAGGGCTTTTGGATTAATCTTTGTGGTCATAACTTTATAATATATTCTATAAATAAGATTTAGATTTCGAGCACCCTTCTTTATATCTAAACCTTTTATTTTGATATCTAAAGTTAATACATCCAAAATATGGGGTTTATAAAGGTCTATTGAAAAATTGGGGGTAACAATTAAAATAGACGGGTCCATCGTGAAGATTAGACTCGACTAAGAATAATAAAGAATTTTGAAAGTTCAAATGTCTTGTATCTCTTAGTATCATTAATATAGGGGTATCGATACCAATACGATGCATGGGTTTAATGGCAATCTGGGCTAAACCTAAGTGTAAATATCTAAAGCCTTCTTGTTTGTGTTTTTATAATGAAGAAGATGAAAGTAGTTGAATACTTTCATTTCCTTACTTATTGAATAATTTTTTTCAGAGGTCTTGATAGAGTAATCAGATTTGAAATTAAAGGTTCCAATCTGCTAAATCCTATTGGGGTTCTGTTAGGGTATATCCCAGTTGAGCCCGATTTTAATGAAGCTAATCCTTCATAATTAATATAACTAATGAGTTCTCCATAGGAGAGATGGTCATAAGGGATAGAGCCACCATTAACGTCTTTAATCTTTTTTCGTACTTTTTCAGCAAACATTTTGGGAAGTCCAGATATGAACTTTTCTTTCCAATAAGAGTTATTGCAGTCTTTCCTAGTATATATTTTTGCGAGATAAATATCTTTATACCATCGAAAATCTTGAAGAGTTGGACATGTGAGGTTAATAAAGATTTCTGCAGAACTGGCAGTAAACTTTTCTAGATCTCCTAAAAAGTGTTTGGTAATGGCAAAAATAAGGGTTTCATAAGCATTTTCTTGCTTAATGAGGATGGTCCTGGAGGCGGTATTACCATTTTAGTCTTGAACTATTTGAGTAGTGGGGATTTCTATGTATGCATCAATAATTTCATCGCGTTGGTTCAAAGTGAGATAATTATCCCACCAACCTTTGAGGGTCCCAGTGAACCCAGTGATAATGGCAATTGTTGTTTTCTTGTCAGTATTTTCACTCTTTATCCTATAGGCAGTAGCTGCCATAGTCATCTCCTGAAGAAGATTCATAATATTATGTTCACTGGCCCCATCTAAATTCCACTCAAAGATGGAGGCGTCATCATATCGTGCTTGGACGTTTTGGTATCTATCTTCATGTTGCATATCAGGTAGAGTAGGTTTAGGGTAATAATTCATGGTTGTCGGCAGAGGGGCCTTATTTTTATTGATATTTCTTCTATAAATTTCATTGTTATTGGATAGTTTGATTAAATTGGTTTTTTCAATATGCATAAGCTTAAATATGGGTTGTGATAGATGAGGTATAGGCTGTTGTATAATAGAATCCTGCAGGGAAAACTTTGTTAGTATATAAAGCATGTTTAATAAGATCTGGATCAGTAATGGGTTTTTTTAGACTGGTACTTCGAAGGTACTCTTGATCCAGCTTTTGGACATATTGATATGTAATATTGGAGGAGGTTTTTTGTTGTGAAGAGGATACTGATTGGGTCTGTGTTTGGGATAATAAGGATTGGGCATATGTTTGGGCATATGAGGGATGATTTGGGAGATCGTCTAAGGAGACAAACCTATTTGGCCTTTGGGGGCTCTTTGGTTGAATAGGTGGTGCTGAAGGTCGGATCTGGATCTTGGAGGTAGCATAATCAGAGGGAGCTTGTGGCTTAATGGGTAAGGGTAAAGATGACATTTTACCTTTTCCTTTATCCATTTTTGTTATGGGATGCCTGCAAAAATTCCCGAGTAAGGAAATCAGGCAAGGAATTATCCTTTCCTTTAATATATGTGATAGTGAAATCAAAGGCACTCAATATAGCCTGTCATCTGGCAAATATCTGTTTGGATACAAGGTTCTGAACATCTTTTTGTAAAACATCCTTTGCTGATTGACAATCAATGCATAATAAAAATGTTTTATTGTATAAATCATCTTGAAATTTTGAGAGGCAAATAACGATTGATAAAATTTCTTTTTTACTAGTAGAATAATTCTTTTGAGCTCCGAGCCATATACCAGAATGGTATCGGACAATATATTCTTAGGATTTTGGAGGAAAATATTGTTTAAGTATACCTCCATACCCTATATCAGAGGCATTTGTTTCAACAATAATAGAGGCTTCTGAGTTGAGAATGCCAAGACAGGGAAGACTCAATACTTTGGATTTGAGAATCTTGACAGCATCTGTATGCTTTTGAGACCACAGTTCTGGACTTTTACGAAGCCTTTTATATAACAGTTCACAAATTTGTTGTAACTGTGGAAAGTAATCAGCAATATAATTTAAACAACCAAGAAACCTTTGAAGCTGAGTCTTGTCTTTAATTTCATCAGGGAATTTAGTTCCAAATTCAATGGATCTATCAATAGGTCTAATAGTGCCTTGATAAATCAAGTGCCCTAAAAATCTGATCTTGGTCTGAAAAAGTTTCATCTTAGTCATGGATAAAACTAATCCATTAGTTTTGATCCACTGGCAGTATTGAGACGTTCAGTGGTTTTTTCATAGTATTTGGTGGGTACTAGTCCTTCCTTAGTACAATTATGATCTGCACCAGAATCTACTAAGGCAGTGGTATTGAGTTGATATTCTTTATTAATTAGTAAAGATATCACATGCTGCTTTCTGTCCCAAAAGGCATTTGGGAGATCAGGTTCATCTCTGGACTTCCCAAAATGTTTGCTGAAAAAGTACAGCAAAGGATTAGAGACGTTAATGGTGGCTCTATCCCTTATGACTATCTCTCATATGCAATGATATTAAATTAAAAGCCAAAATGAAATCAGAATTACGCCAGAGCAAAAAAGAATTAGGATCCTTTTGTCAACAATATGGCTATGAAACTATTAGGGCTCCATCCACAACACACAAAAAGAAGACCACATTTTTTAGAAAAAGGACTTACAAAAGACCCATGACTTATCCAAAATCTGATAAGCCTAAACATTACAAACCAAAGCCCAAATTTGCCAAAAAGGCCCAAAGCTCTTCTAAGGCCTGCTTCAAGTGTGGAAGACTTGGATATTGGGCCAAGAATTGCAAGGACAAACAAAAGATTAATGAGTTAGACATTGATGACTCATTAAAACAACAATTATCTAAAATTATGATAAATGATTCTCAATCAGAAGAAGAAGAATCAACTTCTGATGATGAAGTCATTTATACTATGCAAGAAAATACAGATTCAGATGATTCCATAGAATCACAATGTAATTGCGATGATGGACTCTGTTACTGTAAAACCGTTAATGTTATTACCTCTCAAAAAGAATTTTTATTATATATTATTGATAAAATCGATGACCCCATTATTAAAAAAGAATACCTTATCAAACTAAAAGATATTATTCAAGAATAGACAAGAATCGCCACACCCTCTGAACCTTATAATCTAGAAAAGATTTTTGAAAAATGTTTTCAAAAACCTAAATTAGCCACTACTCAAGATTTACAAATGAAAATCAATATCATGAAAGAATATATCAAAGATATTCAAAAAGACACGATAGATCTAAAGGCAAAAATGATAAATCTTGAAATTAATAATCTTCGAGATTCTATCTCCTCACATATTAAACAAATTCCTGACCCTGAAACTTCTACAACCAATTTAATTAATATTGATGATGAACATAAAGATGACTTTATTAATCTTATAGAAAAAATGAAACCCTTATTTTTGCCATTACCAAACACTTTTTAGAAGATCCAGAAAAGTTTACTGCCAGATCTACAGAAATCCTTATTAACCTCACATGTCCAACTCTTCAAGATTTTCGATGGTATAAAGATATTTATCTCGCAAAAATATATACTAGGAAATATTGCAATAACTCTTATTGAAAAGAAAAGTTCATCTCTGGACTTCCCAAAATATTTGCTGAAAAAGTACTGCAAAGGATTAGAGACGTTAATGGTGGCTCTATCCCTTATGACCATCTCTCTTATGGAGAACTCATTAGCTGTATTAATTATGAAGGATTAGCCATATGCAATGATATTAAATTAAAAGCCAACATGAAATCAGAATTACGCCAGAGCAAAAAAGAATTAGGATCCTTTTGTCAACAATATGGCTACGAAACTATTAGGGCTCCATCCACAACACACAAAAAGAAGACCATATTTTTTAGAAAAAGGACTTACAAAAGACTCATGACTTATCCAAAATCTTATAAGCCTAAACATTACAAACCAAAGCCCAAATTTGCCAAAAAAGCCCAAAGCTCTTCTAAGGCCTGCTTCAAGTGTGGAAGACTTGGACATTGGGCCAAGAATTGCAAGGTCAAACAAAAGATTAATGAGTATGACATTGATGACTCATTAAAACAACAATTATCTAAAATTATGATAAATGATTCTCAGTCAGAAGAAGAAGAATCAGCTTCTGATGATGAAGTCGTTTATACTATGCAAGAAAATACAGATTCAGATGATTCCATAGAATCGCAATGTAATTGCGATGATGGACTCTGTTACTGTAAAACTGTTAATGTTATTACCTCTCAAAAATAATTTTTATTAGATATTATTGATAAAATCGATGACCCCATTATTAAAAAAGAATACATTATCAAACTAAAAGATATTATTCAAGAAGAGACAAGAATCGCCAAACCCCCTGAACCTTATAATCTAGAAAAGATTTTTGAAAAATGTTTTCGAAAATCTAAATTAGCCACTACTCAAGATTTACAAATGGAAATCAATATCATGAAAGAACAGATCAAAGATATTCAAAAAGGCACGATAGATCTAAAGGCAAAAATGATAAATCTTAAAATTAATAATCTTCGAGATTCTATCTCCTCACATATTGAACAAATTCCTGACTCTGAAACTTCTACAACCAATTTAATTAATATTGATGATGAACATAAAGATGACTTCATTAATCTTATAGAAAAAATGAACTACCAAAAATGGTAAATCAGGATCTTTGTAGTAATTAATAAAGAATATCATCTCAATATCACTGCCTTAGTAGATTCTGGTGCAGATCATAATTGTATTAAGGAATGATTAGTACCCACCAAATACTATGAAAAAACCACTGAACGTCTCAATACTGCTAGTGGATCAAAATTAAACGTAGAATACAAACTTACGAAGACTCATGTATGTAATGATGGGTATTGTCTCAAGACCCATTTCATCTTAGTCAAAAATATCCATCAAAATATCATTTTAGGAACTCCCTTCCTAACTCAAATTTACCCCTTCCAGGTAAATCATACAGGAATAGAGACAAATATATTAGGACAAAAACTATTCTTTCCCTTTTTGCAACCGGTCGACACGCAGGATTTAAATTTATTACAAACCAACAGTTTGTGCCGACAGATCAATATAATCCAAAACAAAAAAGCCCACATCAACTTTTTAAAAGAAGAAGTCAATTATCATCATGTTGAACAACAGCTCAACCAGCCTAAAATCTAAGACCAGATAAAAGATCTTGAAGATCTTTTCAAAAAGCATATATGTGCTGATCTCCCAAATGCCTTTTGGGACAGAAAGCAGCACGTGGTATCTTTACTGTATGAACCTGATTTTAATGAAAAAAAACATCCCATCCAAATCCCGACCTATACAAATGAACCAAGAATTATTAAAATATTGCCAAGAAGAAATCAAGACATTACTAGACAAAAAATTAATTCGTCCAAGTAAATCTCCTTGGAGTTGTTCTGCTTTTTATGTTCAAAAGCAGGCAGAATTAGAAAGAGGAACTCCCAGATTAGTTATTAACTATAAACCCCTCAATAAGGTTCTCCAATGGATCAGATATCCCATACCCAATAAAAAAGATCTCCTTAATAGGCTTCATGATGCAACAATATTCTCAAAATTTGACTTAAAATCTGGATTTTGGCATATTTAGATTCAAGAAGAAGACAGATATAAGACTGCATTCAATGTCCCCTTTGGTCATTATGAATGGAATGTCATGCCCTTTGGGCTCAAGAATGCACTCTCTGAATTTCAGAATATCATTAATGATATTTTTAATTATCATTCTACTTTCTGTATCACTTATATTGATGACATATTAATCTTTTCAAAATCTATAGATCAACACTTCAAATATTTAAACACATTTTTCCAAATTATCAAAACTAATGGATTAGTTTTATCCATTACCAAGATGAAACTTTTTCAGACCAAGATCAAATTTTTAGGACACTTGATTTATCAAGGCACTATTAGACCTATTGATAGGTCCATTGAATTTGGAACTAAATTCCCTGATGAAATTAAAGACAAGACTCAGCTTCAAAGGTTTCTTGGTTGTTTAAATTATATTGCTGATTACTTTCCACAGTTACGACAAATTTGTGAACTGTTATATAAAAGGCTTCGCAAAAGTCCATAACCGTGGTCTCAAAAGCATACAGATACTGTCAAGATTCTCAAATCCAAAGTATTGAGTCTTCCCTGTCTTCGCATTCTTAACCCAGAAGCCTCTATTATTGTTGAAACAAATGCCTCTGATATAGGGTATGGAGGTATACTTAAACAATATTTTCCTCCAAAATCCCAAGAACAAATTGTCCGATACCATTCTAGTATATGGCTCGAAGCTCAAAAGAATTATTCTACTATTAAAAAAGAAATTTCATCAATCGTTCTTTGCACCTAAAAATTTTAAGATGATTTATATAATAAAACGTTTTTATTACGCATTGATTGTTAATCAGCAAAGGATGTTTTACAAAAAGATGTTCAGAACCTTGTATCCAAACAGATATTTGCCAGATGGCAGGCTATATTGAGTGTCTTTGATTTCACTATCACATATATTAAAGGAAAGGATAATTCCTTGCCTAATTTCCTTACTCGGGAATTTTTGTAGGCATCCCATAACAAAAATGGATAAAGGAAAAGGTAAAATGTCATCTTCACCCTTACCCATTAAACCACAAGTTCCCTCTGATTATGCTACCTCCAAGATCCAGATCCGACCTTTAGCACCACCTATTCAACCCAAGACCCCCCTGTTGTGAGTTTTAAATTACTCGCAAGCGCACGAGTCGTTTGCAATATAGTGTGTGCAAGTGCGAGGTCGAATCCATAGGGAATTGCGTTGTGAAAATATAAATTTATCTAAACTAATCTTATCTTAACCTAGTTCCAAATTTGTAATTATATGTTGCAAAAGAAATATAAACTTAAATTAAATTGATTTTAAAAACTAATAAAAAGATACTAAGGTTTCCGAATCCACCCCACCAAAGTTAAGCATATATGTCCTAAAAAATAGCCTATCAAAACATTCCATGAATCCAACTATAAGACAAAAAACAAAGAATATCCCAATTAAACCAAAAGCATCCAATGTATCCGCTCTTAACAAATCACAAAGGAAATCCAATTTAATCGAAAACAATTCGATGTATCCATCAGATGAAATACAAGAAATATCCAACAGAACAATTTAAACTCAATCAATCACAAGATTAACTCAAATAATTGACAGAACATTTATACTGAAAAAATGTCAGATTTGTACAAGCAAATCTGAACTACTATGCCAAACAACGGCGAAGCTTCATCTTCAACCTTAGTTGAAGATTCTAGCCACTCATAACTATAAAACTACAATTCATAATAAAAGTGCTAAACATTAAACTAAAACAACTAAATAAAAAGAAATAAATAACTTTACATGGGAGAAATTCCACTCGCTGATGGGCAGCGCTTCCCCTTGTGGTAGCAAAGCCTTCGGGATCCACCAGAATGCTAGCAGATGTCCACTGGTTAACACCAAAGTGGCCCAGAAATTGTACACTGAATGATGGAGTCAGATGGTGTTTATATAGGGGGAGTCCCGGAGCATTATGGGTTGCAGATTCGATGTGGGATGTGGGATATAGAAATATATTTCCAACCGATGTGGGATGTGGGATTTAAGCCTTCACATGCCCTTCAAAACTTCTGCTCACGCTGAAATCCCGCACAGCCCGCACAGCCTGACCTTTGTCTACTAAAACTGCCATAACTTTCTTTAGAAAAGTCCTTTTTATGAGCCGTAAAATTCTCCAAAAAATAGACTTCCGGATCTTTCTAAGCATATATGGCTCATCTTCTGGTTCTTCTTGCATCAATACAGTTTAATTTTCAAAGATGATTGATCTGTATGGGCAATTCTGGCAATTTAGTGAAACTCCTTTCTTGGTGCTTGTAAACCTGAAAAACAACGAAAACAACTCAAAGTAACAAATTTCTAAGCTAACAAATGTAAATTAAGGGGCCAAAATATGTAATATTTTTCACTCATCACCCCCAAAGGCCAAATAGATTCGTCTCCTTAGACGATCTCCTAAATCATCCCTAATATGCCCAAACATATGCCCAATCCTTATTATCCCAAAAACATACCCAATCAGTATCCTCTTCACAACAAAAAATCTCCTCCAATATTACATATCAATATGTCCAAAAGCTGGATCAAGAGTACCTTCGAAGTACCAGTCTCAAAAAACCCACTACTGATCCTGATCTTATTAAACATGCTTTATATACTAACAAAGTTTTTCCTGCAGGATTCCATTATATTCCAGAAGACATTCAAAAAACTCAAAAATTTTATGAGTTAATTTTAGTAGATACCAAATCTGTTGAAATAACTCATACACGAGACCCCAAAAATCCAGCATCCATTACTTATTCAAAATGCAAGATCTTAAAAATCATTTCCCCAAATAAAATTATGGACAATTATCAACCCAGACTGCTCTCTGTTCCTTTTGATCCCCCAATATATAATTATCATGATTATCAAAATGCATGGTACAATATGTTTTTCATTACCCCAAACTTATTCATGGTTTATCTTTTTTGATAAAAAATGCAAGATTGATTTTCCCTAGTGGATTTTTGATTGATGGTCTTTCTTTGGCTCCGACACTTCTATTATCCCTCCCCCTATTATGGATTCATTACAATATTTCAAAGCCAATACCAATATTAAAAAAGGTTATTCTCATGAATTACTTTTTCATGTTTTCTTTTCCATTCCCTGGATCATCTCTTGGGATTATATCATTTCTCCATGGCGGGATATGATGGTCACCAAAAGAATTTTTCGTGCAAAATGGTGGGCCAAGTATGAATTTTCTTATACCAGTATTAATGTTGTCAGAAACTGGTTCTGTGACAATCCCCAATATGCTCAATTTTTTTTCTGATATTCCCAAATCTAACCCCAAGACACTTTCCAAAAAGCAACAAAAACAAAAGCTCCTAGAAGAATTATCTCAATTATCTGACAGTGATAATGATAGTACTCAATCGCCTGATGATAATCTCAATACTCTAGACGATCATTACACTCCAGACCACTATGGGCAAGACCCATATGATGCCTTTAATCTGTCATAAAAGTAGTGCTCGTGACTACTTTTTAAAAAGCAAGACATTGTTCAATAAAGTAGTGCCCGTGACTACTTTTCAAAAAAGCAAGATATTGTTCAAAAAAATAAAAAGCAAGATATTGTTCAAAAAAGTAGTGCCTGTGACTACTTTTCAAAAAGAAAGACACTATTCAAGAAAGTAGTGCTCGTGACTACTTTTCCAAGCTGGCGCCCAAAGTAAAAAGCAAGACACTGTTCAAAAAAGTAGTGCCCGTGACTACTTTTCAAAAAGAAAGACACTATTCATGAAAGTAGTGCTCGTGACTACTTTTCCAAGCTGGCGCCCATCCGGATTCCAACCATTTGAAATCCATCCACAAGACTCCTTTAAGACTCTATAAATATGCATGTATTATCTCATTAGAGGGCAGAGTTAGAAATATATAAGTTTCTTGTAAATGTGAGAGAGTGACCCTCCTCCCTTTACATTGTAAGCATTTCTTCTCTCTCTGATTTATCAATATATATTTTCAATATCAAATAACATGTATTATTTAGTATGCTCTTTTATTCGATTTTTTATTGCATATGTTTTAGCATTCATTATTTATGATATTATTTCAATTGTTTTGATCCTACTCCTCCTAATAGATTTTGTCTAGAGATTGAATTCCTAGATAATACATCATATTTGGTAGTAAACCTGTTATTGTCAAACCCTACAGGTATTCTCACTTCCAAAAAAGTGAAATAAAAAATCTTGTTAAGAAAATGTTGTAGAATAGGATTATCAGAGATAGCTAAATCTCATTCCCATCACTCGTTCTCTTAGTAAAGAAGATAGATGGATCTTTAAGGTTTTGTATTGACTACAAGGCCCATAATATAGTCACTGTAAGAGAAAAGTTCCTAATTCTTAAAATAGATGAGCTATTAGATGAACTGCATGGAGCTAAGGTGTTTTCTAAATTGAATTTTAGGCTTGGCTATCATCAAATTAGAGTTTATGAAAGAGATATTCACAAAACTGTCTTTCTGAGACATGAAGGGCATTATGAATTTCTGGTTATGCCATTTGGCCTTAGCAATGACCTTTCCACATCTTAAGCCATCATGAACATGATCTTCAAACCTTTTTTAAGGCTTAATGACATATTAATTTATAGTGCTTCATTAGAGGAACATGAGGGCCATTTGAGATAAGTATTGTAATGACTAACCAATCACAAGTTGTATGCCAAGATGAGCAAATGCGAATTTTTTAAAGAAACCATTGAGTACGTAGGTCATATGGTCTAAGCTCAGGGTGTCCAACCTGATCAAAAGAAAGTTCAATCAATGCTAGACTAGCCAATTCCAATCAATCTCAAGCAACTGAGAGGCTTTCTAAGACTGATAGGCTACTACAGGAAATTTGTGAAGCATTATTCTACCATTGTTGCTTCTTTAACTAACCTCTTTAAAAAAAGAAGGTTTTCATTGGGGTGAAGAGGTTTAGAACTCTCTTGACAAACTCAAGACAACTAAGACACAAGAGCTTGTACTAGTCTTACTTAACTTTACTTAGACATTTGAAGTTAAGACATATGCCTTTAATATGGGCATATGGGTTGTTTTGATTCAAGAAGGGCATTAATTAGCCTTCTTTAGCAAAAAATACAGAACCAAGAATGAGAACATCTTCTACCTATGTAAAGAAACTATATGCAATAACCCATGCAGTCCTAAAATGGAGATAGTACTTATTAGGAAGGAAGTTTGTTATCAAAACATATCAAAAGAGTTTGAAAATTTTGATGAACCAGGTAATTCAAACTCCTTAACAACATTACTACTTAAGTATGCTACTTGGTTTTGATTATAACATTGTTTATAGACCTAGTAAAGAGAATGAAGTGGTTGATGCTCTATTTAGAATTCCATTAAACAATGCAGTCACATCTAATACAATTACTAAGGTTAGTGAGAGGGGATTGATAATTGTTTCAATCCCCAATTTTGATGTTATTGCATAACTAAAATTAGAGAATTGCATTGATCCAGAGTTGATGGCTCTACACAAGGCAATACAGACTATTTCCACTCTATAACCATATTTCACAATCAAAGATGGTTTACTATGCTATAAAGATAAACTAAGAGTAGGGTCATATTCTGAGTTAAAGAACATACTCATTACAGAATTTCATTCATCTCCCATTGGAGGACATTCTGGTGTACTGAGGACATATTTGAGGCCATCATCCAATTTTTCATGGCCTAAAATGAAAAAAGAGGTCCAAACCTTAGTGAAGAATTGCCTTATTTACAATTCTTAAGTACCCTGCTACAAAGGCTGCAGGATTATTACAACCACTTCGTATACCAAATCAAATTTAGGATGATGTTTCTATGGACTTCATCATTGGGCACCATTATCTAAGAGTTGCACTATTATCATGGTAGTTATAGACAGATTATCCAAGTCTACTAACTTTGGAGCATTGCCTACTACCTTTCCTACAATAATTATGGCCTAACTATTCACTGAAATAGTTATCAAGCTTCTTGTTTTCCAAAGTCTATAGTTTTTGCTAGAGATTCAATCTTTCTAAGCAAATTCTAGAAGCAATTGTTTATCCTTAGTGGTACAACACTTCAAATGAGATCATGTAATACCCGTATTCGTAAAGTAAGGGTAAATAAGTAATTTAATAAGTATGACGTGGAATTAAAATAAAATATATGTGAAAGGTTTATTATTATTTGAATAAAACAATTCTTTAAAAAAATCGTGAACAGTATAAAGGAAAAAGAAAAAGAAAAAGAAAAATATTTTTTTCTTTTCTTCTTAAAAAAAATGTGCCACCTGCTGCTAAGTTAAAAATGAAGCCTTGCATGTTTTACATGCAGCCAAATCATGGCAGCATGAGTTGGTGGGGGGGGGGGGGGGGGGAGGCTGCTGAGTTGATTTTTTTTCTTTTCTTTCATATAAAGTTTAGGTATATTATTTATTCATTTCCAAATCCTGTTTGGTTTCTTCCTTTGACACTTCAAACTACTCTATTTCTTTAAACACTTGGGGACCGGAAGAAAGGTTGAAAGATTAAAATTTTGAAAGGGTTTACGAGAAAATTTTATAGAGAGACACGAGAAGCTCTAAGAAAAATATAAGGTAATAATGTAAGTTTTATTTTTTTTTTTTTTAAATTTAACATACATGAAATTTCCCAAAATTCAAAGTGGGAATTTTCAAAAGGTGTAAATTATGAAGAATTGAAGAATAAGTTAGAGATTTAAAATAAATATTATGTCAGGTGTTGACGATCAGCAACCGAGGAAAATTACTGAAAGGAGCAAGAAAGGCAAGGAAGTGATCCACGGGTAGCTCTAAGTGCTACGTGGTGAGTTAGATTTACCTTAAGTAATCTAGATAAAAGTGAAATATCTAGTGATAATATTAAAATAAATTATTAGCTTAGGCTTTGGTGGTAGATGAAAAAATTGATTGATAGGTATGATAGGAATTTTGGACATGTAGAAAATTATTATGTGAAAAGTAATATTTTTGGAATAATAAGTTGATTTAATAACAAAAACCATAAGTGAAATTCTTGATGAGATGTGGTTGATGTTTTGATACAAATTATGAGAAGATGAAATTTAGTGGAACTTGACAAGCTATGATGGATGATTTGATGCGATTTATGAGGAGAGGAATTTAGTGAAAATTTTCAAATAATAATTTGAGAATAATCAAGATAGCTAATTTAAATATTTGAATTCATGTTTGTTTTTATGTTATTGTTCATATGCATATTTCATATCATTGTTCATATGCATATGCATAAAATAAAAGAACTGGGAGGGGCTCGGTATATGCTGGAAATAAAGGAAAACTGTGACAGCCGGTATATACAGGAAATAAATGAAAACCATGATAGCCGGTATATGCTTGAAATAAATATCATGATAGCCGGTATATGCTGGAAATAAAGAACCAGAAGGGGGCTGGTCTAAGATAAAAACATGTTAACATGTGGGAAGATGCTCCCTAATAATAATTCATGCATTGCATCTGTTTTATATGTTGATTTTATTACTGAAGTGTTGTTGATATTGTGCATTTATTTATAGATAAATGAGTCTCACAAAGAGACAGTTATGGTGAGAAAGAAACATAGAAATATGATATGATAAGAACCATCTAAATGGTAGACGTTATACTATGAACCTCGTTACGAGGTAATTATGAGATAATTGATGGTCTTATGGTAAACCAATAAATAAGAAAAAGAGATTGATAGAGAATGGGACTTATGATATGTGTAATAATATTAGAATGCTAGTATCAAGTTGTATGAGATATAAACGATTAAATATTGAAAGACCATTTATAAAAATTGAATACTTCTAGTAAATTTAATTCACTAAACTTGTGAAGCTAATCCCTCATTGTACAATGATTTTAGGTAGCAGGCAGGACAAATAGTTTGGTGAGTTAAGGTTCAAACGAAATAATTTTCTGTAAGCCACGTACGTGTCCACATCCTCAAACTAATGAGAAAATAAAATAAAAATTTATTTGTAAATATTCATGCATTTTACGTTGTATATAATGTTTAAGTCAAGATCATAATGATGTATCTCCCCTATTGAGGGTTGAGGATTGATGTAAAAATTTCTACTGGTGTTATTTTTATTGTTGCATATATGTATCGTGCTGAGATTTTCAAAATGTGATGACACCGTCTCGAGGGTGGCTAACTCGTGATAGGTCGTTACAGATCATCATATCATCCTGAATCTGATGGACTATCTGAGGTTCTTAATAGATGTTTGGAACAATGTCTTAGAGCCATAGTGCATGAATAAACTAAGTTTTGGCCCAGTTTCTTACCTTGGGCTGAACTTTGGTACAACACTAGTTATCATTCAGCTATTAGAATGACTTTATTTGAGGTTGTGTATAGAAGAGTTCCTTCTACTATTCCCAATTATATCAAAGATTCTTCTAATTTGGAAGCAGTAGAACACCACTTGCTAACCAAAACTGAGTTATTACAACAACTGAAGACCAACCTCCTCCAAGCTTAGTCCACAATGAAGGCTCAAGTAGACAAACATAAGAAAGAGATGAATTTTAATAAGGGTGATTGGGTCCTTGTAAAGCTACAACCTTACAAGCAAACTTCTATAGCCTTTAAGGCTAATAAAAAACTGAGCAAAAGGTTTTTTGGTCCCTTTCAGAATCTACATAAAATTTAAAATGTGGCTTATAAGTTACAATTGCCTGAGGGAAACAGGATTCATCATGTTTTTCATGTTTCATTACTCAAACCTTTTACAGGTCCTAGTCCAACTGACATATTTGTTCCCTTACCATCAGTAAGTTTTAATAATCAACTTTTTGTAATTCCTTTAACTATGATAGGTATGAGGAAGATCATACAAAAAGGCCAGGTAACTCCTCAAGTGTTGGTTCAATTGAAAGGTCTTTCGCGTGTAGATACTTCTATGGAAAATTTTCATGACTTCATAAAGTCCTACCCAAATCTAAACCTTGAAGATAAGGTTCATTTTGATGAGGATGGAAATGATATAGCTCAGGACCAAATTAGCATCCAGTTGAACCATGAAGGAAGAATGACAACAAGGCAACTGAATGAAGACATGGTACAACAAAGGGAAGACTTGGAAGAAGACAAGGCAAGGCTACTAGCATAGGCTGAGGAGATTGATAGAACCATAGTTCTAGATTATAGAATAAGTATGTGAGCAAAAAAGAAATCTCTATGGACCAAAGACTATACTATATTAGCTTCCATAAGATCAAGTATAAAACTGTAATAGAATGAGGAGAATGAGAGATTGGTTTCAAAGTAGTTGAAGTAGTTAGGAAGTTGTTATTAGTTGTAACTACCTTAACTGTTTGGACTATAAATACCCTTAACTAAAGAGATCATTCACTAAATAAGAAAATTTTCAAGCATTTCATTCAGAAATTCTTTAAGAGCTTCTCACTTGCTTGAAATAGTGAGATTTTCTTCTTCCCTCATTTATCAGACTATGAACTAGATAAGAGAAAAGATTGAAGAAAAAATATGAGTGCTCGGACTCAAACTCAGGGGGCTAAATTAATCTTGATCAAAATTGCGCTAGTGAAGTTTATGGCTAACCCATGGAAATGAGGATGAGAGGTGTTGATGTTTTTTTTCAAAATAAACTTGGATTTTAAGTTTGGGATGTTTTAGAGAATCAAAGGAAAGAAGAAAAGAAAAGGAAATTCAAGTTATGAATGATTCAGTCGACTGAATGGACTCATTCAGTCGATTGGATGGAAGGCTAAAATTTCCTAGAACTCTTTGGAACTTTTTTAGTCAACTGAATGAAAAACTCAATCGACTGGATGTTTGAAAATTTTGAGTTTTCTGAATGTTAAATGACAACTAGACGTGAATAGAAGTGTCCTTTGAGAAGGAACACTTAGTTATTCAGTTTAAATTAGTTTTTTATTGAACCAAGGTGTCTTTAATGGAAAGACACTAATTAAATACTATAAATAGAGTGTTTAACTGTCATAATTAAGACAACATAGACTAAAAATAGAATACAGATTTTAGATTTCCTTTCTTATTCTTCTTCTCCTTCTCTAAAAAACTTATCTTCTTATGTTTAGAAATCCTGCAAATTTTCAAACATAAGTGCTCTTCATCCATAAACTCATAGAAGCTGCTATGGTTTATTCTTCACAAGTGCAAAGTGCAGAATAACGACAGAGCTTCATTGTATCTTAGAAGATATTCGTCGGAAACTTTCTTGCACCAGTGAGGGGCGAATTAAACCTTAAATAAAAAGACCTGGTTGTGCCTTAAAGTCATTTCTCTTTTTTTTTTCTTATTACTTTTGATAAATTGCCCTAAAAAATTTCCCAAAAAATCTTAAGGTTTAATTTTCACTTTTTAAAATCAAAATGACTACCCCTTTAAGTTCCCTGAGAGATATGGCGTTAGACTTCAACAAACTTGAGTGTTTCGATGGAGGAGATTTTTATCGTTGGCAAAAGAAATTGTTCTTCCTTCTGATGTTGCTGCGAGTATATTATGTTATCATTACACCAAGGCCAGAACCTGCAGAAAATGAGACAATTGCCTAGACTTGTGATAGATAGAAATGGGATGAAGATGATGATATCTGCAAGGGTCATGTTCCTAATGCGATGTCTAATACATTTTTTTATGCTTATCACAATGTAAAGACTGCAAAGGAGTTGTGGGATTCATTGCAAGCAAGGTACATGAAGGAGGACGCAACAAGTAAGCATTATACTATTACAAAGTTAATAATTTTAAAATGGTTGATACTCGCACTACTATGGATCAGTTTAGTGAAATAAAAACTATAATAGATCAATTCTCTCAACATAAATTGAAAATGGATGAGAAAATAAGGGTCACAACCATTATAGACAAACTACCTCCACTTTGGAAAAATTTCAGGAGTCATATGAAGCACTAAAAGGAAGACCTGACTCTTGAGAAGTTAGGCAATCATCTCCGAATTGAGGAGGATTTACGGAAAGAAAGAAAGGAAGAAGCCCTCTCCAATATTAATTCGGTAGAGGAAGAAGAGACTTTGAAATAAATTTCTCAAGATTCTCACAAGAGAAAGAATTCAACCAATTATGATAAGAATAACAAGAAGACAAAGGGTGCTTGTTTCCATTGTAGGAAACTAGGACACTCCAAAAAAGATTGTCCAATGCTGAAGAAAAAAGGCAAAGCACAACAGGAGTTTGTGGCTTAAGAATGTATAAGGTTTAAGGGAAGAGTGTTTGTTAGTACTTAAATGTATGAGATTATATTTAAGTGAATGAGAGAATGTTTTAACACAAATTAATAATAAGAATTTTATTTTTGTTTGTTTGTTGATGTTCATGTTTAATTCAATTTCTAATGATTTATGAATCTTATATCTTGCTAAATGGTATGTTTTAATTACAAAAGCTATATATTTTTCTAGTGGCGTTATAGATGTAATAGGTATACATATAAATTGAAACATTACTTAATACAAGTGTGATTTCTCAAATAAGTATTGAGAAGACTTCTAGTATGTTTTGGTTAGTACTTGACTTATAATCAAATGTATTCTTGTGATAGAAATTTACAAAATATGAATCTCAAGAAGTTACTTATAGTAAAATCCAGTTTGGATGATAATGTCACTTAGACTAGTGATATGAGTATATGCTACAGTGAGTATTGTACAATGGTATAAACATCAAGCTAACACTAAGCATAATAATGAATTACATGTGGGCAAAGTCAAGTAGTTAGAAATGATGAAAAATATCACTTGTGGTGGGGGTGATTCTAAGTGTAAGTGCAATTAGCATTATGTACGCAATGCACTACAATAAATTATCCTGGGCATTAGCCAAGTACAAAAATTATAGATGCTAACCAAGTTTTAGCTAGCAAATGATTAAAATTTATAAGGGATGGGGATCAAGCCCATACGATTAATCACCTATGATGGAACCTCGACTCAACGCTTACTAGCCCTAAGTTTTGAGTTCAATGAGACAAAGTACATCATCAGTAGTGATTGCAAATACCAATAGTAAATATTCCATCCCAGAAAAACGATGTTTGGAAACTGTAGTGATAAAGTGAAGGGTGAACTTTAGGTTCTTAATAAAGCTCATAAAAGTTTTTTTTTTTTTGTTATTTTAAGCTACGGAATATACTTGATAAAGCTTACCTAATGAGTATGAAGTGTGGCCACTTTTGTTGAGTTCAAGGGCTTGACTCTAGAGCACTCATGACGTAAGATACATGACACAACGCCTGTAAACGTGTCAGCATATTTTTTGTCAAATTCTATGTGGAGAAGTCTCATGTGTGAGACATGTCTGGTTAAACAAATAGATTTGTGGTTCAAAGTATTATACTATCACATATTATGTTTAACTTTGATGTGTTTTCACTAAGTGAAGATTCAAGTCTAAAAGACATCTTCATTTAGGCATGAACTTCAATGGATGATAAAAGATAAGATTTTCAAAGCTTTATCGAGTCAAAATATTTTGAAAATAGTGGGGGATTGTTGATGTTTTTTTCAAAATAAACTTGGATTTTAAGTTTGAGATGTTTTAGAAAATCAAAAGAAAGAAGAAAAGAAAAGGAAATTCAAGTTGTGAATGATTCAGTCGACTGAATGAAAGACCCAGTTTACTGAATGTTCAAAATTTTGAATTTTTTAAATGTTAAATGACAGTTGGACATGAATAAAAGTGTCCTTTGATTAGTTATTCAGTTTAAATCAGTTTTCTAGTGAATCAAGGTGTTTCTAACGAAAAGACACTAATTAAACACTATAAATAGAGTGTTTAACTATTATAATTAAGACAACATATATTACAAACAGATTTTCGATTTTCGATTTTCGATTTTCGATTTCCGATTTCTTTTCTTATTCTTATTCTTCTTCTCTAAAAAACCGATCTTCTTATGTTTAGAAATTTTGTAAATTTCCAAACATAAGTGGTTTTCATCCATAAACTCATAGAAGCTGTTGTGGGTTATTCTTTACAAGTGCAAAGTGCAAAATAACAATAGAACTTCATTGTATCTTAGAAGAAATTCGCCGAAAACTTTTTTGCACCAATGAAGAGCGAATTAAACATCAAGGAAAGCGACATGGTCATGCCTAGAAGTCATTTCTCTTATTCTCTCTTATTCCTTTTAACTATCCTCACAAATTTCCCCAACAAGAGGGGTGGTATATATTCTTTGCTTGCAATGTAGGCTCTATGGGAGGAGATTACCTCTATGGGATTCCATTTTCCGTTTATTAGCTTCCTTTTTACGTTGATGTGCATCCTTACCTAATGATGACAAACTTGTTTTCCAAATGTTTCCTTTTCCATCGAGACAAAGGTCTCAAAAGATAGTTACTCTCTCCAAATCTCTCTAATCCTGGAAATATTTTCTTCATATTCCCTACAAAACTATTTTAAATTGGAGAATGAAATCAACCTAAATTGCAAAAGCATCAAAAGACGCTGTCATACCGAGCTAAGCTACAAAATACAAAACTGTCATTACAAAAATACTAGTGGTAGGCTCTCTTACTACTTGAATTTCCGTTGTGGGCCACTTCCTACCTTCCGACCGATCACTTCAGACTGTCTAAATGAAACTTCACTTATGCTAATAAGACATAAGGACATCATTTCACTTACTGGTTAGCAGCTAACTTCATTTGAGAAGAAATTGTAAAGCTGAGTTTAAAACTCTGATCTTTAAAGAGTTTTACAAGTCTGATCAAGCCCTTGAAATCTGGTTGAGTCACCCAATGACTGAAATATTGCAAGGCTCGACTATTCATAGTTGACTATCAAAATTTCAATGCCTTTAATGTCTTGCAAGAGGAATTCAAATGAAAGAAAAACTACCAAAAAGAATCTCTACAAGGGACATCAACTGCATTCCATCCAAGAAAACTTAAGCACTTACATTTTTTTGGCTGTAAACTTATGTACTTACATTCATATATAAATCAATGAAAAAGTATAATCAATATACACTCGACTATACATATCAAGTCCTTCAGGCCAATTATAGCTCATTAACCTTTAGTACAAAGTTGAAATGAGATCATCAACAACCTTTTAATACAATAGTACATTAAAAAAAAATAGTTAATATATAATGGTCACCCAATGCCTAAAACTCTAATCCCGCAAAACCATTTTTAACAGTTGTCAAGACCAGCATTGCTGATAAGTCTCATCTCAAGTCGCATAATATAAGATCTACAAGCCTTTCAAAAAAATATATAAGATCTACATTGACAATCGACCATCTGTCCGATCTTTGACTGCCCGTTCCTCTTGAATCTCTTCCAAATCTTCATCATCTCCTTTCTTACCTGCTTGCTCCTTCCAATAAGCAACCAACTTTTTCAAACGAGCTATCTCTTTGGATGAAATATTTTTGCTTGGATCATTCACAATTGACCTTACTCTTGATGCATACCTGTATTGGCATAAAAAGATATATTAATAAAACAAAAACAACATTCATCTGTGTACAACTAAATCAAAGAACCAAATCAGGTTATTAAATGTCAGAAGTTAGCAATCAATATCTCAATGTTGCAATTCTACACAACACTGTGAATAACAATTAGATGATTTGTCGAAAATGAATAAAGCTTTCTATGGTCCCCTCACCTTCAACAAAATCATGCATTAAAAATGAATAGTAGTAAGGTACACAAACAAGATGAGTAACATACATTAGAGAATTGTATGTCTCATCCAAATTTGATTCAGCTGGTGAGACGTTCACGAACATCAGTGTTTTGGCATTACCACCAAGTGAATCACTCATTAACATTGTTAACTTGTGATTTCGGTAAGGAATATGCTGACCACCGGAAGATAAAGCACCAATTACATCTCCAAGAGCTGAAAGTGATTTGTTGATACTTTGAGCTTCCTTAAGTTGACTACCAGAGGAGCCTGACTTCTTTACTCTTTCTGAGCCAGCAAGATCCACAAAACTTAACTGCAGGTAACTTAGAATGATCACGTCAATAACCATACAAATGAAAAAGTTATTTAACTTGAGACAACATCCTAATGATGAAAATGTTTAAATGATTCTTTACATTTCAGAAACAAGTAAAAGTAAATGCATACGCATTAACATTTCCTACATCAAGAGTATATTGAAAAATGTCATGATTTGATCAAGATAACATATTGCCATTAACGATCACAATACCTTTCCTCTTGCGACAGACTGAGTTTGAAGGTCGGTACTCTCAATAACAATTGAAAGGATTAGATGAGATCTAGAGCTTTCTTCATTCATTTGAGTCCCGGATGTATGTCGCCGTTCAGATCCCCTTTCGATAATGTTTTTTAATTCATCATAGGTTGAAATTGAGATAATTGTCACATTTTCCACAAATACCATGCCCTAAACATCACGAGTTATGCAATAAATGAGAAAGCGAAATGAAAATGAGATTAAGCAAATAACCCGTTCGAATTAACCTATATAAGTTACCATGGGCTGACAATAACAATTCACAATTAACCTATATAAGTTACCTTGGAATCTTTTTTGATATCCAATTTCAAACGCTTTGCATTCTTTGGTAGCAAGAGGTCTACAAGCATATCTTGATACAACTCCACCATACATGCCTGCATCATTTTACAATCAGCATCAAATGCTTACAATGAAGAAAAATGCATGATATAATTACAAATGCACATATTATTGGTCACATCAGAAATGTCTTTTTAGTAAGGGAATGTGTCCAGAGTAATTGGTTCTCATAAATTATTTTCAATTTATTATTATTATTGAGCTTTAATGTTCAAAGGTACCTTGAGACTTTTTGTTTTACTAGAACCAGTCAAAGTTTAATTCCATTGGTTTTTGTCTTGGGTGGAGTTAAATGTTGATTAAGTTTATGGTCTTTAGTTTGTTTAAGTAGGGTTTTATAAGCCCAATGTTCTAAAATATTCAAAAATCCTAGAGTTAGCCTATAAATGTGCCTATGTAGTTTCAAAATTAATAGAGTTGATTTTATAAGAATTGAGTATGTTTGCCAAGCTTCTTTGAGGACTCTTAAATTATACAAGCATACATACACATAAATTCATATACTACTTACCGGGAAAAAAATTCATTTTACATGAAGCTAACAATCTTATCATACTAGGAAAAATTATAAGAGCAATATAATTACATTAGACATATAAAACAAAAGTACACTAGATTTATGCGTTGATCATTGACCCTACAGTTATCATGTCAGCACCTTAAGCTTAATGCCAGAGTTTTCAAAAAAATAATTTTGATATATTATACTGAAGCCAATTTACCTTTAATGAAAATGAGAATCTTTTACTATCTCTCCTCAAAATTTTGAATAGTTCTCCAGTAGCTCGTGGTGTGAGTCCAGGATTGCTTTCAGATCCATATATCGTGAATGTCTTTCCAGAACCAGTTTGGCCATAAGCAAATATGCAAACATTGTACCCATCCACAGCAGATTGCACCAGATACTGTATCGCAAATGTAAATAGGAAAAGAAAACCATAATGATAAGTTAGTTAGAAACATACAGCATCCTTATTTTTATGTTATATGACAAGTTAAAAGTCACTACGGCTCAGTCAATATTACCCTTGTGTCCTCAAATACATCTTCTTGAGTGGCATTGCCATCAAACACATGATCATACATGTGCTGCTTTGTTTTATCATCCTTCCATGAATGTTCAACTGTGAATTCATCCAAACTTGTAAGCGCTTCTCTTTCCCTTTCAACAACCTCTTTCTCATTTAGAGGTCTTAAACGGCAAAAAACTCTAATCTTTCCTTTCATATCTGAAATTTTATCCAAGGGTTAGTTAGGTGTTAGAATTACCAAAAAAAAGGCCACATTATATAATAATTCCATTAGTACATTTGAAAAAATAAATAATCAACACCATACCAACCTTCTATGGTATTAAAATAGCGTTTCCTTAACACTTGTTCTTCCTTATAAAGTGCTTCTAGCTCAGCAAGTTGAGCCCCTTGCATCTTCAAGATGGAAGCAGTTTGCTCATTCTTTCTATCAATGTCCTAAGCAAAGGGGAAGTTGAAGGTTAAAACGTGTATCAATTAATGAATTTCATGAAAACAAGTATATACCTAGACAAAATACATTGTACAAGAAAATTGGAGGAGTACACACACAAATATTGGCAAGAAGATAAATACTAGAAAAGATTGGAAGAAAAGAAAAAGTGAACCATCAAAATGAGTACCTCTTTCATTTCTCTCAATTCTTCTAATTCCTTTGAATTATTCTGCAATGCAGCCAAATCTGCTTTCTTGATTGCAAGAGTTGACTCAGCAGTAGCCAAATGCTGTCTAACCACTTCCAGCTTCTTTTCAAGTTCAGACACTTGAAGCTTCAAGGCCTTACGTTCTTGTTCAAATTTCTTCTCAAGAACTTCCATCTACATTTTAAACACCACTCTCAAAATCAGTTGTTCACCATGTGAATCAACCATGCATTTGTGATTTGTTGAACCAAAATCAAAAACTAATGGCACTACCTCCTCAGCTTTCTTTCTTTCAAGCCTTGAGATCCTCTGTTCCAGTGTAGTTTTTTCATTTACTGATCTGTTAGCATTTTCTTCTGCTGCATGCAACTCCTCATTGCGGAGTTTTAGTTCATTCTGGAGCTTGTGAAACATCTGGTACATATCAACCATAGTCCAAAACAAGCAAACAAAATCCAGTGTTATATATAAAAAAAATAAAAAAAAATAAAACTTAATACTTAAACTGGTAGCATATACTCATTTAAAAAAATAAATTGTACCTGGTTATTTGTTCCGGTCAAATCTTTTTTGGCATCATTATCTGATACAGAATTACCCAACTTGGCTAACCTCGCTTCTATGCTCCTCTTCTCTAATAGCATAGACTAAAATATATAAAACCAATGTCAATCAACAAAATTGATGTATAATCAACAAAACCGCAAATTCCACAAACTACAAAACACTAACTTGAAGAGTTGCATCCTTCTCATCGCACAATGATTGAAGTCTATCCCGATCACAGGCAACCTCAGCTAAGTTTTGCCTCTCAGATTCCAGGGATTCCTTTAAGCCCTCGCATTCTTCTAGCATTTTCACTTCTTGCTGTTGCTTTTCGTGCAATTCTTCTAGTAGCTATATCAAAATGCATGACTTAGTGCAATTTCCATATGCATTTAGTCTTTAGGAGAAAAGAAAAAGGATGAAAAGAAAAGAAAAAAAGAAACACAATGCTTAATACACTATGGACAATCAGCACTCCACTTGCTTAGTAATGACCCAAAATCAATTGTAGAATAGTGACATTGTAGTAACTCAGTCATAGCTACTTCATATTATGCTTTGCTAATACTTAAGTACACGTATGCTAAAATTGGCCCAAGGTTCTCTAGCTAAGAAAATGTTTTTTTGAATACCTAAAACCCTAAACCTAAACTCTAAGTAAAATTGATCTTTCTTTTCTAGGATATGTTCAGCTGAAGAAACTATGGTTGTCCCCTTACCTATCCCCACATACTTGTGTAGAAAAGGACCCTAGAGTAGGAATAAGAACGCTCATTTACTGAAAATTCATTCCAACAACGCATATTTAGTAAATAACGGTTGAACACAATAATTCTGTTTTAAGGCTTACTCGATCAGCTTTCTTTTGAGATTCTTCAATAGTTTTAGACAAATCCTCAATACGTTTTTCATACACTTCAATATTTGGAGGCTTAAAATTATTAGAAAGATCTCCATTGACTGAACAACTCGCAGCAGATCGAGCTTTAGAGTAACGACGCAACATGACATCGTTTATATGTGTTTGTAGAGCAACACAAATTTCTTCTCCCTGCACAAAATAAAAATAAGTAATTGTTAAATTGCAAAAAATACAAAATGAATAAAAGGCCTAAAAACTTCAAACATGAAGATTGACAAATAAAGAAGGACAAATGTTATTTAAACCTGTCTAGTTTCAAACTGAAATATGTGGAGAACACCAGCAACTCTCATCTTAAAAAAGACAGCAGTATTGCTACTACCAAATTGCATTATGTCTCTCAACTCAGCTGAATGTAAATACTCCTTTGGAACTGGACGGAAAAAGTGAACCTACAGAAAAAGAAAAAAATAGATAATCGTCTAGTGACCATAAGTTTAAATGCCAAAAGTAAATATTGGATTTACGCAAACCATTAATAATTCTGTTAGAGTATTAAGAGTAATAGGATTTAAGGGTATTAATGTAATTTCATAATATTAATTTATCTATATATATATGAACATTAATCTTAGGGTTAGTAACCAGTTTACTGCTTACTGTCTTTCTACTCCCTCTCTATTTGAAACCTAATCTCTGTCTAAACCCTAGCCTATATCTCAACATGGTGTTAGAGTATGTTCTTTGGGATCCTGAATAAACCCTAACTAAAAAAAAATAAAAATAAAAAAGTGAACAGTAGTGTGAACAGTAGTGTGAACAGTAGTGTGAACAGTATTCGTTTCTTCTCTAGTCTTCTTAGTATTTGGTACAATGAAGCATTCGAAGCAACTCTCTGGTTGTATGCTGAATTAGATTTTCAGCCCAAGTGCTTGACCGAGTAGAACAAGATCCGTTTAGAACTGCAATAAAATCTGGTTTGATATGTGAAGCACCCACTTGTTTGTTTGATAGTGTGTGGTGGTGTTTGTTATTGTCGTACTATCATCACCATGACAGCGACTTCAAAATTGGTTATACCCGATGGGTTGCTTCCACAAATTACGAATATTGCTAGCCATACCAGTGAGACTTATTGGAATTTAGTTGGTAGACCATATTGTGTTACTGATGTAGGGTCATCTAAGTTGATCTCCACTGCTTCTATGTCGCAGAACTATATGGTTGTATCAGGGGCCAAGTACTTTCAGTTCCTTCAATATCAGGCGACTCACTATGCATTGTCTTCGGCTGCTTCTTTAGCCCAGAAAGATACGCCCATTGCTTGTGTGTCCTCTAATCCTTCTGTTTCTATGCCTTGGGTTCTCGACTCTACAACCACTAACCATGTGCCTGGTACATGTGATATGTTTTATCGCTTTCATCAGTCCTCATCTTTACCAGATGTTACTCTGGTAGATGACTCTAAAACTCATGTTCGTGGGACAGGTTCCATACACCCTAGTCCATCTTTGTCTTTGTCATAGGTTTTGTATGTTCCTCGTTCTCCATTTAATTTGATTACAGTTAGTCAACTCATTAAAAATCTTAATTGTTCAGTTACCTTTCTTTCTGATTTTGTTGTTATTCAAGATTTGAAGACAAAGAAGAGGATTGGTGGAGGGTGTGAATCTAATGGCATGTATTACTTTGACTCTACCCCATCACCAATTGTTTGTCCTGTTACTATTTCTCCTTTACCAATTCACTATCATCTTGGTCATCCGTAATTAGAAAACCTAAAGAAATTTGTTTCTAACTTAAGTTATGTCACTTCTCTAGAATGTGAGGCTTGTCAATTGGGAAAGCATCATCACATTTCATTTCCTTCTCATGTCAATAAACGAGTTTCTTGTCCTTTTATGCTAGTGCATTCTGATGTCTGGGTCCAAGTCGTGTCTCCTCTAAACTAGGATTTCAGTACTTTGTTACATTCGTTGATAATTATTCTAGGCTAACCTGGCTTTATATGATGAAAAATCGTTTGAGTTGTTTTTCATCTTTTGTACATTTTGTGCTGAGATTAAAACCCAATTTAATGTACTTGTTTGAATTCTTCGTGGCGATAATGCCCATGAGTATTTCTCTACCCCATTCAGCACATTTATGGCTCAATCTGGCATTATCCATCAATCATCTTGCTCTTACACTTCCTAACAAAATGGAATTGTTGAGAGAAATAATCGTCACCTTCTTGACATTGCTCAAACCCTTTTATTTCACATGAATGTGCCTAAAGTGTTTTGGGGTGACATTGTTCTCATTACTTGTTACTTAATTAACCGTATGTCATCATTTGTCCTTGATGGCAAGTCTCCTCATTCAAATATGTTTCCTCACGAGACTTTGTTTCCTTTGGCTCCTCGTATCTTTGGGTTCGTGTGTTTTGTTCATCAGTTATCTCCAAGTGTCGATAAATAAGATCCTCGTGCCATCAAGTGCATTTTCTTAGGGTATTCACGTACTCAGAAAGATTATCGATGTTATAGTCTGTCTTTACATCGTTTCTTTGTCTGTGATGTCAAATTCCTTGAGTCCACTCCGTTTTATTCTAAGCCTCTCTATGTCTGATTTAGATGAATCATTTCTCCCTACTTTGCCCACTCTAATGCCTCTTTCACAATCTCTCTCTTATGCATGTTCCTCCGTTGCAAGTTTGCAAGTGTCGTCCTAAATCAAATTGCCCTCCTTTCGATTATGTTGCTCTGCCAATTGTCGCCTTGTCTACAGATCCAGACCCACCTCCATCCTCCTCCATTGAGGATGATCTTCCCATTGCCATCCGAAAATGTATGCGCACTTGTACCGCTCATCCTATTCCTAGTTTTATTTCTTTTAATCACTTGTCTCCCTCCTACTATTCGTTTGTTGCTACTTTATCAACTATGTCTCTTCCCAAGACTGTTACAGAAGCCATGTCTCATTCTAGTTGGAAAGTAGCTATGGAAGATGAAATGCATGCCATGAGTCACAATGATACTTGGGAATTGGTCCCTCTTCCGCTTGTTAATTAGTGTTGGGTGTCGTTGGGTCTGTATTGTAAAGGTTCATCCTGATGGTACTGTTCACATGTTGAAAGCACTTATGATGGCAAAAGGGTATACACAGGTTTATGGTATTGACTAGTCTGAGACATTCTCTCATGTGACTAAGAACACGTCGGTCTGTGTCTTTATCTCTTTGGCTGCCACATTTAATTGGCCTTTACATCAGTTAGATGTGAAGAATGTCTTCTTGCATGGTGAGGGGGAGTCAAGGTTAATTTGTCAATTGAAGAAATCTCTATATGGCTTAAAACAGTCCCCTAGAGCATGGTTTAGCAAGTTCAATGAGGTAATAATTGACTTCGGTCTTAGTAGATGTAGTGTAATTCATTCTGTATTTTACAGACATAGTAAGGCAGGTCGGATCCTTTTTATTGTGTATGTGGATGATATTGTGATCACGGGAGATGACAAAAAGGGAATTCAAGCTTTGAAACAGTTTCTTTGTAGCAAGTTTCATACTAAGGATCTCGGGCAACTGAGATACTTCCAAGGTATTGAAGTTGCTCGCTCTCGTCATGGTAATTCTATGTCTCAGCGAAAATATATCCTTGATTTATTGAATTATACAGGGATGTTTGGGTCCAAGCCTGTAGGCAATTCTATAGATCCCAACACAAAACTTTTTGTTGATTAAGGTGAGCTGTTGATTGATCCAGGACAATATAGACGATTGGTTGGGAGATGGAATTATTTAAATGTCACTAGGCAGACATCGCTTTTGCAACATGTGGTTAGTCAGTTCATAGATGTCCCACGCACCACTCATTGGTATGTTGTTATTCGTATTCTGAGATATCTTAAAAGTTCTCCAAGTCGTGGTTTACTTTATCAAAACCATAGTCATACTAGAATTGAGGGTTACACTGATGCAGATTGGGTAGCTTCTCCATCGGATAGGAGATCCACTACAGGATATTGTGTGTTTATTGGGAGTAATCTGATGTCATGGAAGAGTAAGAAACAAACAATGATTGTTCGATCAAGTGCAACGTCTGAGTACAAAGCGATGGCACACACTACTTGTGAGTTAGTTTGGTTGAAACAGTTATTAGCAGAACTTTTCTATGAGCATGGTGTGTGATAATGAAGCGGACATTCATATTGCAACTAATCTAGAACTAATCAGGTGTTTCATGAGAGGACAAAGCATACTGAAATTGATTGTCATGTTGTTCGAGAAAAACTTTTGCAAAATATGATTAATACAAGACGTGAAATCGGCAGATCAGTTAGCAGACTTGTTTACTAAACCATTGGATGGTTCACGAGTTAGATCTATTTGTAACAAGTTTGGTACATATGATATATACGTTCCAATTTGAGGGGGGAGTGTAAGAGCATTAAAAGTATTCAGAGTATTAGGTGTTAGAGTATTAAGAGTATTCAGAGTATTAGGGTTTTAGGATATTGAGGCAATTTCGTAATATTAATTTCTCTATAATATGAACACTTTAGGGTTAGTAACCAGTTTACACATACTGTCTCTCTACTCCCTCTCTCTGTCTGAAACCCTAATTTTGTCTAAACCCTAATTTTGTCTAAACCCTAGCCTAAATCTCAACAAATTCATTATAGTACAATATATCATTTGAAACTCACCCCACGTTTATTAATGCCCAGAATGATCCGCCCTGGCAAAAGTCCAATAGGATCATCTATCTTGCGAACACCAAAAAAGACAGAATTCCCATATGGAAGGGACCTTAATATCCGCAAAAACTGTTGTCTTGCATCATCTTTTGTCAAATGTTCCTTCACAGAAGCAAAACCAACTTATATCAGAAGAAAGCTTCCGTTAAAGAATAGTTTCTTTCAACTCAATATACAAGAATTTCTATTAATAAATTATTGTAATTAAAGGCAACTAATAATGGAAAAGCAATAAGAAATGATTAAATAAAACTACATTTTAAAGCGATCACCGCGTCTCAAGTCGATATTCCAAATACTGAGTTGCAATACTTATACCAACAGTAGAACCAACTTCTGAAGCAAAATAATACTCAAACTAAGGCACTTAATTGGAATTAGGTTAATCCTTCATGGCAAGGAAATTTCACACTTAAGTTCTTACCATTGAACGGTAACGAGCAAGAATATCCAACTCCCATTCACGCTTTGCTCGGGTGATTGCTATTTGTCTAGGTAAGAACCGCTCGAGAAGAGATTGCCAATCACTGAAAAGTATTAAACTCAATCAGTAAAAACTCAATACAAGATAAAATAATAGGAGATGGAAAGTCCCATCGCTCGCAAACATTTCACTTATGCTCATAGCAATAAAAGAAAGTCAAACACTATGAATGCAGTATAGTGGAAATAAAAATGGCTAGGCATAATGATATAAGACTTCAGAAGAAAAAAAACTACTGACGTGCATAATTCAGGGTTACCAACAAATCCAATCTCAACCAAGATTTGCAATGCAGACAACTGAGCAGCATCATCTCTCCCAACAGGATAATTTCCCAATATATAATCATGTTGCATCTGTATATAGCCAAAAATTGAAAAGTTTGATATTAAACATGAGAATGCACATCAGCAGTCATTCCAAATTTTATTATATTAATGCTAAAGCATACTCTCAGAACAAGAATACATACTTGAACATAGGACAACTGAAGAAACATTGGATCTGTTACAGCTTCATCTGACTCTCGAAATAGCTTCTTTTTGAATAACAGTTTGCAGTGCAGAATTTCTCCTTTACTTCTATCCTTGGCAGCCTTGAATTCTGCCAGTAGATCTCCAATATATTTGTTATCATCTAAACCAATGTACTCTTCTGTGTGACAATAAAGTACACATCAGTAGAAAACTCAATAAATCCCTAACCACAAGTAATCAAGAAGTCAACAAGACTAATACCATTTCCAGGATCAGGTGACTTGGAACCAGAAACAACTTTATGACATTCAAACAGACTGAAGCTAGAATATGCTGATAGTTTAATTATCCCAGCAAGCTCCTGAAGTGCATGAATTTGATTAGTGTAAAAAATACTCAGAAAAAATTGTAAACACAGTAATGTGCCCATAAATATAATATAGCGAGAGAGAGAATCGAAGCAGAGAAAATATCCATCATTGAACCAACAATGGATTCACTTTTTAAGAGTTGAATCCAAAGTTAACTTAATTGATATAAGGTTTAAGGACATGCGTAAACAACATTATATTTAATAGCTTTCAAAAGCATTAATTTTTTGATAGGTACCAAGTTAGCCAATAATGACATCCATAAAGTTCTACTAAAATGTGGCATGAACAGAAAAATACTAGTAACACAATTCTTTAAGCCAAGAACCATAGATAGGACAAGCGGACAACTATAACAGCAGCAAGGTTTCACAAGACAAAAGAGAGTTTCTTCAGTTATTTTGTTTGATATGGTATCAGACTAATCTGCTCCTGGGAGCCTGCAATAAAAAAAAATACCCTCCAACCGCCGCCGTCAGCCACGCGCTGCCTCTCACCTGAGCACACCATCTCGATCGGAATTTTCCGATCTACCCACCACGCGCCGCCTCCACACCGGAAAAGTAGCAAAACCTTGAAACTCTACCAGACCACCGATCCTCTTCAGATCTCTCCGATCTGCATCGATCCGGTCACCCAACACCGAATCGGCCACCACCATCAACACCAAACATCTCCGGCGACCAGAGCCCACAAGGTTCCAGCCTGGTCCGACACCATCAACGCCGTCTACCGCCCGTCGCAAATACGGTCATCGCATGTCTCTAGCTCCGGATCCACAACATCTTCCCCGACCCCGGCTTCGGCTCTGCGACATCTTCCCCGACCCCGGCTCCGGCTCTGCGACATCTTCCTCGACTCCTGCTCCGGTTCCAACCAGGCTCCGGCATATTCTTCGACGCGGCTCCGGCTTCGGCCTCCTGTTTGGTTACTTGTTTGATTAGTCCTGTTTGGTTACTTGATTATTCCTATTTCGTTACTAGGACAGATCCGTTTGATTACTTGGACAGATCTGTTTGGTTACTTGGTTAGCACCAGCTTCTGTTTGGTTACTTGGTTAGCACCAGCACCTGTTTGGTTCCTTGATTAGCATCTGTTTGGTTCCTTGGTTAATAATTTATTTGGTTACTCGATTATTTTGTTTACCGAATTATAATTTGTTCCTATGGAGTCTAAGATTGTCTCCAGTACCCAAGTCCTCATATTATTACTACTCAAAAGTTGAATAGTAATTATGTTCAATGGTCCAAGGCAGTCTATAAATCTCACTAGTCAAAGCAAGCGAAAATTTCTTATTGATGATCCGCCTACCAATCCGAAATTGTTTGATACATGGGAACAAAAGGATTCTTTACTCATCACTTTATTATTGAATTCCATGGAACCCCAAATTGCCGACTTATGTACACATCTTGAAACTTGTAAGGAAGTTTGGGATTATGTTCGTATGATATATTCTAGCAATCTTAATCGGATGTATGATGTGAATGCCAAGCTCTTTCATGGCAAACAAGGTGATTGAGATGTCACTGAATATTTTGTTGATATGAAAAGAATGTTTTTAGAATTGTGAACTTTGATGCCTATTCAGCCGATGTAAAAGCCATGCAAAAATGCCAAGAGCAAATCGAGGTACTCACATTCTTGGCTGGCCTAAAACCTGAGTATGAACCGGTTCGATGCCAAATACTAGGAGAGGCAGAACTTCCTACATGATTTGAGACTTATACTCGTGTGCTACAAGTCGTTTCCCAAACTAGCAACGGATCTTTAGTTGACAAATCTGCCTTAGTTACTCCAGCTTGGTAAGGAGGTCGAACAGATGGTAATAATAATAATAATAATAATAATAATAATAATAATAATAATATAAGTAGTTGTTGTGGTAGAGGAGATCGTGGTAGTGATCGTAATAACACTTTATTTGGCCGTGGTGGTAATGGTAGAGGTTTGCTTCGTTAATGTACCTACTGCCATCGTTTCGGGCATACTTAGGAGACGAGTTGGGAGTTAGTTGGTGGTCCCATGATTGCTAATGTTATGACTTCTGGTTCTGTTGAGTGTGGATCTACCTCCTCAAATTTCGTGCCCTAAACTTCTATGGTGATTTCCAAAAATGAGTATGATGAACTCTTACAGTATAAGACAGCCAGCTAGACATCTTCCTCGACTACTCTTTCCACCCAAAAAGGTACACCAAAAGCTTGTCTATCATCTAGTAACTCTTCATCTAGACCTTAGGTCCTTGACTCTACAGCTACTGGTCAGGTACCATTGATGTTTTCTCTGGTTTTTATCACTCTTCGTCTTTTCTTGATGTTACCCTTGCAGATGGATCTAAAACCACAAGCAGTAGTATTGGTACAATGCATCCTAGTTCTTCTATGTCTTTATCATATGTTTTCTATGCTCCTTTTTCTTAGTGTAATTTGATATTTGTTTGTCAACCTACAAAACATATTAACTATTCTGTTACCTTTCTTCTTGATTTTGTTCTTATCAAAATCAAAACGTATTAACTGTTACAAAACGTATTAACTGTTCTGTTACAGTGCGTCCTAGTTCTTCTATGTCTTTATCATATGTTTTCTATGCTCCTTTTTCTTAGTGTAATTTGATATTTGTTAGTCAACTTACAAAACGTATTAATTGTTCTGTTACCTTTCTTCTTGATTTTGTTCCTATCAAAGATTTGAAAACAAGGAAGAGGATTGGTTGTGGGCATGAATCAAATGGCATGTATTACTTTGATCCTATCCTATCACCCATTGCTTGCTCAATTGACGTGTTTCCGCTCCAAATCCATTGTCATTTTGGTCATCCATCTTTAGAAAAGCTGAAGAAGTTAGTTCATAGTTTGAGTCACGTTTCAACTTTAGAGTGTGAGTCGTGCCAATTAGGTAAGCATCATCGGGTGTCATTTGCTTCCCGAATGAATAAACGTGTCTAGTCTTTTTATGTTAGTACATTCTGATATTTATGATCCAAGTCGTGTGACTTCTAAACTTAGATTTCAGTATTTCGTTACATTTGTAGATGATTATTCCAGGCTTACCTGATTTTATTTAATGAAAAACCGTCGTCCATGACCTTCCGTCTCTGCTGCTCCAATTGCTCATTTGTTGACAGATCTTGATCCTCTTTCATCATCTGAGGACGATTGTCCTATTACTCTTCGTAAAGGTAGACGTTTATACTGCTTATCCGATTGCTAATTTTGTGTCTTATGATCATTTATCTCCTTCATATGCTTCACTTGTTGCTTCGGTCTTCTATTTCTATTCTTAAGTCTACTGCAGAAGTATTGTCTCATTCTGGGTAGAAAACCGCTATCGATGAAGAAATACATGCCTTGAGTACTAATAATACATGGGACTTGGTTCCTCTCCTATGTGGGAAATCTGTTGTTGGTTGTCATCGGGTCTATACTGTAAAGGTTTATCCTGATGGTACTATTGACAGATTAAAAGCTCGCCTAGTAGCACAAGGGTATACACAGGTATATGGTATTGACTATATGTAGACAATTTCTCCAGTGGCGAAGATTACATCTATCTGCGTGTTTATCACTCTAACCACTACTTTTAATTAGCTCCTACATCAATTGGATGTGAAAAATGTGTTTTTCAATGGTGATTTGCAAGAAGTATACATGTGGCAACCACTCGGATTTGTTGATCAGGGAGAGTCTAGGTTAGTATTAAAGAAATCTCTATATGGCTTAAAACAATCTCCTCGAGCGTGGTTTGGTCGGTTCAGTGAAGTAGTAATTTATTTTGGTATTAACAGATGTGTAAATCATTCTATATTTTATAAACACAGTGAGGCAGGTAGGATATTATTGATTGTACATGTGGATGATATTATGATAACAGGAGATGACAAAAAAGGCATTCTAGCACTGAAACAGTTCTTGAATACTAAATTTCAGACAAATTGAGATATTTTTTGGGTATTGAAGTTGCTAGATCTCGTCATGGTATTTCTTTATCTTAACGTAAATATATTCTTGATTTGTTTGACTGATACTGGAATGTTAGGGTGTAAGCCTATAGATAGTCCTATGGATTCCAACACAAAACTTGCAGTTGATCAAGGTGACTTATTGTCTGATTCAGGACGATATAAGCATTTGATTGGAAAATTGAATTATTTTACTGTTACTAGACCTGATATTTCATTTGCAACTAGTATGATTAGTCAATTTCTCGATGCTCCACGAACTAGTCATTGGGATGCTATTATTCGAATTTTGAGATATCTTAAGAGTGCTCCTGGTCGTGGTTTACTTTATCAAAATCATGGTCATACTCAAGTTGAGGGTCATACTGAGACAGATTAGGCTGGTTCTCCATCTGATAAAAGGTCCACTACTGGGTATTGTGCATTTGTTGGAAGTATTTAGTATCGTGGAAAAGTAAAAAGCAAACTGTAGTTTCTAGGTCAAGTGTTGAGTCCGAATATAGAGTAATGGCGCATACAACATGTGAGATGGTTTGGTTAAATCAGTTGTTAGCATAACTTGGGATTAACTAGTCAAATTCCATGAGCCTGGTATGTGATAATCAAACAGCTATTCATATTGCAAATAATTCATTGTTTCATGAGAGAACTAAACATATTGAAGTTGATTGGCATGTTGTTTGAGAAAAGCTTCTACAAAATTTGATTAGTACCAAACATGTGAAGTCGACTAGCAGATTTATTTACTAAACCGTCGAATGGTTCTCGAGTTCGATTTATTTGTAACAAGTTGGGTATATATGATATCTATACTCCAACTTGAGGGGGAGTGTTGAGAATCTTATTAGAATTCTTAACAAGTGTCGTAGTAGACTTTGATCATGTATATCTTATCTAAATTGTTATGTCCTAGTCCTATTAGGCTTAGTATTCATAAGTCTATATATTGGGTCAATTGTATTCGTTTTATGCATTCAATACGACGAGAGAGTTCTTCAATTATTTTGTTTAACAATAATCAAAAGAATAAGAATGATCCCGCTTTATGATGTTCTTTATTCTTGCCGTAGTTATCTTTGATATTTGATATGGTTATAAGCTCCTGAGAAATTAGAACAGCTTTAATGTTCCCACATCATTGGAAGCTAAGGAAATGAGTCAATCAAAGATTATAGAAAAGCAGGCCAAGCAGTTTCCTTAGTCCCATTTTAAACATTTGATTTGGGAGGAACATAAGTCGTTTGATTTCGTTATCGAAGGCAGATATGGTGATCAGCTTAGAATCACTAAAAATGGCCTCGGTAAAAGGACTTCATTGTTTTTGGCAAGACAAGAGTTAGAGTGGTTTCTTGCTTCTTGGTTTAAGTTTTGGTATGAAAAAGGGGACCGATAATGGTTTCGCAGATTAAGAAGAGATGGAAGGCCTTTAGTTATGGGGTTACACAGGAACAGACGTGGCAAGTTTCTCTCTCTCAAATATCAACCATAAAGGGTCTCATATGGTGATTTTCCCTGAAGGTATTGCAGTGAGGGGTTGGTGGAGAGTGTACAGGGCCATTAAAGATTTAGCCGCTGCCATCTTGCCGAAGAAGAGGATATAGTCGCCTACTGGATTTCAAGGTGAGGTCGTGAACCGCCAAAGTTTCTCAGATTGGTCGAAGGAGAAGGTGAATAGTTTGTCGATTAAAGGAAATTGCCTTCACTGTGGTCACTGCTTGGTTGGGAGTTTTCAATTTGATCTTCAGAGGGATGGCAACAAAGTTTCCAGGCAACCATGGACGCCGCTAATAGCCAGGGGGGTAGAGGCGACTGTATACACGCACCTTCAATCAAGCGGGGAAAGTGGAGCAAAAGGGGTTAGTGGGGGAAAGATGGCCTGCAATTTGATTTCAAATTCAAATCTAGATGTTTCAGATAAGGGTAAGGAGATTGTGGGCTTGGATTGGGCTTTTGAGGCTATTATTGTGGACAAAGGGGAATGTCAAAAAGAGCCCATCCGCAAGGGTTCTAATAAGGATCTGGCCTGATGTAGATTAATTGTATGGGCTTGAATTCTTTTATGGCATTGGGTCGTGGTTTTAAGGAAAGCCATGCTAGGCCTAGTAATCCTCAAGCTTTGGAGACCTCGAAAAGGCCAATCGTTTTGCGAAATCGTATTACGCGTAATGGGTTTGGAAGGCGTTTCCGTAAAAAGCCCTGGAGGCATTCGTTTTCTCTGCCTTGGTCTAATCTCAATCCCAAACTGCATAACAAATGGGTAGCGACTCATAATGGTTCAACACAGAGTAGCGACATCCAAAAATCTCAAAAGATTGCGTCGGCGTCATCTACTAGAGCGGATCTTACCAGCAAACCTCTGTCGTCGGGTTCTCTTAGTGTGCTAGGAAAGGAAAAGCTTGTTTCCTCGCCTGTTGGTAATCCAGTGGTGGCAAAGGCAATGGCTGGTACTGGCACTGTTCGCCTTTGGTGGACGGAATTAGGAGAGGTGGACAATTGTCCAGAGGTACCAGAATCTGATGTTATAGAGGTAAGAGTGGATTATTTTCTTCTTAATTCTTCCTTTATGAGAAACTGCAAGGGTGGGGGGATGCTTAGTGAGAGAGAAGAGATTGTTCTTCTTCCTGCGAACCTCCTCTCTGATCTTTCTATGGAACAGGGTCAGTGGGTCCGTTGATTTGGAACTTATTATTGTGGATAACTGCTTGCCCCTTGTTTTTTTGGATGATTTGTTGGTCTCATCGAAGAATCAATTGATAGAGCAGAATTCTGGCTCTTTTTGTTTCGGTAAGTCAATTGAGGTTGTTCCGTCTTCTTCCACTCCTCTTTATGTGGTTGTGAGTCTGATCCAGGTCATTGTTTTGGCAGTACAATAATAGAGGGAGAGGCTATGGGTGCCCAGAGTGGAAATGAGAAGCAGTTAAAGGGGGGAAGACTGACAAGGAAGGCAATATTGAGAGAACGGCAGAGGATGGATCGAACTTAGTGGAGAAATTTCGGAAGCCTGTCTGGCTATCGTTGAAAGTGTGAAGTTTCAAGATCAGTGGCTTGCGTTGGAATCAGGGGGATGAAGAGTTGGTGAGCTATAAAGCCTCATATCGGGTTCTTAATTGAGTTAAGAAGAAGAACAAAATGGTTGGGGTTTCGCTAGTAAGGGTGGAGGATGAAGCAATTAGATTATTTGAAGAGATTGAGAAGAGAAGGCTGGAAGAATGTGTTTCTAGAGGAAGAAGTCACAGGTCTAATAGAAAGAAGTCGAGAGGTGGGATTAATAGGGAGCTTAAGAGATTGTTGTTCAATGTAAATTATGAGAAGGGTGGTGCTGGAGGGTCCAAAGGGGTGGAGGAAGATGGGGATGTCATTGTTGATAAATACTGAGAAAAATCATTTCTTGGAACGTGAGGGGGGTGAATCAATTGAGTAAAATGACTACGGTCAAGTATTTTATTAGGGAGTGGAAAAGGGATATAGTTTGACTTCAAGAAACTAAGATGGAGGTGATTAATGACGCGATTATTCGCAGTGTGTGGGGTATTAGGTCCTGTGGGTGGAAAGCATTGCCGGCAATAGGAGCCTCCGAGGGGTAGTGATTATGTGGAATAAGACAGTGTTGGATTTGTTAGATTGTCACGTTAGGTTGTTTTCAGTGTCTTATGTTTTTAAGGTTTCTTCTTCTAGTAGAGAGTGAGTGATGATCGGTGTCTATGGCCCGAGAAAGGCTGGGGAAAGGAGATTTTTTTTTTAGAGAGTTGGCGGTGGTTAGAAGTAGATGGAATCTCCCGTGGGTGGTAGGAGGGGACTTTAATGTTGTTCTTTACCCCATGAGAGAAGTGGGGGCTCACAAGAACTTAGTTTGTCAAGGAAGTTCTTGGACTTTGTGAGAGGTCAGAATCTGATTGACTTGCCGCTTTCGGGTGGTTCATTTATATGGTCTAGTTTCAGAGAGACTCCGTCTTTCTCGAGGATCGATCGTTTTCTTATTTCTGGTTGCTGAGAAAATATCTTTCCAGGTTTAGTTCAAAAGCTTTTGTCAAGACCTACTTCAGACTATCATCCTATAGTTCTTGAAGTGGAGGGGATGCTTTGGGGGCATCCCCGTTTCAGTTTGAGAATATGTAGTTGAAGGTGAACGGTTTTGAAGATAGAGTCAAAAGGTGGTGGGAGGGTTTCATTGTGGAGGGTTATGCTAGTTTTGTGGTGGCTTCTAAACTAAAATTATTGAAGGAGGAATTGAAGAGGTGGAACAAAGACTCTCTTAGAAATGTGAATTCTTTGTTTAATGCTTTGTTGGGAGAGATTAACAGTTTCAATGAAAAGGAGTTGGTTGAGGAGGTTTTCAGGGGGGGAGATAAAGCTAGGAGGGAGTGGGTCAAGAAGGAGCTTGCTAAGCTCAGTTCCATGGAAGAAATCTCGTGGCAGCAAAAGTCTAGAGAATTATGGTTGAGGATGGGTGATCAAAATACTAAGTTCTTTCATCGTATGGCTAATGCCCATAGGAGGCACAATTTCCTTAGTTCCATTGAGGTTGATGGCATTTTGTTTGAGGAGGCAGGGATAAAAGCGGCGATTTGTAAGTTATACAAGAATCTTTACACGGAATCGCATGATAATCGTCCTAATTTAAATGGTTTGTCTTTTTCTTGTATTAGTAGGGAGGAAACTTCTTGGTTTGAGCGTCATTTTGATGAAGAGGAAATTTGCGTCGCTCTTCGGGAGTGTAATGGTGATAAAGCGCTGGGTCTTGATGGTTTCTCTACGGCATTCCTAGCAAATAATTGGGAAGTGATTAAGGGAAATATTCTTAGATTCTTTTTGGAGTTCCATGCTACAGGGGAGTTTGTGAGGAGCTTGAATTCTACTTTCATTATTCTTATTCCAAAGAAGATTGGAGCTTTTAATATAAGAGATTTTAGACCTATTAGCCTTATTGGGTGCATTTAGAAGCTCCTTTCGAAAGTTCTAACCGCTAGAGTAAAGAAAGTTATAGGGAAAGTAGTGAGTCCCTTTCAACATGCCTTTGTGGAGAGTATACAAATTTTGGATACCGCTTTGATTGCTAATGAAGTTGTGTATGCCCATTTAAAAGATGGAGGGAAGGGGTGATTTGTAAGCTCGATATGGAGAAGGCTTACGACCATGTTTGTTAGAGCTTTGTGATTTACTTATAAAAAAAGGATGGGGTTCGGGGGCAAATGGTGTAGGTGGATCTTCAAGTGCATTTCTTTGACCTCCTTCACTACTCTTATCAATGGTTGCCCATCTGTCTTTTTTAGAGTTTCGCGTGGTCTTAGGCAAAGGGATCCTCTGTCTCCTTTTGTATTCACTTTGGTAATGGAGGCCTTAAGTAAAATGTTGTTGAGAGCGGTAAGTGAAGGGCTTTTGAGTGATTTCAAGGTCGGAAGAAATGGGAGTACTATAAGTGTATCTCACCTTTTGTTTGCTGACGACACAATCATTTTTTGTGGGGCGAAAGCTATTCAAATCCTTCATCTCCGGTGCATCCTTCTTTGTTTTGAGGCAATCTCGAGACTTAAGGTCAATTTGAATAAGGGTGATTTAATCCCTCTTGGGGAGAATATTAATGGTCGCTTCCTAGCTTCTTTATTGGGATGCAAGGTGGGGTTTCTTCCTATTACTTATCTTGGTCTTCCTCTTGGAGCCAACTTCAAGGATAAAAGTGTGAGGAATCCTATCGTGGAAAGGTTTAAGAAGCAGTTGGCAGGGTGGAAAAGTCAATGTCTTTCCAAGAAAGGACGTCTCACGCTTATCAAAAGTACCCTTTCTACCTTGCCCATTTACTTTATGTCTCTTTTCCCTATTCCTAGCTCGGTAGCTAAGAGGTTGAAAAGTATTCAAAGAAGGTTTCTGTGGAGCAGTATGAGAGAGGATTACAAGTATCATTTAGTGAAGTGGGGGGTGGTTAAGCAACCTCTAGAGAGAGGGTGTCTTGGTATTAAGGCTCTTACTTTATTTAATAGAGCTCTTCTGGGCAAGTGATTATGGAGATTTATGGGATCTTCTTTGGAGGTAAGTGGTGGAGGCTAAGTTTGGGTTGGAGCCTAATGGGTGGATGTCTAAGAAACCGAAGAAGGCTTATGGCGTGCGGGTGTGGAGGTAGATTCGAAATGGGTGGGAGAATTTTCTCCCTTGGATTTTTATTCAGGTAGGTAATGGAAGAAGAACGAAGCTCTGGTATGACACTTGGTTTGGTAATGCCCCCTTAAAAGACCAATTTCCGAGTATTTTTTATATAGTAAGAGATAAAGAAACTCTTCTTGGTTCTTGTGTCCTTTTGAACAATGGGAAGATTTCGTAGAATGTGCCTTTCACTCGGAATGTTCAAGATTGAGAGATTGAGGAGGTGGAGAGGTTTTTGGATATCTTGTATAAGGTTAAGATAGACGTGGCTAAAGAGGATTTAATGAGGTAGAGGCCTAACCCAGACAAAGGCTTCGAGGTGAAATCCTTTTATGAGTGTCTTCTTGGTAGGGTGAGTGTGGAAGAATCTTCAAATTTTCCATGGAAAGCTATTTGGCACCCTAATGCCATGAGGAAGGTGAGCTTTTTTGTGTGGGAGGCCACTTGAGAAAAGATTCTTACTATAGATAACTTACAAAAAAGGGGAAAAATTCTTGTGAATAGGTGTTATATTTGTAAAAATTGTGTCGAGTCCCTTTTTTATCTTTTATTGGAGTGTCCGTTGGCTAGAAGCTTATGGGAGATGGCTTATAAGATTTTGAGGGTTTATTGGGTGGTTGCCGACACGGTTAAAGATGAAATGTGGGCTTGGAGCGAATTACGAGCCTCCAAGGAGATTAAGAAGGCCTATTCGTTAATTCCTCTATTTATTTTTTGGTTTAGAAGTAACACTTTTGTAAATGTGGAGGACTTTTTGGATTTTGTGGACCTTATCTCTCGTAATTAGCCTTTGGCTTTGAGTTGCACCCTCTTAGTGCTGTTTAATAAATTCTTTTTTCGATAACATTATCTTTTCCTTTTTAAGTTAAGCTCTTTTCGCTTACTGTAGTCATATCTACATATGCATAAATGCAAAGGCACACAAGACTTAAGAGTACCTCAACAGAATCAGAGACGGTTGTTGCCATGTCATAAGTGATTTCTTCAAAAGTTTCATCTAAGAAAAATACTATAGTTGTGAGCTTTCGACCCGTCAAAAGAGCTTCAATCTCCTCGCGTCCTGGTATTGTATGCCTAGGACCAGCTTTTACAGAACGCTTCAAAGCATTTAATGTACTTACTGCAAGGATTTGAACCTCAGAATCAATGCTAGCACCATGTGCCACATTATGAACATACTCAGATAAATATCCACAAATGTCCTTGCTAGGAGGCATCGAGGATGCACATAAATACATCAGTTCCCATGCTTTGATAGAGTATTGCCTGTAATATAAAATAAAATTAAAAAGTAGAAATATTGTAACTTTATCACCAACGATTATAGGTCCAATGAAAATCATTGATAAAACCAAAAATCAAATTTGGAATCTTTTTCTTTTCCTAAATGAAAGAAAATGCAATACCTATCTGGGTTGTTTCTTGTTTGTTTTGAAATCTGAGCAAAAAGTTCATCTCGAAGCTCTGCACGCTTCAAAGTTTGCTTAAACAACTTTCCAACAAGCTCAATCCGTTCATCTAAGCTTGTTGGTGTTACTCGATCAGATGAATCAACTTCCATGTACTTCAAAATTATGTGGAACAACTTTGTCGCCCGACTTACCAGGTCGCTATTAATTTTAAGTAATGAAGTTGGTATTGGATCCTGTGAAAACATCAACTTAGATCTTCATGAATTTGATTTACAGCAGAGCATATATCCGTTAAACACAACATACTCTATTACCTTCTGGAAACACAACATGTCTTCAAACGTGTATTTTTCCCGAACTTGAGGGCCTAATGATTTTTTAGAAAAAAACCCACGCTTTCCAGAAGATTGAATTTGTTTCTGCATCATTCTTAAAAAACCTTCAACCTATATACAAAAATAGCATAAAAGAAGATGAAAATTTCAGCGACCATTAAACTGACAAAGATTATTAGCTTATAATGGACTTAGCTCATTTTAATATAATCAAGAAGTCAACATTAAAGAAGGTTAGCTTTTCTTTAGTAAATTACATTAAGAGATAGAAGTATTTCCCCACCTGGAATCTATCAATCAAGGGTATTGCACCAGCAAGCTCTGCAGGAATAGCCATTGACAGTGTTGATGGTGTACTATCAGGAACAAAAAGAAGAACTATTATTAAGAGTTTAACGACAAGTCAAAATTATACATAAGCCAAAAGCAAAACAAGATGTATTTTTATTGGTTCATTCTTTTTTGTTTCATCCCTTTTTGGAGTCTCTTTAGAACGAGTACTAAATCCTGAGAGAATCAAACATGCTTTGATGCAAATCATCACAATTTTATAGAAGTCAATATGTATAAGAAGATTAGGACATGCATTTTTTTTTAATACTAGTTAATAACTCAAAATCAGCATTCAGTCAAATTTCTGATGCAATCTGATCTTTGATGGCAAATTTGTGAAGATATATAAAGTAACTAATCTTATATTCTTAATTGCAATCTGACGTGTGGTTTGAAACAATAAACTTGAAAACAAGAAAAAGTAAGACAAATAGTGGTAGAAAAGAAGCTTAGAAATTCTAGATAGGACTTACAGAGGTGCGAAGTTGGAGCCATCACTATCATAATCATCCCCATTTGAAATAGTAGCAGAGATGTGCAATGGAGTTTCTTCATTTCCATTGCTTGAGCTATAGGAAGATCTACTTGTTCTTACACTTTGAGCCATTTGATGGTTGCAGATCAATGGTCATTTCACTAAAATCTCCCTCATAACGTTTGCTTCATATGCTGTCTCACTTTCTTTCTCTCACACACACACACAATTGGCCTCCTCAATTATGGCATGATATCTGCGAAAAGTTAGATTAAGAACGCTGCTTAAGTTCAACAATAATTAAGAAAATTAATTCCCAAAACCCATAAACTTGTACAGCTACCATACGAATACTCCAAGAAATGAAATTGCATAAAAATTCAAAACCAACGCAATATTCCAATCATAGTCTCAAGAGAAGGAGCTATATTTAACTCTATTTGATTATGAACTCCACAGATGAGGAAGAGCTTCACCAGAAATACTTAATACTCAAATATTCAAAATATGAAAACATAAATAGTAAAAAGAATGTGTTATAGATAAATGTGGGAACACAAAATAAAGAATAATAACAGAAAAGGCTTTCTCTCCGAGTGAATGATGCGAAAAAGGGAAAAGGTAAAGCCCAAAGTTAAAACTGAGAGAAAATCGAGAAAGGAGAGCAGAGATCCCCACAGTGATTGAGGTTATGATGAATGTGCAATGGAGGAAACAATTAGATGCTAATAAGATTTTAAAAACACGAAAGGAATAAATTAGATGCGTTATTCAGAGAAAAATGCACACAAATCAAAAGAAGAAAAATAAATAAGCAGAAAATTGGAAAATGAATGAAATTCTACATACATAAATCTTTGAGAGCTAATCACGCCACTGCCCACCAGCAAAGCAAAACAATGAAAGATTCAGAGATTTAAAGATCTGAGCTCAAAGTCAGGTCTTCTTACTCTCGTTAAAATATAAGACGTGAAGATGTAGAGGAATGAGAGAGAGATAAAGCGGTGAGAGTCACGAGACGATTATAAATGGCAATGGGCATACAGACAGGCTCAGTGAACATTTTGGCATCTTCCACGCCTCTCAATTCTGGAAGCATTAACATCAATCTGGCATTATCAAATCCGTCCTCTAAATAAAATACTCCGTATACACTAGCAGGTCGTACCACTATTTTAGCTTCTTTCAGTTGCAGTAATTCTTAAGCAAAGCCGCTGTTGCAAAACAAGATATCTGCGGTAAAAATTTGATAGGTAACTTTTGAATCTTTTATTAATAAAGTTTATATATATTCAATTAATATTATTATTAAAATATTTTAAAAATTATTAATTAAACTTCTACTATTACAAAATTGTAAACAAAATATTTTTCCGCGTTTGAGCTTGAGTGAACTCGCACAGGAGGAAGCTTCTCTTCCCTTTGTCATACATGTATGGCTCTGACGTTAATCCACACGGGATGGCAACATCGGTAATTAAAGACAATAAATATGGTTATATGGCATAACCCCCTGTTTGTGCATAAAACATCAAAAACCCGTGTACGAAAATGAATTGCTCAACTGCCAGCTTACTCAAAAGCCGTCCTTGCCGGCTATTCGTGCTCCTGGGCCATGTAAGAAAACTCTCCAAATGGGGCGACTCAAAAATAATATAACATTTAATGGACTCAATCTAAACCTAAAATAATGATAATCTAAAATATTAAAACTTGAAGCAATTTGAAACTCGAAATGTAATTCGAAGTGATATGTATTAAGGGTTTGTTTGGTTCATTAATAAAATTATAATGTAATAAAATTATAATTAACATGGGATATGATAAATGGATATTAAAGGGATAATAATTTAATTCTTTATTTAGCTCACGAGATTGTTGGATTAGGATTAAAGTAGTATAAAAAGTTTAAGTGTCAAAATACCCTAAAACTATTTACCGTCTTTAACAATCTCTAATTTTTTTACAAAACCTAAAATTTAATTACTATTATTATTAAATTTTTACTATTATAATAATAAATTATTACTTTTGTCTTCATAATTATAATAATTATTATTACAATTAATAATCATAATAACAATTATTATCAGTATTATAATCATTATTATTATAATTATAATAATTATTATTACCAATAATATAATTATAAGAATAAGATTATTATCAGTATTATTATAATTATTATCATTATTATTAATCTATTATTATAAATATACTAATTATTATTATTATAACTATAATTATTACAATTTAGTTATTTTATTATAGTCATCATTAAAAGTATTATTACATTTACTATCAATATAATAATTACTATTATAATTCCTATTATAATATTAATAAATCATAATTATTTAGTTATTTTATTATAATCATCATTAAAAGTATTGTTACATTTACTATCATTATAATAATTATTATAATATTTTTGTTGTTGTTGTTGTTGTTGTTGTTGCTGTTATTATTATTATTATTATTATTATTATTATTATTATTATTAAATAATAGTTATTGTTATTGTTATTGTTATTGTTATTATTATTATTATCATTATAATTATAATGATAATTAATAATTATTATCATTAATATAATTAGAATAATAAGATTATTATCAATATTATTACAATTATTATCATTATTATTAATATATTATTATAATTATAATTATTAAATTTTTGTTATTTTATTATAATCATCATTAAAGCATTATTACATTTACTATCATTATAATAATAATAATTATTATTTTATTTCTATTATTATAATACTTATTATAATATTAATAAATTATTATTATTATTTAGTTATTTTATTATAATCATCATTAAAAGTATTGTTACATTTATTATTATTATAATAATATTTTTATTTTTATTTTTATAATATTAATAAATAATAATTATTGTTATTATTATTATTATTATTATTATCATAATTATAATGATAATTAATAATTATTATTATTATTATTAATACAATCATTATTATTCATTGTCATTTTAATATTATTATAAATATAAAAATAATATTAATATATATTATTTTAGTTATGATAATAATTATTATCATTATTACTATATATTATTATAATTATAATTATTATTATTATCATTATCATTATCATTATCACTATTATCATTATTATTACAATAATTAATATTAATATTATAAATATAGAAAATACTATTTTAATCATATTGTTATTATCAATATTATTATAATAATGATGATAATAATCATTATTATTATAATAATGTTATTATGATTTTATTATTATAGTTATTATATTTATTATTATAATGTTATTATAATTATAATAATGATTATTATTATCATTATTATAGTAATTATCTTTCTTAATATTATTATTATTATAAGAAAAAATTAATTTTAATAATATTGTAATAATTATTACTATTGTTTTGATAATTACTATTATTCAATGGTAAAAAAGACAAAAGGAAAAATTTTAGTCTTACATGGTTGGGATAGATTCTAACCCATGGGGGAAGTAGAGCGAAAAAAAGTTGGATAATGACTAATTTTATCCCACCTTAATGTCACATGAATATTAGATCTCTCCAATCGAATGAAGAATAACTATTCATGTGGAATTAAAATAGTTCAATCCCACCTTAATTCCATCAACCAAACATGCCCTAAGATTACACACAAAGGCATGCACATATGTGTGTACATTTGTTATGAACAAGAACTATGATGGTTTGTGGTTCTTGGTGATTATAAATATGAAAATTTATCGATGGGTTAATTATGGAGAAGATAAAGATAATTGACACTAATTAATGGTTAGTGACCAAACCCCTAATAAATTGGGAGAGAATAGAGAAATTACAAAACAAAATGTTTATTCATTAATGAAATGTGCAATACAAAGTATCTCGATTTATAGACTTCTCCTCAAAGTAACTAATATGGTAGCTTTTTCAACAAACTAACTTTTGTTAACAACTTTATAACTATTTCTAACCAATTTACTAACTCCTACTTATTCAATTGACTAATTTCTATCATTCTCTAACCCGTCAAATGAATCTTGTCCTCAATGTTCAAATGATTCCTTCATTAGGAACCTTCATAATTGTTTTGAAATATAAGCACAAAACAACTCTTCTTTTAACACCAATATTACCAACGATAAGTGCAGTGCTATTTGTAGAAGAATTGAACAAAAGCGAACTGAGTCCAAGTTAAAGTATTTGACTTTTAAGTTTCTTGGATATAGGAGAGTGAAAAACAAATAAGGTGGAAATGAATTCCTTGCACACCTCTTGCTCCAATTCCTCAAAGATCCCACAATGTAAATGCATTAATTGAAACAATATATTCGTAATGAATCTGTTTCTCATGTGACTCACCATCAAGAGCAAGATCCTTACAATTTGGGAAATCACCATCAACATTACCCAAAGTCCAAACACCCTAAATTGTGGTTGGGGAAGATTATGCCTTCCAAGAGAATCCACTCCAACGTACACCAAAGGAAGCTTAAAATCAGCCAATGGTACCGGAGTACAGAGGTTCGCCACCCAAGATTCCCCCATTACCAAGACATGCATCAGCTAGAAACTCCTTGTCAATTGTTGAAGCAACAATTGTCAAAATCCATGGAGACACAAGGACACCATTTGGTGAAGCACAAAATTGCCCAATTGCAATGGAATTGTACATGACCCCTTTTTATAAATTGTTGTTGCGTAAAATGCTCCACGTTTTCTTCTCTAATTTTGATAATCCCAACTGGTTGTTCTTGCACCGTCTCTTTAGTATAGGTACAATCTTATTCTTCTAGTTGAGATGATAAAGAGAGAGTAGAGAGAAAATCTTGAATTTCCTCAATACTGGAAATACCCGAGCTAAGATGCACCATTTTTTTGTTGTAGTAGTAATCGTGTAGGATCATGGTTGTCAAAATCAAAAGTATCCAAATCAATACTATGAATTCTTTCCATCTCCTTATAAAGTTCTTCTTTAATTTGTGAGATCACCAGATCATATGGATTTAGTTGTTCCATTGCAAATAGGTGAGAAAAAAAATATGTTGTGTTTGTGGAATAGTTACTCCATGTAACTGAATTGAGAAAGTATGAAGAATGAATTGAATTAAGGGAGGTTCAATGAAAGCACCAATATAACAAACAAGAATTGTGATGGCTTGTAGTTCTTGGTGATAATGAATATGAAAATGTATTAATGGGTAAATTGTAGGGAAGATAAAGATAATTGAAACTAATTAATAACTAGTGACCAAACCCCTAAGAAATCGAGAGAGAATAGGGAAATTACAAAACAAGAAGTTTGTTGATTATTCATTAATGAAATATTAAAATGTGCATCATAAAGTATCTTTATTTATAAACGTATCCTCAAAGTAACTAACATAGCAACCTCTTCAAAAAACTAACTTTTTAGGGTATTTAGGTTTAATCCTCGGTTCAAAGATTTTGATGTAGACAAACCATATTGTTATTACTAATATGGTTACTTAAGTGTGCATAATATTTATTAGATTACAAAAGCACTTATTGTTATAATGTAGAATCAAGTATTTACTTGCAGATTATAAGTATCAGAGAGAGATTGTGGAATCCGTGAAGATTCCAATAAGATTGTGGGAATCCGAAAAGATCCCAAGAAGATTACGGAATCCAAGAAAATTGAAGAATCAGATAGATGATTACAAAATTAGAAAAGAAGATTACAAAAATTGAGGATTAGAGTTGAGATGCACTAGGTGCCTAACATGGTGGTAGGCACCTGGTATGAGAAAACTGCAGAAAATGATCTATAAGTGAGTTGTTGTTAAAGAAAGGCTCGAAGAACATGCAAGTCAAGGCTAGGCGCTTGAGAAATGAGCCAAATTTCTGACACAGTGGACACAGTTTGAAGACCCAGTTTTGAAAACCGAAGCCCCGAAGAGCCCTGGTCTACGTAGAAACTGAAGAAGATTGGCTAAACGTTTGGGTAGACGTTTGAAGACACCCGTTGGAGGTCAGACAAATCCTTGTTTAAAGAAAATCCTTTTTATTAGTTTAGAGAATTTTTTGAAATCATAGAGAAACAAATTTCAGAGTTGCCTTTCTTAAAGGCACAACTATATGTTATAAATTATGGACGCAGACATGAAATTGAGTACAAGTCTACAGATCAATCTCAAGCATCAGTTTAGTTTACTACTTTGTGTAGTATTTATTAAGTTAGTTGTGAGATTGTGAGTTAAGTATGACTCAGTGTAAGGTTATTTGATACCCATAAACTCCAGTAATGTAAGTTTTGCTTGATACCCGTAAAGTCAAGCAAGTGTAACATTGATTAACTAGCAAAACTCAGTAGACCGAGGAGGCCTATTGAATAAGTGGAGTAGGTACATTGCCGAACCACTATAAAATTACTGTGTTCATTTTTCTTTTTCCTTAACTCTTTTGTTTAGCTAGTATTTCAATTTTATTATGATTTGATTTTACTATGCTAATCACGTTCAATTATTTTGTAAAACTAATTCACCCCCTTTTGTTTTTCCTAACAAGTGATATTAAAGTAGGTCTCCATTCCACTTGATTAACCATCAAGGAGTTCCTAAAAAATGAAGCCATTCATTGCAACTGGTTCTACTGATACTGAGCAACTAGCTAGATTCAACCTTCCAATCTTTGATGGATCAAACTGCTCTTTTTAGAAGAAAAGATGGATAGTCTTCGTCAAGAGCATCAACATCAACTGCTAGAGAGTGATTGCCAAAGGCCTGTACAAACACACCAAGAAGATTGAAGATGTTGAAATTAAGAAGAAAAAAGATGAAAGTATCGCAGCTGAAAAGTCTCAACGAGAACAATAAGGCCATGTACCTACTCTACTATGGAATCGATAAAAATCAATTTAATCGCCTAAGAAATCTGGAACAAACTAGAGGCTAATTTCGAAGGTATGGGTAAGGTTAAATTAACCAAAATTATTATTGATTGAGACGCTAAAGTATCAGTCTTGATTGTGAAATTATTGATAGACAAATGAGTCTCACAGAGAGACAGATATGATGAGAAATAAATATGAAAGTATGATATGATAAAAATGATTTGATTGATTGATTATATACTGTGAACCTTATAATGAGATAAATAATTATGTTAAATTGATAATCTCAAGATGATTAAATATATGATAAGAAAATTGATATGTTTGATGATTAATTTAAGAAGAGATTGATAAATGGTTGGAATTATGATATGAGTATTGATAATAAAATGTTATTATTGAATTATATGATATAATAAATTAATGAATATTGGAAGATTATTCGAAAGATTGAATTATTATATGTGAAGAAACAGATGATTAATATTGGTGAATTAGAAACAATTGAATTTTAAGATGTGACTGAAAGTATATAATCGATTACTTCTTGTAAATTTAATTCACTCAGCTTGTGAAGCTCACTCCTCATTGTTGAAAATTTTCAAGCAGCGAGTAGGGCAGATAAAATTTAGAGCTACTATCAGATTAATTACCTTAAGTAAGTGTAATTCCCTTATTTGTAAAGTAAGGGTAGAGAAGTACTTTAATAAATATGACATAGAGTTAAAATAATATATATATATATATATATTTAAAATGCGAAAAGTTAAATTTTTATAAAACTATTCGGAAAAAAAAAAATTCTGGAATCGTCCAGAAGAAGAAACAGAAAAAAAAAAATTTGGCAACAGGTGGCAACACCCACTCACTGCCAAGAAAAGGCAATCTTGCTGCATGTAAGGCAACAAGGCTACTGAGTTTGCAAAATGAGTTTGCAAAAAATGGGCTGCTGTGTTGAAATTTACTATATATATAAATGTAATTTATTTTATTACTTAGCAAATCTTGTTTGGTTTTCTTTCAATTACTCTATTTCTTTAAATACTTGAGGAACAAAAGAAATGTTGAAAGAGCCAAATTTTGAAGGAGTTTATGGGAGAATTTTATAGAGAATCACCGGAAGCTCTAAGAAAAACAGAAGGTACTAATATAAAGTTTATTTTTGAATTTTTAGCATTCATGAAATTTCCCGGAACTCAAAGTGGGAATTTTCAAATTGTGTAAATTATGAAAAATTGAAGAATAAATTAGAAATTTAATATAAATATTATATCAAGTGTTAACGATCAGCAACCGGGGGAAATTGCTGAGAGGGGCAGGAAAGGCAAGGAGGTGATCCACGCGTAGCTCTAAGTGCTACGTGGTGAGTTAGATTTACTTTAAGTAATCTAGATAAAAATAAAATATCTAGTGATAATATTAAAATAATTATTAGCTTAAGCTTTGGTGGTAGATGAAAAATTGATTGATAGGTATGATATGAATATTGGACATGTGGAAAAAAAAATTTATGTGAGAAGTAACATTATTAGAATAATGAGTTGATTTATTAATGATGGTGATAAATAAAATTCTTGACGAGTTATGGTTGATAAAATGATGTGATATATGAGGAGAAGAATTAGTGAAATTGATCAAATAGAAATTTGAGGAAAGACGTGATAGCTAAATTAAATAACTGAATTCATGTTTATTTTTATATTATTATTCATATGCATATTTCATATCATTGTTCATATGCATGTGTATAAAATAAAAGAACCGAGAGGGGGCCGGTCTAATTGAAAAATGGTGACAACCAGTATATGCTAGAAATAAATGAAAACCGTGACAGTCGGTATAGGCTGAAAATAAATGAATACCATGACAGTCGATATATGATGGAAAATGAAAGAACCGGGAGGGGGCCGGTCTAAGATAAAAGCATGTCGACATGTGGGAAGACGTTCCTTAATAATAATTCATGCATTGCATCTGTTTTAAATATTGATTACATTACTGAAATGTTATTTGTTATTGTAAAATTTATTATTAGATGAATGAGTCTCACAAAGAGACAGTTATGGTGAGAAAGAAATATAGAAGTATGATATAATAGGAACAATCTAAATGATAGACTATATGTTATTATTCAGTCATATGAGATATAAATGATTAAATATTAAAGAACTATTTATACAAATTGAATACTTCTAGTAATTTTAATTCACTGAGCTCGTGAAGCTCATCCCTCATTGTATAATGATTTAATGTAGTAGACAAGACAAATAGTCTGGTGGGTTGAGAGTCAGACAAAATCATTTTTTGTAAGCCACGTACGTGTCCACATCCTCAGACTAATGAACAAATAAAATAAATATTTATTTATAAATATTCATGTATTTTACGTTGTATATTATTATTAAGTCAAGATCAAACTGATCTACCTCCCCTGTTGAGGGTTCAATATTAAAGTAAATTTCTGTTAGTGTTATTTTTATTGTTGCATATATGTTTCATATTGGGATTTTCAAAATGTAGCAACACCGTCTCGGGGGTTGCCAACTTGGGATGGGTCGTTATAATTTTGGTATAAAAGCATTAGGTTTTATGATTCTGTAGACTGCATGAGAACTTAAGAGGAGTGGAAGATCTAAATAAACTATATTTTAATGCAAAGTCTAAGGATGACACATGGACGTGCTAGAGCTAGAGGTAGAGTTCTAAATCAGAGGGGACGTGGTAGACCCCCAATATTTAGGAGAACTGAAACGGAGGAGGAAGTTGAGTTTATGGTTCCTACAAGGGAACATATTGATAGTGTAGTTGGTTCTAGTAGAGCTAGGAGAGAATCTGAGGTTAGGAAGGATGAATTGAGAGAAGCTTTAAATCATGCTATAGAGAGGATGAATACAACTGAAGAAAGTGCTGATAATCTATAGAGAATATTATAGGAAAGGGTAAAAGAGAACCTGATGTGGTGAGACAAAAGGGTTCATGAGGAAGAAAGGTGTTTGCATATGAGATGCAAGGTGATTATATTGTGAGATTTTTTAAGTTTAAACCCCAGTCTTTTAGATGATCTATAAATCCTATAGAAGCTGAGTAGTGGATCAGATATGTCGAAAAATATTTTAAGGTCTTACAAGTGATAGAAAGACAGAAGGATGTTTTTGCTTCATTTATGCTGGAGGGTGAGGCTTCTCAATGATGGGAGGATATTTTGCCCAGTGTAAGCACACTGGTAGAACAACCTTTAACTTGGAGTAAGTTTAAGGATAAGTTCTTTGCGAATTATTTCCCAGATACCTTTTAGGCACAACAAGAGAGAGATTTTATTCATCTAAGACAGGATAATTTATCGATGGCTGAATATGATAGTAGATTCATAGCCCTGTCAAGGTTTTTACCTGAATTAGTGAATACGGTGGAGAGAAAATATAAGAGATTTTTAGACAGATTACACTATAACATTCAGACTAAACTCTCTTATATCGGCATAGGAAATTATGTTGTACTGGTGGATAAAGTATTATAGATTGAGAATGATTTGATGGAGTTTAGAGGTGGGAGAGATTGGCTGAAGAGGTCTAGATTTGAAGGACCTAGAGGTGGTAGCAGTATGGGTGTACAGGGTGAGAGACCACCCCAGAGGGGGCGTTCCTTGTCACAAAGAACCATAGTGCAGAGTTAAAGGCAAGAAAGATCTGTTGCTTCAGTAGCTCAGAGTAATACCGGTGGAACCCCTAGATTTGGGAGACAAGCTATGGGAATTGGGAGTTATAGTAGATGAGTAAGTATACCACTAGGGAGAAGTGGTAACCTGATGTATGATCGAGAGAAAAAGGTTTGCTTTAGATGTAATCTGACAGGGCATCTGTCTCAGAATTTCCCTATGCAGATATGCTTTGTATGTGGTGAAGGAGGACATGTTACTGCAGGTTATCCAGTGGAGAAATCAGTAGACGTAGGCATTGGAAGTGTTGGGAGAAGACCAGTGGAAAGAGATGGTGGATCAGGGAGTGTGCAGGGCAGAGGTCGAGGATCAGTAGCTGAGAGAGGATATGACAGCCAATTTCAGTCCAAAAACAGCGGAGTCTATGCATTGACCCAACAGGATGTACAAGCCACTCTTGATGTTGTTATGGGTATGATATTTATCCTTGGTAGGCCTGCTAGATTATTGATTGATCCTGGTGTAACCTATTCTTTTGCATATAGTATTTATATGAAATCTATTGATGCTAGTGCTAGTTATTTGATGAATGCGATTATTGTTGAGGTTCCTACTGGAGGTATGGTTATTATCGAGACAATTTATCAAGGTTGTGTGATTAATATTGCTGATAGAGAATTTGAAGTTGATTTATTACCTTCAAATATGACAGATTTGGATTTAATTCTGGGGATGAATTGGTTATTTGCATATCATGCTTGGGTAGATTATTTTAGGAAGAATGTGGTGTTCAAGATACCTAGACATGAAGAGTTTAATTTTTAGGGAGAATGTAAGATACTTGCTAACTGTCTTATTTTTGCCTTAACTGCTAGTAAATGGTTGAAGAAGGGTTATGAGGGGTATTTGACATATGTGGTGGATTCTAGCAATGAAAGTAAGAAGTTAGAATAAATCTTGGTAGTGAAAGATTTTTCTGACATTTTCCCTGAGGAGTTGTCTGGTTTGCCTCCCTATATGGAGATTTAATTTTCTATTGAGGTGATTCTAGGATCAGCACCCATATATATAACACTCTATAGAATAGCACCAACTGAATTGAGAGAGTTGAAAGTTCAGCTTCAGGAGTTGCTAGATAAACAGTTTATTCGACCTAGTATGTCATTGTTTGTCAAGAAGAAGAACGGGACAATGAGGTTATGTATTGATTATAGATAGTTGAATAAGATCACAATCAAGAAAAAATATCATTTGCTCAGGATAGATGATTTATTCGAGCAGTTATAGGGAGCTAGGGTGTTTTCTAAGATAGACTTGAGATCGAGTTATCATCAATTGAGGATAAAGGAGGGGAACATGCCTAAGACTGCTTTTAGGACACGTTATGGCCATCATGAGTTCCTGGTGATGCCCTTTGGGTTAACTAATGCTCCTGCAGCATTTATGGACCTTATGAATTAGGTGTTTAAACCATTCTTGGACATATTTGTGATTGTGTTTATTGATGATATTTTGGTATATTCCAAGAATAAAGAGGAGCATATGCAACATTTGGATATAGTGTTGGAGGTTCTGAGAAGAGAGAAATTATATGCAAAGTTCTCTAAATGTGAGTTTTGGTGGAGCGAAATATCTTTCTTGGGGCATGTTGTGTTGGGAGATAGGATAGCAGTTGACCCACAGAAAGTAGAAGCAGTGTTGAATTAGGAAAGACCCACGAGTGTAACTGAAATTATAAGCTTTTTGGGGTTGGCTGTTATTATGGGAGATTTATCCAAAAAATTTATGTGATTAATGGACCATTGACTAAATTGACCCGGAATGACATGAAGTTTAGGTGGTCAGAGGAATGTGAGAGAAGTTTCCAGCTGTTGAAAGAAAAATTGACTACTATCCTGGTATTAGTGCTTCCTTCTGGTGATGAAAGATTTGTGGTTTATAGTGATGCGTCACATAAGGGATTGGGATGTGTGTTGATGCAACATGGGAGAGTTATAGCTTATGCATCTAGGCAACTGAAGAACCATGAGAGGAATTACCTGACCCATGATTTAGAATTGACTGCTATAGTTTTTGCTTTGAAGATTTGGAGACATCATCTATATGGAGCTAATTGTGAAATTTATGTTGATCATAAAAGTTTGACGCATTTACTAACCCAAAAGGAGTTAAATTTAAGGCAGAAGAGGTGGATGAAGTTGATTTGTGATTATAACTGTACAATTCATTATCATCCAAGAAAGGCTAATGTAGTAGCAGATGCATTGAGTAGAAAGGCTACAAGGAGATTAGCTGCTATTGGGAGTCATAATAATAGCTTGATGATAGAATTAAGAAGAATGAGGATGCAGTTGAGTGTCAATGATAGAAGAGTATTGATGGCAAATATGGTAATACAATCTTCTATTATTGATCGGTTATTACAGATGCAGGGTAGAGATGAGGGGATAAAGAAGATCAGATGGGAAGTGTTAAGTAGAAAGTCAACTGAGTTTAGAATTAGAGAAGATGGTATGGTAGTATTAGGGCATAGAGTTTGTGTTCCCAATAATGTGGAGGTGAGAAAGGAGATACTAAGGGAGGCTCATGATTTTGTATATTCCATGCACCCGGGTAATAATAAGATGTACAGGAGATTGAGATAGAATTATTGGTGGTCAGGGATGAGGAATGGTATAGCGAAATATATTTTTAGATGTTTGACTTGTCAACAGGTGAAGTATGAGAATAGACATCCAGTAGGTTTATTACAACCTCTTCCAGTACTTGAGTGGCCGGGGGAAAACGTGAGTATGGATTTTGTCTCTGGTTTTCCTAGTATCTAGAGAGGACATGATGCTATGTGGGTTATAGTGGATAGACTTTCTAAGTCTTCACATTTTCTTCCTATTAAAACTACATGGAATCCATAAAAGTTGGCTGAATTGTATGTAGCGGAGATAGTAAAATAACATGGAGTACCCTTGAGCATTGTATTAGATAGAGATTCTAGATTTATGTCTAGATTTTGGAGGGGTTTCCAAGAAGCTATGGGTATGCAATTGCAGTTTAGTATAGCTTTCCATCCACAAACTGATGGGCAGATGAAGAGAATCATTATAATACTAGAATATATGCTGAGTGCAAGTGTATTAACTTTCTCAGTGAGCTGGGATGCTTATTTTCCTTTGATCGAGTTTGCGTACAATAATCAGTATCAAACTAGTATTATGATGGCACCCTTCGAGGCTTTATATGGTAGAAGGTGTAGAACTCCAGCATGCTAGGAAGAAGTTGGAGAGAGAAAGATATATGACCCAAAAATGATAGATTTGACTACTGAGAAGATAAAACTGGTTAGGGAGAACCTCAGAGCAGCCTAGAACAGACAGAATGGATATGCTGATAAAAGAAAACGACCTCTCGAGTTCCAAGTTGGTGATTGAATATTTTTGAAGATATCTTCGTGGAAGGGTGTGTTGAGGTTTAAAAAGAAGGGAAAGTTGAGCCTGAAATTTGTGGGGCCATATGAGGTGATCGAGAGAATTGAACCAGTAGTATATCGATTGGATTTGCCCCTAGAGTTAAAGTAATTACATAAGGTGTTTCATGTGTCACTGCTGAGAAAGTACTTACATGATGAATCCCATAATATCTCAAATCAGGCGATAGGACTTCAAGAAGATTTGACTTTTTTGCAAGTATCAGTCAGAATTTTAGACGGAAAAGAACGAGTCTTGTGAAATAAAGTCATTTCTTTGATTCAAATATTATGACAGAACAAAGATGTTGAAGAAGTCACGTGGGAGCATGAAGCAAGAATGAGGAAGAAATACTCTCAACTTTTTCTTGAATTAGGTAAGGAAATTTCGAGGATGAAATTTTGTAAGGTGGGTAGAATTGTAATATCCGTATTTGTAAAGTAATGGTAGAGAAGTACTTTAATAAATATAATAGAGAGTTAAAATAATATATATATATATATATATATATTTAAAATGCAAAAAGTTAAATTTTTATAAAACAATTCGAAAAAGAAAAAAAATTCTAGAGTCGTCCAAAAAAAGAAAAATCTAGCAACAAGAGACAACACCTGTTGCTAAGAGAAGGCAACCTTGCTACATGTAAGGCAGCAAGGCTATTGAGTTTGCAAAAAATGGGCTGATGTGTTAAAAATTTACTATATATATATATAAACGTAATTTATTTTATTACTTACCAAATCTTGTTTAGTTTTCCTTCAATTACTCTATTTCTTTAAACACTTGGGGACTGAAAGAAATGTTGAAAGAGCAAAATTTTGAAGGAGTTTATGAGAGAATTTTATATAGAGTCACTAGAAGCTCTAAGAAAAATAGAAGGTAATAACATAAAGTTTATTTTTGAATTTTTAGCATACATGAAATTTCCTGGAACTCAAAATAGAAATTTTCAAAGGGTGTAAATTATGAAGAATTGAAGAATAAATTAGAAATTTAATATAAATATTATGTCAGGTGTTGACGATCAGCAACCGGGGGAAATTGCTGAGAGGAGCAGGAAAGGCAAGGAGGTGATCCACGCGTAGCTCTAAGTGCTACGTTGTGAGTTAGATTTACTTTAAGTAATCTAGATAAAAATGAAATATCTAGTAATAATATTAAAATAAATTATTAGCTTATGCTTTGGTGGTAGATGAAAAATTGATTGATAGGTATGATATGAATATTGGACATGTAGAAAAAAAAATTTATATGAGAAGTAACATTATTAGAATAATGAGTCGGTTTATTAATGATGGTGACAAATAAAATTCTTGATGAGTTATGGTTGATAAATTGATGTGATATATGAAGAGAAGAAATTAGTGAAATTGATCAAATAGAAATTTGAGGAAAGATAGGATAGCTAAATTAAATAATTGAATTCATGTTTATTTTTATATTATTGTTCATATGCATATTTCATATCATTGTTTATATGCATGTGTATAAAATAAAAGAACCGGGAGGGGGCTAGTCTAATTGAAAAACCGTGACAGCATGTATATGCTGGAAATAAAGGAAAACCGTGATAGCCGGTATATGCTAGAAATAAATGAAAACCGTGACAGCCGGTATATGCTGGAAATAAATGAATACCGTGACAGCTGGTATATGCTAGAAAATGAAAGAACTGGGAGAGGGTCGATCTAAGATAAAAATATGTCGACATATGGGAAGACGTTCCCTAATAATAATTCATGCATTGCATCTGTTTTAAATATTGATTGCATTACTGAAATGTTGAAGTGTTATTTGCTATTGTAAAATGTATTATTATATGAATGAGTCTCATAGAGAGACAATTATGGTGAGCAAGAAACATAGAAGTATGATATGATAGGAACTATCTAAATGTTAGACTATAAGTTATTATTCAGTCATATGAGATATAAATGATTAAATATTAAAGGACTATTTATACAAATTGAATACTTCCAGTAAATTTAATTCACTAAGCTTGTGAAGCTCATCCCTCATTGTATAATGATTTCATGTAGTAGATAGGTCAAATAGTCTGGTGGGTTGAGAGTCATACGAAATCATTTTCTATAAGCCACGTACGTGTCCACATCCTCAGACTAATGAGCAAATAAAATAAAAATTATTTGTAAATATTCATGCATTTTACATTGTATATTATGTTTAAGTTAAGATCAGACTGATGTACCTCCCCTGTTGAGGGTTGAGGATTAAAGTAAAAATTTCTGTTAGTATTATTTTTATTGTTGCATATATGTGTCATGTTGGAATTTTCAAAATGTGACAACACTGTATCGGGGGTGGCCAACCCGGGTTGGGTTGTTACAGTAAGTCCCGTGGTAAAGTCCTCAAACGCTGTAAGAAAGAAGAAAAAAAATTTGTAATAAAATCTTTTCGTGTATTTTGTTTTATATATATATATATATATATATATATATATATTTATATATTGTTTCTAATAGGAGAATGATGATGTATCTCCTCTGAAAAGAGTTGTGGATTGGATGTGAATTTTTAATTTCAGTAAATGTATTTTTTATATTGTTGCATATATGTGTCATGCTGGGATTTCAAAACGTGACGACACCGTTTCGAAGGTGACCAACTCTTAATGGTTCATTACAATTTTGGTATCAGAGCATTAGGTTTTATGATTCTGTTGACTTCATAAAAATTTTAAGAAATAGAAGATTTAAACAACCTATATTTTAATGCAGAGTTTGAGGATGACACGGGGATGTGCTAAAGCTAGAGGTAGACCCCTAATGTATAGAAGAGTTGAAGTAGAGGGGGAGGCTGAGTTTGTGGTTCATGCAAGGGAACAGGTTGCTAGCGCAGCTGGTACTAGTAGAGGTGGGAGAGAATCTAATATTATGAGGGATGGGTTGAGAGAAGTTCTTGATCATGCTATGGAGAGAGTGAATGTAGTAGAAGAAATGACTGATAATTTACAGAGGAGATTAGAGGAAAGGGGTAGAACATAACCTGATGTGGTGAGACAAGAGGCTTATGAGGAAGATGGGGTGTTTGCATATGAGATGTAACTGGATTGTTTTGTGAGATTTCTTAAGTTTAAACCCAGTCTTTTAGAGGATTTGTAAATCCTATTGAAGCTGAGCAGTGGATTAAACATGGTGAGAAATATTTTTAAGTATTAGCTGTGGCAGATAGGCAGAAGATTGCTTTTGATTCATTTAAGCTGGAAGGTGGGGCTTCTCAATGGTGGAAGGATATTCTGCCTAGATTGAGTACACCGGTAGATCAACCCTTAACTTGGCATAAGTTTAAAGATATGTTCTTTGCGAAGTATTTTCCAAATACATTTTAAGCGCGGTAGGAGAGAGATTTTATTCATTTAAGGCAGAATAATTTATCTGTGACTGAGTATGATAGTAGATTTATAGCCATGTCGAGGTTTTTACCTGAGTTAGTAAATACGGAAGAGAGAAAATGTAAGAGATTTTTAGACATGTTACACTATGAAATTCGAACTAAACTCTCTTACATGGGTATTGGGAATTATGCTATACTGGTGGATAAAGCATTACAGATTGAGAAAGATGTAATGGAGTTTAGAGGTATGACTGATTGGCTGAAGAGGTCTAAATTTGGGGGACCCAAAGGTGGTAGTAGTAATAGTGTGTAGGGTGGAAGACCACCCCAGAGGGAGCGTTCTTTGTCACAGGGAACTGTAATGCAGAGTCAAAGGCAAACAAGATCTATTGCTTTTGTAGCTTAGAGTAATATCGGTGGGATCCCTCGATTTGGGATACAAGTTATGGGAACTTGAAGTTATGGTAGAGGAGTAAGTACGCTACCATGGGGAAGTGGTAATCTGATGTATGATCGAGAGCCAAGAGTTTGCTTTAGATGTAATTAGACATGGCATCTATCTCAGAATTGACCTACTCTGATGTGCTTTGTATGTGTTGAGGGAAGACATATTAGTGTAGATTGTTCAGTAGGAAAATATGTTGAGATAAGTGCTGGAGGTGCTTAGAGAAAACAAGTGGAAATAGGTGGTGGATCAGGGAGTATATGAGGCAGAGGCAGAGGCAGAAGATCAGTAGCTGAGAGATGATGCAATTGTAACGACTCATCCAGGGTTGGACACCCTTGAGACGGTGTCATCACATTGTGAAATCCCAGTAAGACACTTATATGCAATAATATAAAAACATCAACTGAATTATCTACATACATAAATCCTTAACCCTCAACAAGAGAGTTATATTATTAAGATCCCATCTGAAGCATATATACAACATAATATGCATGAATATTTACAATTGTTTTTTTTTCTTTCCATTGGTCAGAGGATGTGGACCACATGACTTACAGATAATGAATCAGTCTAAATCTCAGCTCACCAATCTGTCTGTTGTCTGTCTTGCCTGCTACCTGGAATTATTTAACAATGAGGAGTGAGCTTCACAAGCTTAGTGAATTAAATTTACTAGAAGTATTCAATTGTTCAAATAGTATTCCAATTTTCATTCATCTATATCTCATATAGTTCTATAATAGCATTCTATTATCACTACTCATATCATAATCCTCATCATTTATCAATCTCTTCTTCTCATATATTTAATCATCTTGGGACTATCAATTCAATCTTATAATTACCTTATTGTGAGGTTCACAGCATATAATCAATCACTCAGATCATACTTTCATATTTCTTTCCCATCATTGTTGTCTCTTTGCGAGACTTATTCATCAGTCAATAAATTTAAAATAAAAATAACACTTTAGCTTCTCAAGCAATAATAATCAATATTTAAAACAAACAATGCATGAATTTAAATATATTATTATTTGAGAACATCTTCCCACATGTCGACATATTTTAGCTTTGACCGGTTGCCTTTCCGGTTCTTTTATTTTCATTTAGATCGGTTATTTTATTTTCAGCTATACCGGCTATCACGATTTCATTTAGACTGGTTGCCTTCCTGGTTTTTTATTTTTAGCTATACCAGTTGTCACGGTTTCATTTAGACCGGTTATCTTTCCGGTTATTTTATTTTCAACTATACTGGCTGTCACGGTTTCATTTAGACCGGTTGTTTTTTCGGTTCCTTTTATTTTATGCATATGCATATGAATAATGTTATGAATATGTATATGAACAATAAAATAAAAATAGGCATATATTCAGATATTCAGTTTAGCTATCCAACTCTTCATTATTTTATCATATTCATTAAATTATCTTTTCATAGCTCCTATCAAATTATCAATTATTATTTCAATAATATTACTTCTCATATAACAAAACTTTAACATATCAATTATTCCTATCATATCCATCAACCAACTTTCATATATCATCCAATCATAGTTTAACAATTAATTCAAATATCATTACTTTACATTTCAGATTTATCTCGATTACTGAAAGTAAATCTAACTCACCACGTATCACTTAGAGCTATCCGTGGATCACCTCATTGCCTTTTCTTCTATTTTCAGCAATTTCACCCGTTTGCTGATTGTCAACACCTGACATAATATTTATATTTAAATTTCTAATTTATTCTTCAATTCTTCCATAATTCATACCCTTTAAATTTCTACATCAAATTCCGAAAAAATTTCATGTATACAAAATTTCAAAAATAAAATTCACATTATTACCTTTTGTTTTTCTTAGAGTTTTCCTTGATTATCTTTAAAATTCTTCCATAAACCTCTTCAAAATTTTACTTTTTCAACTTTTCTTTCAATCCCCAAGTGTTTAAAGAAATAAAGTAATTTGGATTGAAAAAATAAGAAAACCAAACAGGATTTGGTAAAATATATCAAAATAAAATAAGTGTGTGTGTGTATACACACACACACACACACACACACACACACACACACACACACATCTGTGCCACCGTTTTCTCCTTTGTGACTTAGTGTCCATTTTGTTGTCATTCATGCGTGTTGCGTGACAACGCTTGGGTATCCAAGTGTTGTTCTATTCTTTTTTCTTTTTATTTTCTTCCTAACGTACAAAATTGTTTTCTTCAAAAGAATTATTTTTCAATAATAAATATTTCATATACATTATTTTAATTCCATGTTATATTTATCAAATTACTTCTTTACCATTACTTTAAGACACATGTATTGCAGTTGTGGTCAGTTAGAGCCCAGAGATAGTAGAGTCTATGCGTTGACCCAACAAGATGCACATGCCACTCCTGATATTGTTATGGGTATGGTTCTATTCTTAATAGACTTGCTAGATTATTGATTGATCCTGATGTAACCCATTCTTTTGTATCAAGTGTTTATATGAAATCTATTGATGCTTGTATTAGTTCTTTGATGCATGTTGTTATTGTTGAGGTTCCTACTGGGGATAGGGTTATTATCAGGATAATTTATCAGGGTTGTGTGATTAGTATGGTTGGTAAAGAATTTGAAGTTGATTTGTTTCCTTTAGATATGACAAATTTTGATTTAATTCTGAGAATGAATTGGTTATCTGCATATCATGCTTAGGTAGATTGTTTTAGGAAGAATATATTGTTCAGGATACTAGGAGAAGAGGAGTTTAACTTTCAGGGAGAACATAAGATACTTGCCAACTGTCTTATTTTTGCCTTGACTGCTAGTAGATGGTTGAAGAAGGATTGTGATGGCTATTTGGTGTATGTGATGGATTCTAGAAAGGAGATTAGGAAGTTAGAAGAAATCTTAGTAGTGAAATATTTTTATGATGTGTTCCCTGAAGAGTTGTTTGGTTTGCCTCCCAACAGAGAGATTGAGTTTTCTATTGACATGATTCCAAGATCATATCACATATCTATAGCACCTTATAGAATGGTACAAGCTGAGTTGAGAGAATTGAAGGTTCAGCTTCAAGATTTGCTAGATAAATAGTTTATTCGACCTAGTGTGTTGCCTTGAGGAGTTCTTGTGTTGTTTATGAAGAAGAAGGATGGAACGATGAGATTGTGCATTGATTATAGGTAGTTCAATAATATCACCATAAAAAATAAATATCATTTGCCTAGGATAGATGATTTATTCGAACAGTTACAGGGGGTTAGCGTGTTTTCTAAGATAGATCTAAAATCGGGTTATCATCAGTTGAGGATAAAGGAGGGGGACGTGCCTAAAACTACTTTTAGGACACGTTATGGCCATTATGAGTTTCTTATGATGCCATTTGGGTTAACTAATGCTCCTGGAGTATTTATAGATCTAATGAATCGGGTGTTTAAACCATTCTTGGGTAGATTTGTGATTGTATTTATTGATGATATTATGGTATATTCCAAGAATGAAAAGGAGCATGGGCAACATTTAGAGATAATTTTGGAAATTCTGAGGAGAGAGAAATTGTATGCAAAGTTCTCTAAGTGTGAGTTTTGGTAGAGTGAAATATGTTTCTTGGGGCATGTTGTGTCAGGAGATGGTATAGTCATTTGCCCACAGAAAGTATAGGCAGTGTTGAATTAGGAAAGACCCACTAGTGTGACTGAAATTAGAAGCTTTTTGGGGTCGGCTGGTTATTATAGGAGGTTTATCCAGAATTTTTCTATTATTGCTGGACCATTGACCAGATTGATTAGGAAAGAAGTGAAGTTTATATTGTCAAGAGAATATGAGAAGAGTTTTCAGCTGTTGAAAGATAAATTGATTACTGCTCCATATTAGTGCTTCCTTTTGGTGATGAAGGATTTGTGGTATATAATGATGCATCGCATCTAGGGTTGGGATATGTGTTGGTGTAACATGGGAGAGTTATAGCTTATACTTCTAAGCAATTGAAGAATTTTGAGAGAAATTACCCGACCCATGATTTAGAATTAGCTGCCATAGTTTTTACTTTGAAGATTTGGAAACATCATCTATACAAAGCCACTTATGAAATTTTTACTGATCATAAAAGTTTGACGCATTTACCTACCCAGAAAGAGTTAAATTTTGAGGAAGATGAGGTGGATGGAGTTGATTAATGACTATGATTGTATAATTCATTATCATCCAGGGAAGGCTAATGTAGTAGCTGATGCTTTGAGTAGAAAATCTACAGAGAGATTAACTGCTATTGGGAGTCATGATATTAGCTTGATGATAGAATTGAGAGAAATGAGAATGCAGTTGAGTATCAGTGATAGAGGAGCATTGATGGCAAATATGGTTTTACAATATTCTATTATTGATCACTTGTTGCAAATGCAGAGTAGAGATGAAGGGATAGAGAAGATCAAACAGAAAGTATTAAGTGGGAAACCGACTGAGTTTAGAATTAGAGAAGATGGTATGGTGATATTGGGACATAGAGTTTGTGTTCCCAATGATGTTGAGATAAGAAATGAGATGCTAAGAGAGGCTCATGATTCTATGTATTCTATGCACCTGAGTAATAATAAGATGTACAAGGGGTTGAGACAGAATTATTGGTGGTTAAGGATGAAAAAGGATGTACCTGAGTATATTTCTAGATGTTTGATTTGTCAACAGATGAAATATGGGAATAGACATCTGGCAGGTTTATTACAACCTCTTCTAGTACCTAAATAGTCATGAAGAATGTAAGCATGGATTTTGTTTCTAGTTTTCCCTATACCTAGAGAGGTCATGATTTTGTATGGGTTATAGTGGATAAACTTTCTAAGTCTTTGCATTTCTTTTTTTTTTCTTTTTTTTATCTGTAAATTTTGCATTTCTTTCTTATTAAAACTACCCGGAGTCCTGAAAAGTTGGCTAAATTTTATATAGCAGAAATTATAAGAGTAAATGGAGTACCTTTAAGCATTGTATCAGATAGAGATTCTAGATTTACTTATGGATTTTGGAAGGATTTTCAAAAAGCTATGAGTATGCAATTGCAGTTTAGTTCAACTTTTCATCCTTAAACTGATAGGCAGACAGAGAGAATCATCAGAATACTAGAAGATATGCTGAGGGTAAGTGTATTGAGTTTTTTAGTGAGCTGGAATGCTTATTTACCTTTGATCGAGTTTGCATATAATAATCAGTATCAAACTAGTTTCGGGATGGCACCATTTGAGGCTTTATATGGTAGAAGGTGTAGAACTCAAGTACGTTGGGAAGAAGTTTGAGAAAGAAAAGTATTTTACCAGAAATGATAGATTTGACTACTGAAGGGATCAAATTGGTTAGAAAGAACCTTAGAGTAGCACAGAACAAACAAAAGGGATATGCTAATAATAGAAGACGACCTCTTGAATTTCAGGTTGGTGACTGGGTGTTTTGGAAGATATCTTAATGGAAGGGTGTATTGAGATTTAAAAAGAAATGAAAGTTAAGTTCGAGATTTGTGGGGCCATATGAGGTAATTGAAAAATTTGGACCAGTAGCATATAGATTGGATTTGCATTTAGAGTTAAAGCAATTACATAATGTATTTCATGTTTCACTTTTGAGAAAATGTTTACATGATGAATCCCATAGTATTCCGAATCAGGTTGTAGAACTTTAGGAAGATTTGACCTTTTTGCAAGTACCAATCAAAATTCTAGACAGAAAGGAACAAGTCGTGCATAATAAAATTATTCATTTGATTCAAGTATTATGGCAGAACAAAGATGTTGAAGAAATTACTTGGGAGCATAAGGCAAAAATGAGAAAAGAGTACCCCCAGCTTTTTCATGAGTTATATATATATATATATATATATATATATATATATATATATATATATATATATATATATATATATATATACACACACACACACACACATACACTTAGTTTCTCTCTTTCAAATTGCTTTATTTCTTTAAATACCCGGGACCAAAAGAAAGGTTGAAAGATTGAAATCTTGAAGATGTTTACTTAAAAAGATTCGAGAGAAGCTTTAAGAAAAAAAAAAGAAGGTAATAATGTGAATTTTATTTTTTTGAAATTATGCATACATGAAATTACCAGAAATTTGATGTAGAAATTTAAAGGTACGAATCATGGAAGAATTGAATGATGAATTATAAATTTTAATATAAATATTATATCAGGTGTTGACAATCAGAAATCGAGTGAAATTGCTGAAATGATCAAAAAAGACAAGGAAGTGATCCACAGGTAGCTTTGAGTGCTACGTGGTGAGTTAGATTTACTTTAAGTAATCGAGACCAATAAAAATATGAGTTTATGATATTTGAGTAAATGGGTGAATTATAATGATTTAATTATGTATTTTTTGTTATATGTGATAACTGATTGATTTATTATTAGAGATTAAATAGTATGTTGAATATTAATTATATAAGAACGTCTATTTTAAAAATGATAGATTAATGAAAAATATGCTGTGAAGTTATATGAAAATTTTGAAAATATGATTGAAAAATTTATATGATATATGATGAGACAATTTATTAAATATAATAAAAATAATAATTTTGAGAAAGAGCTAGATAGCTAAATTGAATGATTTGATGTATGCTTGCTTGCATATTATTGCTCATACGCATAAAAGAAAGGACCAGGAAGACAGGTAGTCTAGCTGAAAAGACTAGGAAAGCAGCTGGTCTAGCTCAAAAGACCAGGAAGACAACTGGTCTAGCTGAAAAGATCAGGAAGACAACTGGTCTGGCTAAAAAGACCAAGAAAGCAGCTGGTCTGGCTGAGAAGACCAGGAAGACAGCTGGTCTGGCTTAAACATGTCGACATGTGGGAAGACGTTCCCAAATGATGATGTGATGAAAAAGAAAGAAATAAAGAAAGAAAAAAAGAAGATTTAAACACATACATTTATTTGTTTGGTTATTTTATTATTATTGATTGAGATGCTAAAGTATCAATCTTAATTGTGAAATTATTGATAGACAAATGAGTCTCATAGAGAGAGAAATATGATGAGAAAGAAATATGAAAGTATGACATGATAAAAAATTATTTGATTGATTGATTATATCTCATAACGAGATAAATAATGATGTTAAATTGATAATCTCAAGATGATTAAATATATGATAAGAAAATTGATATGTTTGATTATTAACTTAAGAAGAGATTGATAAATGGTTGGAATTATGATATGAGTACTGATAATAAAATGTTATTATTGAATTATATGAGATAATAGATGAATGAATATTGGAAGATTATTCGAAAGATTGAATTATTATATGTGAAGAAATAGATGTTTAATATTGGTGAATTAGAAACAATTGAATTACAAGATGTGTCTGGAAGTATATAATCGAGTACTTCTAGTAAATTTAATTCTTTGAGCTTGTGAAATTCACTACTCATTATTGAAAATTTTCAGGCCGCGAGTAGGGAAGATAGAATTTAGAGCTGATATCAGAGTAATTACCTTAAGTAAGTCCCGTGGTCAAGTCCTCAGACATTGTAAAAAGAAGAAAGAAAATTTGTAATAAAATCTTTTTATGCATTTTGTTGCATATATATTGTTTCTGATAGGATAATGATGATGTATCTCATCTGAAAAGAGTTGAGAATTGGATGTACATTTTTAATTTCAGTTGATGTATTTTTTATATTGTTGCATATATGTGTCGTGCTGGGATTTCAAAATGTGACGATACCATCTCAGGGGTGGCTAACCCGAAATGGGTCATTATATGTAGTGCTTCAAGGCCCTATGAAAAGCATCTTTTTTTTAAGAGATTAGCGAGAGGGATTGCTACAATAGCATAGTGTTGCACAAATTTTCTGTAGTAGCTAGTGATACCCAAAAAACCTCTTAACTACTTGATAATAGTTGCTACATGCTAGTCCAGCATGGCTTGTATCTTCTTGTTATCAGGTTGGACACCATAAAATGAGACTAAATGGCCTAGGTACTCAATTGTTTCCTTTCATAACTCAAACTTTGCTTTGTTAGCGCAAAGTTGGTTAGTGGCCAAGCATTTCAAGACTTGGTGTAAGTGATGGTGATGATCTTCAAGTGAGAAACTATAGACAAAGATGCCATCAAAGAACATTGTCACAAAGTGTCTTAAGAAGGGCTTGAAGAGCGTATTCATTTTAGCTTGGAAAGTAGAAGGAGCATTAGTAAGGCCAAAAGGCATGACCAAGAACTTATAGTGGCCTTCATGGGTTTTGAATGTTGTCTTATGTATGTTTGCTTATTGAATTCTTATCTAATGGTAATCAACCTTTAAGTCCAGCTTAGAAAAGACATTTGCTCCATGTAATTCATATAGTAACTCATCAATAGTGGTTATTGGAAACCTGTCCTTAATGGTAATGGCATTAAGAGCATTGTAATCAATGTATAACTTTCATGGGCCATCTTTTTTCTTAACCAAAAGCACTGGTGAAGAGAAATGACTCTAACTGTCCCTTATGATGTCAATGGTGAGCATCTCTTGAACTAATTTCTCTATCTCACTTTTTTGAAAGTAGGGATATCTAAAAAGCTTAACATTTACAGTTTGCTGCCAGGCATTATTTGAATTTTGTGGTTTAAAGGTCTATAAGGTGGTAGTCGTGTTGGTTTTTGAAAGATATGGTTGAAGTTTTGTAAAAATAAATCAATGGAGTGAGGAATAGAGCTGGTGTCTGTAGGAGTTGAATGGCCTTCAATTGTTAATTGGAAATAAGCAACATTATTATTATAGGCAACTAATTTTTCGAGTTATTTAAGATGAATAGGGTGTAGATGTAGGCAGGATTCTCCTTGGAAATGGATTGTATGTCCATGCCAATCAACCTGCATTGTGAAGTCTTTGTAGTTGGTGAAGACAATGCCCAGTTATTCTAACCATTGTATAACTAGGACTACATTAGCCCCTTGAATAGGCAACACAAAGAGATCAGAATAATGGTGTTGCGAAATAAGAAACATTTGAGAACAAACCTTGCCATAGCACAATAAATCACCATTTCCAACATATACCTTGAATAACTTGTATGGAAAGATAGGAAATCCCAGTCTCATAGCAAGTTCTTCCCATATAAAAATGGGTGCTACCACTATCTATCAGAATTTGTAAAGAAAAAACACCATGGTGCCCAGTCAACTTGAGTGTTCTAAAACTGAGTTTCCCAGCCAAGAAATTCAGACTAATTTTAGAAAGCAGTTGAGTATCATCTTCTATGTGTTACTGTGTAGTGTATTCTATAATATCTTAACCTATATCATCTTCTTAATCCCCTATCAGATTCAAGAACTTACTCTTGCACTTATGGCCTAGATGATACTTTTCACCACAAGTATAACAAAGACTTTTTCTCTTCTAAGATTAATTTTAGCAGGACTCAGTTTCTTGATAAGAACTTTGGGAATTATACTGGTAGGGGATAGGTCTAACTTGGAGTGGTTTTACAATGTTTAAAGGGTTGTAATTCTGTCTAGGGAAAGTAAAAGAAGGGTTTTTGAGATTACCTGAAGGGATGCTGGATGAGGATGGAGTGTGCCAAAGTGGTCTGAATGTCTGTTTGATGTCATTGTATTTTCTCTCCTGTAGCTTTTCCATTGCCATTACTTGAATGACAGAAGATGGTTATAGAAGCAATAACTCCCTTTTGAGTTTAGGTTTCAAGCTTGAGATAAAAAGACTCATAAGAAATGAGTCTGATAAACTTGCACCCTTATTGCCAAAGCTTCAAACTGAGCTTGGTAGTCTGCAACAGTTGTGGTCTGTTGTAACTTGGCTAAAATTCCTTGGGGATCTTCATAGGTTGCATGGCCAAATCTCAACATAAAGGCTTCAAGAAAAGCTAGACAAGAATGAATGAGGCCTCCTTTGTGTATCCACTAGAACCATGATAAGGTAGACCCCTCTATGTGAAAGGAAGAAATTAGAATCCTTTGGTCAAATGGAGTGCAGTGGTAATAAAAAATTGCCCTGCTTTAAAGATCCACCCTTCCACCTCTGAGCCATCAAATCTTGGGAACTCAAGTCTGAAATTTCAAGGAGGTAAAGTACAAAAATTGCTTTCTTATTATGAAGAGGATCTCTAGTGTCCTGTCTGAATTAAGAGTGTGCTTAGTGATTGTCCTATTACTGAGTGTCTCTTATCTAGTCCATTGAGGTCATGAATGTCCTCAAGGATTGATATAGTTCTGCAAACTGAATGTCTAAGCTTTTCCAAAATTCAGAGATCTCTTGATACTAAGAAGTCTAAAATTGCTAAAGATTATCCATCTTAGTTTGAAGAGCCTTCACCTGCTTATCCATTTTATTGTAGTTTCGAGTGCTTTCCGCCATCTGAATGTTACTGGAATATGGAAGAATATAGAAGGGTTTGAAAGAGTTTTGAAAATGAAAGCACCAATGTTCGGGTGAAGAATGTGAGAGCAAAACAAAACAGAAGGTGTTTCAAGAAAAGAAAGAACATTTGGTGAAAATAAGAAGAAAATGAAGAAATATTGAACTAGGTGTGCAATCTTGAAGTGAAGCCAATTTTCGAGCAAGTGGAGAGCTCATAATCATTTCAGAAGAAATGCCTCTAGAATTATCATTAATTTCCTGTCTAATGGTGTTACATAAGTACTTATACCAGTCACTTCAGTTGTAGACAGTTAGTTACAAGTACAGTTGTCACAACCTCTCTAACTAAATTGTAACAGCCTTTAGCTAGACTTATCTAAGTGGAGAATTAACCGTAACTGTCCTTGATCCATTCACTTCTCCTTAATGTAGTAACTAGGTCAGTTCTAGGTGCCAAGCTAGTGTCTTAAAACTCATTCCTTGCTGTCATTTGATCTCTTTTGGTTATGCCATTGTCATTGTGCTGTAGGTGTACAGTCTTATCTATCTGATTTATAACATACTATCACTCAAATCACTCTCATGAGCTTCTACACCCTCATATGCTAGATCATAGGTACCTAATGGAACTTTATCATAACTTCCCATTACCATCATCAAAACATCCTATTAGAATATAATATGTTGTCGACAGACCCTCACTACCCATTGAATCATCATAAAAAAAATCTATTGGAACCTCATATTTTGCCGATACTCCCTCATTACCCAATGAAACATAATCATTTCTATCTATTGGGATGTCAATGGTTGGTGGTGATGGAACAATATCAAGCTGTGGAACATCAGAGACCAATACTAATTAAAGCTTATCAATGACTTGTGTTTGACTGTGACATGAATGCTCAACACAAATATTTCCTTATGAATTGGAAGATTATTGACCATTAATTGTAGGTCATTATCACTTGTAACCTTTTTCATACCATGATGCATTGAGACTCCATCATAGCAGTAATGAAAACTTAGACACTGGTGGTGGGAATCACAGTTACAAGTTTTCAATTTATTACACCACTTTCATAATTCAGACTGAGAAACATAGTAAGGGTCTATATCATCCAATGTTATTGTTTTCCCGCCAAGATAACCTATTAAGTTATAGTTGATATACCCACCATAATGGAGGTGTATAGTGTAGGGTACATTGATCATGATTGCAATAAAAAAAAGACATGTCTTATATTTATCAACAACTATTAAACATATAACAGACTCGTTTGTCTAACAAAACAAATTATTCAAATCACAATCACATAAGCACTATTCTAGCACAACAATAGAAACACCATCATAACACAACAACACTAACACTTTATTCACAAAATAACAACACATTCTAGGATCACAAGTTTCAAAATAATAATTCTAACATAGATAAAATAAAATATGGAAATAAATTTTTTTGAAGCAAACAAATAGTATTAGATTAAGCCAAAACCTGCTTAAATAAACAACACTATTCATCTCTAGGGAGCTGTTCAAAATTATAAAAAATCATGTTCAAACAATATTGAAATTTTCCTAGTATTTAAAACCTTATATGTTTTCCCAATATTTTTGTTTGTGATGCTTAACTCTACAAGGGAATTGTTTAAATTTTTTTTTAAAAAATCATGCACAAGTCTCCCACCATATATATTGTAATGTTATTTTCTCTAGTTATAGTAAGTTGCTTCCAAAAGACCAAACGCGACATAAGACCACTAACTGTGTTGCAGAGAACAGTTAAAGTGGAGAAAAATACTCAAAAAAGAAAAGAAAAGCAAGAACACACATACATAGTTCACTATTTTTTTTTTCAATTTTGGGGAAGAATTTGGGGATGTAGAAACTAGGGTTCAAAAGAGAGAGAAAGATGACTTTACTAAGAGAGAGGGACGCTTTTGCCTGCAGTTTTGAGACAAAATCATTGAGAGAGAGATGAGCTTCACCATTTTTGTTCAATCTTGGGGAAGAATTTGGGGGTTTAGAAGTTAGGGTTCAAAGTAGACGAGTGGAAAAAAAGATCGCTTACTAAGAGATGCGACTTTACTGAGAGTGAAAGAGCGACACTTGAGACGAAATCATTGAGAGAGAGACTAGCTTCAATATTTTTCTTCGAACTTGGGGAAGAATTTGGGGATTTGTCGCAGAAGAGTTGAGGGAGAGCTTAAGGAGAGAAACGGGTTTACTGAGAGAAAAAGAGACGCGTTTGACTAGCATTTTTTTTATGCGTGCGATAGGGTTCTTTACCTTCAGACGTGGCAAGTTACCAAATAAATTAAAGGGTCTAGGAATCTTTTGTCCGGAATTAAACCAATAGTTTCAATTGCTCCAAATTGATAAAATTATTGGTTAAATTGCCCCTTTTAAAAATTGAGGGACTAATCTCCCACTTAACCCTAAATATAGGGGGAATTTTACAATTAAACCTATAAATTAAATAAAAATGAAGTACAATAACTCAAATTTCAAATGACCAAATTCAAATTTGAAAAAGTATTTTTCTAATTCTAAAATAATGAGGAGTAAAGGGATTGAAGGAGAAACATTGTTTAGCGAAAAAAAATTATTTTGGTAATTTACACATGCCACTCAATCAAAGTTGAATTGTTTAATGGCCCAATATGCTCGATGTTCTAGCTCTATCGACATATGACATGCTTTTCCAAAGACTAAGCGGTATGGGGACATCCCAATTGGTGTCTTGTAAGCTATCCTATATGCCCATAGAGCATCATTTAGTTGCAAAGACCAATCCTTCCGATTAGGATTCACGATCCTCTTAAGAATGCTTTTGATTTCTCTGTTACTTATTTCCACTTGGCCACTAGTCTGAGGGTGATATAGGGTGCCAACCTTATGGGTGATTCCATATTTTCTGATGAGTACAGCAAAAGAATGATGATGAAGGTGGCTGCCACCATCACTGATGATCGCTCTTGGTGTCCCGAATCGGCTAAAAATGTTATCCTGTAGAAACTTCACCACCACTTTATGATCATTAGTCTTTGAGGGGATAGCCTCGACCCATTTAGACACATAATCCACACCCACAAGAATATATAAATAATCAAAGGAATTGAGGAATGGACCCATGAAATTAATGCTCTATACATAAAAAAAAGTTCTACTATATGAATATTTTGTAGGGGTATCTGATTTCGGGATGAGATGTTACCTGTCCGCTGGCATCTATCACATGAGCTGTAGAATGAGAAGACGTCTTTAAACATATTAGGCCAATATAACCAGATTGTAGTACCTTAAGTGCTGTTTTCTTGGCCTCAAAATGTCCTCCACAAGCAAACTGGTGGCAATGTTGTAGTAAGCTCAAATGCTTCTCTTCCGAGACACACCTTTTGATGATTTGATCGAGACAAATTTTGAAAAGGTAGGGATCATCCCAATGGTAGTGTCGAGACATGGATATCAGCCGCTTCTTTTCTTGACTGGTCATACTTGGAGGAAAAACCTTAGCAGTTAGATAATTGACAATATCAGCATACCATAGAATTGTTATCTCTAGCGCGAACAATTGTTCATCAGGGACGTTTTTGTTCAAAGGCAACTTATTTTTGTTATTCTCATAGGGTAGCCTTGAAAAATGATATGCAACCACATTCTCACTACCTTTCTTGTCTTTGATCTCCAAATCAAATTCTTGCAATAGGAGTACTCATCTGATTAACCTAGGCTTTGCATCTTTCTTAGAAAACAAATATCTCAAAGCAGCATTGATAAGAGTCATAAAATTCATCTAAACAATACTTAATTGTTAGTATTTTAGGGTTGATCGAGGTTGGAATTACACTTTTATACCTTAATAACTCTAAAGTGTTATTCTTGAATCGTTGACTTATTTCAGTGCATTTTTAGGTACTTTGAGCTTTAAAAAGAGATAGAAAAACTATCATCATTTTAAACACGAAGCTTCAATGAATAGTCAAGTGAGATAATGGTCGCAGAAGAGCCAAGATGAAGAGAAACCAAGAAAGGAGTTTCACTAAATTGCCAGAATTGCCCGTACAGATCAATCATCTTTGAAAATTAAACTGTATTGATACAAGAAGAACCAAGAGATGAGCCATATATGCTTAGAAAGATCCGAAATTCTATTTTCTGGAGAATTTTACGGTTTGTAAAAATAATTTTTTTAGAGAAAGTTATTGGCGTTTAAGTAGAAAAATGTCAGGTTGTGCGGGCTGTGCGGGATTTCAGCGTGAAGGGCATGTGAAGGCTTAAATCCCACATCCCACATCGGTTGGAAACACATTTCTATATCCCACATCCCATATCGGATTGGAAACACATTGCACTCGTAGTATTTGCCTATATAAGACCCACTCCACTTCAGCTTTGAGGACAATCGGAGAATCTGAGATCATCAGAAAGTAAATCCAGAGGGCCTTTAGGAGCAATCCAGAGGGCTCTTAGGAGGAATCCGAAGTAATTTTGGAGGGCAAGCTAAGGAATCACTGAAGCTTTCGCTACCAAAGAGGAGATGATCGTTGAGAGGCCGGAGGCAACTCGAGGACGCATGAGCCCCATGGCTAGCTAGTCTCCAAGTAAGGCAAAGGGATGAATCCCTAGGTGTAGTTGTTCTTATTTTCCTTTATTTGATTCAGTTGTAGTTTGGTATTATTTTCATTAAATATTGTTATGCTTTATTCTTTAATTTAATTAAATTCATTCTTCATGATAACCAAAAATTTGGGTTGCATATAAAACCGTGATGATCGTTCATGAGTAAGCTTATAATAAAAACACATTTTTGCAATGAATAAGGATTTTAAAAATTCTTGTTACTTACACAAGGTAGGTTTAAGGCATCACGAGTTTGATTTGTGTGTGGTGAATTAGCACATAAAAGACGGAGCTTCCAAATAATTTCCTTTCATCATGAGATTTTTGCCATGTTGAGTTCCATTAAGCTTTCTAATTGACCCTTGTAACGAGTGTTTAGCCAATGACTCCCAAACCAAATAGTTTTAGGGCATTAGGTATAAAGACACCCTTAAGGACTTACTAACTCGAGTCGAAAAGGCTACAGAACTAACAGGTCTTAATACTGCTAAGTGAAATTCCCACCTTTTGACGTGAACACTCACTACTTACTGAGGCAAGAGGTTCAGTTACTCAGTGAAAATTTTTATGATCATTAAATGCTTAATTCCCACCTTTTGACGTGAACACTCACTGCTTACTGAGGCAAGAGGTCCAGTTACTCAGTGAAAATTTTATTTAATGATTGTTAGGAGCATTATTTTATTTAATTTTTTTTTTGCATGATGGACATTTTTCTTTATTTTTCTATGCCAAAGTGTTCATCTAAAAAGTTATCCGATTACAGTTAGGTCATGGAAACATATACATAAAAATTATATGTCATGCCCCACACAATTGTGTGCTAATGTGATCGTGTCAGATTTAGATCAAACTTGTGAATTTCTTAAGTGCTTTGAGGTAGGTAACTGAACTTTTAAAATTCCTATTACTAGACTATATGTTCTAGATTTTAAGCTTACTAATGAAGTTTTATCATGTTTGTTTTAAATCAGCCAAAATTTTCAACACAAAGTGATCATGCATTTATCTTTAAAACAAAAAATTGGGACATCGTGTGTGCATGTGTGTGCAAGTGTCTCTCTACCCCTAAACTTAATAAACACATTGTCCCCAATGTGTGAGTGACATGGAAAGATCTGACCTGGGAGTTGGAGAACTATACTCCTGGCATGGCTCGCAGTACGCCCCCAGACTTGAACTTGATGCACGGACTATGTTCCTGAAAAGAAAAATAAACATTGTGTCGGAAAACAAGAAATATGAAAAATAAACAGATAACTAAGAAAAGAAAAATACTATAATAAAAAGGATATGTTGTGGGGTGCCTCTCATGAGCACTAAGTTTTACATCTTTAACCTGACGGGGTATCCTCTCACTGCTGGTCATCAGGTGGTGTAGTCTCTATCTTAAATGCACTCGATCACAAGTGTATGTGCGCTCGATCGTAAAGATGCACTCGATCATAATATCCTTATGCTCGATCGCAATGCTTCAGTCAATGAAGTTATGTGCGACAGGAACTGGAGACTCAAGTGGTTTAGGTGTACTTGGATCAGCTACATATTGAACGGTTTGAAGTGCTAAGTCCTCGTCTTGAGAAGGCATGTTGAGATCAAGTTATGGTTTGACTCGGTGTCCATTGATTGTGAATGTTTGATTACCATTTGAACCATGAATCTCCAAAGCACCATGAGGAAAGACCTTGGTGACCACATACAGACCAGACCAACGGGACTTTAGTTTGCTTGGGAACAACCTTAATCTTGAGTTGTAGAGTAGCACCCTTTATCCCACGTGAAACTCTTTCCTTACTAGTTGTTTGTCATGATACACTTTTGTTCTTTCTTTGTAAAGCTTGGCATTCTCATATGCATCATACCTTAATTCTTCTAGCTCATTTAAGTGCAGCTAAAAAATCTGAAGTTATCTCAACCATTAGAAAAAAATGAAATTAAGTAAAGTTTTTATCATTTTTCAAGAGCATACTAAATTACTAATATAGATAATCAATTGCGTGTTCAATTTAATTCCAAATGTCAATAAAAAATGATTTCAACTGATACAAATTTCATTTTTCGTTTCTTCTCTCCCCCAAAAAATCTGATAAATAAAGGAACAAGATAAAATTTAATAAAGCTATGTTAGAAAAAGTTAAGGACTTATCACAAGTGATGTTAAGCTTTGTCTTAAATATTTTAAAATTATTATACATCATCTATTGGACACCTTCAAATGCTGATGAAGGCCTAATATATATTTATTTATTTTACTTTTACCACTTAAAAAGGCATAAAATAAGTTGTGGCGCAGCCGTGCAACCTTGATTAGTGCTGCGTGTATAGGCCATAGCCGCACGGTGCAATCCTAGCCAAGGCTGCATCATTGCAGTCTAGATATATGTTCGGGCAACGCAAATTTGGTTTCATTATGCGCGTAGTCATAACAAAGATAAAGAAAAGAATGAGAAAAAGATAGGGAAGATAAGAGTTTTTTTAATATAAATATTTAAATTTACATGTTTTTTTTATTGACGTCAAAAACTTGTTGTTGGGTCGGAGAGTTGATATGTCGAATTTACGCACGATAAAAAAGAAGGATGATCTGAAAAATTACAGGAAAAAAATGGGTAATGTTTTCGAAGATTCTCTGATGCTTCAGTTAGTTTTGTTTTTAAATGAAAAAACAATAAAAGTGTTTGAATGAATATTGAGTTAGTGCTCTTTATTTTGAGGGCCTTTTTATATTAATAATTTGTTAATGAATCAAATTGGTTATTAATTATTAGAAACGACGTGGTCCCTAAAATATTGCATAGGTCATTGTGCCTTGACACACAAGAAGGTTGCGGACTATAATAGTCTTGTGGTCCTCTTTGCTAGGTGTCCTTTATCAGGTGTCATCATTTAGTTACTCGATTTTGGAGATTTTATTTGTGTATGTGTTCGGATATCAGGACGAATTTTCTTACATCACTTTTTAATTATATTTTTGTTTTAATATTTTTTTAAGGATTTTTGTATTTGGTCAAGGGTTTTTTCTTACCATATAGTGCATTCCAGTTCAATTTCTGACAATCATCACCCGTAATTGCATTTGCATCAAATGATTTAAAATTTTAAATTGAAAGTGTTAGGGGTTAAATTGATAAGCTTAAACTGTAAGAGATAATAAGAAAAAACCTTAAACTTGAGGGGCGGAAGTTAAATAAAGCCAAAAATAAGAATTTAGTAACCGATGCATATAAGGCTCAACGGCTCAAGAGGGGCGGTATTTTATCTTTGCTCCCTTCATCTCTCTCGAGCTTCTCTTTCTTCTTTGCTCGGAACGACACTGTTACTGCCTCTCCGTCTAACTCGCCGGGATCCTAAGGTATGTAACGCTCAACTTAGGTTTTTTTTTACTCCAATTAGGGTTAAATCTAGTGTGAGTTTGGCTGTAAATCTTCACTCACACAAAAGCAAAATCGATAGAAAGCTACATTTGAGAATTTTCAGTTGGTTAATTATTTCTTTTCAATTCTATGTTAAATTTGAGAAGGGTTGGCGATGTTTTTTATACAACTTTGTTCAATTCGTGTGGGCTTGGTTGCTTTCAAGTGCAAGGACATTAGTTGTTTTGGAAGGAGAGAGAAGAGAGGGAGGAGAGGTGCGTCTGTCAAGATTGGTGCGGCTTTGAGATAGAGAAGAGAGAACAAAATCAGGTTAGATACGCTGTCTTTTATGAGAAACACCTCCACACTTGGTCACTTTAATATATTAAGGATTTAACGGCTCTCAAGGGGAGTCGTAGGGTTTGCTTTTAACAATATGACATAGTAGTAAAGTGGAAGAGGATGCCCTCTGCCGCCCAGAGATGGATGGCAACTGGCATTTCTCCTGTGATTGTGCCCTTGCATCCCCCTGAAATACTCAAAATCCCTACCTTTTGCATTTGTTGTTTTTTTTTTTCTCATTTTCTGTGCGTTTTAAAATTGTATGACATAAATATAGATACTGATATATAAGTTTAGCTTCTTGTATGGGTTCTTGAGGTTTAGTCGCCCAATATAATGGAACAACAAATTTGCAGACGAGAGAAGTAGAAATTAAGTTTAGGACTTTCTTGGACGAGCTTGTGAGCAATTCCTTCTCACTTTGCGGTAGACGAAATGACAATCACTTCCAGATTTCCTAGTTATTCTTCTTTTTTTCCTTTGACCATACATTTTAACTTTTCCCCTCTTTACTTTGTGTCCTTTCAATTTCAAACATATCTGTTGGTGTAGAAGTTCACATTTCGGTGTTCCTTGTATGAAATCAGAGATGAGTAATACGAAGGAAAATGAGAATGAAGAACCTGAACAAGAAATGTCAAATGCTGTGAATGAAGAAGCCAAGCCTGTTAATGAACAAGTGAAGGAACATAATGATTCTCCTCATTCTATGCCTGTCGTGGAGGATAACCCAGTTTCCTTGTACAGTGGCAATCCTCCACTGGAGACTTACACCAATACAGCCCCTGATGACAAGAATATCCAATCGGAGTCCAGCCCAGATCAGGACCCTCCTTCTGTTTCTTTAGACCGCGACAAAGGGTCACTCAAGCCTGATACTGAATCGTCAACAGACAACAAGAACAGGTCAGTCAGGCCTGATACCAAATCGTCGGTCAAGCCTGATACTGAATCGTCAACAGACAATGAGAACATGTCAGTCAGGCCTGATACCAAATTGTCAACAGACCATGAGAAACGGTCATTCAAGCCTGATACTGAAGCCTCAATGGACCATGACAATGGATTAGTCAAGCCTGACACTGAAACCTCAATAGACCATGACAAAGGGTCAGTCAAGCCAGATACCAATACCCTAACAAATATCAAGATTGAAGCTGTTCCTGGTTCTAAAACAGGCAGTGATGCTAATGATGACTCCAACGGTTTCATGAATCATCCAGAAGCTGATGAACTTGCTGCAGATACCAAAATTGAAGCTTCTTCTGAATTACCTGAAAGTAAAGCTGGTGGTGGTGCTGACAGTGCACCTGAAAAGCATAGAGATCCTGAACCTGCTATGCATCATGCTACATCTTCTGATATAAATTCTGAAAAGGATAAACGAGGAGATTTGAGGAATGGGGTCAATAAAACAGACTTGGCTACACTTGCTTTTAATGGGAACTTAAAACACTCATTTCTATGGGATGGAAATAATATGTCTGAGGGTAGCGAGTCAGGAACAGAAGAGGAGCAATCGGCTTTCATGAAGGAACTGGAAAATTTCTTCAGAGAGAGGACCGTGGAATTTAAGCCTCCTAAGTTCTATGGAGAGGGGTTGAACTGCCTTAAGTAAGTTTGCTAGTACGTATCTTAATACTGTCACATTCAAATGATATTTTGGCAGTCTGAATGTTACTGATATATGACCACCTTTTATGGGATAAGGTTGTGGAGAGCTGTAACTAGATTGGGTGGCTATGAGAAGGTATGTAGTATATATGCCCTTGATTAAGATAATTTCCTACAGTTTTCTTCATTTTTATGAGTGAAAAATGGTTAATTTTAAAACCAAAAGGAGCATTTGCTATTTGACTATGTGAATATTGATTGTCTTTCTTTCTGTCCCTTCATTGGTTCTCCCTCTCTTTGTCTTAACACACCCATGTAATGGCATAATTTTGGTATGATTAACATGAAGGTTTGGCATATGTCTATCATGATATTTATTGCAAGATGTTATATGAATTTTCTGATAAGTGCAAGATATTATATGAATTGAATTCGTCCACCATCATTTCTTTGGTTGTTGCTTATACGGATATTGTACTGGCTTTTGATTATGAATAGGTTACTTCATGCAAGTTGTGGCGGCAAGTGGGAGAGTCTTTCAAACCGCCAAAGTAAGGGACAGTATACAATCTTGCTTTCAAATTCTTTTTAATGTTTTTGGTAGTGCAGATTAATTTTATATATTCAGTTAATAAGATAAGGATATTCTAACTCTATATGTTATGTTACTTTAATCCGTCCATCTCTCTCCGAACAACAGCTAGCCTTATATTGTTTGCCAATATTTTAATCTCATCTTTTTTTTTTTATCACTTTTCTATCTTTCGTGCAGGACATGTACTACAGTTTCTTGGACATTTCGGGGTTTTTATGAGAAGGTGATTATAGTGTTATGAAATATGCTCATAGATCTATATACATGTGTGTATTTGTACATTTTATATATGTATTTGTGTATGTAAATAGGTTGGAATTTTTTTATTTCTCTTGGCGATGTGATGTTTTATGGCGTTGTTTGGTTTTGGCTTTAAGTGCAACTTAAAGCCAAAAAGCTTAAAGTTTTACTTATCCCTCTCCCACAAAACCTACAGTAAAACTCTAATTTTTTGCTTTAAGTTGCACTTAAAGCCACACCTATATATGCTAAAAACCTGCTTCCAAGATGTCTGGAACTCTAGAATGCTTCTGCCTTGCTAGATTTAAGTGGACAAATAAATGTTTACGTTAAACAATGAGAGCCTGAATACCACTGGGGATATCTCTTAAGGAGAATGATTGGAAGAGATTATGAAATGATCATTGGGGTTTAAGCATTCTCATAGTAGTGTAGATATTCTTTTTTGGGCCCTGTATGTGTAGCTATATGTTGCTTTCTTTGTTAAACCATGTAATCCCCAGCTCAATGATAGTTTTTACCCAAAAAAAAAAAAATGAAAAAGGTAACTTCTTTTTTCTTTCTAATACTGTCTGGATGCCTTATTGGTGCATTGAAGTGCAATGCCTTATTATGGGAGTGCTTGACATGCTATGCCTAGTATTATGTTCGTTCTTTTTCCCTGTAGTTGCATATGGACTCAATAGAGACATAACCGGTGACATTCTGCTCCTGAAACACTTTATATTACTGTACTTGCTGGAGTCAAAAAGACTTTGGATAGAGAAAGTGCTACAATTATACCAACTGACCTGCTTCACTTTTCAGTCTGAAGGCCTGAAACAAGGTCTGATTATCCCTTTCTTCCCTCCCATCGCTCCCTTCTTTTTTCCATAGGGCTGGGGCTAAGTCTACCTTAAGTTTGTTGCATGTCTTTCCTTGTTTGAGCTACCATCTTTCAGTAATATTTCTCTTTTGTTTCAAATGCTTAAGTTCTTGGCTATTTTTACTTTATTTGTTTACTGATCTCTGGTTTTTCAGGCACTTCTTGATTATGAAAGGCACAAGGCACTAGGTGGTGAACTTAATATACCTATTGCTTCCCCCTCAGAGCCAATGAATGGTGATAATCTGGTAAGTATCAAAGTTGATGACTGGAACTTGAAAAAAAAACTTTGATTACCTGACATCATGATTTAGTTTATATTTAGTTCATTATCAAAGTGCAAGTATTTAACTTCTTGCATCTCTAATGATGATAGGTTACATAAGTGGTACTTTTCCTAGTTACTGACCCAGCCCAACATTCTTTTTCTTTATGATGCTGGTACTAGGCTTCAGGATCAGGTAGAGCGAGGAGAGATGCAGCAGCTCGTGCCATGCAGGGTTGGCACTCGCAGCGCCTTCTTGGTAACGGTGAAGTTACTGACCCTATTATTAAGGTATGGTAAAAATCAAATGCCAAGCACTTATCAGAAAAATAAAACAAATGGCAGGCACTCTATTTATTTTGTGTTTTCTGTAGTCATGTATTCTTTTGATTGTGATATGATAATACAATAAATACAATTCGTCTGTAATTTGTAGGATAGGAATTCAATTTCTCTACAAAAGCGTGAAAAACAGCTTAAGAGTCTTGGTATGGCTTCTCGGTAGTCAAAATATTGTTACTCTTTTGTAGTGTTAAATCTGACAATAGATTCTAAGCTTGCATCTTGTCTATTGGCTTAGGTTTGCTTAAACGTAAGAAGCCATCTTACATGGAACATGCCGTCAAAGCCGCATGTACCAACGCATCTAAACCACAGTTAAGACTCCTGTTAGACTTTCACAATTTGTTTTAGGTGAGTAGTTATGCACAATGGCTTTTGGTTGATTAGTTCACATGAATTTTTTTCTCCTTATCTAGATTGGACACGGAAGTGGTTGATGTTGGACCACCAGCTGATTGGGTAAAGATAAATGTACAGAAGACAGTAAGCTCCTTATCACCTCATCGAAAAAAATGTAAACATGCGTTTCTGGATTTTACTTGATAAAATGTAAGTTTCATGTCTACAGAAAGATTGCTTTGAAGTCTATGCTTTAGTTCCGGGGCTTCTTCGCGAGGAGGTAAGTATGCAGACTCCTGAAATCACATCCCTTTTCCAGTTCACTCTATAATCCAATTATAATATGGAAATTGAACTGTCATTTTTCAAAAGCAGTGTGTATTTTTCATTTTGCATAGTGACTTAAGGAATCATACTATTATCTGGTGGAGCTTAAGGTTGGATAGGCAGTCTTTAGATGCTTAGTCAACCGGTGAATTAGTTGGTTGATTAGTTTGCACTGTACGGGTTGTTAATGAATAAACAACAGGTCTAAGATGCAGTCTATGCTGTGCTTGGAGCTGTTTAGGTGGCAGTGAACCCATTTCATTTAACTTTGTCACAGTATTTTGTTAATGAATTTGATAGAAACTCTGACGCTGGCTATAAGTTTGGTGTTAATTCATTTTAATGCAAGTGTACCCTTGGTAATAGATATGTCATATATGTGTCTTGGAAGAGGTACTTCTCTTCTTATTCTTTGGCCAATACAGGTACGTGTTCAATCAGATCCAGCTGGACGCTTGGTTATAAGCGGTGAGCCTGAGCAGCCTGATAATCCTTGGGGTGTTACACCTTTCAAAAAGGTGTGTTTTTTTTCTTTCTTTTTCCCTTCTTCTTTTGCCCCTTTTTTTTTTTTTTGGTGGGGGGGAGGTTAGGGGTGGAATATTGGAGGAATTGATCTCATTTATTGTTTAGAACAGTATATGGTATTAGAAGATTGTGCAAATTGCATGTATGTGGTTAGGATGACTTTTTCCTTCTTTTCTTTTTTTTTTTTTTTGGCCTTTTTATCTTGGTAGGTCACTGGATATGAATTCATCTCCAACTATGACGATAATTTTGTCCATCACTTTTGGCTACTTTTGGAGTTATACCCATTCATTCTTTACATTCTTTATATTGTGTACAGACACCTTATCACTCTTGCAACCAGAGCTATTGCCATCTGTGTAATTAATTGGTATAAGTATATTGGCAATGTTAATCAGACGTCTCTTCCAGAAAGTTTTAAGTTTTTGTTTTCTTTTTCCTAATTAGAAATTTCTAGTTAACTATCGCAAATACCGCTTCCTCTAGTCAGCGTGCATTGTCCCTGCTGCAAACCTGCCATTGGAGTCACTATGGCAACCCAAAACCACCACTACCATCTTGCTCTCCCAAGCTTGGCCTTCGTTGGCTTGCCACCTGGCCCCTGTAGTCATACTGTAGCTGCTATGACACTGACAGCAAGAACTATTGTTGCTCCTATCATGAGATCTTTCAAATCTTCAGTTGTACTCCTTTTTTTTTTTTCTTTGTATTTTATAATTTGCAGAAAGATATTATCCAGGTAGTTTGACTTGTTGCTATAATTTGGTTTCTGGTACCAGGTTGTCAGCTTATCCTCAAGAATTGACCCACATCAGACATCAGCTGTGGTCACTCTTCATGGGCAGTTGTTTGTTCGTGTCCCGTTTGAGCAGTCTGACTAGCATCAGTCAGGGATGTCTAAGCAATGGGAGCATTTGGCATGAAGCAATATAGTGGAAGTTAAAACTCTCTTCCGGTGCAATATGCCGAGGCTTGCTAGTACATTTGAGCATGTCTGCAGTATCAGTTTTGAACCTGTGAATCTGATGTTTACTAGATTAATTTAGCTAGAGAATAATGGATAGTACTATTTAGTTCGACATTTCAATTCATTCTTACCATCTGTGTATACTTTAGGTAGCTAGCTGAGCAAAAGTTATTTCATCGATTTGGTTTGTCATTGTTCTGGCAAATGATGTTCTGACAATGATTCCTCCCATTAAAAATTTGAGATTAGAGACATTCTTGCTTATGTTGCCTCTTAAACGGAGGGCATCTAACTGGGTATTCAAAGATTGGCATTTGGCAGGTTAGTTAATTTGTGGAATTAGCACAATCTTGAAGCAAAGTTTCAGATCTTTGCAAGTAGGACGAATGAAAGTGTAAGAGCAATCTTTCGTTCCATATGAATAATGTCACTGCCAGATTTTAGAGCATCCTCTCAAAGAGTTGGAGAGTCCTCACGGCTGATGCCATAGGGGTTGCATTCCCGATTTGGTTTTCTTTGTTTTGAGATCTTTTATTTTGTTGTTTACTTTCACACGTAAACAACTTAGAAAAAGGTAAATTACTAGTGGACTATCGATAAATTATTAGTGGGTCTTTAAAGGTGTACATTTCGGTGTTTCAAATATCATTATTGCATGGGAACATACCATAATTATGAATTAACATCAATTATGCAATAACAATCGACAATGTAACTACTAGTATCATGCTTAACTGTTGCTAGATTTTGCGGTAATCCTCAAGTTCAAGGAAGTGCTTGCTCGTGAGATAGATAAATTTTTTTTTCCTTTTTTACATGAGGTCCAATGGTCTGAACTATGCAAAGAGGTAAACTCTCTCTTTAATCTTATAATCTTTGTTCTCTAACTTCATATTCTAAAGGAATGACAAGATTTCTACATATAGGGTCAAAGAAAAATAGGGTATCAATTTTTCTGTTATTTCATCAAAAGTGTATTTTTGACAATTATTGAGAACAAAAACAGATACTCCTATATGAATGAAACAAGAAGAGGCTTTCCTTTCTCTGTAACTATTCCCTGTATGAAGCTTAATATGTCATCGTACATGCAAAGGGGGCAGCTAACAAGGGAGGATAGCTGCCTCTGAAAACAATATATAATTCACACACAGCAGAACCATTACAAAAATGCAGTAAATGTACAACTGTAAAATGTAATGTTACAAAAGTTGGCTGCTTCACTAATTCATGGAGCAGTCTGCATTGATGCCAAGTCCAACTCTTCATCTGAATCAATCACATCTTCGTAGTCGTAGTAAGCATTGACCTGCATTTGAAGTTGCACTGCATTAATAAAATATATGCATGTATCCCTGCTTATACGCATGGGACCTTGCTATCATCCTTAGGCAGCAAGGATCTTTTTTTTGAGTAGTAAAAGAACGCTTTGAGGGAGAGGATGGTGTTGCCATCAACATTGTACGAGTGTCCCACACGTGGGCCAAACACAAGTGCTAGTTCATGCTGATCACTGAACAAGACCTGCCTCACCCCACACTAGCGGGAGGACTCGAACTCAACCACTCTTGGCGAGGAGAGCAAGCCTCAACCACCCGCTAAAGCAAACATTTCATTGGATTTATAATAATATTTAAATAAGTAAAATCACATACCTTCGGTCTTGGAGTAATAGCTTCAAAACTATGGAATATTGGATTATCAAATTCAGGGGGTTTCAATACAATGTAAGCCCCTTTGTTTTTGTACCTCTCTGCTGCCTGCATGATCAAAAGTTCAATAGTTAAGGCAGGCGACATTATGCAAAGGTAGTAGCGGAATCTTATTTGTAATCAGTAATCATGAAATAAAGGACCAGCTCAAACAGCACGATCAATTTGCATAACAATTGCAATTGCACGTAGTCCATTATTTGCACTCTCTTGTCTAAATTTGTTTAACCATTCAACTCCAATGAAAAATAGTTGGGAGTTGAAGTCCAATGGACTAAATTTCATCTACATTTAAGAAAATTAATAGTAAACCTTGGGACTTTTAGTCCTCTGGCATCTTAATACAAGTAAACCTTAGATTTTGATTACTTATTGGTAATTATTACGGTTACCTTCTTCCATCAGTGCTTTGTACCCGTAATGCAGTAAGTAGTTTATAACTCATGCTTTCCTTTTGCAATATATAAATTAGAAAATATAGCCCCACCCCCAATATATATATATATAGTAAGAGTTGTGAAATCCCATTAGAATCCACGAAATTTGAAGGCTATGACCCATCCTTATGAAAGCAACTATAAATGAACATAGATGAATTATTATTTATAATTACAGCATTACTTGGATGACATCATTTGTGAAAAGCACTATGCTCAACAATACGATACCTAGGTAAAAAATAGATTAAAACAAACTATTGAGTACATCCTTTATAATGTATTTGACAAACCACTACGCTATTTCAACAGATCGGGCATGTGACGGATTATACTTTTAATGTAATCATTAATGCAAGCCTGGTCAAAATTATTATCCCAGCCATTTACTGATATGATTGAGATAGAGAAAGAAAAATTGTCACTTTTCATGTGGAAGCCCAACAGAAATGTTTACAACTTAATCCTCACAAAACGTTCTAATGAATACATGCAGTTCCCCACGTGAAACACTAAACACAGTCCCGTATCTTATTAAGCCAATAGATATGACCTTTTTCCCTTCATGAAAAGTCAAAAGTCTTGTTGTGAATGACCGCGAAATACTGAATACAAGTTTCCGTAATTGTAAAGAGACTTAATAGAGAAGAGTGACATGTTGTGACAGGAACGAGATAAGAAATAGAAGAATTTAGCCTGAAAGATACAAGGATCATGAAGAAACCTGAAATTGTGGGTAGTCTGGAGCGCTAAACAGAGTAATTAGCTTTCCTGACTCTACATCATGATCTATGGTATACCCTTCATCCATTCTTGCAAGACCAGGCCTTTTTTCTCTTGCATCAGGACCTTCATGCGATCTGATGATTAACTGAGGCAACAACAATAAACAACCCAAGTATCAGTATTACAACTCTAGAGAGAAGCTACTTCTTGTGATCAATTCCAGTTACAAGCAAAGAAAAACAGTTTTTTTCATAAGTAAAGATGTATGTATGAAGGGCACCGAGGGAGTGCCAACCCATGTACAAAAATTCGATAAACTCTATAAATTCTTCTTCATTTACACGAACATCCATTGAACCAAAAAAAGATGGGTATATATACTTAGTGGCCCCAAGAGACTTCTGTTCCCCGTCTCGCAAATCTCACGATCACTTGTTCTGATCCTACATATTGATTATTTTGAACTAAAAGAAAACTCTCACATTTCTCTCATTCCAAGCACACCAAAAATAGATTGGAGAAGCAAAACTTTACTTTCATTTTCTCTTTATGAGCTTCAACAAGCCTGTAACTCCTCAAAGGAACCGGCTTCAATCCAAGAAAGCCCAGGCACCGAAAAAGCCACCTCCTATAATTGATCCTAAGAACATTGCAATAGAAGATGATGAACAAACTCTTCCCCATCCTTCCAGAGATAGCATCAGTTAACAAGAACTCTCTTATTTGTAGGTTATTGATTTCAAGATCTTACCCCAAGTTGCCTCCCATGCAAAGAAAAATACTTTGTTGGAGCACGTTTTCCAAATGGGGAATTTAGAACTTCCTTCCATAGGTGTGTTTCCATAACAAGCTTTTAAGTACGACTTGACATTAAAGACCCTTCTTTTCTTAAGCTTCACTTTATACTCCCTATGAAAATCCAACCTTACACCATAAATCTTCTCAAAGAACTGCTCCAGCATTGGATCTCCCAATCTTGAACATTGTGGCTTAATGTCACGTCCAAGAACCTTTAAACACGGAACACGCGAGCTAACTAGGGTGTTTCTTGTCCTTAGTGAAAGAAGATACCCAAAAATTGGACCTAATAAGGGGTTCTCGGCACCAAACATTATTTTTTTGATAAATAAACAAAATTGTATTAAAAACCCCCAAGTGGCTGCAACCTGTAGTCAAATGACTATCTACAAGAAATGAACTCCACCAAATCTAAAATATCTACATCATTCACAAAAAAATTCCCTTTAAACCAAAAATTAAGGGAATTGAACCAACAATATCTAATTACTCCATTCGGCTCTCAACACCATCAAAAGCTCTTTGATTCCTTTCGTTCCACACTATCCAAAAAATAGAGTGGGATCAAAGAGTGAGCCTTATTAAGGTCTTTAGAAACACATAAACCACTCTAAGCCCACATTTCATCTTTCACGAAGCCGGCAACCACCCAAGAAACACCCAAAACACTATAAGCCATCTCCTATAAGCTTCTAGCCAACAGACACTCCAACAAAAGATGAAACACGACTCGTCGCAACTTTTGCAAGTGTAGCATCTATTAACAAGCACCTCTCCCTCTGTAAATTTTCAATAGTAAGAATCTTCTCTCACTGGGCTTCCCACCAAAAAAAAAAAAAAAACTTTTTTGGGGGCACAATGGCACCAAATTGTTTTCCAAGGGAAGTTGGATGAGCCTTCCAAGGAAGTATCATCAACAAGCATCTTATAAAAATATTTCACCTCAAAACCTTTTATCTGGGCTAGCCTTCCATCTAGCCACATCATCTCTAGCCATATCCAACCTAGAAAAATACAAGGCCTCCAAAAACAGTTCAACCCTCTCCACCTCCCAATCATGGACATTGCAGATGAAAAACACATCCCAAGAAATCACATTATTAATCAAGGAGACGCATGAACAAACGAGAGCTTCTTTATCTCTCACAAAAGCAAAGATATCCGGAAATTGGTCTTTTAGAGGAGTGTTCCCAAACCATGTGTCATGCCAAAGTCGGGTTCTACCCCTATTGTCCACCATCACAAAAACAAAAAGAAAGAAATCCTCCCACCATTTCCGAATCCATTTCCACACCCCCACACCATAGGCCTCCTACCCTCCTTGGACATCCACCCATTAAGATCCATCTCAAACTTAGCCTCCACCACTTTCCTCCAAAAACGATCTCTCTCCATTAAAAAATTTCCATAACCATTTTCCAAGAAGAGCTTTATTGAATAAAATGAAAGATTTGAGACCAAAACCCCTTTTTTCAATCGGTTGCTTGACCACAGCCCACTTTACCAAATGATACTTGTATTCCTCTCTCGTGTTTCCCCAAACGAACCTTCTTTGAATACTCTCCAACGGATTAGCCACCGAGCTAGGAATGGGAAAAAGAGACATAAAGTAAATGGGAAGGCTAGAGAGGGTGTTTTTGATGAGGGTAAGTCTTCCTCCGTTTGAGAGGTAATGAATCTTTCACCCGGCTAGTCATTTCTCAAATCTTTCCACAATGGGATTCCACATACTTTTGAATTTACCCACCACAAAACTAGTGAATGGGATAAGCTCATTCAATCCCTTTCTAATCCATCTGTACTCTCCTACTCCATAAGGTCAATCAACTCTGGAAATATTTAAAATGTTGAGAGTTCTAATTAGGTTTTCTATTATGTGTCATAGTAGGTTTCTTAAATCTTATCTATTTTATGTCTATCTTATCTAGTTGTCTCTTAGTCCTATTGGGTTTGATATTCATAAGTCTATATATAACTGTTGAATTGTATTCAGATCATCAATCAATAATACAAAATTTCTTTTTAATTCTTAATTTCAACATGGTATCAGATCAAAATTTCTCTTGGGATTCTGAATAAAATTTTCTTCTTTCTTCTTAAAAAAAGTGCTGTAAAAAATTAGCATTAGTTAAAAAAAGGAGAAGTTCCAAAAAAAGGTTATTCCTAGGGCTTCAGATAAATCTGCTTTGGTAACTCAAGCTTGGCAAGGTGGTCGAGCTGATGTTAGTAGTAGCAGAGGACATGGTTTTCTCAGTCATCATCCTTACTTGGTGTTACTCTTGCTATGGATCTAAAACCACTGCTAGTGGTATTGGCACTATGCATCCTAGTTCTTATGTGTCTTTATCATCTGTATTTTATGCTCCTTTTTCTCATTATAATTTGCTATCGGTTAGTCAGCGTACAAAAGATCTAAATTGTTCTGTTACTTTCTTCTTAATTCTGTTCTTATTCAGGATCTGAAGACACGAAAGATAATTGGAGGGCATGAATCCAACGATCTTTATTATTTTGATCCTGTTCTAGCACTTGTTGTCTGCTCAGTTGACGTGTCTCCTTTTCAGCTGCACTGACGTCTTTATCATCCATCTTTAGAGACACTGAAGAAGTTAGTCTCGACTTTGAATCATGTTTCAACTTTAAAGTGTGAGTCTTGTCAATTGGGTAACCATCATCGTGTCCTTTCCTTTCCGCAATAATAAACGTGTCTAATCCTTTTATGTTAGTACATTCTGATGTTTGGGGTCTGAGTTCTGTGTCTTCTAAACTTGGTTTTCGGTATTTCGTTACTTTTGTGAATGATTATTTCAGGCTCACCTAACTTTATTTAACGAAAAACTGTTACGAGTTATTTTCCATTTTTTGTGCCTTTTGGGCTAAAGTGAAAACCCAATTTAGTTCGTATGTCAAAATCCTTCGTAGTGATAATACTCGTGAGTATTTTTCAAATCCTTTTAATACTTTCATGACCAATGCTGGCATCATTCATCAGTCATCCTCCTCTCATACATCTCAACAAAATGGGGTTGCAGAGCGGAAAAATCGTCATCTTTTAGATATTGCTCGTACTCTTTTATTTCATATACATGTTCCTAAATTGTTTTGGAGTGATGCTATTCTTACTGCCTGTTACTTAATTAATCATACACCGTCCTCTGTTCTTAATGGCAAATCTCCGCACTCTATGTTATTTCCTAAAGATACACTTTCATTTACCTCTTTTTATTTTTGGGTCCGTTTGTTTTGTTCATCAGCTTAGTTTAGGCATTTGGCAAACTTGATCCTCGCTCCATTAAATGTATTTTCTTGGGTTATTCTTGCACACAAAAAGGTTATTGGTGTTATAGTATGTCCTTAAAAATGAATTTTGTTTGTGCTGATGTTACATTCTTTGAGACTACCCCATTTTATTATGGGTCTCACTTAGTATCTAATCTACTGATTTTTTTTCGTTTCCATTACCTATTCCAATGCCCCTTACACGATCAGATCCTCCTACCATGGTTTCCCCTTTGTCAATTCCTCCTAGGTCGGTATCTCCACTACAAGTTTAAACTCGCCGTTCAAAACCTCCAGTCTTGGTTGCTCCACCAATTACTTCCTCACTAACAGATCCAGATCCATCTTTAACTACCTCATCTGAGGATGATCTTCCCATTGCTCTTTGAGAGAGTAATCGTTTATGCACTGCTCATCCTATTGCTAATTTTGTGTCTTATGATCATCTATCTCTTTCATACGCTTCATTTGTGGCTTCAGTCTCTACCATCTTTGTTCCTAAGTCTGTTACAGAAGCTTTGTCTCATTCTGGGTGGAAAGCAACCATGGAAGAAGAGATGTATGCCTTGAGTACTAATGAAACATGGGACTTCGTTCCTCTCTCGTTTGGGAAATCTGTTGTTGAAGGTCATTGGATTTATACTGTAAAAGTTCATCCTGACAGTACTGTTGACAGGTTGAAAGCTCATCTGGTAGCATAAAGATATACGCAGGTATATAGTACTGATTATGCTGAAACGTTCTCTCCTGTGGCTAAGTTTTTGTCTCTTTGGCGGCTATGTTTAATTAGTCGCTACATCAGTTAGATGTCAAGAATACTTTCCTCAATGGTTCTCTACAGGAGGAGGTTTATATGGAGCAATCTCCTGGATTTGTTGCTCAGGGGAGCCTAGGTTAGCCTGTCGGTTGAAGATGTACCTATATGGTTTGAAACAATCTCCTTGAGCATGGTTTAGCCAGTTCAATGAAGTAGTGATTGATTTTGGTTTAAGTAGATGTGTTGTAGATCATTATGTATTTTATAAACATAATCAAGCGGGTAGGATATTGTTGTGTATGTTGATGATATTGTGATCACAAGAGATGACAATGAGATAATTCTAAAACTATAACAATTCCTAAGTACCAAGTTTCAAACAAAGGATCTAGGACAACTGAGATATTTTTTGGGTATCGAAGTTGCTAAATCTCGTCATGGTATTTCTTTATCTCAATGTAAATATATTTTTGATTTGTTGAGTGATAATGGAATGTTGGGGTGTAAGCCTATAGATAATCTCATGGATCCCAACACAAAACTTGCAGTTGATCAAGGTGAATTATTATCTGATCCAGGAAAGTATAGACGATTGATGGAGAATTTGAATTATTTGACTCTTACTATATCAGATATTTCCTTTGCAACAAGTGTAGTTAGTCAATTTCTATTGGGATGCTGTTATTCGTATTTTGAGATATTTAAAAAGTGCTCCTGGTCGCCGTTTACTTTATCAAAATCATGGTCATTCACAAGTTGAGGGTTATACTAATGCAGATTGGGCATGCTCTTCATGTGATAGGAGGTCTACTACTAGATATTGTGTGTTTGTCGTAGGTACTCTGGTGTCGTGGAAGAGTAAGAAGCAAATTGTGGTAGCTAGATCGAGTGCTAAGTCTAAATACAGAGCAATGACGCACACTACTTGTGAGTTAGTTTGGCTGAAACAGTTATTAGCATAACTTGGTATTAAGCAATTAGGTCCTATGATTTTGGCGTGTGACAATCAAGCAGCTATTCATATTACAAATAATCCAGTGTTTCATGAGAGAACGAAGCATACTGAAGTTGATTGTCATGTTGTTCGAGAAAAACTTGTGCAAAATGTGATCAGCACCAAACGTGTGAAGTCAGCAGATCTATTCACAAAACCATTGGATGGTCAGCGAGTTAGATTTATTTGTACCAAGTTTGGTGTATATAACATCTATGCTGTAACTTGAAGGGGAGTGTTGAGAATCATAATTAGGATTCCTATTATGTGTAATAGTAGGTTATCTAAATCTTATCTCTTTTATGTCTATCTTATTTAGTTATGCCTCTTAGTCCTATTAGGTTTGATATTCATAAGTTTATATATATGACTGTTGAATTATATTCAGATTATCTATCTTATCTAGTTATATCTCTTAGTCCTATTAGGTTTGATATTCATAAGTCTATATATATGAATGTTGAATTGTATTCAGATCATCATACAATAATACAAAATTTCTTCTCAATTCTTAATTTCAACATAAAACAAAAAATCAAGAATCTACATGTTTAGTAAATAGTAATTAACATAACGAGTCACTGAAAATTAAGTTTGTTTATCTCTTATCAAACAAAAATCAAGTTCATTGATTGCAAAGAACAAAAGATTTTGCAAGCAATTTGAGCACTTATCCAGTCTTATAGGTACTCCATATTAAATGCAAGTCTTAACAGATAAGGTAGTGTGTGACAATTTAATAACACTGAGTGTTGTAAGCATTTATTATCACATATAACCGGATCTGCACGTTGATGGAGTACACGATGAAAATTAGAATTACGGATTTTAATCTAAGAATTTGGGGTATTTTAATAATGGGATAATTACGTAATTGAAAAATATTATGGGTATTTAGAGTTTAGGTACTTTTAGTATACTTAAGTTAATTCCCTAATTAGTCTAGGAATAGGGTTCTAAGATCTCTATATAAGAGACTTCCCATTGTTATTTTTATATAGTTGATGAATTATGAAAAACAGATTATTATTGAAATTAACAACTTTGTGAATGAGTTTGTTTTTCGTGATCTGTGATTGGGTTGCAGTTCCCATATGATTTGGATTGTTCATTCATTATTTTCTTGTTCTTAAATTTAGGCTCTACTGTTCTACATCACAAGTACTCACCATCCAACTAAAAATTGTACAAGTTTAGATATGTTCCATCCATAAAGCATCCATACCCCAGTCCCCCCACCTTTTCTTTCTAATATATCAATAAATTAAAAATATAGTTACCATTTTCATCCAACTTACAGAAACAGGTAATTGGGAAGTAAAGCTCCATTTTATATCTAGCTTCAGACTTGGCACACAGCTGCTGGGGCTATCAACTGTCAAACCTAAACCCCACTCCCCAATTGTTTGCCACCTCTACATCTTGTTGGGAAAAAATATTTAACTTCAATAGTCACTAGCAAAATATATTCCGTAGCTTTCAAATAAAACATTCATATTTATAGTTTCGAAAGATACTTTTGCGGACAACAGTTAAAGAAGGTCATGGTTTTCATTTCACACCAATTGGTGAAGTAGACGCACCACTCAAAAGAGTAAGAACTTAAACAGGCAAATAATTACCATATAGTAAGAAGTTAATGAAAGACGAGAGCAGCCGAAAAAAAAAGACACAGGATTATGCATAGGGGATTTAGAATAAGTAAAAATTATAATTCATGGTGAACAAGTTTTAATATCGGTACTTAAATAGTCGACACGTGCACAAAAAGAGAGAAATTCTCTCCTAGTATATATCACAAGTTAATTACACTGTAATCGTTATAGAGCACTTGTGGGGTAACTAGTCAAAACCGTCCAACCCCATCCCAAAATTGTGAATTATTAAAACTGAATTATGCAAACAATAGATCGCGTATTCCCTCATTCTACAATATTAATACAGCACTTAAAAGGGAAAAAAAACACCCCATAAAAGTTCCATTTTTGTTACAATTCAATTTTGCAAGTACTATATCAAGTTTCGTCAAGTTCGTTAATGCTAAAGCATTTATGGAGAAACTAACTATCTAAGCTTAAAATAGAGAAACCATCACCTTTAGTTTGAACTTCTTCAAGAAGTCCTCAGTGCAATCGGGACCCCACAATAGACCAATGCCTCTCTCTTTATTTGGTGAAAGGCCAGGTTTCATTGATGGGTCTGACCATAGAACATCGCCAGGAATCAAGTTCAAACCTTCCCACGGAGGATCGAGAACTGACCTTCGAGCTTTGGATAATTCGTCCAGAGAACCAAGAGATAAAGAGCTTGTTTCAGGGTTAAGACATACCCTACGATTCTTCTTTCCTTTTGATCTCTTTGATGGGGTAAGGGGAACACTGCGGAAAAGCCCTCCGTGAGCAGTATATACATGTCCAGCTATGATAGAGGTCAAAGGGAGGCCTTCGAAGCATCCCAAACATTTCCGGTAGACATGTTTACCGTTATCACCATACTTTGCTAAAACTTCCTTCTCAAAGCCATAAACAGAGGTACAATACTTGGACTCATGATTTCCACGGAGGAGAAACACTCTATGTGGCAAAAGAACCTAGGAAAAAATTATTGTCTTGTGAGAAATATTGAATTAACAAAAAGAATAGATATCTAGTTTTATGTAAGACAGGGAGTATCCTAATGATAACATACTTACATACATGTGTGTGTATATGAGTACGAGTGGGTAAGCTTATCATTTAATATTGGAAACTGGTTAAAAATTCTAGATTGAGCGCAAAAAAAATGGCAAGCAAATTTGAAAATTAGCAAGTCTTAACAAATGGAAGGTCACAATGAAGCATTACTACTTCAAGACTTGAATACTTAAGAATACGATGTTAGATTCTATCATGTGGAAGTGAATGCTTCTCTGGCACTCACATAATGTAGTGTTAGATCAAGTACCTTAACAGTGTTCTTTGTCCCTCCACAATCATTTGCAAAAAGAGCATAAAAGTATTCCTATGATTAGATTGAATACAAACTCAATGAAATCAAGACTTTGATTCTCTTACTTTGGTAGTTGGCATTTGGATATTTGAGGAAAGTAAGTGTTAAAAGATTAGTCATATTAGTCTTAAAATGCAAATTTATGTGTAAAGAAACAAACTTTTAAATGGGTGTTAAATGAGAATACAATTTAAGGTGAATTTTAAGCAAATTTCTGGAATTGGATCAGAGTCTTGTACCTTCCAGGCCAATAAGAGCAAGAACGTCTCCAGACCCCAAGCCCCCCTATCGACATAATCTCCGTTGAAGACAAAGAATCGATTCTCAGAAGGGAACCCGGCGTCTTTTAAAAGGAAAAGCACATCATGCAACTGCCCATGAACGTCTCCAACAACCACAACGCTTGAATCCAAGTCAAGCCCATCGATTTTGACGCAATTGGGTTCCTTGTGGAGGATCTTCGATGCAGTGAGCACCAAAGTGTCGAAGACCTCAACGGGCAAGACGGAAGGGAATTGGGAGGGAGGCAGGTTTCGTGAAGACCAATCAAACGCAGAGATCAGCTCGTGGATCCAACCCAAGCTAAGCTTTCCATCGGAGGGCCACGATAGAGGAGGGATCCGAGCATCTGATTCCTTAAAAAGGTATGGGTGGTTGTTGTTGTTCTCACTGGTGGTGGAAGAAGAATTGAAGGAGAAGGATTCATCCAAAGGAGTAACGGTGTGATTTGGATGGTTTTGGGCTAACCCATCAGTAGTCGTTGCTGGAAATGGAGATTCTGATTCTGACATTTTCTTTTTCTTTTTTTAAATCTTTCTTCAGAGGAATAATTAACGACTGGGGAGTGTTTTTGAATTTTTCAAGCCCTAACTGTAGATATTAGTTAGAGACTAGAGGACGACGACTGAAGGATCTCCCCTTCCCTCCCTCCCTCCCTCCCTCCCTACACTAATTCCTTAATTTTTCTTTTGTAGTACACTAGTTTTGACCATATATCCGTAAGTAATTTTTACCAATGCCCAAGTAGAATATTGCATTTTCAGAAGAAGATAAAACTGGCTAGAGCTGGTTGATATTCTATCTTGGTTGATTTATTTGTTAAAAAATTAAATATAATTATTAAAATATGTTTTAAAAAGTTCTAAAAATAATTATATTTTAAGTAAATTATAATTACATTATATTATAAATATAATTATATCTCAAATTTAATAATTATATTTTATTATTTAAAAATATTTATTGAAATAGTAAAAAAATAAAATTGCTGCACTAAAAATTCTTAAGTACGAATTATTTTCTGAATCAACTTGACTTTTTCATATTTTTTATTCAGTAGTTTGATGTTTCAGTAATTTTTACCATTACCATATATAACAGAATACAATTTTTAGAATTTATATAAAATGTAGGAAAAGAATTATACGGTAATGGTATTACTATATCAAAGCTGTCCATTGGCACCGTCCACCATATCATCAGTTTATAACGACGATGGATATTATTTTAATTATGATAATAAATTCTCAAATATGAATAAAAATAAAAATAAAAATTTATGCATATATAAAAAAATAAAATAATTATATTACACATTTTAATTTAAAAAAATTAATTTTTAAAATTACAAAATGATACTTATATATATATTTATAATTTATTTTAAATATATTTTTTAACATAAAATAACAATAAATATTGACAAAATTAAAATCATACCAAAAGTTTATCAAGTTATTCGAATTTAACCTTTATCACAAGTCCACTCCATCTTTAAACTTAAACTCAACTCAACAGTCAACGACACCTAGCCTACCCCGAACATCGTAGTGCAGCCACCATCGCCGCTTCTCTGTTACGGCTCCACTCTCCAGTCCTGAAGACACTGACCATTTCATTCAGATAGCAAAATTTCTAAGGTAACAACTCTCTTTAATTAACTCTTCTTATTTGCTTAATTGCTTCTATTGTCTTCCTCAATAATTTAAGGCTTAAATCAGTTTTTTTTTCAGATCTAATTATTTGGAAGTTTGAATTAGAGACGACTAGACGATTTAAGTTTGTCTTCAGCTTTTACCATTCTGGCGAGTGACGAATAAAGATTTTGTTGTTCAAAAGTCGATCACCAAATTTATAATTTCAAATTTCAGCCATATGATGTTATATTCAGTACTGAATTTCCAGAAGTTCACGTTAAAAGGAAAATATCCATCACCCGTTCACTACTGTCCCCGTTCAGAATTTCCAGAATTTGCTAACCTTCCTTCCCCCCTTCTCCCTCGACCCTCGTCCTCTCTCGCCCTATCGTCCCCTGAGTTTCTCTTCCCCGATCTTTCTCTCTCTCTGCCAGAATTTGCTAGCCTCCCTCCCCCCTTCTCCCTCGACCCTCGCCCTCTCTCGCCCTCTCTTGATTTCTCCCCGAGTTTCTCTTCCCCGATCTATCTCTCTGCATTTACGGAAACCCGTGGCTCTCCCGCCGACAGCAAAGACGACAAGAACGGCGCTGCTTCTTCGGAAATGCGCTCCGGTAGTCTTCTCCGGCAAGCTCTGGGTTCTTCTTCCCCAAAAGTCGAACCTTTTCGAGCAGCTGGCCTTTTTGATCCCTGAACATCCGCTGCTTTCTAAGTCAAAGGTATCTTGTGTATGCTTGAGAGTTGACAGCAGTGTGTTGCCACGTACTACAAGCAAATGTTTTCATTATTAGACTCGTAGCAGTTTGCATGCAATTGTACTGGGACAAATGTAAAACAACTAAAGGCAGTTAGGTTCCATTCGATAATCTGAATTTATTTTAAAGTTTTAAGAAAAAATTAAATAGATCCTAGTTTTCATCCATTGGATAATCTGAATTTATTTTGAGAAAAAATTGAATAGGTTTAATTTTTTTTTGGAATGTGGTTTAGTTGGCTTGAATACTTGGAAGAGTTTGTTGGAGTTTGGCTTTATTTTAGGTTCAAATAGGGAATGTGTATCAATTTATTTTTGGATGAATTTAGGTTTGTTTTTCCTTTTCTAGCACAATGAAGATTTCAGGTTTTCAAGCTCGACCTCGAATAAGCTCGAGTTCGAGTTGAATTGAACTCGAGCCTATAAAAAATTAATCGAACTCGAACTCGAGTATAATTTTTTAGCTTAAATCGAATTCGAGCTTGAACTCGAGCTAGATAATTTTAAGTCAAGCCGAGCTTGAATACTTTAGTGTTCGGACTCAGTTCGGCTCAATTTCAACCCTAGTCATTGGTAACATTCAGGGGCGGATTTATTATAAGGACAGTGCAGGCAGTTGTCCCCACTTGATTTTTCAAAAGTTAAATTATTTTATAGATGTTTACATAATTGCCTCCATTAAAAATATGAAATTACCTCATAAAATACTCTACAGTCTCATCCCAAGCCAAACACCACCTATATTCTTGGCTCTCTTTAGTCCTCACACACTCAACACTCAGACTCATGGTGCGTTTGAGAGTTCTGTGTTGTAGAGTGCTAGTGTCAAAAGTGCTGTGAAAGTGTTGACACTAAAAGAGTTATGGAAGATGTTGTTATGATCAATAATAATGTTTGGTAATTGTAACCTTAATGGTGTTATAAAGCCGTAAATTATAAAAATAAACATATTTCAAAGGTATACAATTTTAATAAATCATTTTATTAACTAAAAAGATATTTTTTTATTAACAACAAAAATAATATCATTCATTAGTTAATAATAATCAACAACTTTATACTAATAAAATCACTTATTAGTTAATAATAAAATAAAAGCATCTACAATTGTGATTAAATGATTTAACAATATCAAGTTTATGTAATTTGAAATTCTTATTTAATTTAACTTAGTGCACTCATCAAATTGGCAGCAATACTATTTCTTATCACTACCATTTTAGTATCTTTTTCATCATGATCACCTTAACTTGGCAAGCTCCAAAATTTTCAAACTTGGGTCATCACTAAATTGGGTGTTTCCGATTTAAAGAAATTTTTATAGTAAAATTAGTTATTATCGTTGATGAGGAGAGAAGATGCAATAAATTTTCTCTTTTATTTAACACCGAAAATACCTATAAATTTCTCATAAATTGGATTCGTAATCTCTCTTAGATCAAAACTGATAAATAATAAGATATCCATTTTGATAACAAATTATCTTTGAATTTTACAGATCGCAACAAATATTAGAAGATGAACAAAAAAATAACTAAATAACATGAAAATGATGCTTTCTGTTTAGCAGCAATGGAATTTTATATTTACTAGATAATTATATCTCTTTGTATGGCATAGATGATGCGGATATAAAAAGGTTTAATGTTTCAACCTTTAATAAATACTGCATGGTAGATGGTAAATCAATTAATGATCATATTCATGAATTTCAAAACTATCTTAGAGGTGTAGAGTAGAATGATACTAAGTTTAGTGAAGATTTTAAGGTGTCATGTCTTATAGATAAACTTTTCCCTTCTTGGTAAATCAATTAATGATCATATTCATGAATTTCAAAACTATCTTAGAGGTGTAGAGTAGAATGATACTAAGTTTAGTAAAGATTTTAAGGTGTCATGTCTTATAGATAAACTTTTCCCTTCTTGGAATGAATTTTCTAAAAGCCTTAGACATAAACAATGTACTTTGACCTTAATCCAAGTTTTCAAATGAATTTTCCAAAAGCCTTAGACATAAACAATGTACTTTGACCTTAATCCAAGTTTTCAATTCTCTTAGAATAGAAGAACAACATAGCTTAAGTTTCAAGTAAAAAAAATGAAATGAAGGTTAAAAGTGAATATGGTAGAACAAAATAAAACCTCCAATCGATTTAAGTCTACGGGAAACAATTTCAAGAATAAAAGTTGGAAGAACAATAGCAAGCGACCTAATAACTTTAGGCCCAACAACTAACCCAATAACTTTAGACCCAACGACTGACTCAATAACTTTCAACCCAACCAAAATCATAAAAAATAACCCAATCGTTCCCGTAACCCAAATTCTAGAAACTCTAAGGGTAAAGAAAAGCCCTAAGGACCGTGCTACGTATGTCGAAGGACTAATCAAGTTGCTCAAGATTTTTACTACTAGAAGACTAGTGAGTACAAGCCTAACTTTGGGAATAAAGACTTTCAAGTCAACATGCTAGAGGAAGGCAAACCCTCTATTAGGTCTCAAGCTAATCATTCTTTAGTAAACTTTACTTATGAAGAAAATGAGTGGTAGTTAGATTCTGGGCCTAATATACAAGTTTGTTTGAATCATTCACTGTTTAAAACGTATCAAAACTCAAGTAGAGAAAGTGCGACTATAGCAAATGGTACAATTGCACGAGTGTTAGAAATTTGAAGAATTGATCTAAAGTTGAAGTTTGGGAAGACATTGATTATTGAGGAAGTGCGGTGTGTTCTCGATGTTAGGAGAAATCTAATTAGAGAATCTTATCTACTTCAACATGGTTATAAGCTTGTTAAGGAATGCAATAAAGTTGTAATAAGTAAAAATAATGTTTTTATTGGGAAAAAGATTTATTTGTGATGGTTTATTTAAGTTAAATGTCTGAAGTACTTTGAACAATGTCTCTCATTTAGTTTTCAATATTGAATCTAGTAATATATGGCAGGGAAGATTGGGCTATATAAATATTGGCAAGATAAAGAATTTGATGAATTTGGGTTTAATTCCTAAAGCTTCTTTACATATCAAGTATAAGACTGAGATTCTTGTACAAGCTAAACAACCTAAAAATCCTTATAGACCTGTCAACCGAAATACTAATCTCCTAAAGCTCATATATAGTAGCGTTTATGATTCAAGTCTACCTCCAACGAGGGTGAAAATAAATACTTTGTAACATTTATAGAGGATCAGTCCAAATATTGTTTAGTCTATCTCATCAAAACAAAAGATGAAGTGTTTAATATATTTAAAACCTATAAGAATGAAGTTAAAAATCAATTAGAGAAGAAGATTAAAATTCTTAGGTTCGATAAATGTGGGGAATATAATTTGAATGAGTTTAAGGGTTTTTGTGAAGACAATGAGATAATTCACGAGGTTACTCCTCCTTATTCTCCTCAATAAAATGGTGTAGCTGAAAGAAAAAATTAGAAAATTAATGAATATGGTTAATTCTATGTTATTAAGTTCTGGTGTACCCAAGAGTTTGGGGGAAGCTACCCTATCATCTTACTATATATTAAATCGAGTAACCTCTAAAAATAGTGTGAAAACTCCTTTTGAAATCTGGAAAAAATAGACCTCCAAGGTTCGATATTCTAAAAAAATAAGGGTGTCTAGCTAAGATACTATAATATCCGTATTTTAAAAGTTGGGTAAGTGTATATTTTTATCAATATGACAAAGAGTTAAATCCCTGAATGGCTGAATGAAGATTTCTAGAGACCAAGGTTGAAAAGCAAAAAAAAAAAAAAAATCAACTTGGAATAGTAACTCGGGGCAACATACTTGCTGCCACTGAGAGAACAATTTCAAGTGGAATGTTTGGTTTTATTTATTTTTGTTGTTAGTGGGGAAAAGTAAAGTAAAGAAAAGAAAAGAAAAGAAAAACAAAGGTGAATCATTATGTTTGTAAAGCAATCATGTCTTATTTTTTTAAATCCTCCAAATCATGGAGATGATTGAAGGAGGGAGCTGCTGAAATTTGCAACCAAGCTCTCCTATATAATGTGTGCGAGAGATTTATGAAGAGAACGCGAAAGAATTTTTGATTAGTTCGAAATATTTCATCTGTGTTCTTAAAACACTTGGGAGTTTAAAGAAAGGTGGAAGGAACAAAATTTTGAGGGTATTTTCGAAAATATTTCGGGAAGCTATCAAAATAGCAGAAGGTAATAAGGTAATGTTATTTTATCATTTATGAAAGTTTCAGGAGGTTAAAATAGAAATTTTTTCAAACTGTGTGGTTTATGGAGAAAAGAAGAAATAATAAGAAATTTAAATTCCAATATTATGTCAGGTGTTGGTAGTCAACAATTGAGAGAAAATTCGAGGAAGATCGGGAAAGGCAAAGAGGTGGCCCACGAGTAGCTTTAAGTGCTACGTGGTGAGTTGGATTTACTTTAAGTAGTCTAAATGAAAAATAAATTATTTTAGTGATAATCTTAAATTTAATTATTTAAGTATGTTTGGGTGATAGATGAAAAAGTGATTTATGGGAATGATAGAAAATTTGGATATGTAGAAATATTTCTCGGTGAGTAATAATATTTTTGGAATTTATAAGTTGACTTGAAAATAAAAGCAATAAATAAATTATTGATGAGACATACCGATGTTTTAACACGAATTATGACGAGATGAATTTTAGCGGATCTTGCTAAATTTTTATGGATGATTTAAGATGAATTTTAGTGGATCTTGACAAATTCTGATGGACAATTTGAGATGAAATTTAGTGGATCTGGACAGACTTTAATGGATTATTTGATGTTATTTGGGAAGAGAATAATCTTGTGGATAATTAGGATAGCCAAATTAAGTGGCTTGAATCTTTATATTGTTTTTATATTTCTGTTTATATTACTGTTTCATATCATTGTTCATGCACATATGCATTAAATAATATAACCGAAAGAACCGGGAAGGCAGCCGGTCTAATGAAATAACCGTGACAGCCGGTATATGCTGGGATGAAAATAAAAACCGTGACAGCCGGTATATGCTGGGATGAAAAGTGAAAACCGTAACAACTGGTATATGCTGGGATGAAAAGTGAAAACTGTGACAGCCGGTATATGCTGGAATTAACTGGGAAGGCAGCCGGTCTAAGATAATAATAACGTGTCGACAGGTGGGAAGACGTTCCCATCATAATCATTCATGCATCTGCATCTGTTTTAATTATCGTTGCATTATTTGAAATGCTGAGATGTGGTATATTAATTGTGAATTAAATTATAGATGGCTGGGTCTCATAAAAAGAGACAGCTATAATGATGAGATGTGTGAGATGCTGAGTTGTGGTATATTAATTGTGAATTAAATTATGGATGGCTGGGTCTCATAAAAAGAGACAACTATAATGATGAGATTTTCGAGATGCTGAGATGTGATACTTTTTGTGAATTTAACTATAGAAGGTTGAGTTTCATATAAAAGAGACAGTGATAAGACTTATCTAAATGATGGATTTTTTGATATGAACCTCATTACGAGGTAATTAGGAAATAATTGATAGTCTTAAGGTGAACCAATGATTGAGAAGAAGAGATTGATAGTAGAAAGTTGTCATCAGGTTATGCGAAAAATAAATTTTAATATTAAAGGATTATTGATAGAATTTGGAATACTTTCAGTAAATTTAATTCGCTGAGCTTGTGAAGCTCACTCCTCACTGTTCAATGATTTCAGGTAGCAGTCAAGATAAATGGTCTGGTGGGTTGAGAATCAGTCGAGATCTTTTTCTGTAAGCCAAGTACGTGTTAATATCCTCAGACAATCGAGTTAAAGACTTGTAAAAATTTTATTGTAAATATTCATGCATTTATGTATTTTATGTTTAAGTGAATATCAGATTTGTTTACCTCTCATGTTAAAGGATAAAAATAAAAAATCTGATAGTATTATATTTATTGTTGCATATATGTGCCGTGCTTGGATTTTCAAAATGTAATGACACCTTCTAGGTGTGGCCAACCTGGGATGGGTCGTTACAATTTTGGTATCAGAGCATTAGGTTTTAAGATTCTGTAAACTGCATGAGAACCTAAAAAGTGGAAGATCTAAATAAATAATATTCTTAAATGTAGAGTCTGAGGATGACACGTGGTCGTGCGAGAATTAGAGATAGAGTTCAAAATTAGAGGGGACGTGGTAGACCCCAAATTTTTAGGAGGACGGAAGTAGAGGAAGAAGTCGAGTCGGTGGTTCCCGCAAGGGAACATGGTGATAGTGCAGCTGGTACGAGTAGAGCTGGGGAAGTATCTAAAATTAGAAATAATGAATTGCAAGATGCTCTTAACCGTGCTTTAGAGAGAATTAATGCAGCCGAAGAACGAGTTGCTAATTTGCAAAGAAGATTAGAGGAAATGAATTGAAAAGAACCAGAGGTAGTGAGGCAAGAGGTTCCTGATGGAGGGGTATTTGCAAATGAAATGCAAGGGGATTGTTTTGTGAGGTTTCTTAAGTTTAATCCTCAATCATTTAAAGGATCTATAAATCCAGTGGAAGCTGAACAGTGGATTGAGCATGTGGAGAAATATTTTGAGGTCTTACCGGTGTCTGATAAACAGAATATTGCTTTTGCTTCGTTTATGCTGGAGGGTGAGGCTTCTCAATGGTGGAAGGATATTTTGCCCAGAATGAGTACACGAATAGATCAACCTTTGACTTGGAATAAATTTAAGGATGAATTCTTTGCAAAGTATTTTCTAGATTCTTTTCGGGCACAACAAGAAAGAGAATTTATCCACCTAAAACAGGAAAATTTATCGGTGGTTGAATATGATAGTAAATTTGTAGCCCTGTCAAGATTTGTACCCGAGTTCGTGAATACGGAGGAAAGAAAATGCAACAGATTTTTAGACGGATTACACTATGAAATTCGTTTTAAACTCTCTTACATGGGCATAGGAAATTATGCTGTACTGGTAGATAAAGCATTGCAGATTGAGAGATATTTAATAGAGTTTAAAGGTAGGAGGGATTTGTTGAAGAGAACTAGATTTGAGGGATCTAGAGGTGGTAGCAGTATGGCTGTACAGGGTGGGAGACCACTCCAGAGGGGGCGTTCTTTGTCACAAGGAACGGTAGGGCAGACTCAGAGGCAAGCAAGATCTGTTACTTCAGTAGCTCAGAGTAATACCAATGGGACCCATCGATTTGGGAGACAGGCTATGGGGATTGGGAGTTATCGTAGAGGAATGAATATGCCACCAAAGGGAAATGGAAATCTGATTTATGATCGGGAGTCAAGGGTTTGCTTTAAATGTAATCAGATAGGGCATTTATCTCGGAACTGCCCTACACAGATATGCTTTGTATGTGGTGAGGGAGGACATGTTACTGCAGATTGTCCAGCGGGGAAGTCAGTTGAAGCAAACATTGGAAGTGTCGGGAGAAAATCGATGGAGAGAGGCAGCGGATCAGGAAGTGTGCGGGGCAGAGGTCGAGGATCTGTAGCAGAGCGAGGACGTGGCAGTCAGATTTATTTCAGAGATGGCAGAATCTATGCATTGACCCAGCAGGATGCACAAGCCACTCCTGATGTTGTTATGGGTATGATATCTATCCTTGGTAGGGCTGCTAGATTATTAATTGATCCTGGTGCAACCCATTCTTTTGCATCTAGTAGTTATATGAAATCTATTGATGCCAGTGCTAGTCCTTTGATGCATGCCATTATTGTTGAGGTTCCTACTGGAGATAGGGTTATTATCAGAACAATTTATCAAGGTTGTGTGATTAATATTGCTGACCGAGAATTTGAGGTTGATTTATTGCCTTTAGATATGACAGATTTTTATGTGATTCTAGGGATGAATTGGTTAACTGCATGTCATGCATGGGTAGATTGTTTTAGGAAAAATGTGGTGTTCAGGATACCCGGACAGGAGGAGTTTAATTTTCAGGGAGAACGTAAAATACTTGTTAATTGTCTGATTTCTGCCTTAACTGCTAGTAAATGGTTGAGGAAGGGTTGTGAGGGGTATTTAGCATATGTGATGGATTCTAGCAAAAAGAGTAGACAGTTAGACGAAATCTCAGTGGTAAAAGATTTTTTCGATGTATTCCCTGAGGAGTTGTCGGGATTGCCTTCCAATAGGGAGATCGAATTTTCTATTGAAGTGATTCCAGGATCAGCACCTATATCCATAGCACCCTATAGAATGGCACCAACTGAATTGAGAGAGTTAAAAGTTCAGCTTCAGGAGTTGCTAGATAAACAGTTTATCCAACCTAGTACATCACCCTAGGGAGCCCCTGTGTTATTTGTCAAGAAGAAGGATGGGACATTGAGGTTGTGTATTGATTATAGAAAATTGAATAAGATCACAATCAAAAATAGATATCCTTTGCCCAGGATAGATGACCTATTTGAGCAATTACAGGGAGCTAGAGTGTTCTCTAAGATAGACTTGAGGTCGGGATATCATCAATTGAGGATAAAAGAGGGGGACGTGCCTAAAACTGCTTTTAGGACACGTTATGGTCATTATGAGTTCTTGGTGATGCTTTTTGGGTTGACCAATGCTCCTGCGGCATTTATGGATCTTATGAATCGGGTGTTTAAACCATTCTTGGACAGATTTGTAATTGTGTTTATTGATGATATTTTAGTATACTCTAAGAATGAAGAGGAGCATATGCGACATTTGGAGATAGTGTTGGAGATTCTGAGGAAGGAGAAATTATATGCAAAATTCTCTAAATGTGAGTTTTGGTTGAATGAAATATCCTTCTTGGGACATGTTGTGTCGGGAGAGGGAATAGTAGTTGACCCACAAAAAGTAGAAACAGTGTTGACTTGGGAGAGACCCACGAATGTAACTGAAATTAGAAGCTTTTTGGGATTGGCTGGTTATTATAGGAGATTTATTCAAAAATTTTCTATGATTGCTAGACCTTTGACTAAATTGACCAAGAAAGACGAAAAGTTTATGTGGTCAGAGGAGTGTGAGAGAAGTTTTCAACTGTTGAAAGAAAAACTGACTACTGCCCCAGTATTAGTGCTTCCATCTGGTGATGAAGGATTTGTGGTCTATAGTGATGTGTCACATCAGGGGTTGGGATGTGTGTTGATGCAACATGGGAAAGTTATAGCTTATGCATCTAGGCAACTGAAGAATCATGAGAGAAATTACCCGACCCATGATTTAGAATTGGCTGCCATAGTCTTTGCTTTGAAGATTTGGAGACACCATTTATATGGAGCCAAGTGTGAAATTTTTACTGATCATAAGAGTTTGACGTATTTACCAACCCAGAAGGAGTTGAATTTAAGGTAAATGAGGTGGATGGAATTAATTTGTGATTATGATTGTACAATTCATTATCATCCAGGAAAGGCTAATGTAGTAGCAGATGCATTGAGTAGAAAAGTTACAGGGAAATTAGCTGCTTTTGGGAGTCATGATACTAGCCTGATGATAGAATTAAGAGGAATGAGGATACAATTGAGTGTCAGTGATAAATGAGCATTAATGGCAAATATGGTAGTTCAATCTCCTATTATTGATCATTTATTACAGCTACAGAGTAAAGATGAGGGAATAGAGAAAATCAGGCAGGAAGTGTTGAGCGGGAAGCCGATCGAGTTTAGAATCAGAGAAGATGGTATGGTAGTATCGGGACAAATAATTTGTGTTCCTAATGATGTGGAGATGAGAAAATAAATACTAAAGGAGGCTCATGATTCGATATATTCCATGCACCCGGGAAATAATAAGATGTACAGGGGGTTAAAATAGAATTATTGGTGGTCAGGGATGAAGAGGGATGTAGCAGAATACATTGCTAGATGTTTGACTTGTCAGCAGGTAAAATCTGAGAATAGACATCCAGCAGGTTTATTACAACCTCTTCCGATACCTGAGTGGCCATGGGAAAATGAAAGTATGGATTTTGTCACTGGTTTTCTCCGTACCCAGAGAGGGCATGATGCTGTGTGGGTTATAGTGGATAGACTTTCTAAATCTTCACATTTTCTTCCTATTAAAACTACCTAGAGTCCAAAAAAGTTGGTTGAGTTGTATGTGGCAGAGATAGTGAAATTACATGGAGTGCCATTGAGTATTATGTCAGATAGAGAGTCTAGATTTACTTCTAGATTCTGGAGGGGTTTTCAAAAAGCTATGGGTACGCAATTACAGTTTAGTACAGCTTTTCACCCACAAACTGATGGACAAACAGAGAGAATCATCAGAATACTAGAAGATATGCTAAGGACAAGTGTATTGAGCTTCTCAGTAAGCTGGGATGCTTACTTGCCTTTGATAGAGTTTGCATACAATAATCAGTATCAAACTAGTATTGGGATGGCACCCTTCGAAGCTTTGTATGGAAGGAGGTGTAGAACTCCAGTATGTTGGGAAGAAGTTGGAGAGAGAAAGATATATGGCCCAGAAATGATAGACTTGACTACTGAAAGAATCAAACTGGTTAAGGAGAATCTCAGAGCAGCTCAGAGTAGACAGAAAGGATATGCTGACAAAAGAAGACGACCTCTTGAATTCAAAGTTGGTGATTGGATATTCTTGAAGATATCTCCGCGGAAGGGAGTGTTGAGATTTAAGAAAAAGGGAAAGTTGAGCCCAAGATTTATGGGGCCCTATGAGGTGATCGAAAGAATTGGACCCTTAGCATATCGTTTGAATTTGCCTCTGGAATTAAGGCAATTACATAATGTTTTTCATGTGTCACTACTGAGGAAGTACTTGCACGATGAGTCCCATGATATCACGAATCAGACGATAGAAATTCAGAAGGATTTGACTATTATGCTAACACCAGTCGAAATCCTAGACAGAAAAGAGCAAGTCTTACGCAATAAAGTTATTCCTTTGATTCAAGTATTATGGCGCAATAAAGATGTTGAAGAAGTCATGTGGGAACATGAAGCAATAATGAGGAAGGATTATCCCCAACTCTTTACTTGATTTCAACAAGGAAATTTCGGGGACAAAATTTTGTAAGGTGGGTAGATTTGTAATATCCATATTTTAAAAGTTGGGTAAGTGTATATTTTTATCAATATGACAAAGAGTTAAATCCCTGAATAGCTGAATGAAGATTTCTGGAGACCAAGGTTGAAAAAAAAAAGTCAACTTGGAATAGTACCTCGGGGCAACATACTTGCTGCCACCGAGAGAACAATTTCAAGTGGAATGTTTGGTTTTATTTATTTTTGTTGTTAGTGGGGAAAAATAAAGTAAAGAAAAGAAAAGAAAAACAAAGGTGAATCATTATGTTGGTAAGACAATCATGTCTTATTTTTTTAAATCCTCCAAATCATGGAGATGATTGAAGGAGGGAGCTGCTGAAATTTGCAGCCAAGCTCTCCTATATAATGTGTGCGAGAGATTTATGAAGAGAACGCGAAATTTTTTTTGATTAGTTCCAAATATTTCATCTGTGTTCTTAAAACACTTGGGAGTTTAAAGAAAGGTGGAAGGAACAAAATTTTGAGGGTATTTTCGAAAATATTTCGGGAAGCTATCAAAATAGCAGAAGGTAATAAGGTAATGTTATTTTATCATTTATTTGTGATGGTTTATTTAAGTTAAATGTCTGAAGTACTTTGAACAATGTCTCTCATTTAGTTTTCAATATTGAATCTAGTAATATATGGCAGGGAAGATTGGGCTATATAAATATTGGCAAGATAAAGAATTTGATGAATTTGGGTTTAATTCCTAAAGCTTCTTTACATATCAAGTATAAGACTGAGATTCTTGTACAAGCTAAACAATCTAAAAATCCTTATAGACCTGTCAACCGAAATACTAATCTCCTAAAGCTCATATATAGTAGCGTTTATGATTCAAGTCTACCTCCAACGAGGGTGAAAATAAATACTTTGTAACATTTATAGAGGATCAGTCCAAATATTGTTTAGTCTATCTCATCAAAACAAAAGATGAAGTGTTTAATATATTTAAAACCTATAAGAATGAAGTTAAAAATCAATTAGAGAAGAAGATTAAAATTCTTAGGTTCGATAAATGTGGGGAATATAATTTGAATGAGTTTAAGGGTTTTTGTGAAGACAATGAGATAATTCACGAGGTTACTCCTCCTTATTCTCCTCAATAAAATGGTGTAGCTGAAAGAAAAAATTAGAAAATTAATGAATATGGTTAATTCTATGTTATTAAGTTCTGGTGTACCCAAGAGTTTGGGGGAAGCTACCCTATCATCTTACTATATATTAAATCGAGTAACCTCTAAAAATAGTGTGAAAACTCCTTTTGAAATCTGGAAAAAATAGACCTCCAAGGTTTGATATTCTAAAAAAATAAGGGTGCCTAGCTAAGATACTGTAATATCCGTATTTTAAAAGTTGGGTAAGTGTATATTTTTATCAATATGACAAAGAGTTAAATCCCTGAATGGCTGAATGAAGATTTCTGGAGACCAAGGTTGAAAAGCAAAAAAAAAAAAAAAAAAAATTAACTTAGAATAGTAACTCGGGGCAACATACTTGCTGCCACTGAGAGAACAATTTCAAGTGGAATGTTTGGTTTTATTTATTTTTGTTGTTAGTGGGGAAAAGTAAAGTAAAGAAAAGAAAAGAAAAACAAAGGTGAATCATTATGTTTGTAAAGCAATCATGTCTTATTTTTTTAAATCCTCCAAATCATGGAGATGATTGAAGGAGGGAGCTGCTGAAATTTGCAACCAAGCTCTCCTATATAATATGTGCGAGAGATTTATGAAGAGAACGCGAAAGAATTTTTGATTAGTTCCAAATATTTCATCTGTGTTCTTAAAACACTTGGGAGTTTAAAGAAAGGTGGAAGGAACAAAATTTTGAGGGTATTTTCGAAAATATTTCGGGAAGCTATCAAAATAGCATAAGGTAATAAGGTAATGTTATTTTATCATTTATGAAAGTTTCAGGAGGTTAAAATAGAAATTTTTTCAAACTGTGTGGTTTATGGAGAAAAGAAGAAATAATAAGAAATTTAAATTCCAATATTATGTCAGGTGTTGGTAGTCAACAATCGGGAGAAAATTCAAGGAAGATCGGGAAAGGCAAAGAAGTGGCCCACGAGTAGCTTTAAGTGCTACGTTGTGAGTTGGATTTACTTTAAGTAGTCTAAATGAAAAATAAATTATTTTAATGATAATCTTAAATTTAATTATTTAAGTATGCTTGGGTGATAGATGAAAAAGTGATTTATGAGAATGATAGAAAATTTGGATATGTAGAAATATTTCTCGGTGAGTAATAATATTTTTGGAATTTATAAGTTGACTTGAAAATAAAAGCAATAAATAAATTATTAATGAGACATACTGATGTTTTAACACGAATTATGACGAGATGAATTTTAACGGATCTTGACAAATTCTGATGGACAATTTGAGATGAAATTTAGTGGATCTGGACAGACTTTAATAGATTATTTGATGTGATTTGGGAAGAGAAGAATCTTGTGGATAATTAGCATAGCCAAATTAAGTGGCTTGAATCTTTATATTGTTTTTATATTTCTGTTTATATTACTGTTTCATATCATTGTTCATGCACATATGCATTAAATAATATAACCGAAAGAACCGGGAAGGCAGCCGGTCTAATGAAATAACCGTGACAGCCGGTATATACTGGGATGAAAAATGAAAACTGTGACAGCTGGTATATGCTGGGATGAAAAGTGAAAACTGTGACAGCCGGTATATGCTGGGATGAAAAGTGAAAACCGTGACAGCCGGTATATGCTGGAATTAACCGGGAAGGCAGCCGGTCTAATGAGAATAAAAGAACCGGGAGGGCAGCCGGTCTAAGATAATAATAACCTATCGACAGGTGGGAAGACGTTCCCATCATAATCATTCATGCATCTGCATTTGTTTTAATTATCGTTGCATTATTTAAAATGCTGAGATGTGGTATATTAATTGTGAATTAAATTATAGATGGCTGGGTCTCATAAAAAGAGACAGCTATAATGATGAGATGTGTGAGATGCTGAGTTGTGGTATATTAATTGTGAATTAAATTATAGATGGCTGGGTCTCATAAAAAGAGATAGCTATAATGATGAGATTTTCGAGATGCTGAGATGTGATACATTTTGTGAATTTAATTATAGAAGGTTGAGTTTCATATAAAAGAGACAGTGATAAGACTTATCTAAATGATGGACTTTTTGATATGAACCTCATTACGAGGTAATTAGGTAATAATTGATAGTCTTAAGGTAAACCAATGATTGAGAAGAAGAGATTGATAGTAGAAAGTTTTCATCAGGTTATGCGAAAAATAAATTTTAATATTAAAGGATTATTGATAGAATTTGGAATACTTTCAGTAAATTTAATTCGCTGAGCTTGTGAAGCTCACTCCTCACTGTTCAATGATTTCAGGTAGCAGTCAAGATAAATAGTCTGGTGGGTTGAGAATCATTCGAGATCTTTTTCTGTAAGCCAAGTACGTGTTAATATCCTCAGACAATCGAGTTAAAGACTTGTAAAAATTTTATTGTAAATATTCATGCATTTATGCATTTTATGTTTAAGTGAATATCAGATTTGTTTACCTCTCCTGTTAAAGGATAAAAAATAAAAAATAAAATCTGGTAGTATTATATTTATTGTTGCATATATGTGTCGTGCTTGGATTTTCAAAATGTGATGACACCGTCTAGGGGTGGCCAACCTAGGATGGGTCGTTACAGATACTATACGTGAACAAAAGAGAAAGAAACTAGGACCCAAAAGTATAGATGTTGTTTTAATAGGTTATGCCCAAAATACTAGTGCAAACAAGTTGTTATTGATAAACTCTAAAATAAGTGAAATATCCAATAACACAATAATAGAAGCTAGAGATGCAACATATTTTGAGACTATCTTGCCTTTAAAAACTAAGGTGTTGGTTCAACCTTCTAAGGTCTAATTAAATAAGGACATACCTTCTAGCTCATCCCTAAGGGATAAATCTGAAACTTCTTTTGAGCCTAGAAGAAGTAAGAGTGATAGATTTGAAAAGAATTTTGAAGATGGATTATCTTACGTTTTTAGTAGAAGGAGAAACTTCTACCTATAGTGAGACTGTAACTTGTGGAGATGCACTTTTCTAAAAGGAAACGATTGATGATGAATGTAAATCAATAAAAGATAATAATACTTGGGTTTTATTTGACTTACCACTTGGAAATAAGCCTAAAGGTTGTAAGTAGATTTTCAAGAAAAAGTTTGGTGGAAATATAGATAAATATAAAGCTAGGTTAGTAGCTAAGAGTTTTACATAAAAGGAAGGGAAGATTATTTTAATACTTATTCACCGGTTGTTATAATCATTACTATTAAAAATATTTTAGCACTAGTGTCACGACCCAAAACCATAAGATTACCCATATAACTCAAGGATGTACAATCAATTTAATTATTTATTTTACCAAGAATCTATTTTCTCGTTTTCATTATTAACAATTATCTTAGATAAAACCTCAAGTTTTCTCTTTTCTTTTATGGATAATATATATATATATATATATATATATATATATATATATATATATATATATATATATATATACAATCCATATCAAATTTTTACAACATAACCATTAATATATTTACAATAAACTATAGCCTGAGGAGACGATGCCAAAGATACCACCTAAACCAGAAGATGTTTCTAATGGGAAAAAAACATCTAGCGCTCCTTGAAACATGGCCATTTCAACAAAAAAAAAAACAACCAGCCAACTTTTAAAGCCGATATGAGTTTAAACTACCAAAATTCAATTCTCATACATCAAGAAATCACATTTGATATATAAAACATATAAACATATTTAGGAAACAATTAAAACATAAACTATGTAATTGATCCAAACACAAATCATTATTCATCATTTTGAAACAAATGATCATAAATCAATACTGAAAGTCATCAAACATTTCTTTTCATTATCTCAAATCTTATAAAAAATCAAATCATCTATTTTCTTGGGTTGGTTTACAAAGAGGAAGTATACATTGAATCAATATATATACCTATATAAATGTGTTATCACCCTATATCCCCATCCAACAAGATTCATATGATAATTGTTCACATCCAATAGGATTAATAAATGTCCCCATCCAGCAGGACACGTATCCAGATATAAAAGTATACTGCAATTGAGGGTGGAGTAATCTTTAGTGAACACCCTTTTTATCATCTCGTATCCCCATCCAACATGATACTTATATCCATATCCAGTAAGATATGTGCATAATACAATATAATAAATGTCCCCATCCAGCATGACACTTCTATGTATTATTACAACATCAGTACCATGCCCATTCTCATTATTTCAATAACAATTTTCATTCTTAACTCTTTTTATACTCAAAACATCACATAAACATTTTATTTCAATAAATACATCTCTTCTCATAAATCATTCAAAATGACTAATTATATCAAATCAGAGATAAAAATCCATATTTCTTCACAAATCATTCCCAAACATCTAAATACATGAAACAAACAATAGCTAAATGTTTCATTATAATATAAAATAGAAATATGGATCTTGAAAACTTACCCAAACGTGATTAAATCTTGGTACTGGGGATGGATAACTGAATTAATCTAAAATATTGGAGAGATTTATGTCCAAATCTGGAAAGAAATAGAGCTAAAGATAAAAAGAAAAGAGAAAAGAAATGATGAGGAAAAACTGGTGTGAAAGTGAGAATGAAAGCTCTGAGAGTCAAATGAAAGTGTTTGTAAATTTTATATATATATATATATATATATATATATAATTTAATTAAAGTAAAATTCACATGGAGTTCACATGAAGATGTGATCTAACAATGTTCTTTTGTCATTTTCAAATTTTTAATATATATTATTAAATATTATAAATTCGTTTACAACATGTCTTCACGTAAACTATGTTCTCGCTGCTTCATCATTTTTTTATTTATAAATTAAAAAATTACCCCTTTTTTTAAGGTGAAGATTTTACAATTTCTACCCGCTTACAGAAAAATTATTTTCTCGAAATTTACCTTATAGATCAAGGATATGTGGATATTGGGCGTGCATAGTTGACTCATGTTCCCAGGTGGCTTTTTCGACCACGCGATTGTGCTAATGTACTTTCACTAACAGAATAGTTATATTACGCAAAACTTGATCACACCTATCCAGAATTTCAATTGGTTGCTCTACGTAAGATAAATCTTCCTTTAGTGCAACAGGATTAGAATGTAGTACGTGTGAAGGGTCAAGCATGTACTTTCTCAAGGAAGATACATGGAAAACAACATGGATTTGAGATAACTTTAGAGGTAAGGCTAAACGATAAGCAATAACATCAACTCTTTCAATTATCTCATAGGTCCCAATATAACAAGGAGTAAGCTTACCCTTATACCCAAATTTGAGTATGCCCTTCAAAGGTGCTACTCTAAAAAATACCCAATCACCCACATGAAATTCTAAATCATGTTTTTTATGATCTGCATAACTCATCTGGGGATTTTGGGCTGCTTTTAGGTTTTCTCGAATAATCTTTATTTTTCAGTGGTAATTTGAACCAATTCATGACCTAATAGCTATCTTTCACCAACCACATCCCACAAATTGGAGATCTACACTTTCTACTATAAAGTTTATAAGGGGCTATTCCAATACTTGATTGATAGCTGTTATTATAAGAAAATTCTATTAAAGGTAAATGAACATCCCAATTACCATGAAAATTCAAGATACAGGCTTTCAACATATCCTCCAAAGTTTGAATTGTACGCTCAGACTGTCCATCCGTGTTGGGATGATAAGAAATACTAAAATTAAGCTTAGTACACATGGATAATTGAAGACTAGGCCAAAATCTCGAAGTAAACCTCGGTTCTCTATCTGATACTATGAATATTAGAACTCTATGGAACCTTATGATCTTAGAAACATATAATTGTGCTAGTTGCTCAAGAAAAAAAAATATTAATAACTAAGAAATTGGAAGATTTAGTTAATCTATCAACAATCACCTAAATAACATTATGACCAGCCTGAGTCTGAGGTAAACTCGATACAAAATCCATAGTAATATGCTCCCATTTCCATTCAAGAATAGGAAGAGGCTGTAATAAACCAGCTAACCTTTGATGCTCCACCTTAACTTGATGACAAGTAAAACATTTTGAAACAAACTCCCCAATCTCACGTTTTATCCTAGGCTACCAATATGTTTCCCAAAGATTTCTATACATCATTGTACTACCTAGGTGCATTGAGTAGGCAGTATTATGGGCTTCATCCATAATTTCCTTATTCTATTCACTATCATTAGGTTTACATAAACGACTCCCGAAAAGAAGCATACTATCACCTCGAATTATAAAATCTGATCTGACTCCATTATACACTTCTCTTCGGATTCTTTGTATCTCCAAATCTCTATTATAAGCTTCTAAGATACAATCCACCAACATTGACCTAACTGTTATGGTAGCTAATAATACGCCACTCCTATACTCTACTTTCAAAGAACTCAAATTAGAATATAACTCTTCCTTCACATATCTCAACACATTCATCTTCCTTGATTTTCTACTCAAAGCATACGTTACAACATTAACTTTTACTGGATGGTAATTAATGGTACTATCATAATCCTTGATCAATTCTATCCATCTCCTCTGCGTTAAATTTAAATCTTTCTAAGAAAATAAATATTTCAAACTCTTATGACTAGTAAAAATTTCACACGTCTCCCTATACAAATGATGTCTCCAAATTTTAAGGGCAAACACAAAACAGCTAACTTCAAATCATGGATATATTAATTACGTTCATGGTTATTTAACTTCCTTGATGCATAAACAATGACTTTACCATTTTGCATTAATACACATCTAAGACCATGATGAGATGCATCACTAAAAACCACAAATCCTTGCCCATTAACAAGAAGAGTTAGTACTTGAGCCATTGTCAACTTTTTCTTCAGTTTATGGAAACTCTCTTCACATTCCTCAATCCACTCAAATTTAAAATCTTTCTGGGTCAATCTGGTTAATGGTGTAGATATCAAAGAAAATCCCTTAATAAATCTCCTATAATATCCAGTCAGACCAAGAAAACTCCGAACCTCCGTTATATTTGTTGGTCTATCCCAATTAACCACTGCTTCTATCTTTTGAGGATCTACATAAAATTTCATCACTAGAATATCACATGACCTAAAAAGACAATTTTATCAAGCTAGAATTCACATTTACTCAATTTAGCATATAATTGTTTCTCTTTCAAATTCTACAACGCAATCTTCAAATGTTGCCTATGTTCCTCTTTACTTTAAGAATACACCAATATATCATTAATAAATACCACAACAAAACAATCAAGAAAAGGTTTAAATTCCCTATTCATCATATCCATAAAGGCTACAAGTGCATTGGTCAATCTAAAAGATATAACCAGAAATTCATAATGACCATAGCGAGTACGAAATGCAATTTTTGATACATCAGTTTCCTTGACTTTTAATTGATGATAACCCAACCTCAATCAATTTTAGAAAATACACGGACACCCTGTAATTGATAAAATAAATCATCAATATTAGGCAAATGATATTTATTTTTCACAGTTACCCGATTCAACTGCTTCTAATCAATACATAACCTTATAGTACCATCTTTATTTTTCATAAATAGAATAGGAGCACCCCAAGATGATACACTTGGTCTAATAAACCCTTTATCTAATAACTTCTACAATTGAACCTTAAGTTCCTTAAGTTTAGCAGGGGCCATACGGTATGGTGCAATAGAAATAGGATTAGTGTTGGGAACTACTATTACAAATTCAATATCTCGATCTGGTGGCAATCATGGAAAATCTTCTGAAAACACATCAGGAAATTCACTAACTACCGAAATATCTTCTTGCTTTGGAACTTCCTTCTTACAATCAACAAAAAAAGCTAGATAACAACTACAACCCTTATTAAGCATCTTTCGTGCTTTTAAAGCTGATATAATGCTTATGAGAATTATTTTTATATCTTCTCAAAATTCAAATTCATTCTCTTTCGGGATTCGAAAAATAATTGTTTTTCTAAAACAATCCACCAAAGCATAATATGTTGTCTACCAATCCATACATAGAATTACATCAAAATCCATCATTTCTAACGGAACTAAATCCACATAGAATTAACGCCTAACTATTTGCAACAAACGACCCCTATATACATCAACAACCTCTACACTGTTCTTAACAGGAGTTTTTATCGATAAAATACACCCAAGAGATGGTTTAGGCTTATCAGCATGCTTAACAAATGATATTGAAACAAATAAGTGCGTAGATCCCGAATCAATTAAAAGTCTAGCATCTAAACCAAATAGTAAAACCACACCCATCACCACGTTCAGAGCAGCCTGAACATCCTGTTGGGTAAGTGAATAGATGTTACCTTGAGCTCTAGATTCAATGGCTGACTCTCCTCTCTGACTAGGTTATCCTCGACCCTCTCCCTGTCTATTTTCAAACTCCTGATAACTACCACCACCACTTCTACCTCGATTTTGTTGTCCCTGATTATCACCCCTAGCTCAAAAAGATCGTGAACCCAATTGACTACCCCTAGTACCTTTTGTACTCACTATACTCATGCCAGGTGTCACACGCTGAGTACACTCACTTTTCATGTGACCTCTACCACCACAAGTAAAACATATCAACTCAACAAATTCATACTCTACAGCAACATGACCAGATCTCCCACATCGAAAACAAACTATACACCTAAATAAAGGAGTCATCCCACTAGAAATCCCTTGTATATGTGATACAGCACCTCGAAATTGTTCATATGGGCTAGAAGAACGATTACCACTAGGCACACTATAAAGACGAAACCTAACCTTTTCTATTCTCGACTGAGGTACACCAAATGACTGCCTCGGCACTCCAAACTGCATTCTTTGATCTCTCAGACTCTTAAATTCTAACTAATCTCTTATAGTAATTAGAGCCTTATCTATCAACTGAGTAAATGAAGCAAACTCCAAAATAGAAATTCTAGATCGAATCTCTCAACTAATTTTATTTAAAAACTCTCTAATTTTATCATGCTCAATGTTAGGCTATGTATGAAGCCTGGTGGTTTTTTTTTTGTCCAATTTAGTGTTTTCAGCACTGTTTGGTATCTGTTTTATTTTTACCCAGAAATATAAGGGTTTCATCTTATTCTTTTATGTAAGTGAGTGAGCCGTCTTTTTTTTTTTTTGTGAATACTGTGAGGGGTCTCTAGGGGTGAGACCTTCTTGTATTGTTCTTCAAGAAGTGTGAAATCGCTGCAACTCCGTGGATATAACCTGAGTTTGGGTGAACCACGTAAATCTGTGTGTTGTGTGTTTGTCTTTGATTTATTTTTATTTTCTTCTCTATATTCACATCTCAAGATCCGTAGGGATAGGATAGTTTAACCCTAACAACTGGTACCAGAGCTATCGGTTTTTTGAGTGGGAGCGATGGCCGGAGAAGAAGGAAAGGCAACAGGAATCAAGAAATTCGATAGCGCAGATTTTGGGTATTAGATGATGCAAATCGAGGATTATCTCTATGGGAAGAAATTACATTTGCCTCTGTTAGGGGCAAAAGCAGACAGTATGAAAGAACACGAATGAAATCTTCTTGATGGACAGGTACTGAGAGTTATTCGATTAACTCTATCAAGATCAGTTGTGCATAATGTTATGAAGGAGAAGACCACCAAGGATATGATGACGACTTTGTCCAATATATATGAAAAACCGTCAGCTAACAACAAAGTGCATCTGATGAAAAATTTGTTCAATTTGAATATGGCGGAAAGTACCCCTGTTACGCAGCATCTGAATGAGTTCAATACAATTGTTAATCAATTATCCTCTATTGAGATTGATTTTGATGATGAGATCCGTGCTTTGATTGTTTTGGCTTCTTTGCCAAACAGTTGGGAAGCCATGAGAATGGCGGTGAGTAATTCTGTAGGGAAGAATAAACTCAAATATAAAGATATTCAGGATTTGATTTTAAGCGAGGAGGTTCGCAGGAGAGATGAAAGTGAAACTTCGGGTTTTGGTTCCGCTTTAAATCTTAAGACAAGAGGTAGAGCACAAGATATAAATTCCGATCGGAGTAGATCAAAATCCAGAAGAAGAGGTAGGAGTAAATCCAGATCTGGACAACAACTGGAATGCTGGAATTGTGGCAAGACTGGCCACTTTAAGAAAAATTGTAGAGAACCGCAGAAGAAAAAGAATGAGAACAATGCTGTAAATGTTGTGACAGAAGAACTACAGGATGCCCTATTACTTTCTGTTGACAGCCTCATTGAATCTTAGGTTTTGGACTTAGAAGCTTCTTTCCATACCACTGCACACCGAGAAATCATGGAGCACTATATGACATGTGATTTTGGGAAGGTATATTTGGCTGATGGAGAAGCCTTGGATATTGTGGGTATGGGAAACGTTCGCATTAAATTGTCAAATGGGTCTGTGTGGTTAATACAGAAAGTGTGACATGTTCCAAAATTGATAAGGAACTTGATCTCTGTAGGACAGCTTGATGTTGAAGGTCACACAGTGATATTTGGGGCTGGTATTTGGAAGATTACAAAGGGAGACATGGTAGTGGCTCGTGGAACAAAAACGGGTACTCTTTACATGACCTTAAGTGTGAGAGATACTATTGCAGTGGTTGATGCAAAAGTTGATACAAACCTATGGCACCGCAGGCTTGGTCACATGAGCGAAAAAAGGATGAAAGTGATGCTGTCTAAAGGGAAACTGCCAGAGTTGAAATCTATTGACTTTGATTTGTGTGAGAGTTGCATTATTGGGAAACAAAGAAATGTTAGTTTCTTGAAAGGAGGTAGAACTCCAAAGTCTGAAAAATTGGAGTTTGTAGACACAGATTTGTGGGGAGCTTCCCCGATTGCATCTCTTGGAGGTTCGTGGTATTATATCACATTTATTGATGACTCAAGCAGGAAGGTATGGGTTTATTTTCTAAAAAATAAATCTGAGGTATTTTGGACCTTTAAGAAATGGAAGGGCATGGTTGAGACTGAAACAGGCTTGAAGGTAAAACGTTTGAGGTCTGATAATGGTGGAGAGTATATAGATGGGGGGTTTAGAGAATTTTGTGCTGCTAATGGGATTATGATAGAGAAGACTATTCCCAGGACACCACAACAGAATGGCGTGGCTGAGCGCATGAATAGAACTCTCAATAAGCGTGCTAGAAGTATGAGGTTGCATGCTGGGTTGCCAGAAACTTTTTGGGCCTATGCAGTTAGCACAACAGCTCACTTGATAAATCGAGGACCGTCAGTTCTTTTGGATTGCAGGATACCTAATGAGGTATGGAGTGGAAGTGAGGTAAACCTTTCTTACTTAAAAATTTTTGGCTGTTTATCTTATGTTCATATTGACTCTGATGCTCGCAGTAAACTAGATGCTAAGTTCAGAAAATGTTTCTTTATTGGCTATGGTGATTTTTAATGAACAGGTTATGTACAAAGACAGGTCAAGTGCAGAATCTGTTGTTATAGGGCCAGAACCAAAGAAGTCTGAGTTTGTTGACTTGGATGAATTTTTTGAGAGCACAGTGCAGAGTAGGAGTCAAGAAAATGATGAGAATACAGACCCACAAGTAGAACAGTGTACGTCCATAAGTGCTGTCCAAAGATCTTTTAGGAATATTAGACCTACACAGCAGTTCTCACCATCCTTGTTCTATATTTTGTTGACTGACAGTGGTGAGCCAGAATGTTATGATGAAGCTTTGCAGGTTAAAAATTCTAGCAAGTGGGAGTTGGCTATGAATGATGAGATGGACTCACTGATGACGAATCAGACATCGGAACTAACTGAATTGCTAGAAGGGAAGAAAGCTTTACATAACAAATGGGTGTATAGAGTAAAAGAAGAACATGATTGTAGCAAGCGCTACAAGGCCAGATTGGTTGTGAAAGGGTTTCAACAGAAAGAAGGTGTTGATTACACAAATATTTTCTCTCCAGTTGTGAAGCTAACAACAATCAGGCTGGTACTAGGAATTGTGGCTGTAGAGAACCTACATCTTAAGCAGTTAGATGTGAAGACATCATTCCTTCATGGGGATTTGGAGGAGGATATTTATATGCATCAGCCACAAGGATTTGCAGTGCAGGGAAAGGAAAATCAAGTTTGCAAACTGAGAAAGAGTTTGCATGGGCTGAAACAAGCTCCAAGACAATGGTACAAGAAGTTTGATAGCTTCATGTGTAGTATTGGGTTCACAAGGTGCCAGGCAGACCATTGTTGCTATGTTAAGAGTTTTGACAACTCTTATATCCTATTACTGTTGTATGTGGATGATATGCTCGTTGCAGGGTCTAACATTGAGGAGATTAATAATCTCAAGAGGCAGTTGTCAAAATAGTTTGCAATGAAGGATTTGAGTGTTGCAAAACAAATCCTTGGTATGAGAATCATCAGAGACAGAGTCAGTGGGACTTTGAAACTTTCACAGACAGAGTATATGAAGAAGAGTCTCAGTCGATTTAGCATAGATTGTGCTAAACCAGTGAGCACACCTTTGGCTAGTCATTTTAGACTATCTAATGATCAGTCACCAAAGACAGAGCAGGAGCAGGACTACATGAGCAGGGTTTTCTATGCCTCAGCTATTGAAAGTCTTATGTACGCTATGGTCTGCACAAGACCGGACATTGCACATGTAGTGGAAGTAGTGAGTAGGTACATGAGTAATTCGGGAAAACAACATTGGGAGGCAGTCAAATACATCCTAAGGTATTCGAAAGGCACTTCAGATACATCTATATGCTTCACAAGGGCAGGTTTAAAACTGCAGGGTTTTGTGGATGCGGATTTAACTGGTGATGTTGATAGCAGGAAGAGTACTACAGGGATTGTGTATACTCTGGGTGGTACAACTGTAAGTTGGGCTTCTAAGTTACAGAAAATCATTGCTCTCTCTACTACAGAAGCTGAGTATGTAGCCATAACTGAAGCTGGGAAGGAGATGGTTTGGTTACAGGGTCTCTTGGATGAGCTGGGTAAGAAGAATGAAAGGGGTACTCTACATAGTTATAGTCAGAGTGCTATTTTTCTTGCTAAGAATCCGAAGTTTCATTCCAGGATGAAGCATATACAGTTGAGATATCACTTTATTTCCTCTCTTCTCGACAGTGAACAGTTGGTACAGGAGAAGATTCGTGGAATTGAGAATCCAGCAGATATATTGACTAAGGGTGTCACTATTGAGAAATTGAAGCTGTGCTCAGCTTCAGTTGCTCTTCAAGCTTGAGGACAGGTGAATGAGTTGCGGCGATGGTTGTTTTGTTTGAAGGCATGTGGTGCTTGGTGTTGGTGATTGAACCAGTCTCCAAGTGGGAGATTGTTAGGCTATGTGTGGAGCCTGGTGGTTTTTTTTTTTTTATCCAATCTGGTGTTTTCAGCACTGTTTGGTATCTGTTTTATTTTAACCCGAAAATATAAGGGTTTCATCTTATTCTTTTGTGTAGTGAGCCGTCTTTTTTTTTTGTGAATACTATGAGAGATGTCTAGGGGTGAGACCTCCTTGTATTGTTCTTCAAGACATAGTGAAATCGCTGCAACTCCGTAGATGTAACCCGAGTTTATGTGAACCATGTAAATCTGTGTGCTGTGTGTTTATCTTTTATTTCTATTTTCTTCTCTATATTCGCATCTCAAGATCCGTAGGGATAGGGTAGTTTAACCCTAACACTCAGTACTCACCAAAGATGAGGCATATCTCGACAAAGCCATAAATCGAGTCTTAAACCTAACTAGTCTCATTTGTGGAGTCTGACAAAACTCTACAAACTCTCGACTCTTATCAGCTTTCTAAGTATCAGGAAAATATTTCCTAAAGAAAATCTCTACAAAACAATCCTAAGTATGAGGTCGTGAAATCATACGCATTGAATCCTATCAATAATGTCTCCTCCATAAGAAAGAACACTAAAAGGTGATCTTCTACTCATTAGTAATATCAATAATGTCTCCTCCATAAGAAAGAACACTAAAAGGTGATCTTCTACTCATTAGTAATATCCATAACTGAATAAATATTATCCAGACGACTCTTCACAAACTGTAGCATCAGTGGAACCATGAAATAAGGGTGGATTCAACTTTCTAAACTGCTCAAAAGTTGTACCATGAACCTCAAGATGAAGTATTAACCGTGCAGACCTTTCCTCTAGTTGAACTACAAGTCTTCCCCCAGATCAACTAGCTACATCTCTCTACTAAGAATTATGTTGCTCATCAGACATATGAGAAATCTTCTCAAATACTCGAGTCACCAAAGCAGGATTAACTTGTCCAGTTTTAGTAGCAATACTAGAACACCAGTCACAAAAGTATGACTAGATACTTTATTCTCTCTAGGAGGAATATGATTCATTGGCGACCTATATTCAGAAACTGACTCACTGACATGGACTTTAACTTGAGGAATTCTACCATGACCTCGACCATGTCCTCTAGATGGCATCCTCAAAAATCCTACAGGCATATAAAAATCTCTATTACTTACCCAAATATCTTCTTCAAAATCTTTATTAATGAATCTACAGAATCTTAAAACCAATAGCTCTGATACCAAAGATTGCCACGACCCAAACCCATAAGATTACCCTTATGAGTCAAGGATGTACAATCAATTTAATTATTTTATTTTACTAGGAGTCCATTTTCTCATTTTCATTATTAACAGTTATCTTAAATAAAACCTCAAGTTTTCTCTTTTCTTTTATGGATAAAAGATATATGTACAATCTATATCAAATTTATCAAATTTTTACAGCATAACCATTAATATATTTACAATAAACTATAGCCTGATGAGAGGATGCCAAAGATACCACCTAAACCAGAAGATGTTTCTAATGGGAAAAAAATGTCTAGCGCTCCTCGAAACCTGACCATTTCAACAAAGAAACAACTAGCCAACTTTTAAAGCCGATATGAGTTTAAACGACCAAAATTCAATTCTCACACATCAAGAAATCACATTTGGTATATAAAACATATAAACATATTTAGGAAACATTTAAAACAAAAACTTTGCATCTGATACAAACACAAATCATTATTCATCATTTCGAAAAAAATTATCATAAATCAATACTAAAAGTCATCAAACATTTTTTTCATCATCTCAAATCTCATAGGAAATCAAATCACCTCTTTTCTTGGGCAGATTTCCAAAGAGCAAGTATACATAGAATTAATATATATATATATATATATATATATGTGTGTGTGTGTGTGTGTGTGTGTGTGTGTTATCATCATGCATCCCCATCCAACAGGATACATATGATAATTGTCCCCATCCAGCATGACTGATAAATGTTTTCATCCATCAGGACATTTATCTGGATACAAAAATAGACTGCAACTGAGGGTAGAATAATCTCTACGCACATCTTTTTTTATCATCTTGTATCCCTATCCAGTAAAATACGTACATAGTACAATATAATAAATGTCTCCATCTAGCAGGTCACTTCCGTGTATTCTTACAACATCAGTACCATACACATTCTCATCTTTTCAATAACAATTTCCATTCTCAACTCTTTTTATACTCAAAACATCACATAAAAATTTTATTTCAATAAATACAACTTTTCTTATAAATCATTAAAAATGATCAATTATATCAAATCAGGGATAAAAATTCATATTTCTTCACAAATCATTCCAAATGTATAATTTTTTTCCTCAAACAATTTATAAATTCAAGCACAAAACAAATTTTTATCATATGACAAGCAATGAGAATTTATATATAATTTGGTAGAAAAAACTCACATCATCTGTATCCAATCCATATATTTTTTTTACAAAGCAGGATTACTTAGACCTGCTCCCCTACTGTACTTCCACCTAATAAAAGTACGCTAACCAATATTACTATCTTCTAACTTGATCTAAACCCTTATAATGGGTTAAATGCATATATATATATATGTGTGTGCGCGTGTGCGTGTGTGTGTGTGTGTGTGTGCACGCGCGCGTGTGTGTGTGTGTTTCAATTTATTTTCAAATTCAAAATTTTAGTATATTTATATAAAAATTTTAGATTTCTAACCTCCCAATACCTTTAATTACACCATAAATTCTTGAAAAATTTATATAAAATTTTTAAATATACTAAAAAAATGAAATAACACTTTAATATATAAATATGATATTTTTAAGCTTAAATAACAAAATTATTCAGTTGTGTGCATAGTTTTAAAAATCCAATAATATAATAATTAAAATTTATGTCTAAATATATGAAACAAACAATTTTTTAGCAAATTTATTTATTATAATATAAAATTGAAATATGGGTCTTAGAAACTTATCCAAACGTGATGAAATCTTGGTATTGAAGTTGGATAACTGAATTTATCTAAAATATTGGAGAAATTTATGCCCAAATCTGAAGAGAAATAAAGCTAAAGAGAAGAAGAAAAGAGAAAAAAAAAATTATGAGGAAAAACTAGAGTGAAAAGTGAGAATGAAAACTTTGAGAGTCAAGTGAAAGTGTTTATAAATTTATATATATATTATTTTATTATTTAATTAAAGTAAAATTCACATGAAGTTCAGATAAAGACATGAACTAACCATATTCTTTTGCTGTTTTCAATTTTTTAATATATATTATTATTTGTTATATATTATATTATTATAAAAAAATTTACAACATGTCTTTACGTACCCTATGTTATTAATCTCTTCATCATTCTTTATTATTATTATTATTATTATTATTGCTATTATTTTATTATAAATTTATATATTACCTAATGTCTTCACGTGAAATGAAGACTTATCTTTGCGGCTTCGTTTGGTTTTAAATTTCTAAATTACAAAATTATCCATTCCCCTTAAGGTGAAGATTTTACAACTAGCATCTATACATGACTTGGTAATACATCAAATGGATTTCAAGACAACATTTTTAAATGAATACTTAGATGAGGAGATTTAAATGGAACAACCTGAAGGTTTTTAAGTTAAAGGCCAAGAACATAAAGTATGTAAATTAGTAAAATCATTGTATGGTTTAAAACAAGCTCCTAAGCAATTGTATGAAAAAAAATGACAATTTTATCTTGAGTTATGGCACAAGATCAATGAACATGATAAATGTTTGTATTATAAAGATTTTGGCAAAGAACATGCGATTTTATGATATCTTAATTTTTGGGAAAAATTCAGTTATGGTGAATAATGTGAAGTTCTACTTATCCAAGAACTTTGATATGAAAGATCTAGGAGAGGCCCATGTAATCTTAGGAATGGAGTTAGAAAGAACTTCAGAGGGGATAATTTTATCTCAGTCCAAATCTTTAGAAAAAAAATGCTTAAATTTTTTGGATATTATGATATTAAGTTTGTAGCTACTTTGTATGATTCGCGTGTAAGTTTAAAAAATAATTTTGAAGAATCTGTATCTCAGTTAAAATACTATCATATAATAGGATCACTTTTATAATTTACGAATAGAATAAGACCTGATATTGCTTATGCAATTGGAAGACTTAGCAGATATACTAACAATGCTAGTGGAGAGCATTGGATCGTCTTGGAAAGAATTTTGAAATATATTAGAGGAATTTTAGGATACTATTTACATTATGGACGTTTCTTAATGTGGTAGAAAGGTACAGTGATATAAATTGGATTACTAATAGTTTAGATGTAAAGTCCACTACTAGATATGTATTTGTGCTGGAAAGAGCAAGCAATATCTTGGGGATCTAAAGAACATATAATAATATCTATAAGTATTATGGAGGCTGAGTTAATAGCTCTAGATACACTTTGTATAAAGGCTGAATGGTTAAAAAAAATATATTGATGGATATTTTTATTGTGAGCAAACTTGTGCCCTCTGTACATGTACATTGTGATTATAAAGTTGTGATAGATCTTATACGATAATTTCATTCTAATAAGATGAATGGACATATCCAAGTAAAATATTAGTTAGTCATAGGATTGTTGAGTAGAAGTGTAATCTCTCTAGATTTTATTAGATTATAAAGAAAATATAGCTGACATCTTGACTAAAGGTCTACCCATAAGGGATATACTTGATTCATCGAGAGGGTGGGCTTACGCCACACATAGTCACCAATAAGGGTAACCCAACCTTTGTGATTGAAGATCTCATGAAAAAGATTCAATAGGTAGGAACAACTTGCAGCGCATGACTCATTTTTAGTATTACTTTTGAGGAGCATGTGTTTGATATTTTAATAAAAAAAATAATAAAATCAAGTCAAATATACATTTAATGAGAGAGATTTTTTAGTGAGAGTTACACAATTTTGTAACTCCATTCCCAGTCATCTGATTTTTCTAAACCTATATAAGGCTTGTATGAGAGTGTTTGAAACACATCTCAACTCACACATCAACCCACTTCACTCTTACATTTATTTTTAATCTTCTTTTTATTGTTCTTTTATTTTCTTGGGCAAATAAAGGTATATTTTGTGGAGCTTTAGGCTCTCCTTTAAGTGCAATATTGTGAGAGTTGTACGGTGTAGTTTAGTTGGGTTGTTGTATCCTTGAGGTGACAAGTCAGTGACCTGTTGCACCAGTTGAGAAAGTAACTCCCGCGGTGGCTTGAATCACCTTAAAGAGAGTGAGTGTCACGCCTTGGTCCAATGCTACATAACTCTTTCCTTATTGTAAAATGTTTCTTATTTATTATTTCAAGTAAATTATTATAATTGCACTAACAACATGTCTCCATGAAAAAATTTATTTCCCATCCTTAAGGTGATAGTGCTTATTAGTAAATGTTCAAGATTGATATTTACCATTAATAAGACCAAGGCAGGTATTACCGCGAGGTACTTGTCACACATACCTTCGGAGGCTCACCTAAGTGAGAGTTGTCATGAGGACACAACTATGAGACTAGGCTATTCCTTAGAGATTCTCATGAGAATCAAGATAAGAGCACATGGCCACAAATAATGCTAACCCGTAAACTTGACCCTATATCAAGTACTGTGTGTGACTTATTGAAGTTTGATCAAGGGACCTAATTTAAGATGTAGTCCATTATGATTCCCTTAGATGAATATTGTCAACACTATGTGTAGGCTCAAATCCTGAAGACTGTTGCACCTATTAAATAGTATGGGAGTTGCCCTTATATACTTTCTATATTTATGTTGCATATTCATGCACCTATTAAGTCAAGTGCATGAATATCTCAGCTTGGTAAGTGAAATGGCTAGCAAAAAAATATATTACTAGATGAATATGTTGGTGATTGTCTAATTGAAAAACTACTCGAATCTTGGAATGATTATAAAGGCCAAATAAGGCATAAAAGAAAACAAATGAGTACACAAGAAATTATTGCTCATATTAGAGTTAAAGAAAACAATAAGAAAATTGTTCGAATTCATAAGGCTAAAGAAGTAGTTTCTCGAACAAATTTTATTGATGCTAGTCACTCTAAAATGCCACACATTTAAAAGGTCTGAATCTCATGGAAAACCCAAAAAAATAAAAATAAAACTACAACGATTTCCCCACAAAAGCAAGCTAAAAGAAATCAATGATACCTCATAGGTTTCAAAAAACTCTTAAAGCTTACTTGTGAATCTAGCCTCACTTTCGATCTATTAAGAGGATTAAAAATTTTTGAAACCTTTAAAAGATGAAATAAGTGAAATATACTTATAAATAATTTTTTTAATTATAAATCGACCACTTTGTGGTTTTCTTATTTCAGAAACACAACAATATAGTTTTTTTCATTAGTTTAGTACCTATGGTTTGCTCCGTTAGTGATTGGGTGTTACTCTATTAATTTTTCACCATAAAAATAAATTAAAAAATCTTTAAAATATTTAAGAAATTATGAAAAAAAATCATAAAATAAAAAAAACTGAAATTAATAATTTTGGGATACGAATTTTTGGGCTTGTTGATGCTTTTTAATGATGATATGGGTTTGAATTACAAAGATTTTCAAAGAAGATGGTGGAGATTATTTTTCTATTTTTCAAAATCTTTTATTTTTAAAATTAGTTTTTGGGGGTATTTTCGTCTTTTGTGGTGAACACTTAATGGTGGAGTAACACCCTATCAATAATGGAGTAAACTACAGGTACCACATAGATAAAAATATAACACGATGTTGTGTTTCTAAAAAAGTAAACCACATAGTTTATCTTTAATTAAGCCTAAATAAAAAGAGGAACAAACGTAGAAAAAGATAATACTGAAGCTGAAACATACCTTATGTCTGAATTCAGAATCCATGATGATGAGAATCATAGAAATTGAAAGCCAACTATCTAACAATCCAATCAAGAATGAAGTCAGTCATTAATATCAACTTATAAATAAGAGCATTACAGTCATGGCCAGGCTTATATAGATGCAAAAGAACTAAAAAGTTTCATTAACTAACAATTTAAAATTAACGGCTAGCCTTTCTTGTTTAGATCATTTCCTAGAGTCAGGCTTGACAAGATCGTTCTTGATCTTACTGAGATTAGCATCCTGTACCTGACTGGTTTGCTCCACTTCCTCGAACAACTTGTCTTCAACAAAAGTATCATACACTTTTGTTTGGATTTCTGACTGGGATTCTAGAAACGAAAGCAAGAACTAAGAAAAGTAGTAGAGAATATTTCAAGGGGGCTCCGATGAAGACTGATTCTTGCTTGATTGTTGAGTCACGAAATATAGAAATGACCCATCTATTTATAAAGGCTTCCAGCCTAATCTCCGCCCCTTGAGAACCGTCTCTTTGAATTTTAAAATATTGATATTGTCTATCTATTTCTTTATCATCTCTAATGTTGAAGATCAAATTACACTTATCCTTTCATTTTGGTATAAGACTTCATTGTAGTAGGATAAGCTTTCTCAACTAGTAAGAGATTTATCCTTATCCCTTATTTCGGGATAAGACTTCAAGTTTGACTGAGTAGCCATAACTAACATCTCCCACCTCGCTACTTAGCTAAAATTCTATATACGATCTCACTATCCATGAAATACCACATCAATAGTTTCTGTACATACTCCCAATATCTGTGAGATGACACATTCCCACTATCCATGACTCACACTATCCGTGAGATAACAACAAAAAAAACCTTTTTGACTCAAATATTCTCGAGTCCCATCAAACTAACGTGTTTGATAAATTTTTCCGCTGAATACTCTTCGTCAAGGGATCAACAATCATATCACTAGTAAGGATATATGACACTTTGACCTCCTTTTTATCCACCATAATATCATGATTATAATGATACTGTGTTTCAATGTATTGACCTTTCGAGCAATTTGCTCCACTATAAATCAGACTAATGGTTGCATGATTATCACAATAAATTTTTATTGGTCTTTCAGTCTGATTTATGTTCAAATCTATCAAAAACTGTCTAATCCAAACTGTATGAGTGGTAGCCATGCTACAGGCTACGTACTCAGCTTCCTGTGTGTATCTTGCTACATATCCATGTTTTTGCTACCTCAAGAAATAATTGTGCATAAAACAAATGAACAAATATCCTGAAGTGGACTTTCTGTCATCTTTGTCTCATCCGAAATTTGCATCGAGTAACTAATTACCTCAAGTGTGTCAGCTTGATTGTAACAACCCATCCCGGGTTGGCCACCTCTGAGACGGTGTCATCACATTTTAAAAATCCCAGCACAATACATATATGCAACAATAAAAATAATGCTAACAGAAATTCTTTTACATCAATCATCGACCCTCAACATGGGAGATACATCAATATGATATTGACTTAAACATTTTACACAGCGTAATATGCATGAATATTTACAAATAATTTTTTTTATTTTATTTTCTCATTAGTTTGAGGATGTTGACATGTACGTAGCTTACAAAAAATGATTTTGTCTGAACCTCAACTTACCAAACTATTTGCCCTACCTGCTACCTAAAATCATTGTATAATGAGGGATGAGCTTTACCAGCTCAGTGAATTAAATTTACTAGAAGTATTCATTTGTATAAATAGTCTTTCAATAATTAATCATTTATATCTCACACAACTTGATACTAGCATTCTACTATCATTATACATGTTAAAAGATCCATTCTCTATCAATCTCTTCTTCTTATTATTGGTTCACCTTAAGACCATCAATTACCTCAAAATTTCCTCGCAATGAGGTTCACATAATAAAGTCTACCATTTAGATGGTTCTTATCACCATAACTGTCTCTCTATGAGACTTATCTATCTATAATTAAATTCACAATAACACACCACACATCAGCATTTCAATAATGCAAGCAATAATTAAAACAGATGTAATGCATGAATTATTATTATTATGGAAACATCTTCCCACATGTTGACATGTTTTTATCTTAGACCAGTTGCTTTCTCGGTTCTTTCATTCTCATTTAGATCGGTTACCTTCCTGTTTCTTTTCTTTACAGCTTGTCCCAGCTGTCATGGTATTTATTTCCAGCACATACTGGCTGTCAAGATTTCTCAATTAGATCGGCTGCCTTCCTGGTTATTTTCTTTTCATTTAATGCATATGCATATGAACAATGATATGAAATATGCATCTGAACAATAAACATAAAAAAAAACAACATGAATTCAAATATTTAATTTTGGCTATCCTAATTTTTCTCAAATTATATAAATTTTTTTTGACTAAATTCCTCTCATCCCAAATCACATCAAATCATCCATCAAAGTTTGTCAAGATCCACTAAATTTAATCTTATAATTCATATCAAAACATCAACCATAGCTCATCAAGATTTTCACTTATCGCTTTTATTATTAAATCAACTTATTATTCTAAAATATTATTTCTCACGTAATAATTTTCACATATCCAAAATTCCTATTATACCTATTAATCAATTTTTCATCTACCAACAAAGCATAAGCTAATAATTTATTTTAACATTATCACTAGATAATATCATTTTTTTTATTTAGATTACTTAAAATAAATCTAACTCACCACATAGCACTTAAAACTACCCGTGGATCACCTCCTTGCCTTTCCCGCTCTTCTCACCAATTTCCTTCGGTTGCTGATCGTCAACACCTGACATAATATTTATTTTAAATCTAATTATTTCTTCAATTCTTCATAAACCACACCCTTTGAAAATTCTCACTTTAAATTCCGAGAAATTTCATGAATGCTAAAAATTTAAAAATAAACATTACATTATTACCTTCTGTTTTTCTGATAGCTTCTCGTGACTCTCTATAAAATTCTCCCGTAAACCCCTTCAAAATTTTGCTCTTTCAACTTTTCTTTAGGTCCCCAAGTGTTTAAAGAAAACGTATAATTGAAATAAAAATTAAACGAATTCATAAGTATATGCTAATGTATTATATATATATATAAACAAAATTTTTGCTTTGGCTTCAGCAGCCCCCCAACATTTCTTATGCTGCCACGTTTTTGTGACTTGGCTTACATGCAAATGAGGTTTGGCAGCAGGGCGATTTTTGTTAGTTTTTAGAAAACAAATATAATATATATTTTTTTCTTTTTCCTTCTTTTCCTACTAGACACATTCAGATTTTTTTTTCTTTTTCTTTGTAACTACGCCCCTCATGCGTCCATTTTTTTTCAAAAGATTTATTTTATTCAATACTAAATCCTTCACGTAAATATATTATTTTAATTTCATGTTATACTTATTAAATAACTTATCTACCCTTACTTTTTGAATACGGGTATTACATTGATATACTAATTTAAGGCACAAAGTACCCCTCGGGTACTTCAATATCCTTTTAATTGCTTCTCAATGACTTGGGTTAGGATTACTTTGGTATCTATTAACCAAACTTGCTGGGAATGCAAAGTCTGGTCGAGTACATAACATGACATACATCAAGCTTCCAATTGCTTGAGCATACGGTACTTCTAAAGCCTTTTGTCCCCCTCAAGGACACTAGTCTTTGGACAATATCTTCCCCATAACCAAGGGTGTAGGTACCAAATTGCAATTTTGTATTCCAAATTTCTTAAGGACTTTGAGTAAGTACCTATCTTGATTCAAGCTTAATGTTCTAGATTTTTTATCCCTTAGGATTTGTATTCCTAGAACATATGATGATTCACCCATAACTTTCATTTCAAATCTATTACTGAACTCCAAACTGGTTTTATTTAACATCTCTATGTCATTTCCAACAAGTAGAATATCATTTACATACAATAACAATATAAAAAAACTGCTCCCACTTTTATAGGTATATATGCAGTTATCTAGCTTATTCGGGACAAAACCAAGTTGCAATATTACCTCATGAAATTTGAGATACCTTTTGTCTAGATGATTGTTTCAAACCATACAGTGACTTCTTTAATTTGTAAACTTTATTTTCTTGACCTTCTACTTGAAATCCCTCAGGTTGGTCCATACAAATATCCTCCCTCAACTCTCTGTTGAGGAAAACAATCTTAACATCCATTTGAAATAGTTCCAAGTCAAGATAAACAACAATGGCTAGAATCATTCTGATTGAGGCAAACTTTTTCACTAGAGAATAAGTCTCCTAAAAATCTATTTTTGGCTTTTGAGTAAAACTTTTGGCAACTAAGCAAGCCTTGAATTTGTCAATGGGCTTATCAACACAAAATTTCCTTTTGAGTACCTATTTACAACCTATGGACTTTCTATTATGAGGCGAATCACATAGTTCCCAAACTTTTTTTCTTTCAATCGAATCAATTTCATCTTTCATGGCATCTGGCCACAAATTTGATTCTTGTGATTTCATCGCTTCCGTAAAAGTCGTGGGATCTACACTCTCCTCAATGTTTGTCCACAGAAAAACATGATGGCTCACACGAATATTGATAATAATCATCCATCCAAGTAAGAGGTGCTCTAGCTTTCTTATTGCCAACTATAGGTTGAACAGGTTGAGGAGTTGGTCCCTCAGTGGTCAGTTCTACTATAGGTGTTAGTTCTCCATCCATAATAGGATTTGGTTTCGGGTTATTTTCAAGAACATCATCGTAATAGTCCTCATCTATTACGAGCAATGATTTATTATATTCTTGAACTTGTTCTTCTTCCTCTAGATCTTCTAGAAAAGTAGCATCTTTACTTTCAATAACCCCATTTTCTTTATTATAGAATCTATAGCTTTTTTTACCTTTCAGAGTAGCCTATGAAAACACAATTCAATGTTTTGAAGTCCAATTTATCTCTCAACTGAGATGGAATCAAAACATGCGCTATACAACCCCATTTTCTTAGATGACTTAAGTCGGGTTTACGAACAGTCCAGGTCTCATAGGGTGTTAACTCAATAGATTTTTTGGGAATATAATTCACTATATAGTTTACTATAATCAAAGCCTCTCTCCAAAATCTCTTGGAGAGATTTAAGTGTGACAACATGGATCTCACAACATTTAGTAATATTCTATTTTTACTTTCTGCCACACCATTTTGTTGTGGCGTACAAGACATAGTAGCATGCTTTATAATTCAATGTTTAATGGAAAAGTTGTAAAAATATCTTGAATTGTATTCCCCTCCCCTATCAATCCTTAACATCTTAATATTCCTTCCAAGTTGTTTTTCTACTTCTGTCTTATATCTCCTAAAACATTCAAATGCTTCTGATAAGGTTATGAGATATACTTAAGTAAACTTGGAATATTCATCTATAAAGGTACTAAAATATTCCTTATTACCATGGATTTTTACACTCAAAGGGCCACATATGTCTAAGTGTACTAATTCTAATAACTGACTAGCTATTTGATCTGCTTTAAAAGATTTCCCAGTCAATTTTCCAGTTAAATAGTGTTGACAATATTGCATAGCATTTATATTAATTAGACATAGTAACAATTTTATGTCAATTATTTGTTTCATCTTAGATTTTCCAGGGTTTCCTAATCTCAAATGCTATAATTCACATGCAAAAATATCAAGAGACAAAGTATAATTTAAAACTTCATCATTCTTATTAATGTTTTCAACTAGTAAACAAAACAAATCATGTCCGAGTATAAAATTGGCCATAGCAAAAACTTTTCTATCCTTTTCAATGGACACCCTTTTGTTATAAAACCTAACCTCTAGCCCCTTCTTTAGTAATGAAAAGACAAAAACCAGATTAAGCCTCATCCCGGGTGCATAGATTACATCATTGAGGATCATGATACTGTCCCCAAGATCCAATCGGTAAGATCCAATACCTTCCACATCCACATAGGTATTATTACCCATGAAGATCCTATGTTCCCCTTTGGACAGCTCCCTGTAGTCGAACAACCATTCCTTTGTCTTGGTAATGTGATGGGTTGCATCAGAGTCAATCCACCACCTATCTATATTTGTGCCCACAATACTGCACTTGATCACCCCAACAAACTCTCATTTGCTGGATCCTCATTGTTCTGACCATTTTAAATCCCCCTATTTCCTTGCTTGTTTTCCTGAAAATTGGACTTGAAATGTCCATATTTATTGCATTTGTAACAGGCACCCTGAGGAATAATTGACTTCTTGCTTGTGCAGTATTATGGCCCAAATCTTTGAAACTGGGCTTCCGAGGGCTGAGCTGTCGGTTCTAGTTCCTTGGTTTGAACTGGGCTAGATGAAGCTCATCTTGATGCACAAGGTTCAGTTCAGGTCCCTTTCTTCGAGCTATCAAATCTTGTTCAATTGCCAACATAGTTGGCAAATCACTTACATTCTTAATGGTTCCACCAAGTCTAAGAGTAGCGGCAGCAGAGTCCAATAAAAGAGGTAGACTATTCATAATAATTGCCATCTACATTTTCTATGGAATCTGAGTTTCAAAACTTTCTAGGTTTGTGGCCATGACAATCATTTTGTTACAATGGTTCATCACATTTTCATTCTCCTTCATTCTACAGGTATTGTAGTTATGAAATAGAAGTATATTCACTTCAGATGTGGTGTCATACTTTTCCTTGATGGCTATCCACATTTCTTTTAAAGTTTTGTAATTCTCAAAAAATTTAATTAAATTGTCTTCCATGAACATCAACATAAGGCTCTTTTTTCTGAGAATCAGTGGGATTCTCAAGGAGGGTTGGAGCAGTGTTGTTGATTACATAATCGATGTTGTCATGGATTAGGCCATACCTAATTTTTTTTACTCCACATGTCATAGTTGACACCATTAAGACATTCTATTTTATTCAGTTCTAAAGAAATTAACTTGCTAGCTATTTCGAAAAAAACTATACCGAAATAATTTGAAAAATGAAGATTTTGGTATCAAAAGAATTTACTATGTAAAACTAAAAAATGTAAATTTAACTGACTTTTTGGAGCAAAAAAAATATAATTTATTGACACTTGTAGTGGACCGACTAATCGGCTGGTTGGCTTGGCGGTCGACTGGTCGATTGGTTGGTTGATTTTCTCGAAAAAATGGTTTTAGAGAAAAAAGAAAAAATTTAGCACTGCTCTGATACCAGTGTTTGGATTTCTAACTGGGATTCTAGAAATTAAAACAAGAACTAAGAAAAGTGGTAGAGAATATTTCAAGAGGGCATCAATGAAGACTGATTCTTGCTTGATTGTTGAGTCACGAAATACAAGAATGACCAATTTATTTATAGAGGCTTCCAGCCTCATCTCCGCACCTTGATAATTGCCTCTTTGAATTTCAAAATATATCTATCCATTTCTTGATCATCTCTATCCTGAATATTAGATTATATTTATCCTTTCATTTTGGGATAAGATTTCTCTACACTTGGATGAGCTTGCTCAACTATTCAGAGATTTACCCTTATCCCTTATTTTGGAATGAGACTTTAAGTTTGACTAAGTAGTCATAACTAACAACTTTCCCCTTAGCAATCCCTCTATGGTTTGCTAATCTTTTGGTAAATCAAATCAAATCCAACCTAAATTTGCTCCCTACTCAATGATCATTATAACACCACCAGAAAGGAACAATCCAAAAGCACTAAAAACTTCTTCAACTGAAACACAAACTCCATAAAGACACTGAGTGAAGATAAGAAAAACTACATGCAAAGAAAATAGATATTAGTAAGGTTACCAATTTTATTTCTATTGAACATTAAATTTTGTGCATTTAAATATTTTTTTACATTTTTTTTTGACAATGAATAAAATATTTAAATATTTTTTTAACAAATAGTACATAGTTTTAAAGATGTTCAATGGATAATAATTCAACCAAAGGCTTATTGGATGATATGACCCGTAGAAATATGTCTACTCAATATAAGCTTCTGCTACTCAAACACAAAAGTTCGCCCAAATCTTATAAAGCATTAGAGTCATGACCAAGCTTATAAATAAAAGAATGGATGGATGGACCCAACACTGCTCACTCCATACTCACAAGTAACTTTAAAATTAAAGTGAAAAAAAATGGGTTTAGCTCATGACCTTATCTATGCAACCTAGAAAGTAACCCAAGAGCCTCCACAAATATAAGAGATTGCGCGTGCACATGAATCAAAGTAACAAAAAATATTGTATTTCTCTCAGGAAATTCATCGAATAGTTTAATTGCATCAATCAGTAACTGTTTTTACATACTCATTGAGACGAATATTGGTAGTGAATGTTAGATGTATAGCTATACTCCCACTAGTACATTAAATTTTGTTGAATTTAATGTTTTAATCCACTTGAGTAGTACCCGTTGGAGTCCTAGACATACGAATGTTAGATGTATAGCTATACTCCCATTAGTACATTAAATTTTGTTGAATTTAATGTTTCAATCCACTTGAGTAGTACCCGTTGGAGTCCTAGACATAATTGCCTCTAACCATTGCAAATCGTGTACAAAATATGTTGCTATAGTCTGGTTGTTATGGTACTATTGCACCCTCCACTGCAAAACCCCCCTCACACAAAAACATTGTTGTTCTTGAGTTCAAGTAGTAAGGGAAAATTAGTTGTGATTCTTTGCCTTTGTTGTTGGATGTGCGTCCTAACATATGTGTGCTATAGTTAAATCTTGGAATTAGAGTAGATGAGTTTAAACGCACCAAGTCAAATTTCGGGGACAAAAAATCTATCTTTAAGGACAACGCTTCTGCGTGCCTCTACAACTAAGTTTTATTGTTACTATCTTCTTCAAGGACATCAATAGAAGTAATTCATGAATTTTTTCTTTGGGTGACAAGAGTATCCAAAAGACTTGATTAATCTTCTGGGTATATGCAAATAAACACTCCCTCCATATGTACCAGATAAAATATCATTTATTTATATATGTTTCTTTTGGTTCATTGGTTGCTATACAAAGTTGAGAGATAATTATCACTATCAAAGCTTTAGCAAGGTGGTTGAGATTTGTTCTCCTCATCAAGAGCGCTTGAATTCGAATCCTTTCGTTACGATGGGATGAGACAGGTATTGTCTGATGATTTGGTATGAACCAACATTTATATCTACTCCACACATGTGAATACACTAACACAATTTTTATTGGGACTCAGGTACCCTCTCATTTCCAATGTTTTTATGTTAAAAAAAATATCTCCGTTTCTTATCCTCTCAATACCATATGCATGTGACAAATAATGTTACGAGGTAAGATATAATCATATATACTTCAATTTTGATTCAACTGTGCTTGAAGTTCATGATCTTAAGCATAAAATTTGATTATCAATTTCTTACATACTTATAAACCTACATGGGCAATGTTAATTATTTTACACCGGTACGCAGTCAATTACTACGGTTCTCAATTTTTCAAGCTCACAAAACAAGGTCCAACCAATTTGGGGGGGGGGGGGGGGGATAGTCATCTCAATTTCTTAAAAATTTCGAAAGCCTTATATATCTATTTGGCATTACAAGAGAAATTTAATAAATACTGCGATACATCTACCCTCTTCAAAATGTTTTGAGTTTTTACAGATTTGAACAGATAAAATTAACTTACCAAATTCTTTCCCTTCCAAAAAAACAATTTTCCAACAAAGAGATAAATGTGAGCCATAATTATACATTAAAACATAGGATCAGTTTCATCGAATACAATTTAACCCTTCAAAGCGAAATTTTTGGCTCCGTTCCTGTTTTATGGGAACTAGTATCATTACGTGGTAAAAGATATTTATCGACATTTATAGTAACTGTGTTAAATTTCATGGTTATCAATTCATGGTAACTAATAATTATTTTATGCTAAAAAATATGGTTCTTTAAAAAAAATTTAATAGCCACAAAAATATGATGTAGTTATTCAAAATTGTCACATTATTGTTTATATTTTTTTTCTTCTAATTGAAGACCTAAATACTAATTATTTCATGATAAGCCGTCCAACTATCGCTTTTCGCCATTGATTTTTTCTCCGGTTTTAGTCATACAATACGTATGCACCTTCTCTTTAATAGAGTACAAGAAGAAAAAAAAACATTCCATAACGGAACACAGCTCCTAAAGGACCCTAAAGGAAAAAAAAAAAAAAGTGAATATACCACGGAACTAGGTTTGTGACACTACAAGATAAATGGCATCCGTTGGTGCTTAAGCGCCATAATGTGCAAATATCAACGTTTTTAAGCGTCAAAATATACGAAAACCCATTTCATATTAAACCCACAATAATGCAAAAACATAAGCCCAGTGTATTCTACCGTTTTAAAGTGCCACAAAAATTCTTTTCAATGCTTTAAAGTGCCAATATGTGGTATATTGTGGCACTTTAAAGTGCCACAAAATTATCGTATTGTGGCACTTTAAAGCGCCAATATGTTGTGGCTCTTTAAAGTGCCAAAAAATTATTTACATATTGTGGCGCTTAAAGTGCCAATATGTGCGTAATATGGCAGGTATATTGTGGCGCTTCTAAGTGTCGGGAAACACATTGCGACATTTCTATTAAGCGTCGGCTTTAGCGTTGTGACACTATATATGCTGAAAACCAGTGCTGAGATCACTTATTGTGGCACTTGGAAGCGCCAAAATATGCTTAAAAAAGCACTGGTGGGTGCAATTTATCTTGTACTGTGAGAGTTACCATGGAATCGAGAACGTCTACTAGTAATCACGAAAAAATTGAATAATAATTTTGATATAATTACTATTCAATTTTTTTTCATAATTGTTTTTTTTTTTTTTTTTTTCCGTTCAGTGGGTTTCATAGGATTAGAATGTTAAATTTGTACTTATTTGACTTACGGGGTAGTGTCACGGTTCGCCATATTTGCCATAAATCTAGAGGATCGTGCGGCACTAAAACTTCTCCAAGTTCTAGCCAACCTTCCTTTACCTTGAGTTTTCACCTCAAGAATTCATAAGACAACCTTTTTGAAGCCACATAACTTAACACACTTTCTCTTAAACTCAAACCCAGAATGTCATGAAACTCGCAAGACACTTAACATTGTCCGAGAGGTTATCGCATCGCTCTTGAACTAACCTGAAACATCCCATTGACTTGAATAGCTACAAACACGTGCTAATAGTCCTCATCGGCCCTCATACCTTTTGACCCCAATGGGGAACACTTACACGATTAAGAGCACACGAGTAAAGTCCCATTGGTACCCCAAGACATCTTAGAAATGCCACAGAGTTGTCATCTGTGTCAATTCTTAGCTCCATGACCTGCAATCCATTGTACATTGTTCACCCATCGAAGACACACAAGGTTGCCCCTCATTGTGCTTGCCACTGAACCCGTTGTTCTCCCATTGATGCACAATTCCGTCTGTACTTGTTCTAGACGCATGGATGATAGTCCACCATCCCAACTGAGAGCATACCGCCCATAAATCTAGCTTCCTTTAACCAAATCTCAAACCTGACTGCACACACATAGGCTGCAAGTCTAATCGAGGATAGTCGATGCACAACTCAACCATCAATTCATAATGCCTCCCATCATTATGCTGAACACATAGATAATAGCCCACAACATAACCAATGATACCTCCATAGGTGTCTCATTGCCACAACAGAACTGCACACTAGTTGCACATATAGTATCAAGATATATCTGATAGCCCACACAATAGCGACTGTAACTCATACCCCAAGTTTCCTTGGGAGGCTCACTTAGTGCCACACATAGCTCAAACTATGCCCATCATGGCCCATGTGTGTACACCGGGGGTGGTGGAGAGCTTGACACATTGTCCCCCCTTATAGAGTCTTAAGTCATTCTGACCATTATCAGAATGAAACATACCTCACGCTTGAGTACTCAAAATCCTTTAATAAATCTGTTTTCCATAATCTACCGAATCCGAGCATACCATATCACTGAGCGCATCTTCCATACACTCCCCAAAATTCTCCATTAATTTTCAGAGTATAAACCACATAATTACGAAACTGCTATTGTGCCACACTAGCACACCACTGACACACATCTACTGAACAACTGCCCCACAACTAGGCCATACTTGTTACACAACAGTCACAAAGATTACCACACAACAAATTCAAAGGCCAACTCACAGGTAACAACCATATCAAATGGTGCGTACCATGACATTAGCCACCCAAGACATGGTAAAATATCTTTTGTGAAAAAAAAAAAGAAAAATCCCTGCCATTTCACCAGAAAAAGACATTTAATAGTCAAATTTATACTCTCCTTTTTTTGTTTTATTATAATAGTCAAATCTATTTTTTTTTTTTAAAAGGAAACTTTCCTTAGACTAACAGAATCTACACCTTAATATATAATTACAATACAATTCAATGTGGACGTTTATTTACCATAAATTAATAACATAAACGTCCAAAATTATTATTCATTTTAATCATCAACCTTAACAACTAATTAAAATTAATAATTTCATTTGCTATAGTTTTAAACAGTATTTTTTAATCAAGATCTTACACACGTCATTTGGTTGCTAATTCATTTATAAGGTGTTACAAATAAATGATCATTTTGAATGTTCTTTCATCTTTGCTCCAAGCATTATATACATACAGCTGGTCGATTAGTCCAAAATCCCTCATATTTTCTTTCATTGTAGTAATTAATTAAGATTTATGGCAACTTTAACTAGTCACCTAATTTGAAAAGAGACTAGTTCCATTATTAATTTTTTTTTCCTTGTCCCCTTGCCACGGCCCTACCATAACATATAACAATTATAATAAATTAGCCTTATATTATATTAATCACAATTGATTATTAAGTAGTATTATTGTATATTTATAATTAATAATAATGTGGTCGATAATGTCCAATTTGCAAAAGTCCAAGACAATACTCATAAAAACAAGTAAGCCAACACCATTTTCCAAGTCCCTTCCTTCGTTCCTTCCACACCATCATCACCCTCACCTTTCGAAAAATCATTCCTCAACCTCTCCTATAGACTTTAGTCCTTTATATATAACTACAAAACCCCAATTAATTAGGTGATCGAAGATATATATGATGAGGTACAACAACATTAAGTTTAGTGGGAGGAGATCATGGCATGGAAGGGGTTTCAAGATAAACACCAAGAGATCATTTTCAGTTCAAGGTTTACGCAAGAGGTTCATTTACTTCTTCAAAGTCTTAAGCAGATGGAGATTGTCATATGGGAGAGCTTTTCGATCCTTAAAGAAAGGTATCGTTAATAAAAATATTAATATTACTAATTACTATCAGAGAAATAAGAGTAGCAACAACAACAGTAGCAGCAGGAGGTACTTAGTAGTGAAGGAGTACTCATCTTCATCAAACAATATTAATATGAATAATGGTACTCGAGTTGGAGATCGTAGATTGAGATCCTTTGGTCGTTCTAATTCTTTCTACTCCGAAGCCATTGCAGATTGCCTTGAGTTTATCAAACGATCATCTCTTTCCGTCGATGTTGATAAAAAATCTCTTTGCACTCAAAGATTGGATTGATCATGTTTATGTATATAGCAGGATAAGTTGAAATGATTTCATTTTGTGTATCAAACTAATTAAGAGTATAGTAGATGATTAATATTGTCCCTTTTTTAAATTTAATCCTATCATTTTTATAATCCATTTCATCGATGCCATCTTTTATTATTGTTTGGCTTATAGTTTTATTATCAAAATAGGTTTTGAATTCAAAGCAGTTGCATAGGTAATTAAAACTGTTCAAAGTTTGGGAAAACAGTTTCCAAACTTAAGAAACAAAGACTAGGCTAAACAGTAGTACTGGTTTAATTCTTTGTGTTAGTTCGTAGTATAGTAGTGCATTTCTTAATAATTTGCTCTGGTTAAGTGTGCTTTGGAAGCTGATTAATTGTTTCCTTTACCTCCATGTTCCAGTTAGATATGCTTTATGCCATTGATTTTTCTTTAAAAGAGTAGCACAAAAGACTTTTTTATATAAAGAAGACAAGTAGTGTTTGGTTAGTTTTTCCTTCTTTCTAAATCGTTGAAACTTATAAAGTTGGTGATATCATCCGGGGCTGCAAGTCTTGAGAATGATCATAGTAGGTATGAATTTGAAAATTCTGTTGTTTTATTTATCACCTACCACATACCCGTTATTTGACTAACAAAAAGTATAATTAATTTATCACCTTATGTGTGGAACTATTTAATTACTTTAGAGAAGGTATATACAATTCTTCATCATGACTAATGATGATAAGGAATCTCATTTCCCATTTGATAATGGGCCGTGTTTGACTTGACCATAGAGGTCTACTCCTGCAAACTGATGGAGTTTCACATTGATAATGGACAAAATCGAAAGGTGTTGGCCAAAGCTCGACTGTTTTGTAAAATCTGTATCATTGTACTGGAGAGGCAACGATACTCATTAGAGATTAACTATGTGAAGAAGATTTAATTTGGAACCTTTCCCCAGGGTAACGGGATAAGAATCACCTCGCAGACAAACAAAGAACAAAACCCTTTTCTATCCGTGGATGATTATTTTTTTTTTAAATACTATTACCCAGGCCTGGCCCGGCCCTGGAGTAATTTCTTTATAATATAAATTAATTAAAAAATATTACACTCAGTTTGTTCGTGTGAAAAATCAATGGCGTGCGGACCGCGTATCCGCGCGTAAAACGTAGGCAGAAACGCACGACTCGAAACCAAATGGGCGAAAAGAACGCGTCCGTTAGTTACCTTGATGAGTACTGGGAGGAGCCCTAGCAAGCTAAGAAGTCTGCTGAAAAGAGAGCGCAGCTTCATTGGACTAGCAGGGGTCTCAGCCGCCGCAGCTTCTGCATCTCTATCAACGTCCACATCCCCCAAAATCAGTACTTCCATGGACGATCTCCAGAGGCATACCCTCAAGACCAAGCTCTGCATCATCGGCAGTGGCCCCGCTGCCCATACAGCCGCCATATACGCCGCCAGGGCCGAGCTTAAGCCTGTCCTTTTCGAGGGTTGGATGGCCAATGACATAGCTCCCGGCGGTCAGCTGACCACCACCTCTGACGTCGAGAACTTCCCTGGATTTCCCGAGGGAATCAATGGAATCGACCTGACCGACAAATTCCGCAACCAATCCCTCCGTTTCGGTACTCAAATCCTCACCGAGACTGTTAACAGAGTCGATTTCTCTTCCACCCCTTTCAAGGTCTTCACCGATTCCAGCGTCGTCCTAGCTGATTCCGTCATCGTATCCACCGGTGCCGTCGCCAGGAGGCTTCAATTCCCTGGCTCAGGAGACGGCCCCGGAGGGTTCTGGAACAAAGGGATATCTGCCTGCGCAGTCTGCGACGGCGCTGCCCCTATCTTCAGGGACAAGCCCCTGGCCGTGATCGGCGGTGGAGATTCCGCCATGGAGGAGGCCACCTTCCTCACCAAGTACGGGTCTAAGGTGTACATCATCCACCGGAGGGACACCTTCAGGGCCTCCAAGATCATGCAGCAGAGGGTCCTCAACAACACTAAGATAGACGTCATCTGGAATTCGGAGGTAGTGGAGGCCTACGGCGAAGGGGACAAAAAGGTTCTTGGAGGGTTGAAGGTGAAGAATTTGGTGAGTGGGGAGGTGACAGAGTTGAAGGCTTCTGGGTTGTTCTTTGCTATTGGGCATGAGCCTGCTACTAAATTCTTGGATGGGCAGCTGCAACTCGATTCCGATGGCTACGTTATCACTAAGCCAGGAACCACACAGACCAGCGTGTATGGCGTTTTTGCTGCAGGAGATGTCCAGGACAAGAAGTACAGGCAGGCTATCACTGCCGCTGGCACTGGTTTGTCTCTTTTTCCCTTCCTTTCCTTTTTTTCTCTCTGTAATTTAATGCTCCACTTCTTAGTTCTTAGTAGTAATATAAATTCCCTTCAGTATCAAATTATTATTGCTTCCTACTCCTACCACATTGTTATACTCCGTTATGACCTTCTCATTGTATCACACATGAATCACATAAGGGATACACAGCCTCTATCACTCTATGGATATTCTCTTCATTTCGTAAGCAGTAAACTAGTGATAGACACAAACACCAGAACAAGACTAATGCTTTTTAATCTGCTATATGCTGTGAGCCCTTTTACTTTGCTCGCAGTGCCACTACGCGGTTTCGGTTCAAACGGTTAAGAAATCATGCCCATCCATTATGTACCAACCACTATTACACATACGGGGCATGATGATATAAAAATTTTAATTTGTGAAATGCTGGGAGTTCACTTTGTTCCTAGTGGAGTCTTCATATATTCCAAGTTCATGAGAACAGAATATTCCTTAATTAGCTATCATGCAGGGTGCATGGCAGCCTTGGACGCTGAACATTACTTGCAAGAGATTGGATCCCAGGAGGGTAAGAGTGATTGATCATGTAGAGCTGCACAATTGGAAGCAGTTTTTAGTCTACATTAGAACAAAGAAATGAGTGTTAAACCGTTATTATTGTTGACATTCTAGCATTTGGTTTCAAAAATGGAATTACATTAGAGATGCGGTTCCAATCGTCTTATTAGCAATGTGTTTTGGAATGCAATTGTTGGGAGGAATGACATATGCTTAATTGGATGTATGTTTTCTTGTTAAATTGACTTGAGAATTATATTTTTAGTGCCAAGAAAGCACAATTTGGCACTCTTATCATCTTTGACTTTGTCAGCTCCTTTGAGTTGTATTATCAATGTTCATTTTGAGTTCCATTTTATTCTTATTTTTGTGAGTAGAGCATCGCACTTGGAATTGAGGTCTGAATTGTTATGTCTATTGAAATGCTTGAGACACTTTTTAGAAACTGTCAGATATAATGTTAGATGACTAGGGTATTTGGAGCTTTGGCTCAATTAATTCCAGGGTACATAAAAGTTGTCTTGTCCATATATTCTGGGTAAAACTCTGGCTCGATTAATTCCAGGGTACATACAAGTTGTCTTGTCCATATATACTGGGTAAAACTCGGAATAAATTCCTTGAACGTGGCCCCTATGGAGTTATTTGCACTCAATGAGAGATCGAACCAAAGATTTATGTATGCGAGGTGCTTATGTTGGCTTGTCCTACCACTTGAGTTAGACGGGTTCAACATGATTTGATGAAACAGATAACTTTAGTCATTTGTTTCTACCACATTTTTAAAGACAACTGTTCTAAAACATACTCCTTTAGCCATTATAATACTATTCCCACTCCTTGCTGCCTCATTCACTAAATCTTTTTAACTTCAGTCTCTTTCTCCAGCTGTGGGGTAGGGTGGGGAGAGCCGGAGGCATGGCTTCTTGCCTTTTAGCTGATTTTTCAGCACCAATAACAGTGAAAATAAAATCTCAGAGAAGAGAAATTATTACAATTGTAAATATAAACTCATACATCTTACAAATTTATGAAAACAGAAAACAGTTCCTTTAGAACATTTGTATACCAAGATTCCGTGATTACTGTTTTTTCATATACAAAATACAATTCTTTGTATAATGTTTGTTAAGTTTCAATATAAAATATCTCCAAGGGACCAAAACAAAGTTTTAATATAAAATGAATAAATTTTAAGAAAATTAAATTAAATATTTGAATAAGAAAAAAAATTAAATATTTGAATTAATCCATCAAATATGCAAAAGTTCAATTAAAATTGATCATGTTTATGTATGATATGATCCAGAATTCTTGGAGACTGAAAAACATGTGACATTGCTCCCAAATATTTATCTTTTAGGTAAATATAATCTCACTTCTTTCTTTGATATAAGCTCCTGCTTGCTAGTTCCTAAAACGCCACCATAAATCCATTCTTGAGCTCTAAAAACTTGTGAAAACTGCAAGCACTCCCTTAGGAGAAATTGTTGTTCCATTGGTTATAAAATGGAATAAAATAAATTAGTAAAATTCATAATTAAAATTATAAAATGAACAACAAGGTAATTAACTCAAATCACTTTACGTGAAAGAAGAAAGTGTGAAATATATTTCATTAATCTTGTCTCAAGAATACATAAATTAACTTTACCATCATTCTAAGGTGACAAAGATTGAGGTGCGGATTAGATCGCTTTCTTGAGACGATGCGTGCTCACTGGGACCGATGGTGATGTTATTGATGTATAGAGTTTCTTAGCACGCAGACCTAAGATACAACAAGCCCAGTCACCACTGTATACCTCACTAACCTGCACAAGTTAGAAGGTAGAAACTCCACCAAAATAACACGGTTCTTTACCCTAACATGAATGATTGATAAAGTATCTCAAGAGATAATACACTTCACAAAATGAAGTGGGAATAAGTGAAGTGAGAACAATGTTTCTTGCTTATAGGGTTGAAATTTATAAGTGGAAGAGGGGAGGTCTCATTTAATACATGGTTAGTTGTCATAAATGTTACGTTAGTGGGTGTATGTATCTTACTTGTAACCCACCAACCATGATTTTAGTATCCTCATTAATGCTTCTAATTGGCCCCCCTCTCCATAAAAAGTAGATCATCAATAGGGTAGTGATTATTGATTAGGAAAGAACCACTTTGTTACCATTTTTTCATTATTTCTCTGGAGATAAAATATAATTTTGTTAAAATATTTCAACCCCCCGTTTATTTTAATAAAAATCCACATTTATTTTGGGTAAAAATGGAACGCTATGCATAATGAAGGTGTTAATGGCTTGAACCTTCGGTTAGATAAGTAATCTATGTTCCAGAGTCATTAGTGAATAAGTCTTGAACTAAGACTGCTTATGAGATACAAATGATTACATCTGACACATAGAATTCCGGTGTTCTACTATGAGCTTTGTAAGTCAGCACATTATAGCCTCTTGCTTTATCCCAGATTTCATGAGCGTTCTAGAAAATTAATCTGATTCTCATAAGAAAGGAGCCCACTTCTACACTAATATAGGTGAGTTTATGAAGATGCTCTCATAACATCTCACTCATAAAGAGCTATAGATCTCATTAAAAGTTATAAAAAAAGCCCAACCTCTTTTTGCGTCATGGGATACATGCACCACACCTCAAGGATGGATCATGAGTTTACTCACTATAATTTGTGCATATTTAGCAAACCACTCTATAATTCGTTCTTCCTTTTGAACTTAGTTTTTGGGATATTCAGTTCCTAGGTAGAGTATTTTCATAGGTGATTTAAACATTTGGGTTGTCTCATTCCCTCGATGTTCATCTAAAGATTTGACTCTCCGTGATATTCAAAAATTTAGGAAATCAAGCATTTTGTGCTTATAAAGCTGTAGTACAATATTTTTCTCAATACCAGGAAAAGTAATCTTGCTTCTTCATTAGCCTTTCAAAAATTCTCATTTCATATTATGGCTGGTTGTAGAACCACAACTACATTTTCTCATATTTTCACAATATAATGCTATAGCACCTTAATTTTCTTTTCAATAAAAAAATTTCTTAAAAAAAGGCTGGTCAGTTTTCCAATATTTTTTCTTTCGTAATATATAGGCTTAACAGTAAAAGCCTTAAAGAAAAATACTTGAAAGTTATTAGCAATATGAGACACCATTTTATTTTTACACAATTAAAATGCCTCACTGCACCATTGATCTCATTACAACAAAAATGTAATAGGTTACAAATAATACTTTAAAAACCATTTCAATCCCAAATTAATTTCATTATTTGCAAAGTAGTTCTTTATAAAAACCTTAAATAACCAACAACTATTCAAGTGATTGATTTGGCCACATCACGCTTTTCTATATCTATCTCATTTCACAACATATAGACATTTCAAAAGATATACCTCATGGTAGGGATAATGTGTGCCTTAAATCATATATATTTTTTAAACATATATAAATTTCTCAACAAACTCATAAATAAAGGAAGCCACAAATGTAAAATATCAATTCATTTTTAGGCATTGTCTCAATGAAATTCTTTCTAGAAACAATATTTTGTATTACCTCCATTATAGGAGACATGTGTGCTCTCATGTAATAATCTCAATAAACTTTTAAGGACATGTAAATTATTCTCAACAAACTTATTTTTTCTCTTCTTACATAAACAAATACACACAAAAAGTAGGCATGATTTTCATAATAATTTTTTTGCACAATCACAGCTAGCCTCTTAGAGACAAACAACATGCCAATGAAACAAGCATAAAAAACCATGTTGATATTTCATTAGTCATCATGTAAAATGATTAAAAAAAAAATTATAATAGAAGCAAAGATTATAATTTCATATGATATCAAAAGGAATTCAATTTATCACCACTTTGATAGTAATGCACTTTTAATCTTACACACGTTACCTCAAAATCATTTCGCCTCAAATTGTTGTTCCTTTTGACTATAAAATGGAACAATTTTCATAATTAAAATTATAAAATAAACAAGAAGTTAATTAGCTCAAATTACCCTATGTGAAAGAAAAAAAGGTGAAATATATTACCTTAATCTTGTCTCAAGAAAACATAAATTAACTGTACCATTATTTCAATGTGATCAAGGTGGCGGAGATTAAGGAGCGGATTAGGTTGCTCTTTTTAAACGATACATGCCCTCTCGATAATGTTACCGATGTATAAAGTTTCTTAGCACGCCAACCTCATGATGCCCATGTACATCTCACTAACCTACATAAGTTAGAAGATAGAAGCTCTACCAAAATAATACCTTCTTTACCCTAACACGAAGGATTGATAAAGTATTTTAAGAGAGAATACACCTCACAATGAAGTGAGAATAATGTGTCTCCAAAGGCTTAGAGGGGAGGCGAAAGAGGAGAATTCTTATTTAATGCATCAGCTAATTGTCATAAATGTTATGCTAGTAGGTGTGTGTATCGTACTCGTATACTATAAGAAAAAGGGTTATTCAATCGTCAGTGATACTCCAAATCCATCGGTGATAGTCGTTACTGATGGAATTCTGTTTATGAAACTCCTTTGTTGTTGATGACTTATTTTCTCCGACCAACAAAAATTGGTTGTAGAAAAGAGTTTTATCGACGTACAATCTGTAGATCATAATTTTTTTAAAAAAAAAATTTAAAAGTGACCATGTTAATTAAAAATAATTAAAAAAAACTCTTCAGCACATTAAATTTTTTCTTAAATTAAAAAAATTTAAATCATATGAACCAAAATTTTCAGTCAAGTATTACTTTTGCTTCAAAATAAAACTAAATGAACCAAAATTTTACAATCACTTTTCTACATCCTTTCAAGTCACAAAACTAGATCTATTCATCATTCTACTATCCACGTACGCTTCCAAATCTAAAAAAAAAAAAAAAAAAAAAAAAAAAAAAAAACTCTTTAAAGAAACAATGACGTTTAAATCTGAATTTTAAGATGGGTTTTCTTTTTCTCTACATTTTCGATTGGTTCTTCATCCTTACAATGTCAAGAAACACATGTCTGAGAAGAAAACAAGGTTGACAAAAAAAATCGAAAAAAAAAAGTTTGAAAGGAAAACATATTTGCAACGAGCAAAATTGTCTAAAGAAGCCCAATAGGTCATATGGTCATATTCGAACGCTATTTAAAGTAAACAAATCAATGCCTTAAATTTTGCGTTAGATACAACGTTTAGGCTTAATTATTTAAATGAAACATTTGATTTTGATATGTTTTGGTGTGTTGTTTTTAAATTTGATGATATTTTTCAATTAAGTATTTGTTAAATAACATATATTAAAAAAATATATAATTATAAATATAAATCATAAGAAAATAATTACCATTCAAACATACAAATGGATTCTACATAAATTTTTACTTTAAAATCAATTATAAATATTTTGTTTTGGTATAAATCTAAATTAAAATTTTATCTTACTATTAAATTACATACTTTTCATATATATATATATAATAAAAATAATTATCACTCAAACATCAATCTCTAATTGAAGAGTGATGAAAATTCTCAAATTACTTTCTTAAAATTTTTACAAATATAAAAAATTAATATTATAATATTTTCATCGAAATATGATGTTTTGGTTGAAATTGATTGAAATAGACCGAAATAATTGAAATGGATCGAAACAAAAAGCTAAACGAAATATATAGTTATTTTATTTCGGTTTAATACTGAAACCGAAACAATCAGAACGAACTTAACAACTTTGAAACAAATAGAACCATAAAGATCAAAACCACTGAAATTTAAAAAAAGAGAAGAAAATTACCAGGACATAGGAATTCAAAGACTAAGGAGATGAGACCAGCTCGATAATGATGGTGATGTCTCCGTAATCACACAAAAAGATATCAAAAAACACAAATTATAGTATGAAAAAAATAGTGAACCTCCTTTATCCCCAGATTATGAGAGGGCATTGTGAGGAAGAAGAGGAGACCTGCAGTGGCGTGAAGATTTAATAAGATAAAATTTTAACTTTTAAGATTTTAATTTTTTGTTTACCGCCAGTTATTTTGATGGCTCGGGTAATTTTGACCTTCAACGCTTGGAGGCGCAGTTATGTGTAAATTGCTTTTCGACGCGTGGATCAAGTGCTGAATTTTTCTTTTGCGAAAATTGTAACTTTCGGCACTAATATTAAGCGCTTGATAAAAATTTTGTTTTAGTGATCCAATCACTCGTGTTAGTCGGTCATAAAAATTAAATGTCTTGTAGATGTTTATTTTTTTTTTCATATTTTAAACCTTAATTATCGTAACGGATACATGTCCAAATATTTATTTTTAAAAAATAATTATAAAAACAATTTAAATTTTTAGAGTTCTTATTACGAATAAATAATTTTTATCGATGATACTTATTTTTTAAAAAAATAATTATAAAAGTTTAAATATTTTTTTTCAAAATCACCCGTGTGGTGAACATCACCAACGGATTTGTACACTAGTAACCCATTAACCATGACTTGCATCCTCATTCGTGCCTCTAACTAGCCTCTCTCTCCATTTATCCACTATCCTCGTAGAAAGTAGATCATCCATAGGATAATGATCATTGGTTATAAAAAAATTACATTGTTACCATTTTTACTCATTCTTTCTTTAGAGATAAAATATATATTGTTATTAAAACATTCCAATAAAAATAATAAGGAACCCAAACATAATTTTTAATATGAAAAATTCTAAAGTTATTCTATACCCTTTGTATCTTATTGTATTTAACAATGTGTATTTCTTGAATACCTTTCAATATTATACAATCAAACGTCTTACTTCTGTATCATATTCTCTTATATCTTCTAAACAAAGGCACCAAAACAATTAGTATGGTTTTTTAAAAAGAGAGTCAGATTGGTTTAGATAAAAGCAATTATTGAACTTCTAAACGTTTAACATCTACTGAATACGATTCCTCTGTGAAACTAAAACACTATGTTTGGAAGAGAGTTTTTGACGGTATAGTAAGGAAAAGTAAAAAAGTAAAAAAATGTTAACTGTCCTTTTTCGAAAAAGGGTATATGTTGACGGTTTTCTTATCACCCTCTGAAACTCTATATCTGTCAAATTTATAACAACTCAAATTAAAAAGTTTGTAAAGTTTTCCACTTTTAACCCCTCCTTTACTTTCCTTTATTCTTCTATGATTCATTAAACTCCCAAGCAAAGGTAAGGTATGGGCTCCTCCTTTATCTCCTTTCCTTATCCTACCTTTCCTTTAAAAACCCCTCCCTTTCTTGTTACTGGAACTCCCAAACATAGTGTAAGTAGTATGCAAATTTGTTTTTTTTTTTCTTTTTCAAATACAGTTACAATGACAACTTGTTGAAGTTTGAAGAATGAGACAAGCAACAAATACTTAGTCATATCTAGCGGTCGGCCAAAAGAATCTAAAATAGCATCGCATGTTAATCCTGTAATCTCACTTAAATGAGGATGCAGTGTGTATACATCAGCAACCAGTGTGGTTAATAGTGTCTGATAAATACATGTATCTGAAAAGGAGCAATGAGAATTAGCAGCGTTAATGTTTTTAAATTAGGTGTTTTCTGCTGATCTTCATACTAACAACTTGCTTATAAATGAAAAGAGTTATGGTAGTGTGGGTCGAAAAAGAGAAAAATAAATTAGATTCATTGCAGTAATAGAAAAAGAAAAAGGAGCAACTGAGAGTTCATTCATGGACTAAATACAAGACAGACAACAAACCTTTAAGCGGGTATGAAATCCTATGACAAAATGTCTTTTTCCCTAAAATAATTACACACTAGAAGACAAATAACAGCAAATTAAACTAAGAGTACAGGGGTAAGGTCACTCTATGAGACACCCACAAATTAAAAACAGCTCCATGGTAAAGCCAGCTACTTCCCTTCTCAATTTCACAACATCAGATTTTTTATTTAAATCTTGGAAAAGGTCCCAGTCTCACATGGTTCAGATTTTAAAATAGAACATGAACAGGCTTTGTTTCACTTTGGCCTTTTCTTGTCCCACCTCACATGCCTTTTCTCCAACACTTGCCCACTTACCAGTCACACATTGAGAAGTTAATTCTCTTTTTTCATTTTTCATTTTCTATGGTTTGGATTCTCAATTAATGTCAAGGGTTGAGGATAGTTATTTTACACTTGGGAGGCCATTTGGCTGACATCTTTGCAAGATCTGTTGTATTTCATGTGGCTCTTAACAAGCTGTCCAGCTGCAAGGGCAGACATGAGAGACAGTTCCCCTGCTAGAACAGAACCTGCTACAATTGTGGCCAAGAGCCTTGCATTTGACCCTGGGGATTCTTTGTTTCCACCTTTCACACCAAGTAGGTTCAGGCAAGCTGATTGAGATGCAAGTTGGGTGCCACCTCCTACTGTACCCACCTGAATATCATCATATATAAGAATTAGACAAATCAAAGTTAAAAAAATTAGTTCTTGATTCAAGACAAAAGATTAGATTTATTTTTTTATTATGGTTAGGTGAAACTGAAGTACTGAACCAGAACTGCTAAGAGAAGCCTATCTTCTTCGGTACGGGTGTCTAACAGGTGCGTGCTTATCTATTTTTTTATTTTTATTTTATGTTTTTGCAAGTTTTCGTCTAATTTGAAATATTCGAGAGATATATTCGGGAATATCATGTTTGAGATGGGTATAACAAGATAAAACGAAGAATTTCTATATCATAAAAAGTAGCAGGGAAGACATAACAAAACAAAGAGAAAGAAAAGTGAATGATATAGTACTTCATAATCCATATATATACCTCAATGGAAGCCATGGTGACAGAGACATGTAGGTCCTTGCCATCGTTAATGGGTTCCATCATGGTGATGCAGTGAGAGCTCTCAACATTCTGAGCAGGATCCTGGCCAGTGGCTATGTAGATTGCTGACACAATATTGCTGGCATGAGCGTTGAACCCACCAAGAGCACCTGCCATAGCAGAGCCTGCAAGGTTCTTAAGCATGTTGAGCTCTACCAGGGAGGCCACGTTGGTCTTCAATACCTTACTTACCACCTCTTCCTTTATCACTGCCTCACATACAACCGATTTTCCTCGTCCTTCTATCCAGTTAACCGCTGCTGGTTTCTTGTCCGAGCAGAAGTTTCCTGTACTTGCAAATTCAACAATCAACATGTAATGGATATGTTAATTACAGTTCAAATCACTAACTCCTACATAACAAAAACTAATCAATTATATAACAGTACTTTTTCGTTGATTGATAGAAAAAAAGTCCAAAGAGGAAATAAAACGAAAGGATCCACCTTTTTCTCCAATTTTTTTTTTCTAGTTATAATAGCTGAACCAAATTTGAAGAATTCAAGAATAGAAACTAAAATTCGTAAAAGAAATTGTATTTACTTTCTTTTTTTTAATTTTCTATCTATTTCCCAAACATATAATAAAAAGATTAATATTTTCTTCACTTCACATGTTTTTTGCACTCACTTTTCTTTATTTACATTTTTCTTTTATCAATTGTAACTTTAGAGTGATAATTGGTAAAGAGAAAATGTGAGAAAAAAATAGAGAGAGAAAAAAAGTAATGATTTAAAAAAATAAAAACACAAACATAATTTTTCGAAAACGGAATGATTGGACGATAGAAGCTAAATAAGTTAATTTTTTTATCATTTTTTTCTTTCATTTTTTTTAATCATTTTTACTAAAAACATGGTGAAAAATATAAATACTTATTTTTTTATTCTCTTCATTTTCTTTTTTTCCAATTATCTTCGTTACCAATCAATTGATTACTCTACAAAGTAATGACATTTTAGTGGATTAATTTGGATCAAACTACAGATTAGTTAATGAGCAGAAATGGAAGAATTAAGATGATAAGTACCAGAGATGCCAATGACATCCATGTCCGGGAAGTCATCTCGTAGGAAATCAAGGACATTTTGGACGGCTTTGGAGACCATGTTCATGCCCATAGCATCCCCCGTGCTGCACCTGAACCTTATGTACAGATTCTTCCCTGCTATTGCACTTTGAATCCCCTGTAACTTTGCAAATCTGCTTGATCTGCATAGAACCAAATTCACTGGTCATTTAATAATTATACTATTACTGACACAATAGATTTTGACAAAAATAATCAAAGAAACAATGCAATCTAATCTTTCTTCTTCTACTTCTTCCTTTTTTAAAAAAAAAAATAACTAACTAGTTCACTAATAATGAGAAAGAGTAATGAACTTTTTACATTGAAAGGGATAAAAAGAAAAGAAAAATGCTCCACTTATCTAATCAAACCCCAATTAAGGTAGGTAATCCCCACAAAAATCCACCAATTTATTATATGCCAGCAGGAAATTAAAAACCATCAACATCAAAAATATAATGTACTCCATTATTCAGGAAAAAGCTAATGAAAAGCCAGTTCAAGTTATAAGCCAAATCGAAAAAAGAAATTAGAAAACCAAAATGCTTACCAACCTCTTTCTTCGTACAACAATATTTTAAGGTAAAGAGATCCAATTAAGTATTAATGAATCTATAACTATTTTCTTTTTCTAATTTCTCTTTGAAGAGAAAAGAAAAAAAATACTCCGTAAAAAGGAAGAAGAAGAACCTGTTGAAAATAACAGCAAGAGTATCGAAATTGAGAGGATCCTCCAAGAAGATCTTGAGCTTAGAGGCTCTGTTGGCAGTAGCAAACCTGACAACTGGAGCTCTCGTCATCCCATCCCTCAGCAACACAGAGTTAGCCCCGCCCGATGCGTAAATGGCTTTACATCCCCTGTTGGTGCTAGCCACCAGGCACCCCTCCGTGGTCGCCATTGGCACCGCATACTCCTTTCCGTCAAGCAACAGCGGACCAGCGATCCCCACGGGGATCTGCACGTACCCGATGGGCATCTCACAACACTGTCCCAAAATTGAATTATAATCGAACCCATCAAGAGGAAGACCCTCCAGGGACTTGTTAGTCATCCTCCATAGAGCCTCGCGCCGAATGGAAGCTGCTCTCTTGCAATCTCCAAGCGTTGATTCGAGGGAATACGAAGGAAAGGAACCGGAAACCACTGATTTTATGATTTCCTCATCCTCCTCCTCATAAGATCTCGAAGTGGGTACTGATAAAATGACCTGCGGGTGAGTGACTGTAATAGTTTTATCATCATTGATATCAACATCATGGGGAGAGGAGGAGGAGAACGAGGAGAATTGGTGAGTACTGCTCCTAAAGGATTGAACAAAGTCAATGCCGAAGAAAGCCAGGAGATAAATAACAGAGGCCACCATGGAAACCAAGGCAGCGATCTCCGAGAGGGAAAGCACATGGAGAGGAGTGGAGTTACGGCTCTTCTCACGCCACCTATGGAGGAGGAAGTAAGCCAGAGAGAAGAAAAGTGTGAAGAAGATGCCGTTTGTTATGTATAACGGCACGGGCAACGATTCCGAGGCTTTTGGGTGGTGGTGGTCGTTTTTGGGCTTCATTATGGGCTTAGTGGGTTGCCGCCGGCCATTGTCCATGTGAGGTCCGCCGGCTACTCTCTATTTTTTCTACTATTTTCTACTTTGCCCTTGTTTTTTATATTTATAAAAGGGGAGTTCTTTATAGTACTTGTAGCAAAGAGAAGGATGGACGTTCCAGGAGCTCTTTGTAGTACTTGTAGCAAAGAGAGGGATGGACGTTCCAGGAGCTCTTTCGCTGGACCCGTGCCCACACGTACGGCGTGCCATGCCCCATTTGTCGCCCCCCATCTCTCTCTTTATCCCTCAAGAATATTACTCTTATGAATTTTGCCAGCATACTCTTTCACAGTGTTTTCATGAGCGGATTTGCTCGGTCCCGTCGTGTAAATTTAAATTTACAAACCAATGAATGTTACAGGTATTAATCATTAAATTAGTATTTTTGTTATAATATTATTACACTTTATAAATATATAATACATGTTATTTAGTTTAATAATAATTACAAACTATTTAATCAATCACTTACAAATTACAATAATATAGAAATATAAATTATATTTCATATAATTTATATATAAATATATATATATATATATATTAATATTTATAAAATTATAATTATCATACTATAGAGAGTTAGTAAAATACTAGACTTTGATAAAAATTAATCAATTAATTAAAATTAAAATTATTTTTATTATTATAATTAATTAATTAATATTATTTTATTAAAATTTTAAAACGTCCCAACGTATTCAAAAGACTTACGCCCCAACACCTTGAGGCAAAACACTTCGTCCAACGCTTTCGCCTCTGAAAACACGGGTCTTTCCCACACAATTTTTACTGCATTCAATGACCATATCTAATTTTTTCTTACACGGAGTAATTATTTTTTTTAAAGGGCAAAGTGGTATTGTTGGTCTGTTTATGTGTATCGTATTAAATTCATTTTTCGAACGAGTCAAAGTTAGAATATACACACTTGACTTAAAAAATTCGTAAGAAAAATCTCTGTGATCTTTCCATCACGATTTTGTAATTATTTTCAGAAGACCTCTTTCATTTTATCCATACCGTAATAAGGGTTGGACGTGATTATGTAACCACAAAATTTAATGGAACCATAATTATAACCAAAACTTTGTATTGTTCAAAACTATAATCATAAATTAAATCATAATTATAACCAAAATTTTCGTTTGTTTAAAATTTTGGTTTGCTTGGTTTATTGTCTTTTTCTTATGACCGTGATGACTCAAGTTGAATATAGGGCTATGTTTGGATTGGGTTTTCAGAAACCCTTTTCAGTTTTCAAAACCCAAAAACACTTTTTAAACCCCAAGTAACATGTTTGGCAAGTAGTTTTGAAAAACAGTTTTTAAACACAATTTTCTAAAATTGAGTTCTCAAACACTAATTTTAGAAAACTCCAAAACGGAGTTTTCGGTTTTAATTTTCAATTTTCAGCCCACGACTCTCTGCTCTCTACCCTCTGCCCTCTGCTTTCTTCTCTCCCTCATCAATGATGACATCAACAACAACAACAACAACACCAGCAGCAATAAGCCCGTCTCCACGACCAAACAGAATTATAAACGGGAGAGCCTCAGCTTGATCGCTAGGAAACGGTGCCGTTGTGGTTCACGGTCTGTATCGGGTCATAGTAGTGAACGCAGCGGCACCTTGAGGTGCTACTCCATGGGGGCATCCACGGCGTATGATACATGCTCGGGTTTCCTAGTCGTCGTGGCGATGGACTCTAGCGGGGAGCTGTTTGGCAACGGTGGAGACGCCAACTGGTTGTTCGATGTGAGCGAGGCACGGATTTCGTGGAGGGAGAGGGACGGTGGGGCCAGTGAGGAGAATGAGAGTGTTGATGGTGGTGGTGCTGGGTTTGGGGCCTTTGGTGGGGATGCGCAAGGCAATGAGTCAGGCTACGGGAGGGAACCCAGCTATCGTAGGGATGCGAAATTTGAGTATGGAGATGAGTTTGATGAGGAGGAGGAAGATGCTAGGTTGTTGTTTTGGGGCAACCAATTTGGAGGTATGATAAATAAAATAAATGTTTATCCATGATGCCCTTGGAAGTGTTTTTGGCAACCTTTTCATTTGGGTGGATGTTTCTTTCTTTTGTTTTCCAGTTCTAAAAAATTGGAGCATTGTTAAATTCAAGTTGTTAATTTATTTCATTTTCTAACATTTTCAATAGCAATTCATAGATGCATAAGTAATCGTTTGTCACTAATATTGGCTGGAAACTCTTCTTTTGTTTTGATTGAAGCATAGAACTTCTCTTAAATCAAGTAGAGCTTTTCTACTCTGCTTTATATGGGCCTTCATTGCCTAGTATTTGCTATTAACAAATCAATATGACATAAGACATATATAATCCTTTCTGCATTTTTATAAAGAGACAAACATGAGAATGTAAATTGTTGAAGAGATATGATATCATATTAATGGAGATTATGTGACAATCTTAATAAGAGAAAAGGAATTTTTCAAGTATATTGTCCATCCAAATTGAGCTTATGTTGGTCAACTCATCCTGGTTCATCTGTTAACCTTGCACATTTCTGATTGATAACCATTCCAGCTGTGACCTGTGAGCTCATAAGTTGACATTTTGATTGCAATGGGAATATTTCTGTTTTAGCATGACACTAGAACCCATTATAAATGATACTTTTGGTAATTCTAGTTATTTATTGAGTCATTTATTTATCTTCTTGTAAATCACGAGATTTTTCCAAGTGTGTTTTACTTAAAACGGCTTAAGGTGTATATGTTACCTTGTACAGATTATCATGTAGGTTTACTGTTACTTTAGGGTTATTAATCTTTTGCAATGCTGTGGTAAAAGTAATTTTCTTTGTTTTTACCTTATAACTTTTTGGTAGATCCTTTGCAGTTTGAGAATTTGTTAGCTCTGCAGTCTGGCTGCTTGTTAGGTTTATCATTTCACTGAGTGATAAAATGGTTCTAATTGTTCACTCTATAATAATCAGGTCAACAACAAAGACATATCCATTGCTGTCCTCAAGGCATTCATATCCAAACGCAAGCAAGAGCATGAAGCAGTGTTGTCTAGAAGAACAAAATTAGCACCAAAGGTGTCTGAGAAGGATGCTTCTGGATCTGTTGTAGAAGAAGCTTCCAATGATTCTATTATGGATAATGAAAAATCTAACGGAGAATGTGAAGGGCATGAAGAAATATCTCAAGATGAGCCTTGTAGCATATCACAAGAAACTGCCAAGACGACTAAAAGAAAAGTTCAAGGGGAACTCAAGCCACCAAAAGTTCTTGAGGTTTTTCTATAATCTTCTTTTTTCATATACATATGTATACTTTTGTTGGTCTGTTTCAGTTTTTAATATTATTTAGGATTAGTTAATCATTTTTTAAAGTTATTTCTTTGTGAATATACAGGCATTGTCAGCTTCTGGGTTAAGAGCTCTAAGATATGCACACGAAGTAGATGGGATTGGCCAAGTTGTGGCATTAGATAATGATGAAGGTGATTCTCAGTAGAATATATTTTTCTAGGGTTTTGTACTTTTTGTTTAGTACTCCCCCCTTCCCAACAAAATTTTCCTAATGGAAGAAGATTTTTTTATATTGGAGTACATTGTTCTGTAAATGGAAAATTTCAGAAAGGAACCATTATCCTAATCTATATTGGAGTCAGGTCTCCTTCTAGTTTATAGAATTTATCAAACATGAGATTCTGAATCCTCTCTTAATCTCGTATATTGATTTCTACAATTGATGTTAGAATATTGATACACTTAAGGTTGAGATTGCCTTTTGATCGCCCTCTCTTAAGAATTGCTAATGCCCTGGATTTGTCTACATTGAAAGATAGTTTATAGAGCAACTCAATACGAAAGGGTAACTGCATTTATCCACTCCATTTTCTCTTTCTTTATGTGTGTACTGTGCACTAACTCTGTGGGCACATTTTTGTTATACTATAAAGATCTCCTTTGCTTAAAGATGTACATATTGGGATTCCTAACAGTGGGGTTTAGTGACTAGTATTATCTTTTTATCTTCTTTTTCCATGTTTCCCCTTAGTTACTAGTCTTTTAAGCCATGATATCTTGTGCAGTCTCAGGGGGAGTTGTCTCACTCATTCAAGGTTCTTATGAATACTTTCATTATCTTCAAGATGGATTTGATGACTCGATAATTGATTTTCTCACTCTCCTTACTATTAAAGTTGTAAATATCTATTCTAATCTCTCATTAGAATGGCCTTTTGGATTTTGTGGGTTTCCTCTCTTGTAATTAGTCTTTGGCCTTGTGAAGCACCCTCTTGGTGCTCCATTTTCTTAATAATATTTCTTTACTTATCAAAAAAATATAGGACAGATCTTATATGCAAATTACTGTGATGACCTGCACTTAAGTCAGTAATATATTAGAAGCTTAACTCAATCATGCTATATATTGTGCATTTAATATTGTATAATATGTGGATTTAGGAATTATAATAGCTTTGCAATGGCTGTTAAAAATAGTTAATTTGCATCTGTTTATGTGCTTCAAGCACAAATTTATTATTGTGAGAGCCTATAGAAGTCAAAATCAATTTTTTTAAGCTTCAGCTACTAAGAAGTTTCCTGAAGTTCCAGTATCTCTTCTTAAGAGACTGAAACTCTGCAGGTCTTTCATCATAGCCTAGTAATTTCATTCCAACATTGTTGATAGCAGTTGGAATTTATAGTGATCCTCTGAGCTTCCATTAGTAATTTCAAGGAGTTCCGTTTTCTTCTTTTCCAGGAGATTGGAATTCAGTTCGTTGGTTCTTCTGATTATTGCTTTTCCGGGCCTCTTGAAGACTTCCTTTTATTACCGAAGTCAACATTTATTACAATTTATGCTCTATGCTAATGATTAGCATTTTGATGGGACAATTTGGTTTGCCATGGAGTATTTTTCTAAGCTATATGGGTGGGGAAACTCCATGGAAGCACATGTCCAGAACACGAGACTTCTGTTTTACTAATTTCTTGAGGTCATTTTACTTCTCTGCCTAATCTTGAATTAGCTTTGAAAATAATTATTTTGCTTTGACCCTTGATCTGGGATAGCAACTGGATTTTGTATTAGAACAAAAAAAAAATATTCATATTATGTTTTCTTGAAATCAAGCCATGTTATCACAAATGTGTTTTTGTTTTCATCATCTATAATTGCAGTTCTACTATTAAATCGTTTATTTATCACTTCCTAGGGATGGAGTTGTGCGTACCACTCTCTACAGACTATCATTTCATGGTTCAGACTCCAACACTACACATCCATAGATGCTCCTTCACATGGGTATGAGAGGGTTACCACCAAGACCATGCCAAAGTTTCTTTTGTTTTTCCTGTCAATTTCTTGAATTCAGGTCAATTTTTGTCCTTTTACTCTGTGCTCTTTTATCTTACTCTTATAGTTAAATAATTTTTTAAGGGAAAAGTAATTTCTATATATTCATCATGTTTGTTATTAATATCATGAGATTCAATCTGACAGTAGTGCTTTTACTTAGAGAAATAAAACAGGCGCTTGTAGATATTGGTGACAAGGATCTTTCCTTTATTGGGTCACGTGAATGGATTGGTGCCATTGAGTTGAGATTTGTTTTGGATAAACTTCTTGGTGTAAGTATGCTCTTCTATTTTAAAATAGAACGCTCAGGATAATTCCATTATGCACTATATATGGACTAGAATATGAGATGAACTGTTATATTCATTTCAGACTATGTTAGGAGATCTTGTTAATAATCAAAGAGTTGTACTATAATCTTTCTAGTGAAGTGCACATCTACTGTTATGTGTTTTTATGGCTCTGACAAGTTGCTTTGTTGAGCAGGTCAGTTGCAAAGTCATAAATGTTAGATCTGGATCTGAGCTACCTGAAAAATGTCGAGAGTTGGCCTTGCACTTTGAGAATCAAGGAACACCCGTTATGATTGGTCAGTTGAATGAATTAATGTTTATCTTCTATTACTTTTTCATTTGCTCCTAGCTTATCTCAAGTAAGATGGTGTAACTTAAGATGGTAGCATCACACCTTGTAATGTGTATCATCTACTTGCTAAACTTTTAGTAAGGATTTTGTTTAGCTCCTTTACAAGGTGGCTGCAGGTTTAGCATGAATTGTTGTAATGGACATGTTTCTTACTGATTGGGATATAAATGCAGGCGGTGGTGTTATTGTATATATACTTCTTGGAGTTGATTACAATGAAGCTAGTGAGGATTGTGAATTTCTCATACTTGATCCCCATTATACAGGCAGCGATGATCTGAAGAAAATCGTAAATGGTGGACGGTGTGGATGGAAAAAAGCTGTTGATAGCAAGGGAACGAGTTTCTTCTTACATGATAAATTTTATAACCTAACATGGTTTAATTTACACTCAGATTAGAAAGAGTGACATGAATTAGAATCCCATTTTTTTCTTACTCTTCAATGCAAAGGATTATATTTCACCTATTTGAAGGTGAAGAGTACACTTTAGGAGACTCGTGAGTGATATAAGCCACTAATAGCAGACATTATCAAGTTTCATGTTGAGAAGTTGAAATTTTGTCTATACAGTGACTGCTTCTTCATTGCCATTGTTGTTTGAGTTGGATTGGATATTTGCATTGTTCATTGGCTTATCATTAGGTTAAATTTTCTCTAGTTGTCTACCTGTTGTGTCTTGATGAGGACCTATTTGAAATTTCAATTTGTAACGCAGGTTAAAGGTAAGACTAGTGAAAGCAAAAAGACTCATGTATTTCAATGCTTTAAGAATGGGTTGAAGGGTGACTTGCAAGAACCTTCTGATAGTGCCTTATTGGTACAATGGATTAAGGAGAGTGAGGATAAAATGAGACAATTTCATTTAATTGTTTACATATGAAAAGAAAATAAACAAAAAAAAAGCATAGTATATAAAAAGCATACATGGCGACTAGGAAAAGTTTGGTCATGTTTGATTCATGATATATAAAAAATATTAAAATTTTAAAATAAAATAATATTAATTTTTTTTCAAGTATTTGGTGTGTGCTAAAAAATATATTTAGTAAATATGAGAAATAAAATTAATATAGATTTCAAATTTAAACTGAAAACTGAAAACAATTACAAAAATGTATATCCAAACAATTTTCTATTTTCAAAACAGTTTTCAAAATCAAATTATCCAAACAACATTTCACTGTTTTTTGTTTTGGAAACAGTTTTCGAGTTACAGTTATCCAAACATATTTTCTTCAGAAAACATCATAAAATTGTTTTCAGTTTTCATTTTCGAAAACAGTTTTCGAATACTAAAAACTAAAAATTGTTACCCAAACATGCCCAAATTTTATCTTGTGAAAAAAAATAAGTAACTATATTTAACTAAGCCCATGGTTACCGGAGTAATTATTTTTTATTTTTTGTTTTTTGTTTGAGTGGTGAGATATATTTAAATAGTACAGGTACTTGACAACTTTTATGTAAGTCGAAATTTTTGGTTATGTAACTCACCAATTAACCGTATGAGTTATGCTGAAAAGCCGTGAAACCTGATCTCCGCTGCTTGCTCATTTCCTCTTCTCTACTTATAACTTTTTTGGGGGCTAAATATCTTCAGATTTGACAACTTTTTTTTATTTGAATCTATGCTATACAGTAAGATGAGTATTGATTTTATTATAATAAACTCCATCCACGTTTATTTTGGTGCTCCCCACTCCTGGGACTCTCCACCTTGGAGGAACCAGGTGCGTTACTCTTCCCTCCTCGCGTTGAACAGCCAGGAAGTTGTGGAGGTAGGTGGATGCAGCCGTTGCAATTTGCTGCAGGTTCATCTTCTTTCCATCTGTTAGGATGTTGTTTCTATTATTCCAAATCATTCAACCATTTGAAAAAAACAAAGCCAAGGCTTCATCATCCCCAACATCTAACAACTTTAGAACCCAATTTGTGAAGATCTGTCCAGCACCTCACGATACTCGAAACCCCCAGGAGAGAGAAGCCAGGCCATTTTTGCTATTGGACATTCCATGAACACATGCTCCCTAGTTTCTCCATCATGATCACACTGAACACACAGAGATTCGACCATCATACCCATACGAATTAAATTTTGCTTCGTTGGCAAGATGTTCTTACAAATTCTCCATGCAAACACTTTCAATTTATTGGCCATCTTCAGCTTCCAAATCTTCATTCACAGCCTTCCCAAATCGTCATTCAAAGATGTACTAGGCAGCGAATGATCATGAGCTCTATTCCTGTCCGTTACAGCCCTGTCATATGCACTCTTAACTGGAAAAAATTCCCCACTTATCATGGTGCCACATCAGCCGGTCTAGTCTATCAAATCGACTCAAAGGAATCGATAGAATGGTGTCTGCCTCATATCTAGTAAACACCTTGTTGGGAATTTGTCAAAGATTTAAACGGTTGAAAGATGAAGCTTCAACAGCCTTTGGTGCCGCGACCTCCAGCAAGTCAGAAAGTTCCTCCTCCAGGTGTGCGTCGCGGCACAGGCTGGTGTGCACCATGGCCCAGGCCTTGTGCGCCGTGGCCTCCAGCAAGTGGAGGCTTTTTCCCCTGTTGTGCGCCGTGGCCTGCCCTGTTCTGAGCCGCGGTGCGCAGCACACCTGATGCCTCTGTTCTATTTTTCTAGCTGGTGCGTTGGGTCTTGATTAAAACGCACAGGATCACTTAGACCTTTTTGAGGACCATTATTGTTTGGTTCTCAAGATCAAAGGGTTGAGCTTGACTTCAAGATTGGTTAAAGAAGTTGTTGCTCTATATTAAGGGTCATCTAGGAGCAATAACAAGACACAACACAACACAAGAGACACAAGAAGAAGTCTCATTCCAAGAGTGGTTGGTGTTTAGAGAGAAAGACTCTCAAATCTTTAAAGGTGTTTCTAGTGAGAGAGAGTATTCAAGATTGGGGTTCAAGGGCTTTGTAATTAGAATTTTCTTGGGGAAAATTCTAAAGAAATACTTAGTTCTTATCTCTTTCTTTTCTCTTCTTTCATTCATCAAGAACACATGGTTCTTGAGGAGATGTTGTTGTAATTGTAAGAACTCCATTGATTTAGTGCAGAGAGCTCGGAGGAGCTCATGGGGAATAGGCAAATTGCTGAACCTCGATAACAATTGCTTGTGTTTTCTCTTTTATGGTTTGATTCTTGTTCGGTCCAAATCATTCTGGATTTGGGTGTGTGAAGGTCACCACCTGGGATTGTTAAGGTGATTTTCACAGTGGTATCAGAGCAAGACTCCAAGAATAAAAGGAAACTTGTTGGGTGATTCAAGAACGGTGTTGGGATCAAGATTTGATCGGGTTCTTGAGGTTCAAGAACAGTGCTGGGATCAAGATTTGATCGGGTTCTTAAAGTTTAGAAGTTGGAGAGAAGAGGTTTGGAAAGCAATTGTCGGTGCTGCATAAATCTTGGGATTTTTTCCTGCAAGATGGGTTCAAACTTCATTGTTGAGAGTTTTGATGGAAAGGGAGATTTTGCCCTTTGTAAGCGGAAAATCAAGGCAGTTCTTATGCAATAAAATGTGGACTTGGCTAATGGAGAAGATGACAATTTTTCAGCAAGTATCACGGAGCTCCAGTGGACTGAGATGAAGAAGATGGCGTATAGCACCATCTTTCTGCACATGTTGGATAGTGTGACAAGGGAATGTGGAGATTCGAAAGATCCAGCTGTCATTTGGAATAAACTATATGAGTTTTTTCTTACCAAAACTCTCCCTAATAAGATTTATCTTCTAAAATGAATCTTTGCTTTTAAAATGGATCCTAATAAAGAGTTGCAAGATAATCTTGATGTGTTTAATAAACTAGTTCAAAATTTGACTAGTTGTAGTATAACATTCACGGATGAACAATTGGCTGTGATATTATTGAATTCTCTTCCCGATTGTTTTGAAAGCTTGATTAATGCTATTGAATATGGAAGAGATACACTAACTAAAGAAATTGTGATTAATGCTATAAGGGCTCATGATTTCAAAGCCAAGATGAGAGAAGGATTAAGTGGAGAAGGTTTGTTCGTTAGAGGAAGTCCTGCAACTCGGAATGGCTGCAACATCTATGGCAACTACCGGGACAAACCAAAGGGTAGAGGTCAAAGCCATGGAAGATCGCATTCTAAACCGAAGTTTGGAGGAAAGTGATGCTACTACTGCAATAAGCAGGGTCATTTCAAGAGAGATTGCAAGAAGATGATAAGGGATGAGAAAGGAAGAGGTCATACCAACAATGGAGAGGCTTCGATTGCCAAGGTAGAACAGAAAGATGATGATATTCTTGTTGTGTGCTCAAATGTGAGCGAGAAGCAAAGCAGCGAGAAATGGATCTTGGATTTCGGGTGCACTTATCATATGTGTCCTCACCGTGATTGGTTTAAGAATTTCAAGGAAACCAATGAAAGAAAGGTTTTCTTGGGGAACAATACTTCTTGCCAAGTGAGGGGCATATGAGACATCCAATTGAGGATGTTTGATGGAGTTACAAAGTTGTTGTGGAATGTGAGATATCTTCCGGATTTGAGAAGAATTTGATCTCATTGGGGCAGCTAGATTCCATGGGGTACACACACAAAGCAAAGGGAGGAAAGATCAAGGTAAGCAAGGGAGCCTTGGTAGTGATCAAAGCAGCGATAAAAGATGGTCTCTATGAGATGATTGGAGAGACGGACATCAAGGATCAAGCAGCGAGCTTAATGGCTGAGACTGATAAGGCAGTTCTTTGGCACAATCGCTTGGGACATACAAGCGAAAAAGGGCTACAAGTTCTCAGTAAGAATGGTTTACTTGATGGTGACAAGGTAGAGAAACTTGATTTTTGTGAGAGTTGTGTTCTTGGGAAGCAACATTGGGTCAGCTTCAACACCAGAGTGCACAAATCAAAGGGTATTCTTGACTACATTCATGCCGATCTTTAGGGACCAGCAAGAACACTAACACAATGAGGTAATCTTTACTTTCTTTCTTTAATTGATGACTATTCTAGAAAGGTTTGGGTTTATTTGCTTAAAAATAAATCAAATGCTTTGAATAAGTTTGTGGTGTGGAAAAAGTTGCTAGAAACTCAAACAAGCAAAGTAGTTGAGGTTTTGAGAACCGATAATGGCTTAGAATTTTTTAATAAAGAATTTGACAAATTCTGTGAGTTAAATGGGATTCTAAGACATAGAACGGTTGTGAAAACCCCTCAGCAAAATAGAGTTGCTGAGAGGATGAATAGGAATAGGACCCTTATGGAAAAAGTTAGGTGCATGATTATTGGCTCCGGTTTACCCAAATGTTTTTGGGGGAAAGCTGTGTCTACTGCTGCGGATTTGGTTAATAGATCACCCTCTAGAGCTTTGGATCTTAAGACTCTCGAGGAGATGTGGAGTGGCAAACCTCCTAAGTTAAACAACCTTAGGACTTTTGGATGTGCCGCGTTTGCACATCAAAATGATGATAAACTTAGCCCAATGTCTAGAAAATGTGTGTTTCTAAGATATGGTGAGGGGGTTAAGGGGTATAGGTTGTGGTCCTTAGAGCCAAAAGGAACTAAACTCATAATAAGTAGGGATATCATTTTTAATGAGCTACTATTTCCCTATTTGGATAAAACTAACCCTGCAGGGGAAAGTGAGCAAACCAGCTCGGTTTATGTGGAGCATAGCATCAAAGAAAATTCAGTTCAGGTAAAGCAAGGAAGGCAAGAAGGTTCGGATCAGGTAGAGCCCATTGATGAAGGCCAAGCTCAAGGCACTCAAGAGGTGGCTGAACTAGAAGGAGATGATGCAGTAAATCAGAATGATTATCAGCTCACAAGGGATCGGGAAAGGAGGCAGATCATACCACCTTTGAGATATGGTTTTGTGAATGCTAATGTAGCAGCTCCTTATTCAGAAGGAGGGATAAATGAACCAGAAACTTGCATTGATGCCATGGAATGTAAGGATTCGTCAAGATGGAAGCTAGCTATGGACGAGAAAATGCATTCTTTGAGGAAGAACAACTCTTAGGAATTGGTGCCTAAACCAAAAAAGAGAGTTGTGGATTATAAGTGGATTTGCAAAATCAAATAAGGGAACACTCCAGGGGATAAATTCTGGTATAAGGCTAGGCTGGTGGCGAAGGGGTTCACACAAAGAGAAGGCATAGATTTCACAGAAATTTTCTTACTGGTTGTGAAATACAAGACGATAAAGATAATGTTAGCTATGGTGGTCCACTTTAATAGGGAGATCGAACAAATGAATGTGAAGACAGCGTTCTTACATAGAGAGCTTGATAAGACTACCTACATGAGGCAACCCGAAGGCTATGATGAAAGAAAACAGGGAGATTTGGTGTGCAAATTGAAGAAATCTCTCTATGGCCTAAAGCAATCACCTCGGCAATGGAATAAGAGATTCAATTCATTTGTAACTAGCTTGGGTTTCATGAGGAGCTACTATGATTCGTGCTTGTACTATAAAGGTCACAAGGTGGAGGAAATGGTGATTATCCTCATCTATGTTAATGATATGTTATTGGTTGGTAGCAGCAAGGAGAGGATAGAAAGGTTGAAGTCTCAACTCAGTTCGGAGTTTGAGATGAAGGATCTTGGTCATGCACAAAAGATCCTTGGAATGAGTATAATCCGAGAAAGGAAGAGAAACAGGTTGAAGGTTTCTCAAACTTCTTATATAGAAAAGATGATATCTAAATTCTCTGTGGAAGATAGTAAACCAGTAAAGATTCCCCTTGCTGGTCATTTCAAGTTCTCCAGCGATCAATGTCCTAGATCGGATGCGAAGAAGAAGGAAATGGAAAAGGTCCCTTACTCTAGTGCGGTTGGATCAGTCATGTTCACCATGGTAAGCACTAAACCCGATATTTCTCATTCCATTAGTGTTCTCAGCAAGTTTATGAGTAATCCTGGAAATGAGCATTGGCTTGGGATGAAGTGGTTGCTGAGGTATTTGAAGTGAAGCTCATATGTGGGGCTTATTTACGAGAAGAGAGGTAAGTCCATCTGGTTAGAAGGTTATGCTAATTCAGACTATGGAGTAAACTGGGATAACAGAAGATAGATTACCTCATACTTTTTCAACTCAAATGGATGTTGTATAAGTAGGAAGGCTCAGTTGTAGCCGGTGGTAGCACTCTCAATAACCAAAGCAGAGTATATAACAGCAACGGAAGCGATTAAAGAGGCTCTGTGGTGTAAAGGGTTGTCGGAAGAGTTGAAGGTCCTAAGAGAGCAAGTGGTGGTGTATTCGGATAGCCAAAGTGCGTTGCATTTGTGTAAGAATCCGGTGTTCCATGAGAAGATAAAGCATATAGATGTTCAGTATCATTTCATTCGAGAAAATGTTACGGAATGAAGCATTCATGTGGATAAAGTGGCAACAAAAGAAAATCCTACAGATTTAGGTACTAAAGTTATACCTCTAAGCAAGTTCAATCATTGCCTTGGACTTCTTAGAATTGGAGTCTGATGATATGGTGACTCATGTTGAGTTTGGATCCTGAGTTCTATGCACATTGGGTTCGGGTTTAATTTCTTAGACAAAGGTAGAGTTTGTTGGGAATTTATCAAAGAATTAAACTTTTGAAAGATGAAGCTTCAGCAGCCTTTGGCGCCGCGGCACAAGGTTTGTGCGTCGTGGCCTCCAGTAAGTCAGAAAGTTTCTCCTCCAGGTGTGTGCCGCGGCACAGGGCTGTGTGCCGCAGCCCAGACCTTGTGCGCATCGGCCTCCAGTAGGTGGAGGCTTTTTCCCCTGTTGTACGCCATGGCCTGTCCTACTCTGAGCCACAGCACGCAACACACTTGATGCCTCTGTTCTGTTTTTCCAGCTAGTGCGTTGGGTCTTGATTAAAATGTATAGGATCACTTAGACCTCTTGGAGGGCCATTATTATTTGGTTCTCAAGATGAAAGGGTTGAGATTGACTTCAAAATTGGTTAAAGAAGTTGTTGCTCTATAGAAAGGGTCATCTAGGAGCAATAACAAGACATAACACAACATCAAAGACATAAGAAGAAGTGTCATTCCAAGAGTGGCTGGTGTTTAGAGAGAAAGACTCTCAAATCTTCAGAGGTGTTTCTAGTGAGAGAGAGCATTCAAAATTGGAGAAAATTCCAAGGAAACACTTAGTTCTTATCTCTTCTTTCATTTATCAAGAACACATGGTTCTTGAGGAGGTGTTGTTGTAATTGTAAGAACTTCATTGATTTAGTGCAGAGAGCTCGGAGGAGCTCACGGGGACGTAGGCAAATTGCCGAACCTCGATAACAATTGTTTGTGTTTTCCCTTTTATGGTTTGATTCTTGTTCGATCCAAATGATTCTGGATTTGGGTGTGTGAAGGTCACCACCTGGGATTTTTAAGGTGATTTTCAACACGCCTCTCTTACCACATCAGCTTTCCACTACCTTGTATTATGATCAATGAGGTCATTCACTAAGCAAATTCTCCCTGATCATTTACTATGCTGACAATATTAGATAGAAACAAAAATAGATTGAGAAAATGAGAAACAACAGGGAAGCAGAGGGGGATTAGACTGGAAGAAATAAACTAGTAGAAAATAAAACAGAACAAAAGGAGAATAGATCAAAGATGGAGAAGGGGACAACAGATATCCAAAACTCAAGTTTATTTCATAATCTAAGGTTGTCTTACTATCTTAATATAAGTGCTCTTATAAGAACCAAACATTATTTAAATAAGAAAGTAAATCAAATCTTAATAACTATTTAATTGCCTAAATATAATTTTCTTAAAATACATATCCAAGAATAACATCCAAAAATAATAAATATTATATTTCCTATTTTGCATCATTCTCTCTCACGTACAAAAAACTTAACCACGAGTTTTTAAGTGGTAAAGTATCAAAACTTGTGATTTTTGCAATTGCATGGCAAAAACTTGCAATTTTGGAGATGTAGCATTCCCGATCAAGCAGAAGAAGGATATTAAGAGGAGTTGTTGAGGAGTCTCAATCCAGAGTGGGATGACAAAATCAATATAAGGAAGGTCACACGTATAAATCTTGCCCTCATCTTGGCTTTGGCCTTGTTCGTTTTGAAGTGGCTCAATAAGTATATCTTCACAGTGAATGGTAGAGATTTTTTCAATGATTTCTTTGTTCTTTCCAAAGTCTGTGTGGATTGGAGAAACAACTTCATACTCGTCTTGAATAGAATCAAGATTGGTAGAAGTTTTGATGAAAGTTGTTTCCACTTATTGTTTCACCTGTTCAAGGAGTTGTTGCATCTTGCGAATTCGAGTCTCAAATTCGAAATATTCGATCTCCAACTGACAGCAATTATCATAAAAAATCGACCATCAAAAAATCTGATGTAACTGATGTAATATAGCCCAATAAGCATCTTGAAGCCAATGATATTGCACAAGAGCAGAAGTTTGAAGAGAATGATTTTATCTACAAAACCATATGGATAAAAAATCTGATGTAATATATCTTTGGTGACCGGATGGTACATTTGATGAATGGTAGCTCAAAGAATTCGAGTTGGTTCACATGAATCCATTACTCATAACAATTGAATGCAATTTTTTTTGCCTCTTATTTTTTCATTACAAAAGTCAACAACTACAAAAACAGAAATTAAATGAATAAATAGACATGAATTTTTCTTCTTGGTGGCTCGGCTTAGCTCAGGTAGTAAGCGGATTGGCTTGGAAATGGCTCGGCTCGGCTTTGACTATTGACTGGGTTAGAGGCGGATCCAAATAGATAGAGTGGGTCGGATCCAAGGGATTTCTGGGTCGGGCTTCTAATGACCGACCGGATTTGAGACGCTGGTCACTTTGATAGCGTCAGATCAGACATCTAGAGTTGGAGGTGACGGATTGAGGCACCAATGGTGGAACGGACCTAAAAAGTCACTGTGGATTTTCGAAAGATTTCGGGAACTTTTTCAGTGCATGGTTCACAGAGGTGGGGAGATTGGTAAATTTCGATCATGATGGTTTCTATCTCGTCCGGCGAAGGGGTTCCCGATGCGACGGTGGCGTGGGGCAGTTCGTAGCGGATGAACCTGAAAACTTTAACTTATGGTCAAAACAAGCTGGCACAACAGCTGGTGATGGCAGTGATCGGAAGTTGGTCAAATCTTTATATGGACTGTTTCAGTTTAGGGCATGTTTGGTCATGGGCTGGTGCTTTTTTTGTTTAGTATAGTATATGATTTAAAAGAGATATAGAAGTAGGATATAGGACCTTTCAGCACTGATACCACTTGATGCTAGACAGATAGGTAGAAACAGAAACATATTAAGAAAGGGAGAAACAACAGGGAAGCAGAGGGAGATTAGACCGGAAGAAATAGACTAATGGAAAAGAAAACAGAACAAAGAGAGAATAGATCAAGAAAAAGGAAAAGAGAACAAGAGATATACCAAAACTCAAGTTTATTCCATAATCTGAGTATGCCTTACAATCTTAATATAAGTGCTCTTATATAGGCACCAAACATTATTTAAATAAGAAAGTAAATCAAATTCTAATAACTATTTAATTGCCTAAATCTAATTTTCCTAAAATACATGTTCAACAATAACATCCAAAAATAATAAATATTATTTTTCCTATTCATCATTTACAGGTGAAGCAACTCTAAATTCACGTTAGCGAAGAATCTAGACATCCTTCTAAATGAAAATAAAGCTGCCATTTCCAACTCTCCACCGCACCCCTTTTTGCAAAATTTATATCCCTTCAACAAGCTGCACTAAGTATAAGAAGAAGACCTACCTAGGTTTTCTTGTAAAAAGGAAGAAAATACATTGCCTTTAAAACTCGGGCACAACGAGATTAATCATTTTGCAAAATTCTCCACCTTTGCTTGGTCAAAAGGGCCAAATTGAAAGACTTAAGATCACAAAAGCTCATCCCTCCCTCATTTTTTTTTTGGAAACACATCTTCTTCCAAGACACCCAATGTATCTTGTCTTTGTCTAATTGTTTCCCCCTCCAAAATTTTCTTGTCATGTTATCCAATTCATTGCACAACAGAGATGAAAGCTTGAAGCTATTCATAGCATACGTAAGAATCACTTGAGTGACGAATTTGATGAGAACTTTTCTAGTAGGGGAAATAAGTTTTTATTTCCAACGTTAGAGTCTATTCCAAACCTGTTCCTTGATTTCTTGAATAGCTAGCTTCATCCTTCTCCCTATAATTATCGGCAAACCCAAATACTATTCATGCTTGGCCACCACCATTACATCTATGATATTCTTCACCAAGTTTCAAGTAGGTGCTCTACTATTGCCACTAAAAAGATGGCAAAATTAAGATAATTTATACTTTGGCCCGAACACCACTCATACAGCTTCAAAACGCAGAAGATGCATTCAACGTACATTTCTTTGATCAGATTTAGCAAATAGAAGTGAGTCGTCCACAAAGAAAAGATGTGGGACTCTCGGTCCTCCCCTAGATGCTCTAATGCCATTTATCCTATTGTTCTCTTGCGCCTTGTAAAGCATCCATACCAGCTCTAATTCCATACAAAATAGGAAAATATATGGTGATAATGGACCACCTTGGCGTATTTATCTATGCGGTCGAAAATGGCCATGCTCCATGCCATTGACAATTATTGAGTAGGACATTGACTTTATACACTTCATGATTGGTTGCACCCATATCGAGTCGAATCCTAACTTGATCATCATTTGTTCAACGAACACCTATTCCACCCTATCATATGCTTTACTCATATCGAGTTTAAGGTAAAATAGCCATAAGATCCATTTCCCTTATTTTTTTAGTGCATTCACCATCTCATAGGCCACCAATATACTATCTGTAATAGCGTACGTTTTACTATCACTAGTTTTTATAAGCACAATACTCATTACTATCACCTTACTCATTATAGGAAAAATAACATTTTATAAATAGAAAAATAACTCACACATCAATAGAATCGATCATGAAACTTTACTATTTCAATTTATACAATGTCTTTTCTAATGTTCCAAAATAAAATAAATTTGACTACTTTTGTGAGTGAACCGTAAAAAAAAAAAACTAATAGATTTATCACTTGACAGCCTATTCAGCACCATGTGAAAAATATATAATATAATTTAATATTAAATTTAAATACCAAAATTAATTTGTATATTTATCGAAATACAAAAACTAAATAAATTTATATTTTTAATTTTATAAATTTACTTAAAATTTTCTTTTATTTAAAAAAACAAGGGGTGGAACCCAAGGTATTGTCTTTAGGGAGACAATCCCTAGGCTAATACTATTAACTTTTTATATTTAAATTTCGAGAAGAATGTAAAAAGTATCATGGGATTTGGCATTATTTAAATCCAGTATCTTTGTTTTAAAAATATAACTTTATTATGTTAAGAAAACCAAAAGGGATAAATTTGATATAAAAATTAATACAAAGTTATTAGCACAAGAAAATCAAATCCAAATTAACCAAACAATTAAAACATAAATTGAAATGCTAGCTAAAGTAAAAAGTTAGTGAAGAAGGTGATTAGATAAGAAATTTTATAGTGGTTCGGTAATATGATTATGTCTACTCCACTTTTTTAATAGGCTTCCCCAGTCTACTGAGTTCCACTAGGTTATTACCCTTTACAAGTGCTTGCGTTTAACGAGTACCAAGCAAACCTTACACACTGCTTGAGTTTCACGGGTACCAAACAAACCTTACAGAGAGTCACACTCTCACCACTCACAATCTCATAGCTAACTACTAAACACTTAGTAGTAAACTAAACTGATTTCAAGTTTGTAGAATTATGCTTGAGATTGATACTTGACTTCATGTCAACTTCCACTATTTATAGCCTTCAGCTCTATCTTCAAGAAAGGCAATCTTGAAATTCGTTCATATGTGATTTCGAAAAATCTTCTGAACTTATGACGGAGATCCTCTTTAAATATGGATCCATTTGACTTACACCAAGTGTCTTCAGACGTCTACCTAGATGTCTGGCTAGTCTTCTTACAAAACAACTTCAACTTTTATATAGACTGGGGCTCTTCGAAGCTTCAATCTTCAAACTGGAACATCACTCTATCAAGCGCCTAGCTCATCTCCCGAGCGCCTAGCCTTGTCTTGCAAACTTATTCGAACATTTCTTCAGTAGGTTAAGTGTCTTCTGGTCATTTTCCCTGTCAAGTGCCTAGGCAGGTGCCTAGCCTCTTGTCAGGTGCCTAGGCCTCTACAGTTTCATTCCTCAGTTTTCGTAATCTTTTCTCTAATTCTGCAATCTTCTCAGATTCCATAATCTTCTCTCTGATTTTGTAATCTAACAATGAATGTCTGATTCTGCAATTTGAAAGTAAATGTCTGATTATGCAATCTGACAATAAGTATTCGATTCTGTAATCTAATAATAAATATCATGCACACTTAAATAAATATATAAATGATAACAATATGATTTTGCTACATTAAAATCTCTTAACCTGGGATTATACATAATTACTACCCTATTAATATCCTCATTTTTATGTAGACCAAACCTTTACTAGATAATGTAGATAAATTTAAATAAAAATGCAGATATAGAATTAGAAAAAACATCAAACATTGTCTAAACTTCTTCTATATTTTGTCTAAAATAAAACCCTGAACAAATGGGGATTAAACAAAACCAAGAACACGAGATAACAAACAGAACACAGAAACGAGCAATCATAAATAAAACAGATTATTCTTGGATAGATCAATTTGCAAAACAAATCATATTGAGGCTTTTAGTACCCAAATGTGATTGGGTCATTTGGGGTTAGACATGTAAGTTCCTTTTGGAACCCAAATTCGAGTGTTCAATCTATCAAAACATAACCTATAAATATAACATTTTATTTTGCAGAAAGAACATGTATATACTAGTTTATTTCTTTTATGCGCTGATTCTTTCATGTTATCCATAATGCTTTTGTAGGGTTTTTCTTTTTCTTCTCCATTGAATGATAGTCCTACTTTATCAAACACACATCTTTGAAAGCATAGTAGTTTTTCAAATCTCTCTCCATTTTCATTAAATTTAGTAAAAGTTAAATTAAAATTTTCGTTTTGAACTTTTTGACTAGTTTCTTTCATAATGATTTCAGATTTTAATGATAGATTTTCGATTGTAGTTAAATCCAGTTCATTTTTAATTTTTGATGATGAATCCTTTAGTGACTCGTATCTAGTCCTAAGTTTCTTATATTCATCTAAAAGAGAGAAAAACATGTTTTCTAGCTCGCTATATGTAGAAGAAGGGTCAAAATCCTTTACCTGTAACTCGTCGATTGGTTGAGATTCCTCATCGTCTATGGCTATAAGGCAAAGATTCACGACTTCCTTTTCTTCATCTGAATCTTCGAATTCGCCATCACTTCCAAGTTGTTACTAGGGAAATTTTCTTCTTGAAGGTGGTTTTGTGTGATCCTTTAAGCCTTGGACAATCTACCTTCATGTGACCGGGCTTGTTATATTTAGAGCATACAAACTTTTTATTTCTTGATGATTCACATTTTTTATATAAAAATTTACGAGCAGAGCCATTAGTAGTCAAATCAAATTTATTGAATTTCTTACCCTTTTTGTATCTTTCAAAAGTTTTTTTGAACTGTCTGGTTATCATGGCAATGTCGTCATTTTCATTGGATAGCTCTCCTTCATCATCATCAATTGTTTTTAGAGAAATGGACTTCTTCATATTGTCTTTATCGGCCTTTAAAGCCTTGAGGTTGATCTCATGCGTCATGTGTGAGCCGACAAGATCTCTCAAAGTCATTGTGGCTATCTTATCAGATTCTTCGATAACTGACACTTTGGGTAGCCATTCTCTTGGTAGAGATCTGATCATCTTGATCACTAGATCAATTTGAGAAAATTCTTTTTCGAGTGACTTTAACTCATTCACTATTTCTGTGAACCAAGTAGTCATGTCTAGAATGCTTTTATTCGCACCCATCATGAAAGTTTCAAAAGAAGACATTATTTATTTTGGTTAACTTAACCTTACTTGTACCTTCGAAAGCCGCTAGTTTGTTCCGGATCTCTTGTGCAGTTTCATATGACTGAATCCAGTTGAACTTATTCTTGTTGATTCCACAGTATAGTATGTGCATAGCCTTATTGTTAACCCCCTGTTGAGCTTTTTTAGCTTTAGTGCATTCATCTTCATCTTTTTTTCAATTTCAACATCTCTAACCATCTTTGTGTGTTTGCAATTACTCTCCAGTAGTTGGTGTCGATGCTCTTGATGTAAACCATCCATCTCTTCTTCCTGAATGAACAATTTGATCCATCAAAGATAAAAGGATTGAATCTGGCTAGTTGCTTAGCATCAGTGGAACCAGTTATAATGTATGAATTCATCTTTTAGGAAATTCTTGATTTTTAATATATGGAATGGAGATATGCTTTGATGCCAATTTTTAAGAAAACCAAAAAGGGGTGAGTTGGTTCTACAAAATAATGCAAAGTTATTAGCACAAGAAAATCAAATCCAAATTCACCAAACAATTAAAATAGAAATTGAATTGCTAGCTAAAGTAAAGAGTTAGGGAAGAAGGTGATTAGACATGAAATTTTATTGTAGTTCGACAATATGATTGTACCTACTCCACTTCTTCAATAGGCCTCTTTGGTCTACTGAGTTCCACTAGTTTATCAACCTTTACAAGTGTTTGCGTTTAATGAGTACCAAGTAAACCTTATACACTGCTTGAGTTTCATGGGTACTAAGCAAACCTTACAGAGAGGCACTTTCACCGCTCACAATCTCACAGCTAACTACTAAACACTTAATAGTAAACTAAATTGATTTCAAGCTCATGGATTTATGCTTGGAATGGTACTTGACTCCATGTCAGCTTCCACTATTTATAGCCTTTAGTTCTTTTTTCAAGAAAATAAATTCTGAAATTTGATCTTCTATAATTTTAAAAAATCTTTTGAACTTATGACAAAGATCCTCTTTAAATATGGATCTGTCTGACAACCAACGAGCACCTAGCCCTATCTTGCATACTCTTTCAAACATTTCTTCAGCAGGTTAAGTGTCTTCTGGTCAGTTTCCCTATTAGGTGCCTACCTAGGCGCCTAACTACCTGTCAGACGCCTAGCTGCCTGTCAGGCGCCTAGGCCTTTGGTCAGGCACCTAGGCCTCTACAACTTTGTTTTTCGGTTTTCGCAATCTTCTTTTTGATTTTGTAATCTAAAAATGAATGTCTGATTATGCAACTTGACAATAAGTATCTGATTCTGCAATCTAACAATAAATATCATGCACACATAAATAAATGTATCAGTAATAACAATATGATTTTACTCCATCAAAATCTCTGAACTGAGGATTAAACATAATTACCCTAACATAGTACTTTGAGTTTATATCATACTGAAATATAAAAGTTTAATTCGACTACCTTTATTTGACTAATAGTTAGATCAACAAGTTACATCTTAAGCGATAGTTGTACCAGAGTAGGATGGTGGAAGGTGGGAATCCATGGAACACCTAAATGTGGTTAGTGGGAATGGTGGATCAACTGTGAAAAGTTGATGTGAAGATTGAGGAAGAAGACAAAGCATTTTTACTTCTTGCCTCACTTCCCGATTCGTATGATAATCTGATGTCTACTTTATTATATGGTAATGATACAGTAAATCTAGATCAAGTGCATGTTGTGCTTCTATCTCAAGATACTTAAAGGACATCAAACCAAGAAAATTGATATAATTATGCACTTATTACTAATGGTGGGAATCAGAAAAGAAGATCAACTAGCAGGGGATCTGAGAGTAGCAGGTCTAGATCCAAGGTTAGTGGAAAAGGCGTTCAATACTTATATGTTTACATTATTCCTTATTCTTTACATTTTTTCTTATAGTACTTCAGTTACTTACATATTTTGGTGATGTACTTCAGTTACTTACATCTCCTAGCAGTGATATAATTTGGTTAACATATGTTACATGCCATTCAGTTATATACAATTTGATATCTCTACGGTTTTTTATATTACTGAATAGTGTATGTGGATATTTGATATATATGTTATGACATGTCAAATATATATGTTTAAAGTCTTAAGACATGTGTCAGTGTTAAGCATAAAGACTTGGGGCATTATTTTAAAGTTAAAACCTTGTGAGTATGTCTCTTAACATATAAAGGCTATTTCGAGATATTGAGTTGTTATTGAGATATATAAGTTCGATATTAAAACCATAAAGATTTTCTCTAAGTATGCTTATGCTACTTTAAGGTAGAGAAAAAAATGACCATCAAGTAAAATTGGCATATTGAGATCACATAAGGATGCTAATTTTCTTGCCACACTATCACACTAAATCCATGTCGATAGAGTTGATTGGCTCATGTAACCATAGAAGGTCATGTGTTGCTAAATGATGCAGTTATTACCATGACTCGAGGTTAAAGGTTTTATTGGATCGAATTGACACTTGGAGTAGTCTCAGGACTAATTTGTTTTTAAAATTGTGCGCACATAAAGTCTTATAGTTATCTTGGCCTAAGAGTCATTTTAAAATGATAAATTTATTTTCTAAAATTAACCACAACTAATGTTAATGTTGAAATTTTCCTATAAAGGTGGACTTACATTATTTGTGGATTTTGGGTTTTGATAAAAGCAGGTTAAGTGATTGATATATTGGTAAGACTTAAATAGAGCCCATATAATGACCATGTTTAAGTTCTTTTCAAATCTAGATTTAAGCAACATTACTTAAATCCAGAAGGAAGAATTGGTATTAAAGATGACCTAAAAGACAAATTTGATTTAAGCAAATTTGCTTAAATCCAACTTAAAAATGAACCCAAACCGAGCCAATGTAATATGTTAATTGGACCTAACTCTTGTATGTGTGTTAAGTGTGGACTGGGTAGTGTGGGCCTAGTAGCCCATTAGGGTTTTGATGAGAAACCTCTTGGGATACTATATAAAAGTTGATGGCTAGATCTCCCTATCTTGTTCCAAATAACTATACAATACTTCTATCTCATCAAGAAACCAATTAACAAGAGAAAAAAATGAGGGAAAAGATCAAGCCCAAAATAGATATGTTATAAGATTGATCATATCATATTGGGTGTTCTATAATCCAATTGTGAAAGATTTTGGGATGAATTAATTTGTGACGATTCTTATAGCAACTGCCAGTAACCCAAGCGATAGCAGCTTTAGAATCGCTCTCGTTGATCAAACCAGAATAAGGTTCCCAATCAGTGTGCGCAAAAAGTACAAGAACTTCTCTACTGACGTCAATCTATGCAAAATTCGAATCCGCAATCCCAATGCTTTTGGAGAACATACCTCTAACCATACCCGATGAATCCCGCAAAACACCCCCAATTCCAGCAAGTCCCGGCTTGACTCTTGCTGCTCCATCAACATTGAATTTGAAAAATTCTTCTTGAGGTTTAGACCACCCCAACACCTGCCTTGACTTCATCTTCAAAGGCGGAATGCGAATGAATGATTAATGGTTTTTCAAACATGATTAACTCTTACCCAGTTAGTTGGAGTAAAAAAAATGTATGTCACTTAAGTTGATAGATGAAACTTAATGTTATGGTAATAAATTTGACCTATCGATCCGACATGTATGCTAGTTTTAAGGTTATTTACCGCATGTTACATAATCACAATATCGATCTGACCTACAAAATTAATCACGTCATTTCGAATCTTAATCATATAGTTGACATGTGAAAGTACATTTAATTAATTTTAATGCATATTTAGACTATTTCCTAAATTAATTAAAAACCCGATTTCAAAATTTTTCTTTTGGAGTTACAGAGAGAGATTATAATTAAATACATATTACCCACATTCGTACTGTTTTAATAATTTAATTGATTATATATTAACTACTTGACTATTTTATTATATTAACAACAAATTAATCTCTGAGATTTGAAGAAAACAATTAATAAAAATAGCATAAACCCCGTATGATGAAATGAGGTGATGGATACTTGGATTTGGTCCAGCTCTCGCGCGCAGGAACAAGTTTGATTCTATCGATCTCACCAACCCTGATAATATGAAATCTTATTGTATGTCATACCAAATAAGATAGTAGGGTGTTCTTGTATTACAATGAGTTAGTGACTCCTTTATGAGCCAAAGAAAACACTCCTATTCATCTGAAATGAGCTGACTTTTAAGAGGTGGACAAGTTCCATTTCTTTTATGGGTTTTATTTTTATTTCACGTTTGCAGGCAGAGGTTAAAAAAAATATTTATAAATAAAATAATTAGCAATTATTAAATGTAATTTTTGAATTGAATTTAAGTATTAAATGTGATTTTGATATAAAAAAAATTATCCAAAATATCTTTGATAAGTCATATACTAAAATATACATTAAAAGGGTATTTTTTATAAATAAAAAAAAATTGAGGGCGTTAAGTGAAACCCTCCCAAAAAAGTTTATATGACCCAGTGGGTTGATTTTCATGCTAATTAAGATAGTTGGGTTTTTAAGATGATTGACAATTATGTGTGTAATTACGATGCGGTTATGTTAGGTGACATGAATGGTTTTTTAGTATTTTAATGAAAATAAAATAATTGTGTTTTTTTTTCAAAGCTACATGACTTGCACTCTTTAATAGATTAAAAAAGAAAAAATGCATTCTTCTCTAGGATATTGCTCATCATTAGTTTACCAATTACAAAAATATATGGGAGTAGTTGCTTACTCTTGAGTCTATGACTAATTAAGTGTTCACTGATAATTTTGACCATACCAACTCAAGAATTTTTCAAGGTATAATGAATTAATCTGAATCTACACACAAATTTATTTATTTACAGAAAATCTTGAGTTTGCAGGCCTTGCAGAGATTTTATATTAGCTAGCCTGATCATATTTTATATTAAATAATCAGAAACTTGACTATTAAGCTTTTTTTTTTCTTTTTTAAATAGGCTTAACCATAAAGTTTGGTGTGATTGATCTGGTCACCTATAACACATTTCACAAATCCCTGGTGTTCACAATATTACAACTCACTCCACATTCCTATCATCTAGTACTAATTATATATAGAGGTTCAATTTGAATAAACTAGTCCAAAACTTAATTTATTAGAAGTGCTCGATTTGTATATTTTTATTCAAACTTATATCTCAATCATTTATAATCATAATTCGAGATAATTATTCATCTATCAATTCCAACATTATTGTTTCTATCATCATATAAACATCATTTACTATATATCATATTACATCTCACTTCAATTATTTGTTCATTATATCTGTCTCTTTATAAGAAGCATAATCAATTCATCATTTCACAGTTTATTAAAAGTAAATTCAACTCACCTTGTAGCACTTAAAACTACTCGTGGGCTACCTCATTTCTCTTCCTGCTCCTTTCAGTAATTGCACCAGATTATTGATCACCACCACCTAATTATAATATCATCCTCCAACCAACTGATTGGCTCCCTACCAGTCGACCAACCAGTTGACTGGTCCAACAACCAACCTACCGCCAATCTATCCAAATTTACAAAAAAATTCATCTTCATATTGTCGGTCGACTGCCAACCGATTGGTCCACCTGGACAATTGACCGATTAGTCGAATTGTCTCCTTTACTAACCGATCGGTTGGTCGATCAATCAACTGCCTGGTCGACCAATTCATCCTTTAATTCCTTCAAATTTTTTCATCATTTCTTTCGAAAAATTTCTAACTCTTTCAATCTTGAAAAAAAAATTTGTACTTTTTTCTTTATAAAATTTCTAACACTTTTCAAATAAAAATATTCAACATCTTTCTTTAAAAATCTTTCAAATTCAACTTTAAATTTTTTAGGTATGTATATTAAATTAAATATATAAATTAAATTTACTTTTTTACCCTTATATTAAGAGTATGTGTATTATAATCCTACCCACCATATAAAAATTTCGTCATCGAAATTTTCTTACCTACTTCATAAAAAAGTTAGGAATAATCTTTTCTCATACTCGCCTCATACTTCCACGTAATCTCTTCAATATCTCTATTCCACCACAATACTGGAACTAGTGGAATGATCTTATTATGCAAGACTTGTTTTTTTGTGTCTAAAATTCTGACTAGAACTTGCACAAAAAGTTAATCTTCCTGAAGATCTACAGCTTGACTCGAAATACTATGAGATTCATGTAAACACTTTCGCAAAAGTAAAACATGAAATACATTGTCTAACTGCTTCAACTCTAGAGGTAAGTGTAGTCTATATGCCACTTCCCAACTCTTTCAATAATTTCATACGGTCCCACATACCTCGGACTCAACTTTCTTTTCTTTCTGAATCTCAACACGCCTTTTCATGGAGATATCTTCAGGTATACCCAATCACCTACTTGAAACTCGAGATCTCCTCCTGTTATCAACATAACTCTTCTGTCTGCTTTGTATTTATGTGACCATGTCGGTTTATTTGAATTTCATTCTCAGAATCAAACCAATCACATTTGAATAATACAATAGTGTTATTAATCCCTATATATTTGAGCTCTATAACTTCTGTTAGCATCCCATAGAAGTCACGTTCATATTCATTGTAACAACTACTTTTCACAAGTAAGCCACTGTTCATTATTTTCTTATGTTGCCCATACTCATTGGTGTGAAACTTGAATCCAATGACATAATATCCAGAATAACACTTCACACGATTCATCGGGCCAACGCCTATCCCTCGTATTTGTTTGTCTATTGTTGTATCCTTATTGACCTATAATTAAAATATATAATTCAATTATACATAAATATGAATACATTATTATATAATAATATTTACTAATAATATTTATAATATATAATCTAGTATGGCTTACAAGATCCCGAAGCCATTTTTCGAAGTTCTTCTCACGAAGTTTCTCAATTTGTTTGTTAGTTATGCTTCGGTACCTTAAGGACCTATCATTTTGTCTACAACAGTGATGATGATGAATTAATTATTTTATAAGATATGCATATGTGGTAAGAGAATATATTAAATTTATAAATAACAATAGCACTCACTTCACATATGGTTCAGTTTGCGCATTGGGTGTGGGTTGTGCGTGCAGTGTGTGCACAGATTGTGCAGTCTGGGCGCATTGTGCCTGCTAATAGGTCTCAGTGTGCGCATTGTGCGCGCAGGTTGCGTAGTGTGTGCGCACTGTTGCCGCTAAAAAGCTTTTAGCAAGAACACAATGTGCACGCACAACCCAAACTGAGGCCTTTTAGCGGGCCCACTGCGCACACTGAGGCCTTTTAGCAGGCACAATGCGCACAGACCACGCAATCTAGGCACACAATGTGCGCAGAACCCGCACACAGCATGAACAATGCGCACACTGCGCATTGTGCCCGCTAAAAGGCCTCAATGGGCGTATTGTATGTGCACAGAGCACGCACAATACGCCAACTGAGGCCTTTTAGGGGCCACAATGCGCACAGACTGTGCAATCTGTGCACACACTGCGCGCACAGCCTGCACACTACGCGCACACTGTGGCCTTTTAGCGGAAACACTGCACACACACTATGCAACCTGCACGCACAATGCGCACACTGAGGACTATTAGTGGGCACATTGCGCACAGTCCGCACACTGCGCACACTGAGGTTTTAGCGGGCACAATGCGCACAGTCTGCGAAATCTAGGCACAAAATGCGCGCACAGCCCGCACACTGCACACACAATGCACCCACTAAGGCCTTTTAGCGGGCACAATGCGTACAGGCTGCGCAATCTGTACACACATTGCGCGCACAGCCCGCACCTTGTCCCTCCCTCGAAGTTGGTTAGAACAAAGCCCCATGGTTGGGGGTGTCGAAGCAACTCATGTGCGTACGACGGGCTACCCCGTAATAGTACAGGAGGAGTGGAGGCAAACTCGGACATGGTGTGATGCCCTCAGTATAGTTGAGTCAATGCAATTAGGACAGAGCCCCATGCTCGGAGGTGTCGAAGCTACTTTTGTGCGCACGACGATCTCTACGGCTTTTAGCTCATTGTCATCCAAGACTCTAATAGTCTCAAGACCAAAAGTATAACTTGGATAACTGAAAATGAGTTAATTAAAATGTTGAAGATATAAAGTCCAATCTCTATTCACTAATCTCTCTTAATTTTAGATGAAATGTTGTACAGTGTTCTAATCTATATAAGTGCCAAGTGACATTCATTTTTTAAAATGGCTTAGAGAAAACAAAAGAAGATAGAGCCGAAACCTACACAAGTGTGGACCCAACTCTAGTTTGTTAGAATAGGCAGGGAAAAAAAGATTGCTATCAAGAAGAAAACGAAAAGAAAGGCGTGAGAGAGAGGAACATCTTACTCCAAAGACACTGTAAAAACATAAAATAAAACAAAAATACCGATGTAGCACATTCGCAGCAGTTGATTTATTTATTTTCTTTCGGGTTTTTATAAATGAACTAATTATAAATTTTTTAACCACAACTATATAATAACAGGCAGATGAATTTGTTTATTGTTGCAACTACTTAAAAGCTTGCATGTCGAGATGTTATGTGTTTATCGTTGGGATGCAAAATAATATTCTCGATGGTACATCGTTTGAGCCTTTGATATCTTTTGTGGTATTGCCTGATTGATCTGAAGTTCTTTTGTTGTGAATGATGTTAAAGAAATAAAAAAATCAACGTCAACACAATAAGAACTTTAACGCTGTTTGATACATATTTTAAATTAAACTTAAAAATAAAAATAAAAACTGTTTTCATTAAGTCTTGTTTTTTTTTTTTGAAAGTTACACTTAAAATATGTACTAAATAAGACCAATAATTCTTTTACGTGGTAGAGTTGTTGGCATTGGAATTTAATGTACAAGGTACTCGAAATACTTTTTGACTTAAAAAAAACAAAAAGCTAAATACTACATTTTAAAAAATGAATAAGTTTTGAAATAAATAAGCTATTGAAGAAGATGGAGTAACCATGTATATGTTAAGAAACATAATAGTATTCATGACTTTATAATTGTAAAAATGTTTTATATTGAAACCAACAAAACCTTATTCTCTCGTAAAAAAAAACCCTTTAATCAAAGTCTCATATATATATATATATATATATATATATATATATATATATATATATATATATTATTAATAAAGCTGAAACGCTTTTTTGTGTCATCTCTTTTAAAATATAAAAAAATATCACAATTTAAATATAAATTTATTACATTATTAAGTATAAAAATATAAAACTAATCATCTCACAATTACTCCACGTTTGCCTAAGTAACAACTTCCTGTTTCAAAAACCACTTATCTACCGTGATCATTTAATTAGTTACACATTATTCATTTCAAAAACCACTTACATGTAATAACCACTTAAATAGTTATACAGTATCCACTACCCACTAATTCATACCTACCTATATTTTTTCTCATCATCTTATTTGTTTTTCTGTTAATTATTAGTAATTAATTCGTTAAGCTTAATTTGCTCTTTATATATTTCCTTTCCATGTGGGATTCTTCTCGATTCTCTTTATTTGCAGTTGATTTTTTCTTTAATAAATTATGTCTTTTTCTTAAGTTGATTAATCCGATAAAAGAGCAGATCAATACGCGCATTAACGCGTGTTGAGATACTAAGGTATATTTACTAGCTAAAAAAAGTCTCATATATATTTGATCATGGGCTTGTTTGTCCGAAAGTCTAGACCAACCCTAATTTTTTTAGTTTGGGCTTTAGATTATGTGAAACATAAGAGGTTAGAAAAAAATTTCGATCTAAGTTTGGAGTTATGTATGAAAAAACTATGAGTCTGACTTAAAGATAATATTTTTTAATAAATATAAGTAATAATTTATGAAAGAATGTAAATACTAATAATTTATGACTTTTTTTAAATATGTCCCAAAAATCATTTTTTTTAATTTTAAAGGTGAAAAGTTCTTTTAAAAAAAATATGTTAGGTCGAACAAAGGGCTACATGATATAAAGCCCAGCGGAAAATAGGCTCCACCTGAAATAATCTGTGGGGGTTTGATTTTAATATTGAGAAGCCAGACCCAACCCAGAGTTTGATCATCTGCAGAGTCCAGAGTCATCATATACCCAAGGTGAGAGCAAGAAGACCGGTGTGCAAACGGTAGAAATGTTTTCGAAAAATTTTTAATCAATTTTTTTAGATTAAAATATTTTTTAATCATTTAACCAAATTAATCTAAATATTTTGACATTAATCGATCAAATTAATTTTAATCAATGTTGTTCATAATTTTATTTTTGATTTCATATATAATATATGTATTATGTATTTAATTTATACTTAAGATTTTTTTTAGTTTATTATATATTATATTTAACTTATTATTAATACTAAATATTAATATTAATACTAATTAATTTTTAATTGGTTAAACGGTCAAAATAATTAACAAAAAAATTAATCACTAATCAATCGATTAACTAATATATTTTATTTGATTAACCGATTTTATACTGATTAATCGAATCGAACCCAGTAATTTAGAAACTTCCCAGTATAAATTAACCATGGCAGATGATCCAACCCAAAATTCTATTTCTTTTAACTATGTCTACAAGTGGACATACAATGACTTAAATCTCTTCATGAGACAGGAGAAGCGTACAATGCCAAGTCCCTCAATAGGATATTCTGAATGCTCCGCAATTGGTTGCATTATTCTGTTGGGTAGAATTCCTATCAGGCTAGAGAAAAATCACAGGATAATTAAGTAAAAACTAGAAAAAATAAATAATCATACGAATAACAACCCAACATTGGACTGAAAGTTTTCCCTTCTCCAGCACATTTTCTTACCTTGTAAGTCCAGTCTCGCATCCAGTAATGACTATCTTCATCAAGCTAACATCGGAAGTTTAGAATGCTTTCATAAGGCAAAGCCATGGGCAGTTAGAAAGCAAACCGATTCTACAACTACTAAACCAACTAACCTCCAACAAAGCATCAAAGGAGTTTGGAGAGAGATAGACAAAGCGATCACTGGAAATCCAAAAGAAACATTCAGAGCAAACCACTCAGCAAGAACATCAATAGTTGTTTATGTGTCATGAATAAAAACGGTTTCCAAATTCCCTAGACTTCTTAGTTCTATCAATTGACAGACGTTAAACATATATTACCTGCAATCTTTGAAATATAACAAGAGATTCCCACTCTGTGATCCGCAAATAACTTTCCGGCCATGCTGAACATGATATGAAGCACGTGAGAATACATAAAACATATAGCGACACAATTAAGTTAGAAAAATATATATTTTGATCTTCCCGCTGTTTCATAAAACTGGAATGCTACTGAAGATAGTTTCTTTTACCAAGGAGGTTATGGAATCCATAGCCAATTGGGGTAATCATCCTTCGGTTCATTCAAAGTCAGTGCCCTTTCCATCCTATTATAAAACTTTTACAAGGGTGGAAGAAAGAATCACATCAAGAAACCTTTTACTCTTACAGTGAATGATAGTCAATACAAGTGTGGCACCCATGTGAAACATGATTTAAGTTAGAGAATCAAGCAGGTAGCAACTAAACAAAATCAATTATAGCACCATTTAAAATTCTAGCACAATATGTCTTGTATGCTGCACCATCCCCATGGTCCAGAAAATACATGTTACAAGACAACCAAATACCTAAATGGGAAAGATATAATTGCAACACACTCCACATATGTTTCCAGACAAACACATGTATGCTCTCATGCAACCAGAAGAATCGAACAAATCCAGCAATTCAATGATAAAATGACCTTCATTATAACAACTGACATTAGCTCTTCTTCAGAAAACTTGACTGAGTTTCAATATATCATTAACATAAAACAAATAAATCAATTTGAAGGTTCTAGAAACATCATGATTTTTTTAAAACAAAAAATCCATGGAAAATATCAATCAATTTACAAGTAATTATCAAGAAAAAAAAGTAACTAGAAGTTACCTTATTTGTTCGAAGATTGCAAACAGATAGTGTCCCATCTCCACTTAATGACGGAAAAAAAGAGCACATCATAGAGACTGGCATCAAAATACCAATAGAAAGAAAGTGAAAAGCAATATGGATATACATGCAAAAAGTGTGACAGAAGAAACTAGAATGAAAAAAAATGAGTAATGATAATGATATCATTATCATATGCAGATAAACTTCTTTCAAATTGTTCATTATCTGATATTATAGCTCTTAAAAATAAACATCTTTAAAAGAGTTAAACAATAGAGCAAAAAATTATGTTACGAACTGCAACATCAAGTCATTAAGCCATCTGAAAATCTGATCAAATTAAAGAATGAAAAAAATTATTGAGTGGGTCTCTACTTCATTCCAACATCCATATTAGAGATGTTGCAGGCCCTTGCTCTTTCATTTTGTCCATCGAATCCAAAATGAACTTAAAGAAATGATCGACATTGATACTTGTGTGTATAAATGATCTACTGCTTGTAGTACAAATCTGTGACTAAGAAACACACCTATAATGCTAGTATTAGCACATGAGCCCTCAATCATGTTTAGAACCAGGGAAATTCAATGACCTTATTATTGACAGGAGCTAAATTATTGTCCGTATGAGACATATCCTACGGTAGCATTACCTACAGTACTGCATGTCCTCAAACATGATAAGAAGCTAACACTTCATTGCATTTGTTGTGGTTCAACAAATTATTGGGTACATTTCAAAAGTAACTTCTACCACAATGAATGCAGAGGTCATCAAGATACTTATAACATTTTATACCTCCTTTCCCTTTGAAACGAACATCTTTAAAGTATTTAAGGAGAAAAATAATTACAGTACCGAATACCTTGTTCCCAGCAGTTTCATTGAATCAGATGCAAAAGTCATATCTGAAACATAGTCTTCATAAGCATTGAACACATTGCAGCAAGAACGTTGTCTGGTATCCCATACCTAAAAATGATGAAATTGTACGCTAAGAGGTTATAATTAAGGATGACCACCTGAATTTCAAAAGGTCAACACTTCAAACAGTTGGACTACAACCATATGATGCACTCAAGGATTTGCAAGATGAAACGAATTTTATTAATAAAAATTGACAATATTTGCAAATAGCTATAGTTTCCCCTTACACAGTATAGATATACACACAAGTTTGATTGCAGTGGACTGTACAATGAGGTAATGAAAATAAAAAAGGGGGTAAAAACCAAGAAAAAATAGAGTAGGCTCTTTGGTGCTTAAGATGAATTTTATTCAGAGTTGCGAAAAGGAGCTCAGCAAAAGGTACAGAAGTTTAAACCTGTTAAGGAGGTGATTTACTTGTTTCTGGTTTTTCCACAGCAGAAAGAAGCCTTTCTGGGAACACCATATTTATTGTTTTGTCCTTAATTTTTCTACTAAGGGCATGGGATTTAAACTCTCATGCGTAAACGGCAGGGCATGACCCTGGTGAGGATCACAGAAAAAAGAATACTCTGAAAGAATGATCTCCACTCTCCGGTTTCAGTTGTTCTCCTCCTCTCCTTCATCTGCTCTCTTTACTGATGAAAAAATTCAAGAAAACCTCCTGGCTGATCTTATTCTTGCTGAGGAATCCTACTTTAGGCAGAAATCTAGGATTACTTGGTTAAAGGAAGGGGATCAAAATACCGGGTTTTTTCACTGCGTAGTCAAGGCTAGAGCTTCTTACAACAGAATCACTACTCTGTACCTTGTCTCTGGTGCAAAATTAGAAAGGATGGCTGACATAAAGGCTGAAGCAGCCACTTATTTTCAAGATCTTCTGAGAAAAGCTGATGAAAACTGTAGCGAGAACTCCTGATCATTTTAGTAAATTGTTCAATTTTTCTCTTCCTGAAAATTTTCAAGACAGCCTTACTGCTCCAGTTACTAGAGATGAGGTAAAGAAACCATTTGTAGCCACAGTTACAATAAAGTTCCTGGAGCAGATGTTTGGACTGCTGATTTCTTCAAGGCTACATGGGGAATTATGTTACAAATCCATTTTTGAGTTCTTTTAATCCGGTAAACTTCTAGGTGAGGTGAATGCAACTATTATCACCCTAGTGCCGGAAGTTCCCGACCCCTCCAAGATGATTGAGTTTAGGCGTATTTTTTTGTTGTAATACAATAAGTGCATTACTAAAATTCTAGTAAATAGACTGAAGAAAGGTCTGTCTCTGCTCATTAGCACACACCAATGTGCTTTAGAAAGATTTTGGACAACATTTCGCTTGCTCACGAGCTGGTTAAGAATTATCACAGAAACAATAATACTCCTAAATGTGCCTTGAAGATTGATATAATGAAAGCTTTTGATTCTGTCAGTTGGGAGCTACATTGTCACGGTTCTTTTTTTTTTATAAGTAAACATTGCTCTAGTTCTAAAAGCCTTAAACTTTCCTGACCAGTTTAGAAATTGGATCAACGTCTGCATCACCACCCCCAAATTCTCAGTGGGAGTAAATGGATCTCGTGCTAGTTATTTTCCAGGATAGAAAGAAGTTAGCCAAAGAGACCACCAGTTCCTTACCTTTTTGTTATTGCTTTTTTTTTTACAAGTTCCTTTATGTAATTGCTATGGAAGGTTTATCAAGACTCCAGGAGGCCAATTTAAATTCCATCCTAGATGCAATGGATTGAATCTAACCCATCTGTGTTTTGCAGATGATTTAACGCTCTTTACTGAAGGAAGATTTATCAGCTTCATAAAGGAGGTCAATTCAAATTCCATCCTAGATGCAAGGAATTAAATCTAACTCATCTGTGTTTTATGGATGATTTAATGCTCTTTACTGTTATGGAACCCATCCAATGTATTAGCAACTCTTGAGTTCTATAACTTTTCAGGTTTTATAGTAAATATGGCTAAAAGTGAGGTTTTCTGCAGTGGGATCAATAACGCAAACATGAAGCTACTTATTTCCAATTCTGGTTTTAAGAAAAAGATCATCTTCCAGTTAAATATCTTGGTGTTCCTCTTATAACAGGAAGATTAACCTAGAAAGACTGTCAGCCTCTCCTTGACCAAATTCTTCTTAGAATCAACTCATGGGCTTCTAGACATTTATCTTTTGCAGGTAGGTTACCTCTGACCTCCTATGTACTCTTTGGTGTTAAAAATTACAGAAGTTTCATGTTCATCCTTCCAAAGAAAGTATGGAAAGCTGTGAGAAATGCCCGCAATTCTTTTCTTTGGAAAGGAAATGCCTTTTCTGCCAAAGTTCCAAAGGTGAAACGGGATGAACTTTATTTCCCAAAGTTTGAGGGGGCTTAGCCTTAAGAAATATCTTGGAGTGGAACAAAGTATCATTAAATGCATTTGGATCTTTTTTGCACAATCAGGTTCTTTACGGGATTGCCTGGATAACTAAATATGACCTTCAAGATAAAAGCTTCTGGACTGTTAATTCTCCTAGTGACTGTTCATAAGCTTGGAGAAAGCTACTACAACTCAGATCTATTGCTAGACCAATGATCAAGCATCTAGTAGGGAATGCTAAGGAGATCTACCTTTGCCGTGATAACTGGCACCCCAGTGTCCCCCTCTTAGTCACTACAACAACAGAATTGTCTATGACTCCCGATAATTCACAGGTAGATAAGTCCTCTGGGCTCCTTAAAAGTCGGGGAATTTCACAACTAGAGCAACCTGGGAAGTTATAAGATCCAAGAAGCCTAAAGTCCACTGGCATAGAGTTATATGGTTTACAGGTCACATACCTAAGCATAGGCTAGCTGCTAATCATGAAAGGCTAACTACAAAATCAAAGCTTATCAAATGGGGTTTACAAATCAATCCTTCTTGCTTACTTTGTAATGGTTCTACTGAAACTAAGGATCAGATTTTTTATACATGTCCCTACTCCACACAGATATGGCAAGCTATTCTTAGAAAAACAGAAGTGCAAAGAGGTTCAGTGGGATACTGGAATACTGAGTTTCAATGGGCAATTCAATTAATGAAAGGCAATCTATTCTGGTTAAAATCCTTAGACTTGCTTGGAATGCCCGTATATATCATATTTGGAAGGAAAGAAATACCAGGTTTCATCGACATATTCATAGTGGCTGATGGAGTTTTGGAAAGATTCATAGTTGATGTTCGAGAATCTTGTAAAGTAAAGATTTGGAGAGAGTTTCTATTTCTACTAGTATTGCTGGAAATTGGGGGGCTTCACTGGTAGTTTGACAGACACCCTCTAGCCTGTTAGTAGCTTTGTTTTCTTTTTTGTTATGTAGTAGCTTTGTTGTTTATTTTGTTTTGTTTCCTGCATCTTTGTAGCAGCCTTGCTGCTGTTGTGTGAGTCTTTTCTGGATAACTACAAAATTTACCTTTTATCTCCCCCCCCCCCCCCCCCCCCCAACCAAAAAAAAAATAAGGCATGGGAAGAAGTTCAGTTGATTGATCTTTATGAGCAAGCATATCCAATCAGCTATTTACATGTTGTTATTGTCTTATTTATCAATTAGATGCTCAAGAGCTTCAGGGAAAACAAAAATTCCAATTAAGATAAAACTTATTAAACACATAAATATTAGCATCAGCATTAAGAGAGAATAAAAAGAAGTAGAAAGAAAGAACCCAATGTAAAGGCACCTTAATACAGCCTTGATCATCCCCAGATGCAACGGTAGAGTCTCTCAGGTTGATCAGAAGCCAAAAAAAAAAAAAAGGAAAAAAACCCACGTATGAGTATGATATGAAAATTGATAGTCCTTACTTCAATCAAAGGTAAAAAAGCAGAACCAGCACAAAGCAGCAATAAGCAAAAACCTACTCATGAGAGTTTTCAAGACGGGCAACGGGTGCTGGCCAGAATTGACCGATCCGTGGAACCTGTCACAATTGCTGGACCCACATATGCATATAAAGCAATTGTTTAGACATTAAGCCTTTCATGGAGATAAAACAAAATCTAGCGACAATAAACACAGTGTAATGGGCACTGGGCAGTACATAAAAGTAAAACTCTGCATATAAGTGTAGATTAATGAAAATGAATTACCTTGTCCACCATTGATGAACCGAACAGCTCTGCAAGAGTCTTTATGTGTGTTAATGTAATATAAAGGCTTAGTTAGTTTAGTACCATAGGTTGGTTTTGTATAGTTTTGCATCTCCACTACTACTGTTGGCTTGTATAAATATGATAGTTCTTTATAAGTAAATCACACTATTTAATACAATTTTTTTTTTTATTGTCTCACTTCCTCTCTTAAACCAAATATAATATCAGAGCCATAGTGGTTTTTTCGATATATTAATGATTATCTGTTATTGCCACTGTTAGTGGATCTTTCACATCAGAAAAATTTATAGTATATCATTTTTATACTTGTCGGGTCATCACTATAGTCGGAGTCTTATTCTCCATCGACATCATCTCCTCCGCCGCTCTTGTTTCAGACACGCTGCTGCCACGTTAGCCCTAAAAGCCACGTTAGCGCCACGTCACTTGTTGACCACCACATCATCAGTTGATCGTCATGTCACCGATTTCTTGGAGGTACTTCTCTTTGATCGATTTTCTGCAAAGTTGGATCGGTTCCTGGGATTTTTAAACGTTCTAATTCTGCTTCCGGCGTCGTTTTGTGATTTGAGGCTCACATAACATACTTCTTTTTATATTTTTTTTGGTTTCTACACCGGTTCACTTTCCTCTTTGCGCCTATGGCTGAATCGAACTTACCCGGGGTTATTACTACTGTTCTGGATGAATCTGATTATGTTGTGCGGGCTCAAGAAACGTCTGGTTTCCTCCGTAGATGAAAATGGTGGCGTTACGTGACTAGAGAGATCACTGAAACCAAGAAGAAGGACGATGAAGATGCTGAAAAATATGTTGACCATCTAGAGGATTGGGATAGTAAAAATCACCAGATTCTCACATGGTTTCGTGCCATTATTATCTCAGAAATCAAACTTCAATTTGGTATACTCCATACAGCTAAAGAAGTTTGGGATCTTCTCCAACACCGCTACACCAGGGAAGACATCTCAAATTGGTATCGTCTTCTTTCCACCCTTCATAGCATGCGCCAAGAACCTGGACAAACTGTCAACAGTTTTCTATCTCAAATGACTACCGTGTGAAACCAGTTATCTTTCACTGAACCAACTTTGGAATGCACAAAATACGCTGATGTTCATGGAAAGTACCGAACTGAGACACGCATTATGCAATTCCTAATGGGCTTGAGAGAGGAATTTGAACCTGTACGAGCTTCAATCCTACACCGGGGCTTGATACCTCCCCTAAACGACGTCCTTTATGATCTACTCAGTGAGGAAACACGTCTTGCCACATTATAAGGATCTCATACAGATGTTTCCCTTGCAGCACCCGTTGCTCTTGCCACACCAGCTGTCAAGGCAAACCTATCCCACAAGCCCTTATATTGCAGGTATTGTCATTCACAAGGGCATGAATTGCTCAAATGTTCTTCTCGCCTGTGTAAAGTCTGCAGAGAACGGGGTCACTATCTTGCAGACTGCCCTAAACTTCCATCTAGAAATCAGTCAAATGGGAACCAATATCGCTCTCGAGACTCTCGCAATCGGTTCTATTCCCAACCAAAGAATGCTGCTGCTGTAGCTACTGATACTACACCAACTTCATCTAGCTCTCTACCTTATTGGAGTGGTTTTTGCACCTATATTTTTGAGGCTCTAAATAAAACTGGTAACAATATAGCCATGTCAGCTACACCAGGTACATCCCGATGGTATTTTGATTTTGCCTGTTGCAATCACATGACTTCTGATGCCTCTACATTTTCCTCTAAAACCCGTGATAAGCATGCACCTACTATTCACACTGCCAATGGATCAAATATGTTGGTCAACCACACTGGACATGTTGACAGATCTCATTTGTCTCTCCCTGACACATATTTGGTTCTTAATGTTGTGCTTAACCTTATATCTGTTGTACAACTATGTGATCTTAGACTTGATTTTCATTTTTCTTCTACTGGTTGTTATGTGCAAGACCTTCAAACAGGAAAACTCCTTAGAACCAGCCGTAAAGTTGGATGCCTCTTTAAGCTCACTCACCTCCAAGTCCTATCCTCACCATCACCAAACCAATCAGCCGCATCCATTCCAGCATTCTCACCTGTGAAATTGTGGCACTCTCGGTTAGGTCACACTTTATCCAGCCCTCTACGTTCTCTTATTTCTAGTGGTCAGTTAGGTTCATTTCAGCATGAGTCTTTTTATTGTATTCATTGTCAACTTGCAAAACAATCAGCTTTACCTTTTAATGAGAGTCAATCTGTTTCCTTTGCACCTTTTAATTTAGTACATTCTAACGTTTGGGGGCCTTCTCTTCATGCATTAATGGGTGGTGCTCGCTATTTTGTTATAGTTGTGGATGACTGTTCTCATTATGCTTGGTTGTTTCTTATGAAAAGCAAATCTGAACTCTTTCAAATATATTCTGATTTTTCTTCTATGCTTCAAAATCAATTCTCTCGGAATATCAAAAATTTTCATTCAAATAATGCAATGGAATATAAAGACCGTGCTTTTCTAAACCTACTTCACAAAAATGGCACGTTCCCTCACCGCTCGTGCCCTAGAACCTCCCAACAAAATGGACGAGTCAAACGCAAACATCGACATATTCTTGACACCGTTCGTGCTCTACTCATTTCGTCATCATGTCATGAACATTTCTGGGGTAATACTGCCTTAACCGCAGTGGACACAATTAACCGTGTCCCTTCCGCTATAATCCAGAATCAGTCTCCATTCGAGCGCATTTTCGGTAAACCTCCTGATTACTCTGACCTCAAAGTCTTTAGTTGCGCTTGTTTTATTCTTCTCAAACCACATGAACACAACAAATTACAACCAAGGGCTCATCTGTGTTGTTTCATTGGATATGGTATTGAATATAAGGGGTATCGGTGCTGGGATCCTATTTCTAAAACTCTTCTTATCTCTCGTCATGTCATTTTTTGGGAACATCAAATGATTTCTTCCTTACGATCATTTGACATGTTAACCATCACTAACTCCAAATTCTTTACTGATCGATCTATTGAGTTATTTCCTGATAATCCAGTTTCAAGTACTATTGAATCCACCTCAGAACCACCAGCTAATATCACCCCTTCCGTTCCAGAACCACCAGCTGGTCCTATCTCTCTAGACCTAGTTCCAGCTCCAGAACCATCAGCTGACCTCACCTCTTAGACTCAATTGGTCGTGCCCGAGGATATTCCTATGTCTGATCAGTCTGCACCGACTCCCTCTGAGATTCATCCTCCAGATCACCCCCGCAGATCTACTAGGGTAACTCATCACCCTTCTCATCTTGCTGATTATCATTATTTTTCCACTATACTTCATCTGCATGAGCCTCAATCCTATAAAGAGGCTAGTACTAATCCTCTTTGCCAGAAAGCAATGGATGAAGAATTTCAAGCCCTAGCCAAAACTCATACCTGGGATATTGTTGATTTGCCCCTTGGAAAAACTCCTATTGGGTGCAAATGAGTGTTTAAAATCAAGACACTTTCTGATGGCTCTATTGAACGATATAAAGCCTGACTTATTGCCAAGGGATTTGCTCAGGGATATGGCATTGACTATGAAGAGACATTTGCTCTAGTGGCGAGGCTCACATCTGTCCGTACAATCCTTGCTGTCACCGCCATTCGAATATGGACTCTGTTTTAAATGGATGTCAAAAATGCATTTCTCAATAGGGATCTTCTTGAAGAAATTTATATGCATACCCCTCTCGGCTTGGATGCCCCTCGAAACAAAGTTTGTTGCCTTCGTCGTGCCTTATATGGTTTGAAACAAGCTCCACGTGCCTGGTTTGCCAAATTCAGCACTACCATTCATTAGTTTGGGTTCACAACGAGTGCTCATGATTCGACTATGTTTATCTGCCATACTGCCAACGATATTATCCTTCTTTTACTGTATGTGGATGGTATGGTTATTACTGGAGATGATCTATGTGATATTTTTTAACTCAAAAAGTTTCTCAATGGCCCATTCAAGATGAAAGGTCTTGGTGTGCTCACCTATTTTCTTGGCATCTAAGTCTCATCTAGTTCTGATGGATTTTTTCTCTCTCAGGCCAAATATGCCTCGGATCTCTTTTCTAAGGCTGGGTCACTGACTCAACCACTGCCACTACTCATCTCGAGCCGAACGTCAGACTTACCCCACTCGATGGTTCATCTCTTCAAGATGCCACTCTATATCATCAACAGGTTGGAAGTCTTGTATATCTTACTGTCATTCGCCCTGACATTGCTTATGTCATTCATTAGGTCAGTCAGTTCTTGTCCACTCCTCGGACCACCCATTACTCGGTTGTTCTTGACATTCTTCGGTATGTCAAGGGTACTTTATTTCATAGGCTTCATTTCTCAGCTCAGTCTACTCCCGTTTTACAAGCCTATTCTGATGCTGATTGGGTCGGAGACTCCACCGATAAACGTTCAACCACTTGTTACTGTTTTTTTTTGGGCAATTCTCTCATTTTCTGGCGTAGTAAGAAACAAACTGTGGTTGGTCGCTCCAGTACTGAAGCTGAATATCGTGCCATGGCTGATGCAACTCAAGAACTTCTCTGGCTTCGATTGCTACTCGCTGACATGGGTATCTCTTCTCTTGCTGCCACTATCCTACACTGTGACAATAGGAGTGCTATTCAGATCGCTCACAATGATGTCTTCCACGAGCGTACAAAACACATCGAGAATGATTGCCACTTCATCTATCATCACATTCTCCATAATACAGTTTGTCTACAATCCATCAGTTCAGCCGATCAAACAGTTGATATTTTCACTAAGGCTCATCCACCCGAATGCTTTCACTCTCTGGTTTCCAAACTCAAGCTCACCTCCCACTTACCGCCTTGAGTTTGAGGGGGGATGTTAATGTATTATATGGGCTTAGTTAGTTTAATCCCATATTGGTTGTGTATAGCTTTGCCTCTCATATTGGCTTGTATAAATAGGATAACTCCCTTATAAGTAAATCACACCATTCAATACAATTCTCCTATTTGTATTGTCTCACTTCCTCTCTTAAGCTTAATAATGTGCATGAACTTCATGCAATCTAATACAAGAGAAAATGGCCATTAATTTGTCACAGTAATGAAGTCACCAAGGCTTTCTCTTGTGAAATCACTATGGCCACTTGAGGCGCAGGGGCAACCTTCTAGTTATAGGTACCCTAAGCCCATCAAAGTTATAAGGCAAGTTGACCAATAGAAGAAATTAAGAACCTTCCTTTGAGGGCAAGATCATTTTTATCCCTTTTTGCCTAACGTGTACAAATAAAATCAATTGTTTGATAATATGTTTGTTTGTGTTTCGGACAAGTGAACTTGGTTAATTCAAATGAAAACCTTAGTTTTGTTATTTTTTATTCCTTCCTTTTGGGATACTAACACCTAACCCCAACTATATTTTAACACATTTGATGAGTTTTGTATCTGAAAATATTTTTCTTTTAGAAGATCCAAACCCATCAATAAGGTTAAAATAATATTGGGACAGGAGTGAACATGGCAAGTTCAAAGACATCACTAAAGGCTTTCTCCATTCCCAAAAGAGTGTCATGAGCCCCGGAAGGTATGCCTTTCTTTCTTTTACACTTATACATCTAAATAACTTAATGGCATGTATCATAACTAAATGTTAGTTTAATTATTACCATTTTAAATGAATAAATGTAGAATTTAGATTGGTCCATCAGTAGGAAATTTGTAAATAATATTAGTTTTTGTTTGATTCATATACATTATTACAGTGGGATACGATTAAAATTAATATGAGATATGATAAAAGAGATTAAAGAGATAATACCTTAATATTATATTTGGTTTATGAGATTGTTGGATTTGGACTAAAATGAGATAAAAAGTTTAAGTACCAAAATGCCCTAACACTATTCATCATCTTTAACAATTTCTAATTTATTCATAAACCCTAAAATTTAATTATTATTATTATTATTATTATTATTATTATAGTTATTATTAAATTACTATTTTATCATAATAATGATAATAATAATATTTTGTAATTATAGTTATAAGATTGATAATTATTATTATTATTATTATTATTATTATTATTATCATGAATATAATTATAATTACTATCATTATTATTATAATCATAATAATTACTATTATCACAATAATATATTTATTATTATCATTATAATTTTAATATGATTATAATTATCTAAATAAGATTAGAATCTTTATTATTATATTAAGATAAGAATAATTAATATCATATGATTATAATATTATTATAATTAGTATAATATTATAAAAAAATATTATTAAAATTATTATAATAATTATTACTGTTATTGTAATAATAATTATTATTCAAGTGTGAAAAAGAGACAAAAAGAAATAAAAAAAAAGGGTGAGATAGATTTTTATAGGTAAGCTTTTAATGGGTGAAATTGGATAGCAATCACACAATTTCAGTTTTTTTTTTTTTTTATTGTGGTTCAACTAGAGGTATGTTCTTACTAATGTTAAAATTTAGATGCATTGAGTTTAATAAAATTTATGGTATATGTTGATCATTTAGAGGTTTCAATTTGTATTTTTAGATGAAATTAAATTAAATTAAATTAATTGATATTTGATTTATTACTAAGAGTATGCTTATTGTTTAAAAACAAAAAAGAATTAAATAATTTATATATGCATTTTAATAGTTGGCAAACATAATAACTCTATTGATTTTTACTTCACATTTATCCATCAAACTTAGGTGAAACATGGGCAAACCTAAAACCATCGATTCATTCTTCAAGAGAAAAGATGCAAACCAGTTGGAAGTTAATCCATCATCAACTTCTAATCTTGATGTTTCCATTCCTAATGAGCATCATTCTCCTAAATGTTAAAGAATCCAACCTCAACAATTTGAGCCAACCTCTTTAGAACGCGATCCAGGATTACGTCCTCAAATATGGGAGTTCTACATAAACCAACAAGATGAAATCCAACGTGCTTATCTTAAAGTTGGTCCTTATCACACTTTCAAAATATCTAGTTTCAGGACCTGAGAATAATTGTCATCGTTTTAAACCTTCTTGGTTTGATGCATTTCCCACTTGGTTAGATTATTATCCTTCAAAGAATGTTATATATTGTTTCCAATGCTATGTTTTTGGCAAAAAAAAACTGATAAATCATCCAGGATCAGATGTATTTACTGTGAAAGGGTTCAATAATTGGAAAGAGGTGAATAGTGGGCTAAATTGTCCTATTTTGAGTCATGTGGGAGTAAAACCTAATTCACCTCATAATGTTGTAGTGAAATCTTGTGAGGATTTGATGAATAAATCCTAGCATATTGACATGATGATTGAAAAGCAAACTTCACAAGAGATTGAGAAAAATCAATAAGCTTAAAGGCCTCAATTGACTATGATAGGTGGCTGACATTTCAAGCATGTACTTTGAGAGGCCATGTTGAGCGTTCAAACTCAAAAATCGGGAAACTTTATAGAATTTTTAAAGGTGTTAGCGATGTACAATGAAAAGGTTAATGAAGTTGTCTTGGAAAATGCTCTAGGAAATGCTAAATAAATCTCACATGACAATCAAAAAGAAATATTACACATTATTGCAGGTAAAGTGAAAAATGCAGTGCATGAAGAAATTTGAGATGCAAAATTTTGTATTCATTTGTTAATGAATCTATAGATGAGGCTAGGAAAGAGCAAATGGCTATGGTTTTGAGATTTGTTGATCGAGATGGTGTTATACAGGAGCTTTTTTTTTTTTTTATCATGTGCATGTTAAAGAAACTAACGCATTGACATTAAAGAATGAGATTTTTGTCATTCTCTCAGGTTACAACCTTCATGTCGAGAATATTCGAGGTCAAGGATATGATGGAGCTAGCAATATGCGCGGTGAGTGGAACGATCTTCAAGCACTATTTATGAAAGAATGCCCTTATGCATATTATGTTCATTGCTTGGCTCATAGACTATAACTAGTGTTAGTTGTTGCTTCTATAGAAGTAACACCAGTTTATCAATTCTTTTCAAACTTGACATCTATTGCTGATATCATTAGGGCTTCTTATAAATGCCATGATGAATTTGTTATTGCTCAGAAATAAAAAATAGAATATTTGGTTGGTATTGATTAATTGGAAACCGATAAAGAATCTAACTAAATTGGTAATTTACAAAGGGTTGCAGATACTAGATGGAAATCTCATTTTCAGTCTATTTGTAGCTTGTTAAGGCTGTATGGTCCAACTTGTATTGTCATAGAAAATATTAGTAAAGAATGAACCACTTGGTCTTAGCGAGGTGATGCTCGACGAGCTTATAATGACTTAACATATTTCGATTTTGTTTTCATATTACACTTGATGAAAAAGATTAGGACAGACACTGATATTCTTTGTCAAGCTTTAAAATATCAGTTTCAAGATATTTTGAATGCTATGAATTTAATCTCAACAACAAAGTCACTCATTCAGAAGCTGAAAGAAACTGGTTGGGATAGTTTTCTTGAAACTGTTATAACATTTTGTGGGAAACATGATATTGGCAATCTTGATATGAATGCTTGTTATACTGGTGACCGAGATCAATCTCGTTATAAAAATGATTTTATAACAATTGAGCATTACTATCAAATAAATATATTTAAAGTTACTCACAGTTGCAAGAACTAAATAATAGATTTAGTGAGCGAGCAGTTGAACTTCTTATTCTTAGCTCAGCTTTGAGTCCAAAAAATGAGTTTGAATTATTCAGTATTGATGATATATGCAATTTGGTTGATAAATTCTATCCCGAGGACTTCAAAGACCAAGAAAAAATTCAGTTGAAATGACAATTGCAATATTATGAACTTGACATTCTGAAGCATTCAAGTTTTCAAAATATGTCCACAATTTCTTAACTATGCCGAAGATTAATGAGTACAAGAAAGTCAAAAATCTATCACTTGATTGATCGATTGATTTGTCTTGTACTCATTCTTCTTGTTTCAACATCAATAACTGAAAGAATTTTTTCAGCTATGAAGATTGTAAAAACAAGTATTAAAAATTACCGAGCACAACTTTCATAGAAAACATCTTTTTTTGTACTTTTTGATAATAGAGTATGACTTTTTTAATATATAATTATGTGAAAGTTAAATGGGATTATTTTTGTACAAAAATTTGGGCTATAACCTACTGTTAATATAATGAAAGTCATTTTTGAGATTTAAATGTATTTTACACTTTATATATTCAATTTTTTAATAAAACTATTCCCCACCAAAATAAATTTTTCTAGCTCCGCCCTTTTAGTGGCAAAACATATACATTCGGTAGTAATTTTTTTTATCATTAAATGTATTGATTTATCATCGAATATCAATATTTTTATCACTAAATATATGATAGTAATTAATTACAACTCCACTCTCTAGCTTTCATCTTTCAACCCGTACACTATCTAAAGTTTCCGTTTGGAAAGTTTCCGTTTGAAATCAAATGAGCAGATATGATTTGTTACATGCTTATTTAATTTTGTAATTAACACGTTTACAAATGAATTCCAAAATTTCTTAGTTTTTCCAACAATAAAAACTGTGAAATTATAAATGAAATCCATAAAATTTATTGAACTTATTTTTTTCCAAACAGATCATTACTTGAGAAATACCGGAAAAGTTTTTCTCCAAGGGGCTAATTGTTTGGGTACAACGGAGGGCAAACAAAAACAGAGAAAACTAAGAAAGCTCTCGGCCAAGACACTCATAGGCCATTATTTTTTAAATTTATTTCCACAGTCATCGATCAGGCACGGATAAATTCGAGAGGTTCACCAGTCCTCAATCCTGTGGAGGTTCGAAGCTTTTGGTACTCTTCGAAAGTAACCGGTTTATACAGGCGTGGGTGTTGAGAGTCCACGAGTTCTGGTGGAGCTTCCACTGCTCCTCCCTGCTTTGGTCCGGATAGGAAAGTGATAATAGAAACCCGCTCTTTAGCTTCCTTGCATTGTACTCTATGTTTCACATTGCGGAACCTTCCATTGCTCCATGCCTAATTAAATTATACATGAATTAATCAGAAATTAAGTAGATGTATAATTAGATCAATATATGTGAATTAATTAATTAATTAAGATTCGATCAACATAAATGCCCACCTTAGCCATGTCTCCAAGAAGGACAACAAAGGTGCCTGGTATGGGCTTTACAGCCATAAACGAACCAGATTTGTCCATCACCTCTAGACCGGGAACATTTTCATCCTCTCGAAGTATTGTTATGAATCCAGTGTCTGTGTGGACTTGTAGCCCAGTGAAGCCTACGGATTCAAAGCTGAAGTTGTATTTGTTTAGTCTGGAATTAGAAGGCCATTCCTTAAACACGTCACTGCTCAACCCCAAACTTTCTGCTATCTTTTGAGCTATATCCATTGCAAGTTCATGTGTTGTTTTAGTATACATTTCTATTATCTCCCTGCAGTGCCATATATAAGTTTGATCAATACCTTTTATGCAAAATTAAACAATGGTTCTGACAAATAAGTTCAAAATGAAGGCACCTTTGAGAAGGAGAGACACCTAGTTGTGAACAAAAGCTGTCCACAGCTGGGGTGGATTCCATATTATAAAGACCCAAGGCCTCATAAAAAGGATTGGTCTGACTAGCTGCCATGTAGCCGCTCTCAACAATCACATCACTGTTGCGACTTTTGATCTCAAAAGGAAGGTCAAACAGAGATTTCACCACCTGCTTCATGTCATTCAGCACTGGTAATGGGACCTTGTGGTTCATAATCCTGAAACATCCCCATTCCTCACATGCTTCTCTTAATTTCTCATATTGCCCCGGAAATTCTTGCAGATCTATTGTTGGCATGCTCCCATCCCCCATTTTAGCTTTAAGAAAAACAAAGTTTGAAGAAATTATTTACTCCAGTTACAGGAGGAAATTATTAATTAAACGAATTGTTTTGGCCAAAAAACTTGCTTACTGAAAGTGGAAAATCTGCTCACTTGCATACTTTTATATATATATATATATATTCTTTCAAGAGCACAGAATAAATTTATAAATAGAGGCAACAAAAATTTCAAGAATAAAATATTACCAAAGTAATTAAATCTTGAGGAATCCTAGTGAAACGCAAAAAAAAAAAAAAAAAAAAAAAAAAAAAAAAAAAAAAAACCTAAAATTTTAAGAGTCTATTTGAAACCAAGTAAAAATAGAATTGATTTTAATTTCAAATGAATTGAAAACAGAATTCATTTATAAATGAATTTAAATAAATTTTTACGTTTGGTTTTCTTATTTTAAATTTTAAAATTTATTTCAATTCTTATATTTAAAATATTTGAAATAAATGTAAAATAGAGAGCAAAAATACTTGCCTACACCTGGTTCAACATACCATTTTCGCACCGGGTAGTTATTTTAGTAGTAATTGTTTTGGAATTTCACTAATTTAATTTGTAAGGACACTATCAATGAAATTTCTTAAAATTATTAATCAAGTTTTCATCCGATTTAAAAAAAATACATTTTGTACCGATAAAAAGAAATGAGAGGGAAAGGGAGAGAAGAAAAGAAAGAAAAAAATAGAGTATTTTTATCAACATATCTTTTTTACTCTTCATTTTATAAAATTCATTTGCATGTCAATTTCATAATGAATTCAATTCAAAATGAATTCTAAACATTTTTTTTTAAAACATGACAACTATAAAATTCAAAATAAATTACATAAAAATTATAAAATTTATTTATTCCATACGAAGTGTAAAAAAACATAACAATCCAACCAAAAGAAAGGCTCACTGAAATGGTTGTACCAAAACTAGTTTACTCATAACTGAAAATTAATCAATTATATATATATATATATATATAGAGAGAGAGAGAGAGAGAGAGAGCAAACCTGAACTCGAACGATAGCCGATGTAAAGGATTACTGAAATGATCAGAGAAAGGCTTCTCAACTCTAACTTAGGCTTAGTTGTATATTTATAATTATGAAAATAAATAAACAGCTATCACACAAATGGTAATACATATTGGATCATTGAGTAATTGGCATTATATGGAAACTATATCTATGGATGCATGCATAAACTAGTAAACAGTTTGAACTGCATTGGTAATCTCTATTGGATGAGAGAAACTATGGCACCATCATATATGGAAACTATATCTCTGGATGCGTGTATGAATTGACAAACATGTTGAATGCAAATGTAATCTATGTTAGATAATGGAGTGAGGCACCATCATATATGGAAACAATGATCTGGGTGCATGTATAAATTGACAAATATATTGAATGCAAAGGTAATCTATGTTGGATAATAGAGTGAGGCACCATCATATATGGAAACTATATCTCTGGGTGCATGTATAAATTGACAAACATATTGAATGCAAAGGTAATCTATGTTGGATAATAGAGTAAGTCACCATCATATATGGAAACTATATTTCTGAGTCCATGCATAAATTGGCAAACAAGTTGAACCACATATGTAATCTCTGTTGAATCAGAGAATAGAAATTTTCTTTTAACAGGATGACACATGTATACACATTGTAAACTATAAATAATAATATTATATATATTTAAAAAAATACTAACTTGCCTCACTTAAAACATAAGTCAGCACTGTTTAATTTTTTTTAACCATAATGCCCTTGACTCTCTTATAAGTACATCTCAAAGTAGGAATTTTTGGGAAATTTAAAAAAAAATCTCTTCTCAAACCAAGAAAAACATTAACCGAGAATTAACCCTCATGAACTGTTAACGGCGCATGAAGATGATTGAGGCGAAATCAAACCACTAACATATGAGAGTTTGGTAGATTTAGGTCATTTCCAACTCGGTGGTGATAATGACTTTTGATAATACTCGTAAAAAAAAGTACAGATCTAAATTAAGTCTATTTCATTCACACGAGCAACATGTGCGGGTAGTCAAGCCGTCGGAGGGCAATGTAACCGGTGTTAGGTTGTAGGTCTCTTGACACTGATTCCAACCGCACCTACAAAGCACTTTTTCAACCACTCATAAAAAATCTCTAAAAGTTAAATGAGTTTATTTAATTACTTTGTTACCTCTGTAGTTGTTCTACATAAAATTGAATATTCGTTAAGACATTTCTTTCACAAAATAATTTTAGATAATTTTTAAATTTGTGAGGGTAATTTATTTATATTAATGAGGTAATTTTAAATATATATATATATATATATATATATATATATAAAATATTAATGTTTTTTTTCAAGATTTAAGTGGAGGTGGGTGACCCCACTGCGCTAGTGTGGATGCTCCCTGACGATTATATATGATAACAATAACTTGGCTGAATGCATAAATTGACAAACTTGTTAAACGACATAGTTGGCTGTAATCTTTGTTAAATGAAGGCTCCATCTTAAAAAGAAAAAATGAAGATACTTGTTTTGTGTTAAATAAAGATAATGAGAGGTCTGTGTAGCCTCAATGCCTAAGAAAAAATGAAAAAAAAAAAATTTGAGAAAGAATGTAAGAAACTAGTAATTGCAAAGCATGAAAAAAAGATATGACAAGATAATGTCATCAGCATATAATAAAAAGATAATGACCTTAATAGAAGATCGCCAAATTAAGATCAACCTTGGTACATGGAATAGTGAAAACCAAAAGAGAAGTGTTGTGCTAAAACTTTGAAACCAACTGCAAGGAGGCTATCTAAGAGTATAATTAGCATGACATAGTTCGCAGACATGAGTAGGTCAAGTTGAATCAATAAATAGGGTCGGGTTGAATCAATAAATAGCCTAGAGGTTGACACGTACAAACCTCATTGAGACTATCTTGCAAGAAGGCATTTTTGGCATTTAACTGTTTGTGTTGGAGTTTAGGTCATGGGTTGACACGACCCGGATATTTAAATATATGGGGTGGTTTTTAGGTAACCACCCAACCAACCGTCCCTCTAGGAATGTATAACTCTGTTTCTTTCTCAAGTGAAACAACTACTGCAAAAAATGGACAATAACTATGAGAAGGAAATGAAGAGCATAATAAAAATCTTGGTCCTTCATTGTAGACACTCAAATAACAAATGACACTTGTGTTGTGGAATTGTGGGTGTTTTCTGACCAAGAGTTCTAGAGGATGATCAGAGAGTTCCAGTAGAGTCGGTGGAGCAACCTAAAGATGAGACACTATAAACTTTTTGACACCTAGAGAGTGAACAAATAGAATAATATGTTTTTGCTTTTGTCAAGATGAGGTCTGTGGCATATAAAAAAGAACTAGACAGAACATGATCATTCCATAATCGTGTGGGTTTGGAAAGTTAACCAAATGTGAGACCTTAATTGGGTGTTGTAGAGGAGCAAAAAGGTTGCTTCAAATGTATAGTGAGCTAGTAGATGAGTCGGATTATGCGCATTTGAAAGTGAACCGTGTAGTTGGGATTAGACTTAGATTTTTATGGTGGTCAATTGATTTATCAAATAATAAAAATATTTATACTCTTCTAGGAGAAGAGGTCCACAAAAACGTGTATGAGTTCCTTGAGGTTAATTTAGCTTGAATTAATGTCTTATATTACTTTCAATTGTGTTCTTGTGAGAACGAGTCAAAGTTAACAAAAACTTGGTTCTCCATTGAACACACTCAAAAAACTAAAAGCACTTGTGTTGTGGAATTGTGGGTGTGATGATCAAGGAGTTCATGTAGAGCCAGTGGAGCAGCCCGAAGATCCTGGATACGCAAAGACGTTTTGGTTTCCGCAAAGTACGCGTATGATTCACGTTTTTGTTATATCCTTTTGAGTGGCCAATAACATGTCATTGCTATTGTCACCACAAATCTGATAGTTGTGGCTTTCACAACTGTTGTTAGTCTATCGTCTTCTAGATGTACACTTCGAGTATGAGCTTCACATTTATTCTCGTCCTCAAACCTACAAGATGATGCAATACATGATGCTCTATCAAATTGATGCAAGATCGCAAGTAGTTCTTTCCATTGACCAGTACACAAAGTTTGGCCGGATGTGACTTCAAATAGAATCGGAAATAGGTAAAAAAAAAAAAAAAAAATGGTAAATCGGCAACTTAGTTGAAGAAATATCAATATAAATTTAGAAAATAATGAAAAACATCCCTACCTACTAGCATGTATGCTTTTTACAAATTGACAAATACATCCAATCATGTCTTTTGTTTAAGGGACTACTTTGGAAACTCCAAAATTCAACCAAAAAAAAAGGTTCAGGCACTAAATTGAGATACAAAATTCCAGGCCAAAATTTTTTCTTCCATCACTATGCCAGCTGAAAATTTTGGCACAAAAAAACGACCTTAAGAGCTAAAGAAAACTTCTCACTACTCTTCAGCAGCATTCACATGCGCATTTGAAATAGGAAGAGTTCATACTAAAATAAATTAATCAATCTAAGAACTAAGAATTAATACCTGTCACTTTTTCAGCAAAACATGGAACGAAAAGAACATATCAACATTTTTTTCCTTGTTTATTATAGACGGGCTGGGAATCTGAGGGGAGTGCATATGTACATTTTCTTAGATTTATATTGACTTATTGTGCATCAAGAAAGTTGTTGAGGCATCGATCCTATAACTTGAAAAAAAATCTTAAGTTGAAGAAAATCTGCAACATTTTCTAGCTTGCTACAGCTGTTGTTATTTGTAAAATCACATTACACATACTTTCCGTTTTGAGAACCCAGAACATGATATATTTGCTTTTCTGGTAAATAGCTAGACATGCTAATTAGTAATTACAACTTTCCAGTTTTCCTCCTTCAACCATTCACCATCCTGACATAAAAACTACCAATCAAGTTTTCTGCAAGTGCTAATTGCACCTCAAATCATGGTTATCAGGGAAATTATTTTTTAAGTTTATTTCCGTAGTCATCAGCTATGAAAAAGTTCAAGAGCTTCACCAGCCTGCAATTTCATGGAGAGTCGAAGCTTTCTGTACTCTTCGTAAGTAAATGGTACATACAAGCACGGGTGTTGAGAGTCCACAAGTTCTGATGGAGCTTCCACTGCAGCCTCCTTTGGTCCCAAGAGGAAAGAAGCAATGGAAACCCGCACCGTTGCTTCCTTGCATAGTACTCTATGCTTCAAACTGCAGAACCTTCCATTGCTCCATACCTAAGTTATACATCAGAATGTATATGTGTAAGAATATCACAACAATTTAATTTCACCTTTATAAAAATTGGTAATGCCAATTAAACAAAAGCATAATTCTTCAATGCCCACCTTAGCAACGTCTCCAAGATTAACAAGGAAAGTGCCTGGCAAGGGATCCACAGCTATGAATGTACCATTCTTGTCCATTACCTCTAGACCACCAACATTTTCATCCTCTTGAAGTATGGTTAAGAATCCAGAATCTGTGTGTATTTGTACCCCAGAGGAACCTACGGCTTCAGGGGTGAAGTTGTATTTGTTTATCCTGAACTGGGAAGGCCATTCCTTAAACAAGCTGTCACTGATCAGCCCCAAACTTTCTGCCAACTTTTGAGCTATATCCATTGCAAGCTCATGTACTACTTTAGCATACATGTTTATTATCTCCCTGTGGCATAAATTCAACTCGAGGGAATCAGAGTTCGATGGTTGAGCTTCACAAACAAATGGGTTAGAAAATCCAGGTGGGAATATAAAAACTAATTGGCAATAAATTGTGTGTAAGTGCCAATTATGAGAGTGTTACCCATGGAACATTCTGGAAGTTTTGTAATGATCATGAACAAAGTGTAATTGGTTTGAAGTAAATAACAGGACATCGTCCTGATCATATAATTGATGTAATTTCCTTGTCCTAATTAAGGGTTTTATTGCATGATCATGTCTCTTTTTCATCAATTATCTAGTAATCGATATGATCATCTACGATTCTAGTTAGAATAGCAAAAAAAAAAAAGGGTTCAGAGAAGTTCAAAATTAACACAGTGCAAAAGCGTTCAATACAAAACAGAGAAAAGGACACAAGAATCACGTAAAATAATGGAAAGCAAAAAAAAAAATGAGAGCAGAAATTAAGGCACCTTTGATGAAGAGAGGCATCTAGTTGTGAACAAAAGGTGTGCACAGCTTGGGAGGAGGCCATATCATAAAGACCCAAGGCCTCATAAAGAGGATTGACCGGACTGGCTGCCATGTAGCCGCTACCAGCAATCACATCAGTGTTTCGCCTTTTGATATCCAAGGGAAGGTCCAGCAGAGATTTCACCACTTGCTTCATATCACTCATCAGTGTTAGCGGGACCTTGTGGTTCACAATTCTGAAACATCCCCATTCCTCACTTGCTTCTCTTAATTTCTCATATTGCCCTGGAGATTCTCGCAGATCTATTGTTGGGATGCTCCCTTCCCCCATTTAGATTACCCTTTCTTCAAGATTGTGAAGATAAGCAAAGCACAGTTCTGGCAGAGAGTGAACGAACTAGTTCAAAGAAAAGAACGGCCCTGCAGTAAAGGAAAGAGAGAGAGAGAGAGAGAGAGAGAAGAAAAAGAATGAAGGAAAGAGAGGGGCTTTTGCCGGGAATGTTGGGTTGTGTCGGTTTCCGGAGGGAAGATTGGCCGGCTATGGTTAGCACTTGAGGCATAATACCTTTATTAATTCACAAAATGGAGGACAGCTTAACTTTAAACCCCTGTTTATTTACTTAGATCCTATTTTCGCGGGATTTGTTTTTAAGTTTAATTTAACTTGAAAACAAATTTAAATATTTTTATATATATTTTTAATTACGAAAAAGACGTCTTGTGGCAAAGGGAACATATTTGACCCGACAAACTAAAAATGAAACTTCACTTGCGTGAAGAAATCTACCGCATAAAACAAACCAACCTTGTCTTGTGTTTTTTTTGTCTTTTTAATTTAGGTTCATTTCATTGAGACGGAGGGCATTAAAAGAACGGTAATTGACTATGACTCATGTTTGAAAGTTTTTTCTTTTTTTCTTTTTTAATAGAGAAAGAAAGAGGGAAGTGTGTTGGAGTAAGCTAATCTTTATGTGTACCTTTCCTTTTAGTTTTAGCTTTTATATTATCAAAAAAGTTTTTAAAACAAATTTAATAAATCAAGTATGAAGCTAAAAATTATTCAACCTTCAGTAAAATAATTTTTAAAAAGACAATTTTAGTTTTTAAAATCTATTTATTCTCTTCTGATCCTTCCGAATAACTGTTTTTATATTGTCAAGATCGAGATCTTGCTCATCAAAGCTCTTTCCCATCCCATCATCCATGAAATTATCATCATTACCATTTACAAATACTTCAGCAACATCATCATCACTGCTGGCTTTTTCATCGTTGCTGTCTTCTTCATCATTATCATAAGCGGTTCGAACCACTGACCAGTACACAAAGTTTGGTCGGATATAACTTCAAAAGGAATTGAAAAGAGAAAAGAATAAAAAATAAAAAATAAATTAGCAACTTAGTTGAAGCGAAAGCAATATACATTTCCTAAATATTGAAATATTGCCTTACCTACTACTGCGTGTATCCAGTTTACAAAGTGGTTAACAAATACATCCAACCATGTATCTTTTATTTAAGCGTAGTATCTTGGAAACTCAAAAATTCAACCAAAAAATAGGTTCAGACACTAAAAATGAGATTCAAAATTCCAGGCCAAACATGTGGTAATTACGCTCCAGCCCTGCAATTTTTCCTGTTTCTTTCTTTCATTACACTATGGAAGATGAATTTTTTGGTATAAAAACAATCTTAAAAGCCAAAGAGAACTTCTGACTACATTTCAGCAGCATTCACATGATACTACGTACATTTGAAGTACAAAGAGTCCATACTAAATTAAATTAATCAAGTTAAAAGCAAAGAATTAATACCTGTCACACTTTTTCACCAAAAGACATGGATCGAACGGGAAGAACATATCAAGCCTTTCAAGCCCACCAAAAGCACGGGAAAGTTCTGACTCTAACAGGTCATTAAAAATAAAAGTTTCCGACACAGTAAGAAGATGAGCTGCTTTTGCCTGTCCAAGGAACTCCTGTACAACAGATGGCAGACACACCTGTTTAAGAGGTAACTATAGGATTAGGCCATGTGATCTGCTGATTGAACTTGAGGGATCCACCCAGCTCAAACAAGCAAAATCCTTTTGAAAGGATTGAGAAAGAAGATTCCGAATAAATCTTGTAATTTATATGCTGGGTGTTATTTTAAGAATTCTAATGTCAACAATTCCTCACCTTCAATGGGTTTAATTTATGCTTTAAAATTGGCTCCAGTGGCATAAGTAGAAGCTGTGACTTGAGCCTAGGAACATCCATAATAGATCTCATACGAAAGCATAGCACATACATAATAGACTGAGGTTCAAAATTAAGCCCATATTAGTTTTGCAAAAATTTATACTAGTAAATGATTTCACTGAATAACTATAAAATAATAGAGCCCATGATTTAAAATACATAAAACAAAAAACAGCAATATAGATTTATTCAGTTAGAAACAAACTAAATGCAAAGGAGCGAAATCAATGAGCTTGGTACTTATTGTACAGGCAAACATTTTTTGCCTTCTTATAGGGAATGAAATGCTGAAAAATAAAATCTTAGCAATATAGAGTACATAAAAAAAATCAATGTTTTTCATTTCCATTCATTAAATGTATTTTATTGATAGTGGTGCTATATTAATTTCCCTCTTTTCTGTAAGTATTAGAAAGTCAATTCTCTATCCTCCAACTTATTCTCAAAGTAGCATATACCTGACATCCAGAATAGAAAATTGGATGCGCTTTTGGGTTAATATCATCATCCCTTGTTTTGCAGTATTCCAAACACCAATTCACCAACCTAAAATTTCAGACACAAGATAAACCACATTTACCATAAAAATCCAAGTTTTAATCAGATCAAAAATTGATCTTCATGGTCAAATGACAGAATGTCAAGTGTGCTTTAGAACCTGTTTAACATGCTAGCAATAAAAGAGGTTGACAAAAACTTTCCACGGACAAATAGCTAGCAAGATAAGCCACAGCACTCATCCTGCATAAAAACAGAACAATAAATTTTTAACCAGAGACGATGCCCCTAACATTTAATAATACCCTATATTACATGGAAGGTTTCAGTTGTCAAAGAAAATAAATAAATGAGAAGTTTCAAGGAATTCCTACACAATATAGCTCAGAGAAATTGAAAACACTAAACCATCAAGCAGCAAGTTAAAAGAAGCCCAAAGAGGTAACTCTGGACGCAGCTGAACTGAATTGACCATTCTAGTTTCAATTCAAACACATTGTATCATAATAAACACGCAGCCACAACTTCAAACAGAGCAGTAGACTGCCATCCCAGGAGAAATAAACTCAGAAAACCACCAGAGAAACGAAAAAGAAAAAAAAAATGTAATACATATAAGAAACAAGATGTTCGAAACAAATTTAGATACAACTGACAGACAAGTTTGTGCTCTAGTTGATCTTTAGTTGGTCATGCCAGGTGGGTTAAAGTTTTGAAGAACTCATATCATGCCTTAATTATGAGTACTTCATGTATGTTCAGAGAGTGACTGATCAAAGTGCAATAGGAAATATCATATAGGTCAAGAACAAAATTGCATATCCAATTTCAAAAATCCACATCAAGGACCAATATATCACTCTAAAGAAGTCATGATCATGCCTAAGTCGTGAAGAATGTATAAACATCAAACTAAACATTCCAATCATAAAGACACAAATGCACCTTACCTAGTAAGTGAAGGGTTGTCTTTGCAAAAAAATATCCGCCAGCTCAGTGGCAAATCTCACACCACAGTTTTTGGGATCTAGTGCACAGGCATAGAACATCACAAACTGCAAACATAATAAGATAATAAGATAATAAGATAACAAAGCCTCTGTTGAAGATATAGCTAGGGAATACCTGTGTAAATTGGGTACTTGATAACAAATTAAATGGCCATGAAGTACAACAACTACAAAGCAATCATATTTGAGGATAATCTGTGCATTACCTGGGAAAATTTTGACTTGTATGTATTCAGAACATAATCCTGGAATGACCAGAGAAGAGTCTTGTATACCTACAACAGTAATTAAATAAAAGTTAAAACCAAAAAGAAAAACTGTGGCAATTCGATATAAAGCAGAAAAGAACAAATTGAAGACAACTTTACGTTCAGAATATACCTCAACTAAATGGCCAGCACCTTCACAGGATTCAAGATGCTCAAAAGTTAGGACCATCAGGCTATCTAATAATTCAGCAATTATGTTTCCACCAAAACTCTTTCGACTTAAAGACCCCTTGGAAACTGTAAAAGGAATGTTGGATTAGTTTATAATGGAAAAGTAGCATTCTAGAATATCAAAAGTAACAAGTACTTATAAAAAAATGATAAGAAGTCACAAGTGGATCAGGCATACTATCAATATCAATTTCAGAGGAATAAACAGAAACAGCCCAATATGCCAATGCATTGTCTCTTAGAAGAAATTGTCTGATAAATTTTGGTTCCCTGAGCTTCACTGATGCTAGTATGACAAGTCATTAGCTAACAAAATTTTTAGACTCCAGCATGGTGCAAGTGAACCTCAGACCAAAAGTAAAAGGTTTGAGGCTTTGATCAGTACCACAATTACCAATTACTTCATCGAAATAAGGTGAGTGGTATTGTCCCAAATAGTTCAGTATAAGATATGACTCGATAATTTTTCACAATTTTTTGTTAAAAACACACATTTAGCAGAGTAGAACACAGCATGCACTCAAATAAGGGAATATATGGCAAGTCATGTATAGTAGTACAGTGCATAGTATATCCAAGCAAATATAATGGTGGTAGGGGCTTCATATGTAAAGTGCAATTTTTCCAACATGTTTTCTTTTAAATACTTATGAACACCCCCCCCCCCCCCAAAAAAAAAAAAAAAATTCAGGCAATATCAGGCCCATGCAAGCCCACCAAAACCAAATTGGATAAGACCAGAATAAAAATCATGAACAAAAAGCTTAATCAGTTATATAATTCAAGTTATCTATCACCAATAGTAACCTTTTGTGTTTTGGAAGTTAAAAGGAAAATCCATAAATAGCCCAAAGAGATAATCCAAGGATCTTACCTCATCACCATCTTGGTCAGCACATTCTGCAACATCATCTACATCTTCTAGTTCCATTTCAAATATGCCTTTACCGGAGTCTTCTTATAGAATGTCATCCCACCCTATCTCAACCTACAAGATGCTCCAATACATGATGCTTTACCAGATTAATGCAAGAACATAATTGAAGGCACCAAGTTGTAACACACGCTCTATCTACTTGCGTCTAGATCTACTCAGCCTCTCCGCTGCACTGAGTATGTCTCTTCCAATAACTTTTCCGATCGTGCTACTTGCCAACTTTAACATGTTCTCCATATATATCACAATTAACTACAAGAAGATATGCATATATATATATGATCAGTAAAACGTAACTATTTCAGGCTGACAGCAGTCAACCATGATTAACTGCACTTTGGAACAACATCAAGATAAAAGCAATAATTGGAAGAACAAAATTAAAATGATTATAGCATAGGCGACATTCAAATGGCAGGCTGCATTTCCCGGTTGCCCCCACATGTTAGCCAAAGTCACGCAACAATGTTGTGCATACACTTCAGCAGATGATCAATGAAGCTCACATGAAAATTCAAATTGTAGGATAGCATGTAAAGGAACTTGATTTTCATTTTCATGGAGTATTTAGAACCATTAAATACATGCATGCAAACACAAAGAGGACAATTCATATCACATATTGGAACGGCATCTAGAAACACCAAACTTATAAACCTGGGCAAAATCGAGCACACAGTGGAGGACCACTGAACTCATGCAACAAATGCCACATGGTATAGAATATAGATTTCCTAGGTGGTAACTTAAAAAAAATGCATCTAAACCACAGCCTACATAGTATAAAATACAAGATATACGTATTTTACAGGATTTTCCCAGGACCAACATTTAAAGATCCCAACAAATGCACTAAACAACAATGTATCTATTCGAGTGATGTCTGAATTCCAACAGAAAGAAGTGCAAATTGAACTCACATTATCCTTTCTATGGACTGTGGGCATTCTCTGGGAAACTATTGGCAATAATCTCAAGGGAACCAGAGGCACGAAATCAGAAATTTTTTACAGAGCTGCATGCACACGAGAAATAACTTCGTGCTTTTGTGCAAGAATATGTGGCCTTGTAAGTTTATCTAAGAAATAATAAGGTGGCATGAAATTGCTTACAAGCATATCCAAACATGAATCAATATATTTTCCACTTGAAGCAGCCTGCAATGTGATAAAAATAAAAATAATCATAAGGATTTACAAACCAAATTCAAGAATTAGAATTGCAAGTGATCACAAACCGACTTACCAATGATATAATGAGGTCTCAATGCATCCATCACGTCAGGTCCATAATTCCACATGTTCATTCCAAAAATCTGAAAAAACATTTTACAATGAATTTTTTTAAAAAAGAAAAGGAAACCCAGAGGGCACCAATATATAACAAACAGGAGTAAAAACATGCGTCCATCTAACATAAACTCAGAGCAGAAAGAAGAGACTCGTGATGAACAACATCTATCCAAGTAACTGCTCCAGATAGTGCTTTCAAACTTGTCTGCCAAAACCAACCCACAAAGAATTAGTTTTGGAAAAGTGAATTGATCAATCATTAGGAGAAGAACGCACCTCAAGCAGGGCCACCTCATCAGGGGCAAGACGTTGTTTATGATGTATAACCCCAACAAGCTGATTATAACTGTCAGTATCACCCTGAACCAGAAAATTTGTCTTCAAATTACTTGGGGAGCTATTGATGTAACAAAATGATCAATTACGTGCTTGGTATCAAGAACCAAAAAATAGCAAAAGGTGTTGATGGGGAACACGAGAAAAATTAGAATTATAGATTTTAATCTAAGAATTATGGGATATAGGGATAATTATGTAATCAAGAAATATTATGGGTATCTAAGCGTGGTTAATTTTCATATTTCAGTTTCCTTTCGATCTAGGACTAGGGTTTAAGGCATCCCTATGTCATTTGTAATTAGCTTGGAATTAATAATAAATGAGATTATTAAAATCAAACTTTGTGATTGATTTGTTTCGCGTCATGTAATTTGGTTGTGGATTTCGCGCCCATGTGATTTGAATTGCGGTTCCCATGTGATTTGGGAAGATCCATGAGATTTGGATCGTTTTACCTTTAATTTCATTGTTTTACAATTTTCTTCCCTACTGTACTGCATCAAGTGGTATCAGGGCCAAAACCTCGATCCCCCATCACTACTAACATCGCACCAAAATCCATCTAAATCCACTCCCCCAAACACATCTTAAAACCAAATCAGATTTGAAAAAAAATAACCCTAGCCGAGCCGCCAACCGAGCCAAGCCGTCTCTAAGCCGTTTCTGAGCCAAGTCGCCTCTAAGCCAGCTGAGCTGAGCCGAGCCAGTTCTAAAAAAGTCAGGTTTTCTTCTTTAGTTTACTGCACTTATCTATATCTTTTTTTTCTTTTTTCTGATTTAAAAAAGAAGGCAAAAAAAAGGGAAGAAAAAAAAGAGAAAAAAAGAAGAAAAAAAATATATGTTTGAACTATTTTAGTTTGCTACCATGTCTTACGTACCGGGACACATATTCAAAACCTACAAGCTCAGTTATGAAGGGCTTACTCTCGCTTGGATGAGTTAAAATCCAATGCGATCAAGTATAGTTGGTGTTATCTTCCTCGGAGTATGAATGAAGAATATGAAGAACTTAAATATTGGGTTTATCGTGATGAGAGACGACTAAAAGAATTGAAGAACCAATATGAATATGAGTATAAACATAGTTCTCAAAAGGTCCGTGCTTTGAATGGTAATGGTGATTATGTTTATAATGATGAAGGAGCTACTTATAAAAATTATTATTATGCTTCTAAAGATGCTTACCATAGTTGTGTTGGGTATTATCATGCTTACGGAAGTTATGATGGGTATGACACATATGATGAGCTAATAAAACAGAAGTCCAACCCAATAGCTTCATCCCAAGTTCGAGAGAAGATAATCCAATTATTGAAAGAATATAAAGAATTGTACAAGCCCTTGGATCTTATGACAGTGAAAGATGATCCCGAACTTGCTAACATAAAACCCACTAATGATAAGGAAGACTCCGAAGCGCAACTAAAGAAGATTTTGGAATAGGGGTTAGTTCCAAGCCAAGATGAAGTCAATGAGAATGAAGATATTCAAATGTAGGTTTTCTTGTACAATTAACTTTGTTGAGCCCATCCAACAAGATTTTATTGAGCATATTGAGGATGTTGACAAGATTCAAGGCAAACAAGAAGCCAAGCTTGATTGTACGATTGAGGTTCGAGTTGATACACATGTCCTAGATATTTTGACTTTATCATGCATACCTGGTTTCAAGCACCTCGAGAACAAGCATTTCCAGTACCATTTTTTTCACATCCTAGTGACTTCGACTTCCATGACTATCAGCGCTATGCTTTATTTCGCAACGAATCTAAATTGTTGATCCTCCAACATTTTTCAACTCGAGGTTGAATTCTTTCAAAGTGGTGAAGAATGATGGCGAACACGAGAAAGATTAGAATTAGGAATTTTAATCTAGGAATTGAGGGATATTGGAATAATTATGTAATCAATAAATATTATGGGTATCTAGGCATAATATTTTTCATATTTCAGTTTCCTTTCGATCTAGGATTAGGGTTTAAGATCTCTATATAAGAGGTGTCCCTGTATCATTTGTAGTCACGTTGGATTTAATAAAAAACTAAGATTATTAAAATCAAACTATGTGATTGAGTTGTTTCGCGCTATGTGATTTGGTTTCGGTTTTTGTGTCCATGTGATTTGGATTGCGATTCCCATGTGATTTGGGAAGATCCATCAGAAATGAATCGTTTTATCTTTAATTTCCTTGTTTTACAATTTTCTTCCTTACTGTACTGCATCAGATGTATTCTAATAGAAGTTGAAGCCAAATTTTAAATGTAAGTATTTATACCATAATCAATTGACATTAAGAACTCAAATGAGATCAAACTATTAAAAGAACTCAATATTGATTGTTCTGATAAAAACAGCAAGCCCTTACACTCTAGTGTTCTCTCACAAAACAAATTGACTTGATACTCAGATTTCTAAAGCTAGGTCCATTAGAATAACTATTAATGTTAGTAAACACAAAGATAAAAATAAGTTCATCCACTGAAACAATCTCCTACATGGTACCAGGCGTTATGGAAGATGGTATATGTGGCCTTGTGGGAGTTCCTAGTTTCAAAATTGTGCCTAAGAATATAAAGAGAGGGCCTACAGTAAGGTAATAAGCAGGTGCTTTAATTGTTCAATGGCTTAATATATTCAATAGCTTACGTCTTAGTGCTTTAATCCATGCTGCTTAAGAGGAGCTTTAAAAATATAAGCAGCTAAAACAAACATGTCTAAAATTTAAGTGGAGCTCCCAAACGGCTACATTACATAAACATAGTCCAGGTCAAATAAACAACGGGAAGCTGAAAAGAAACATATGTTAATATCCCAGAGAATGCTTACACACTGGACGGACGCAAGGGCATTCCAGACATGAAAAACTAACTCGGAATCAGTGAAATTAACATCTTCTAGTTCATAGAAACCATTGCTGTGATTTGCTAATTCCACCCCCATGATTTCTGACCCCAGACCCCAACTGTTGAGTGTTATCTCAATGGGTACTGGGAGTTTTAACTAAACCTGCTCAAAGATAATGCCAATAGCCAAATAAACAGAAACATCATAATATGCATAAGCTAGGTAACCAGGTGAATGATTTTTGCTGGTGAGTAATCAAAAAGCATCTCATATGTGAACCCCACAATTATCCAATATATGGTGTAGGTGAATTTTTTTTGTTAGTAAACTAAAAGAAGAGAAATTAACTGTATTTAGAAATATCTGCGCATAAATTCGATGAAATTGACAAGAGAAGCGACTGTATCGCGTGCCACTCTAACAACTCCCTAACCTGATTTTGTCCTCTCTTCCTCTTTCTGGGTGAGCTCGGCGAGGAAGAGGAAGAAGAGAGGTAAGAAAGAGTAGCAGTATATATATATATATATATATGAACCCTGACCTGAGCGTTCCAGAGTTAGATGAAGAGACAGTGGAAGCGCAGTTATCAACGAGGAAGAAGAAGTGAGGCGAGAGAGGGAGCAAAAATAAAACAGAGAGCCTGACTCGTGCTTTACAGTCGAGGGTTTAGTAACTTCTTTTTATCAACAGCTCGTCATAAACTTAAAATAAAACAAATTTAAACAAACGTGTTGTGGGGAGTTGTAGAACGCCCCACCGATGACTCACCTGGAGAATTAACCACCATGTCAACTTGTTATTCGACTTAAGAACTTCAAAATATTACTCCTATTGTTTATTCGGATACATAATAATTTTTTCCGAAACGGAAAGCAAAATTTTGTAAAAACAAAAATCAAAATAAACCGACCATATATCCAAACCAAATTATCATGATATCAGTCTTTCATTCAATTGTCACAATGATAAGAGTAAATTGGTTCAATGAAAACTAAACACGTCAACACACAATTATAACCAAACCCCTCTAAGCAACATAGAAGTCAAACCTCTTAAGGTACAATAATAAGATCACCGCTCTAAAAGTATGGTGATCTCGTGTCTGAAGGATGAACTGGTGGTAGAAGTGGCATCCTAAGAGCACAGAAGTCACATCCCACAAGTCCCAAGAGCATCGAAGTCGTATCTCATAAGACTCAAGGCATAAAAGTCACATCTCTGGTGTGGCCCACATTGGGATCTTGGAAGAAAGGGTCCACAGATCCTATATAAAAGGATTCAAAGCCTCATAAATGCGGATATATACACAAAGACACAACCACAAACATTTTGGCTCTCTCTCACTCACTTCGGTATTTCTCTAAGACATTCATTTTACTTCACCTCGGTACACTTATTGACTTAATCATTGAAGGGTCCTTCTTGGAGAACCAAACTCCATATGGCTTTCCTTGCAGGGCTTCGTGTACCAAGTTGACGTAAATACAATAACAAGGTCAGCATCAAGCTTCCATCTTCCTCCATCCATGACCAATTTACCAAAAATAACATTTACCATTTTTTGGCATCAACAGATTGACGCCATATATGGGAAACAAAAAATATATCTCACGATGCCATCGAATAAAGCACATCTTTCCACTTTACACCATAGCCTTGAAAAGTTCCATTCATCCCACCAACGAAGAAGAGAGAGTGAACACAGTAGCCCCAGGGCACACAAATGGGTACAACCCTCAACAAGGCTTAGGAAGTCACCAAAATCTCAGGGCTCACGGTGACCAGGCCCAATCCAGCTCCAAAAAAATAAGCCTTGCTGAGGATCCCGCGACTCTAGTCAGTAGGGACGAAGCATGAGAAGCTCAAACGTCGATATGAGCACCTGGCTTCCATGGTGGCATATATGATACAGACCCGTATCGGATTCAGCCAGTACAAGCTCATCGTTAGAAAGCCAGCACGACCACCACCAGATAAAATTGAAAAAACCAGGAACCTCGAGTTGGCACAAGTATCGGTGCAAGACAAATAGGGAGCAAGGTGTCTGAAGCTGAACACAGAACGCCGAAGCTCCTACGCCCAGTAGTTGAATCCAAAGCAGTATGAAGAGGATTATGTGTCTGACTCCTTCCCTCGAAGAAAACATATGGATCTTGGGCAGCTAGAAATCTCCCAATAATTAAGGCAGATGAATGAGCGAATCGACCCCACTCTAATGACCAACTGGTTGAGCATCTTAAATGAGATAAGGCCTTCAGAAAACTCGTTCTCTTAAGAAATCATGGATATGGCAATTCCAAACAACTTTAAGATGCCAAGCATAGAACCTTACACAAGAAAAACTTATCGTATTGATCATTTAGAGACCTTCAAATCTCTAATATTCATCCACAGGCACTCTAAAGTAGTGATGTGCCAAGATTTCCTAATCACACTTTTGGAAATAACACGAACCTAGATCCCGCGTTTACCCTCACGTTCCATCAAGTCCTTCAAAGAGCTAAGTGAGCAGTTCGCTACACACTTTTTCAAACAGTTGAGGGTCGAAGAGGATAGTGGAGAGTTTCTTCAGCTTCATTCAATGAGCTGACGAACCACTTCGAGAATACATCCCTCGATTCATAGCAACCATGGTTGAAGTCCAAGATTTGGACCAAAAAGTGGCGGCAATGGCCTTCATCAATGGATTTCGGGTCTCAGATTTTAATCACTATTTGTCTAGGAATCTAGTTGACTTTATGCCAACTCTTTTGGCCCAGGCAGACAAATTCATCATAGCCAAAAAAGACCAAACCTTCAGAAGATAGAGGGAAGAAGCCTTGATATTCAAGAATAAGAATGAAGTAAAAGAGTCGAAGTCAAAATCTAACCAAGAGAAGAAGAACCGAAATGATACCCAAAGGAATGACAAGTTAGAGGGAAGACCCCGGTGGTTTGAAAGCTACACTGCTATTAACACCCCGAGATTTGATCTCTTGATGGAAATAGCTAACTTAGACATCGTTATGTGGTCACCCAAGATCAAGTCAAACCCAGTCAAGAGAGACATGAGTCGATATAGTCGATTTCATAAAATCACAATCATGATACAGGCAAATGCAGGCAAAGAAGTTTATAAAGACAAAGCGGGAAAGAAGTTTGTCCCAGAACCAAATCCCAAAAACTAGAGAAAGAAAGAGATCGATGAGAAGTTCCAACCGAAGAGATCGGGACCAAGATCAAAGCAAGATAAAACGCAACCCACACAAGGAGTTGGGTAATGCTCCCACAATGGTCATTATCTTAACTATGTTTGGGGGGGGCACCTCGAGTAGAGAATCATCAAACTCTCATAGAGCTTACACAAGGTTCGTGAGATCTATAAAATGACTGAGCAAGAGAAGCCAAACTGACCAAGTCATTAGTTTCACAAATATAGATCTAAAGGAGGTTCAGTTCCCCCATGATGATGATGTCATAGTCACTCTAGTTGTCACAAACTTTTTAATGAAACATGAAGATGAAGTTTCCAACCTGTACCAAAGTGGAAGAGGTCAGAGTGAACTAGACTGTTGCTCATAACTACTACTTAGCCTTAGTGAAGAGTAAAGGCAAGACAAATTTCCTCAGTATTAAAGACCTTAGAGATAAGGCAAAGAATCCCAAAGGAAAGCTAGTAGAAGAGTTAGTCTAAATCCTCTTGACATAAGACGAAAAAAATAAGAAGGTTATCCAGATCAGTTCGAGCCTAGAGGGAGAGCCCGTAGAATAACTTATTTCTTTCCTAAAAAGAACTAGGACATTTTTGCATGGTTATAAACAGACATGCTAAATATCGATCCAAGAGTGATGGTCCATTGCCTTAACATTGATCCCAAGCATAAGCCTATAATATATAAAACAAAATGATATTTTATTCCATAAAGAGAGTAAGACATAGACATTGAAGTTAAGAAGCTGCTAAAAGCTAGCTTTATTAGAGAAATAGATTATCACATATGGCTTGCCAATGTTGTCATGGTAAAAATGCCAAATGAGAAATGGAGAATCTGCATCAATTTTGTAATTCTCAACAAAGCTTGCCCAAAACCAACTATCCTCTGCCAAGAATTAACCAAATAGTTTATGCAACGTTGGACTATGAGATGTTGAGCTTCATGGATGTCTATTCTGTGTACAATGTACGAGCCAAACTAACTAAATACAACATTCTAACCGAGAAAGGTCTCTATTGTTATAAAGTGATGCTCTTCGAACTCAAGAACTCATGTGCAACTTATCAAAGGTTAGTTAAAAAGTTGTTCAAGGACTAGATAGATCACAACATGAAAATGTAAGTAAATGACATGCTAGTCAAGAGCTTGCAAACAACAAACCACTTGACCGACCTAGAAAAGTTCTTTTCATTCTTAAGGAAGCACCAAATGAAGTTGAAACCCTCTAAGTGTGCATTTAGAGTCACTTCGAGCAATTTTCTTAGGTTTATGGTGACCCATAGAGGAATAAATGCCAATCCAAAGAAGATCAAAGTTGTTTTAGACATGGAAGCACCTCAAACAGTGAAAGAGGTACAGCAGACCAAAGAGTGTCACGCCTCGTTTGAAGAACTGAACAAGTACTTGAGTTCACCTCTTTCTTCTGACCAAGCCCAATGAAAGAGAACATTTGTTCTTATACTTAGCTGCTAGTGAAGTGGTTGTGGTTTCGATACTGATCCAAGAAAAAAAAAAGTTCCAAATACCGATCTACCATGTCAATAGTGTCTTTTAAAATGCCAAAGTCATATACCAGGTCGTTGAAAAATTGGCTAATGCAGTAGTCATCTTAGTCAGGAAGCTAAGACCCAACTTTAAATCGCACTCGGTTACTATGTTCACCTATCACCTCTTTCGCCAAGTTCTCTAGAAGCCCGACCTATCAACTCGACTTGTGAAGTGGTCTATAGAAGGGCGAATTTGATATTCAATTCAAGCTTCGGCCTACCATCAAAGGCTAGGCATTAGCCGACTTCATTATTGAGTGCAATTTATCTGACCATCTTAAAGAAAAGCAACAGGTCAAGTCTCCCCCTGAGGTGCTTAGTTGGAAGTTGTTTGTGGATGGGTCCTTCAATGCGTCGGGCAGTGGCGTTGGACTATAATCCTTATCAGCCTTGAAAACTTCACAATTGGGTACACACTTCAGTTTAACTTCAACAACAAGGCTGAGTACGAAGCCCTTCTTATCGGAATGAGATTAGTCAGGTCTCTTATGGTTAAATCATTTGAAGTCTTAACAACTCTTAGTTGGTGGTGAACCACGTCTTAAAGAGTATGAAGCTAGATGAGAAAGAATGATCAAGTATCTGGCCAAGGTTAAAGAATCAACCAAGCATTTAAAGTATATGAATGTGATTTAAGTCCCTATTGTCAAGAATGCAAAAATCGATACCTTAGCATAGTTAGCATCATCGAAAACCTCGGACCTTCCTTGAGTCGTATATGTGGAACTCTTACCTAGCCCCAGCACTAAAAGTGCCAAGGTAATGGACATAGACAACAAACCTAACTAGATGACCCTAATCATCGAGTATCAACAAGACAGTGAGCTTCTAGAACCTAGGGTTGAATATAGAAAGTTTGTTTCTAAGGAAGCTAGATATTACATAATTCAGGTCTCTTACTCTGTCATATCTTAAGTACCTTACCCTAAGAGAAGCTAACTATGTGTTGAGAGAAGTTCATGAAGGAGTTCATGGGAACCACCTCGGCAGTCGAGCTATACCGCACAAGATCCTAATACTGGGGTATTATTAGTCAAAGCTCAAGGATGAAGTAACTAACTTTGTCAGAAAGTGTGTTCAGTGCTAGAAATTCATCCATATTTCTCGACATCTTCCCAATCACTTAACAGTTGTCACTAGCCAGTACCTTTTGCAATGTGGGGTATTGATATCTTTGGACCTTTCCCTAAGGCACCAGATCAGCTCCAATTCCTGATCATGGAAACTGACTACTTCATAAATTGGGCCGAAGTTGAACTCTTAACCAAGATCACTAACGTGAAGGCAAAAGACTTCTTCTAGAAATCAATAGTCTAAAAATTTGGAATCACAAAAGTCTTGGTTACAAACAACAAAAAAATAGTTTGACAATGCTCAGTTGAAGAGGCTATGTAAAGACCTCGACATCGATCACAATTCTTCTATGTGGGGTATCCTCAAGCTAATGGCAAAGTTGAAGTAACAAACAAGACTATTTAGCAGACCCTGAAGAAAAAGTTGGAGGATGCAAAGGGACTCTGGGTTCAAGAACTCCCTTATGCATTTTGGGCTTACATAACCACACCTAGTGCCCCTACAGGCGAAACCCTATTCTTCTTGACTTTCAGGTATAAGGTTGTGGTCCTGGTTGAAGTGGAAGAGCCTTCCCTACAAATCCAACTGTTCAAAAAGAAACAGAACAAAGAAGGGCTGAAGATGAACCTAGACCTGATTGAAGAAATCCGAGATGAAACATTGTTGAAGCTCGCCACTTATCAATAGTGCACTACCAAGTACTTCAACTCCAAAGTCAAGCAAAGATCATTCAGGATTGGAGACTTGGTCTTGTGAAAATAGGAAGTCTCGGACCCTAGTAACAAAATAAGTTGGCACCGAACTAGGAAGGCTTATACAAGATCAGAAAAGTCATCAAGCAAGGAACATTTGAGCTAGAAATAATGGATAGAACTCCAATACCGTGCAGATTTTGCGTAAATTTTATCGATAAATGTATTTATTTTTTATTTTCATGTAAATGATTAAAGAACTAAATACATATGATCTTTGTGGTCATATGTTAATTCTTCCTACCCACATTGTATACACCGAGTGGCAGAACCAAGATACCATGAAGATGTCTTCTTTAGAAATGAACATTCTTTGCAGAGCAATCGAAGTTAGACTCCAAGAAAATGTCATATCTTAAAAAATTCAATCTCAACCCCTCACCACAAACTTAGGACATTCCTAAGTAAGATGAGAGGGAAATATCAAAGTCAAAACTCATCCAGCATAACCCTTCACTATACACTTAGAAATTCCCTAAGTAAGGTGAAAAATGAGAATGAAAGACATAATCAGTCTTAGTCCGATGTTAAAAATGCATTAACAATAACAAAACTTTGAGTTGGAATGAAAGACCGAAGTCCAACACTTTGGCAAATCCAAAAATCCAACCCTAACTCCAATCAGAGGTCAAAACACCATAAATAGGCATTAACAGATTGAAGATCATAACCCAAAGTGAAAAGAACACTTAGGGTTGAACTCCTTTGAGAATCCTCACTTAGTTCATTTGAGATGAGGTCCTTAAAGCTTGAAGTGAGTGGCTGAAGTACCACACTTAGGTAAATTTCAGTCAAAATCCATTACTTAACTCAAATTGAGAAGGATCAAGACTGAAGTATGAATCCGACGTACAACACTTGTCAAAATTTTGGATATTCTACTTAAGTAAAAGAAGGAATCTAGAGAAGATAACAAATCAAAGAAAACCAAATCACATCATTAAAAAGAAATATTTACACATTGTTGGCTTAGAGGCCAAGTACAATAAGAAAAGATATAAAAAAAAAGACTAAGTCAACTGCTCTTTGTTCTCAATGCTCACCACGTTGCCATTAGCCTCCTCGATCTTGGCCTCAACCACTTCAGTCACTGGCCCCTCAGCTCCTGTTTTATTTACTCGAGGTCCTCAAGAATCTCCAAGCTAACCTAGTCAACAACGTTAGGCCAACACTTGACTCCTACCTTCTTAGCCATATTGAACCCCTCATTGATCCTAAAGCCTCATTTAGTAGTTCTTTCTTGAAGTCTTTAGAATTTTTGAAGTTTTCCACGGTGGAGGATTCAACCTAGGCCAGCTCAGCCCTCAAGTGACTCTCTGTCCCTAGAGACGATGAACTTTGGCCCCGAGTTGGCCCTCCACCTCCAATAGTATGGACTTCAAATGCCCAACCTCATCTTGAGCATTCTAGCAGCCATCATTCGCTAAAGCTAGAAAAGTTTTCATCTTTTTCTCATCAAATTTGAGCTGGTTGTTATGGCTTACTATAACCTCCAACCTCTTAGTGTTCTCCTCCAATACTTTCTTAAGACCATATTAACTTCATCAAAGCCTACTTACAGCATTACCCATGGACAAGAATGTGTTATTGATGAATGTGGTGAACATACCAGTCTAAACCAGAAAAGATCATGTCAATAAACAAGCAAAAAAAATATGCCTCAATGTTAACACCTCGGAAAAAAGACCTTAAAACTTACCCTATGACAAGCCTCGAACATGTTCTTCTTTATCTGATCCATTGAGAGCTCTTTCACTAGATAAGGAAAAGAAATCGAAGGTGCTTACCTAAAAAAGTTCATGGGTAACGCTATAAGTGGGCTTAAGAAATCACAAAGAGGAGAAATCTCTGGAGAATATGCTTTATGCTCTAAGAAATCACAAATGCGAAAGAATAAGGAGAATTAAAGGCTAAGTATCTCTTTTATAGTCTCAGTATTAAGACATTACACTAACACATCCCCCGTTTCATTAAAGCTGGCAAGACAGAGGGCGCTTCAAGCAGTTCAAACGTCTCGGTCATTAAATCAGCCCAAAAGGGGATCTCGAGAAACCCAAGCGTCTAAGTCATAATTATGGGTATTAAAAGCATTAAAAGCCTTAGGAACTTAGCCTTCATAGCTCTATAAGACCAACTGTAGCTCCAACTAAGGTGGAATTAAGGCTTTAATGGCCACACAATTCCATTGGCGCCCACTAAAGCACGAACCAAGGTGAAATTAAGGTCTCAAGGGCCACACAATTCTACTAGGGTCCGTCGTTGCCCGAACCGAGGTGGAATTAAGTCGTTAACGGCCACACATTTCCAACCGAGGTGGAATTAAGATCTCAACAACCACACAATTTCATTGAGGCTTACTAAAGCCCCAACTGAGTTAGAATTAAGGTTTCAATAATCACACAATTTCACTGGGGTCTATTGTAATACCCATAATCGTAAAGTAAGGGTAAAGAAGTAATTTAATAAATATGACATTAAATTAAAATAATATATTTACACGAATGAATTAGTATTGAATAAAATAATTCTCTTGAAAAAAAAACTGGACTTGTGGGGACGTCGTTAAAAAAAAATTCTGGACGTCCAGCAAAAGGAAAAGAAAATATAATAAAAATAATATATATTATATATTATATATTATATTTTTCAAAAAAAAAAAAAAGACAGGCCACCTGCTGCCAATTTGTGTTGCATGTGAGCCACGACTTACAAGTCATGGCAGCTTGGAAAAAGGGTGGGGGGGTGGGGCGTAGAATTGAAGATGAGAAAAAAAATGGTACACACACACACACACACACACACATATATATATATATATATACCGTTTACATTTTCCTTTGCTTTCTTGTTTTCTCTAAACACTTGGGGATCGAAAGAAAAGTTGAAAGAGCAAAATTTTGATGGGGTTTACTGCGGAATTTCATAGAGAATCACGAGAAGCTATCAGAAAAATAGAAGGTAATAATGTAGTGTTTATTTTTGAACTTTTAGCATATACGAAATTCCCCAAATTTAAAGTGAGAATTTTCAAATGGTGTGATTTATAACGAAATGAAGAATAAATTACAAATTTAATATAAATATTATGTCAAGTGTTGACGATCTACAACTGGGAGAATTTCTTAGAGGAACAGGAAAGGTAAAGAGGTGATCTATGGCTTTAAGTGCTACGTGGTGAGTTTAATTTACTTCAAGTAATCTAAATAAAAATTTTGAAATATCTAGTGGTAATATTAAAATAAATTATTAGCTTATGTTTTGATGATAGATAAATATTTGGTTGATAGGTATGGTATAAATATTAGACACAGAGAAAATTATTATGTGAAAAGAAATATTACTAGAATGATAAGTAGATTTAATAATGATGGTGATAAATAAATTCTTGACGAGTTTTGGTTGATATTTTGATACAAATTATGAAGAGACGAAATTTAGTGGATCTTGACAAGCTTTAATGGATGATTTGATGTGATTTGGGATGAAATTTAGTGGATATTGACAGCTTTGATGGATGATTTGATGTGAGTTGGGATGAGAGGAATTTAGTGGAATTTTTTATATAATTTGAGAAAAATCATGATAGCTAGTCTGAATACACGCTTGTTTTTATTTCATTATTTATATGCATATTCATATCAGTTTTCATATACATCTGAATGAGAATAAAAGAACTGGGAAGATAGCTAGTCTAAATGAGAATAAAAATATTTGAATTATTATTTTTTCATATATTAAATTATTGTTCAGATACATATTTCATATTATTGTTCATATGCATATGCATTAAATAAAAGAAAAGAACTGGGAAGGGACCGATTTAATTGAAAAACTGTGACAGCCGATATAGGCTAGAATTAAAAAAGACACTGTGACAGCCGGTATATACTGGAAATGAATTCCGTGGCAGTTGGGACAAGTTGTAAAGAAAAGAACCGGGAAGGGGCCAGTCTAAGATAATAAAAACATGTCGACATGTGGGAAGACGTTTCCATAATAATAATTCATGCATTGCATCTGTTTTAATTATTTCTTGCATCATTGAAATGTGTGGTGTGTTATTATAAAATTATTTATAGATGAATTGGTCTCACACAGAGAGACAGTTATGGTGAAAACGAAATAGAGAATGATAAGAATCATCTAAATGGTGGACTTTATTATGTGAACCTCATTACGAAGTAATTAAAAGATAATTGATGGTCTTAAGCTGAACCAATGAATGAGAAGAAGAGATTAATAGAGAATGAATCTTATGACATGTGTAGTGATAGTAGAAAGTTATCATCAAGTTATGTGAAATATAAAAAGGGCTATTATGCAAATTGAATACTTTTAGTAAATTTAATTCACTGAGCTTGTGAAGCTCACCCTTTATTGTACAACGATTTCAGGTAGCAGACATGACAAATAGTCTTGTGGGTTGAGAGACATACGAAATCATTTTCTGTAAGCCACGTACGTGTCAACATCCTCAAACTAATGAGAAAATAAAACAAAAATTTTATTGTGAATATTCATACATTTTAAGTTTTATATATATATATATATATATATATGTTAAAGATCAGATTGATGTAACTCCCCTGTTGAGGGTTGAGGATGATGTAAAAGGAAATTTCTGTTAGTATTATTTATTGGTATTGTTGCATATATGTGTCAGGCTGAGATTTCAAAATATGATGACATCATTTCGGGGTGGCTAACTCGAGATGAGTCGTTACACCTATTGTTGCCCAAACCGGTAAGGCCTCAACGACTATGCAATTCCAACTGAGGTGGAATTAAGGCCTCAATGACCACACAATCCTACTAGAGCCTGCCGTTACCCAAATCAGTGCACACAATCAGGACAAAGCAAGCATGAAGAAAAGACTCTACTCCCTTAGAAACCTCCACATGCCTTCAAAGGGGTTAGGGCATAACATAATGACTAAAATAACCGATCCAATGAAAATTGGACACGTGGACTTACAATGATAACCAAGCTGCCCTAGGTAACATAGAGGTCAGACCTTTTAAGGCCCAATGATGAGATTACCACTCTAAAAGTATAGGGATCTCGTCTCTAAGGGATGAATTGACGATAGAGGTAGCATTCCATGAGTCTCAAGAGCACAAAGTAAGATCTCATGAGTCTCAAGAGCACAAAAATCACATCTCATAAGGCTTAAGACATAAAAGTTACATCCCCAGTGAGGCCCACCTCGGGATCTTGGAAAAGATGGTCTCCAACTCTTATATAAAGGGATTCAAAACCTCATAAATGCGAATATATCCACGAAGACACAATCACAAACACTTTGGTTCTCTCTATCTCACTCACTTTAGTATTTCTCTAAGCCCTTCATTTTACTTCACTTTGGTACAGTTACTAACTTAGTCATCAGAGAATCATTTCTGAAGAACCAAACTCCAGGTGGCTTTCATTGTAGGGGTTTGTATACCAAGTTGATGTAAATACAATAATAAGGTCAATATCAAGCTTCTATCTTCCCCAATCCAAGGTCAATTTACGATAAATACCCTTTATTATTTTTTTGGCAACAACACAGTAAATAAAGTTTTATATATTTGAGTTTAATTTTTCTTTTGATTGAGTTTGACGATTTTAGGTTTGATGGGAGAAGGATTAAGGATCGAGCTGAAATCGATGGTGCTTAAGAGATTCAAGTTCTCATAGAACAATGTGAAGCTTAAAACTGATTGAGAAGGTTAATAAAAAGTTTTGAGATTGCTTAAGTATGAGTTTCTTAGAGTGTGTTTATTTGTGAAAATTTTTCATCTTTTTTTTTCATAACATTTTCTTCAATAATCTGGACTTAATATAATTTTAAAAACAACATTTCACTTTTCAACAAAATATTAGAAAATTAGAAAGAAAAAAAATTACATTTTTCCAACTTTTCTAATATTATATTGGAAAGAGAAATGTTGTTTTTTCAAATTATGTTAAAAATGTCTAAATCATGAACGAATCAAGGATTTTTTCCTTGAGGGGGCCAAATCTAGTCAATCAAAATATTATTATTTTTAATGGGTCTCCAGTAAATAGAGAAATTTTTTGGATCAATGAATCATTTGATGAGTCATGAATGTCATGCCATCCATTATGTTGGCATGGCAATCGTCCAGTAATGTATTGATTCAAAAAATATCTTCAGTTACTGGAGAGGATCTTGATCATAACATACTTAGATTACACATAAATGTATGTGATCAATTTATAACATATATAACAAAATAAAAACAAAACAAAAAAACAACTACAGGAAGTCTTTCTATTTTAAGTTGTGCTCATCTTATTTATTGTGAATTATGAATAAATGTAAATGCATAATAATTTTTTTGGTACATTAGACAAACATTTAATAACTTGAAGTTTACTAAATAAATAAGTCTCTTTGGTAAAAACAAAAAAAAAAAAGTAACTGTACCAAATTGAAGGAAAACAATTGTCCAGGTTGAATGAAAATAATTGTGGACACAGAGTTAGGCCCGTAAGGAGTTCAATGTCCAATACTTAAAAGATTACTACTAGCTGTCTATAGCTATTTTTTTAGTAACTTTCTTCTTTTAAAATAATAAAATCCCATATATTATTCGATTGGAATCTTGGGTTGCTGGGTCGGGGGAGCCAGTTAGCTAGGATCCATATATAGTAATTTTGTTTGGTTTGAACTTTAACAAAAATATATTTAGATTTTCTTTATTTGAGAATTAAAAAAAAATGTTAAATTATATTGAGATTGAATGTTAATATAATAAACTTAAATTTAAATTTTTTATTTTTAATAATATAACATTTAATTTTATCATAATTTTAATTTAATTCTCAAAACGAAAATGATCCAAATTTTGAGATGAACAATCTTTGGACAGCAATAAACTTCACCTTTCAAATCCGTTATGGATGGGCTATGATAATGATACTCTAAAAGCGTGCTAATAACGATACTGGGCCTTCAGCCCTGAAAGTTTACTTGTTGAAATAGTTAACCTGTGTAACCAAGCCCATCACCAGGTTGATAAAATTTGAATCGGCTTGTGTTTATTTAATTGGGTTTATTGCAGCACAATATCTTTTAACAACTCATAATATTTAACTATTTGAATCATTAATTTGATGTAATTAGTTCTTAAATTATGAATTAATAACTATTAACTTTTTAAATCTATTTTTCGACGAAAAATTTAATGAAAATACAACACGTGAGAATTTTTTTATTTGATTATTATTATATAGTAAGTGTTTGTTTAAAAAATTAGAACTAGGCTGCCACTGAAATTATCTTTTTAAGTTCTCCATTTGGTAAAAAATTTCGTCGAAAAATAGATTTAAAGAACTAATTGTTACTAATTCATAGTTCAAGAATTTGCGGCGCAATAAACCTTATTTAATTTGAACTTTGAAGTATCAAAAGATGATGACAAACTATTTACCAATTAAAATCGATAGTAACAAAATTACCAGGTTGATAACAAGGATTAAAGTAATTTTGTCAACAAAATAGCATATTAAAAATAAGACTTAATTATATATTTTGGATGAATTTTGTTTTAAACATTGAAAAAATTTCTCTATCTTGAGATTCCGTTATTCTATGTCATTAAAATCTTGCATATTTCTACGTTTTAAAATTAATAATTAGTTCTAATTGATGCCTATTTATCATTCATAAAAAAAAAAATAAAGGTAAATGATTAAGAATGCCAATCATAACCCTTTACTCCAATACTTTTTAGGAAAAATTTAAGCTTTCAAGAGGGTTTTAATTTTCAAGAAACAAAAGTTATATTAAACATAAAAAAATGGTTTTGTAAAGTAGACCAAAAATGAATGAATTAGTTCTACAAAATAATCGAGAAATATAAGCAAAATAAACTCTAAAAATAATTAAAGCAGAAATTAACTGGCAAATAAAGAGCAAGGGAAGAAAGAAGAAAGAACATATGTTTTATAGTGGTTCAACAATGGTTGTGCCTACATCTACTTCTTCAATAGGTCTCCCCGACCTACCGAGTTTCACTAATCAACCAAGGTTACATGAGCTTGGGTTTGACGATTACCAAGCAAACATTCACACAGAGTCACTCTCAACTCAATCTCACTACAATTGAATCACTATGATCTCACAACAACTGGATCTTACAAAAACAATGGAATAAACAAAACTTATTACATAGATAAACTCTTTACCTCATAATTGTGTGTTCTAGCCTTCACAGATGCATCCACAATTTATACTTTCCACTTCTGTCTTCAAGAAAGGCATGTTCGGAATTTATCTTCTATAATTTCATAAGGTCTTCTAAATTAATGACTTAGATCCTCTGCAATCTCTGAAAACTGCTCCTCTTTGATTTCGAAAATATATTTTAAAACTATAACTTGATTCCTTTTAAATGTTGAGCTAGCCATTTAATAATGGGTATTTTCAGTCGACTATGCAGACGCTTACCCAAGCGTCTGGTCAGGCGACTAAACTCAATGTAGGTTGGGTCTTCAGGTTAGGCGACTAGTTAGTTAACTGGTCTTCTCTTCACGTGACTGGTAGTCGACTAGTGCAACTCTACAACGTCTTTTTGTAGGCTACTGGCTCTCCCATCTCATGCGATTGGTCTTCGACTAGCTTTCCCATCTCAGGTGGCTGGTTAGTTGACTGGTCCCTTGATAGCTCTCTTTAGTAGGTGCCTAGTCCCTTTGTTAAGCGCCTAGCTTTTCATCAGTAGCTTCATTACTCTTTTAGTAATCTTCGTAACTACGTCTCGGATTCCAAATCTTTCTTTGATTATGTAATTATTCTTCGGATTCCGAATCCTCCAAAGCATTTTTTATTTTGAATATATTGAGAGTGACTGTTTTATACACTTATCATAAGTATACTGTCATAAATGTTACGCATACTTAATTAAATAGATTAGTAATAAACACAAGGTTTTGCTATATCAAAACATCTGACTCGAGGGATTAAACAAAATTATCCTAACAGGTTTTAAGAAGAATCAAAAGTTGAAAATAGATTCTTAGAAGCTTAGAGTGTGTTAAGTTGTGAAAAATGTTTTTTTATTTTTTATCTCTAATTTTTTTAACACATTCTTCAATAATTTACACATTCTTAACACAATTTAAAAAAGTAACTTTTTTTAACGTGACATATCTGTATCACAATGTTTATTAAATGTTAAATAACTTTTAGAACTGTTTCACCAAAAAATTGTTTTAAAATCAATTTTTACTCCCGACTTAGAAGTTGTAAATGAGCCAAATGGGACTATACCGTCCTCCTTTTAACTTAAAATTTCTTATTTTGCGCTTGACGATAAGATATATATCCTCAGTTGGTGGTGATGGAACATTAAACGAGCAACTTCATCCTTAACAATGCCGTTTAATTTTTATCCATATATCTTATTAACGGATGTAATAGAAAATTTGATTTATCACAAAAAGTTTCTCAAGATTTAAGATAAAGTCCGTGTGGTAAAATATTTCATTGCGTTGTGGTTAATTTAAAATTGAAAGAAATGAATAAAGTAAAAATGCAATTAAGAAATAAGGTTTGAGAAAAGAAAAGAAAAAGAATTGAAGGGGTGAAATAAAAAATGTATGTATGGTAGCTAGCCTAGCAGGGGCAAGAAAAAGTGAAAGAAACTGGCATGGGATCCAAATGGAAGATGTGGGGATTTAGCAGCATGGTGAGGGACATGCAAAAGGCAGTGCACGTGATGATGAGGGTATCCCAAAGAAAAGAAGAAGAAACGGTTATGGCGTGATGTGTCAGCTGGATACAGTTGGGACGAACATTTTGGGACATCAAGCGAACACGTGTCCCCTCTTTCGTGACAGTAGACACTGCATTTACTACTACTTCCTATGCTTCATGCTTCCATTCTTTCTCTCTCTTTCTTTTAGGATTCAGCCAGCCACTGAGGATGAGTATTAAGATGTAAATAAAAACTGTTAACCAACTGATTTCCTCGGAACGAAAATGACGGCTCCCCTTCTTTTTTACACTTATGCCCTTCTCATCTCCCAATTATCATCTCCTTAATGACGTTTCTTGCACCATCATATCATTTTACAATGATTTTTTTTTTTCTTTGCTAATTACTATTTATAGATCGACCAGTATGATTAAATCTGTCTCCTTGGTCAAAGACTTTAAAAAACTTGAGATTTAGTGGATTGAGTTTAATTGAGTAAGAGTTGACATGTTACTTTATAATGGGAAAGAGAATAGGGATATATTTGGAAAATTACGTAAAAGATAGATAAGACAACCGAGAGGTGAGTAGATATCTTATTGACAACCGATCAGTCACAATCGAATTCACGGTATTTCCATCGAATTAACAGAACCAAAAATTAATAATTACACACACACATTACATATCATATTATCGCATCATTATTATTATTTTTTTTTAAAAAAAAAAATCGAAAGGCAGAAATATAAAAATCACAATCCGACAAAGAAGAAGAAGATTCACAGTGAGAGAAAAGAGTAATATGGAAATATGGCTGGATTTCTGAGACGACAACCCAAGAGACTCTGGATTTCAGGCTTCAATTTGCCTAACTGCCCCTCTACTCTCTAGTTTCTATTCTGAAATTTCCTCATTAGCCATTCGTTTTCATTTCAAGGTTGGAGCCGGTACTTTCTTTGTTTTTTTTTTCGTTTTGTTGCTTTTTTAATCTGATTTTGTATGTTTTTCCTTTCCATAATTAATCCTTTTTCTTTTGCTTCTCGCCTGTTTAATATGAATCCTTTCCTATTATTCTCCTTTAATAACTTGTTGCATAGCGTAATTGCTGTTCTAGAAACTTGTAAAACCAAAGATTCAGTTTTTCTTGTCTTATCTGTGATTTGGGTTTCTTTGCATTTCGCACTCAAACAACAAATCCACACAACACAACAATTGGGTGTTAATTTGTTTTTCCTTTTATCTTTGGCTAATGATTAATAAGAGTAATCTGTGAAGATTCTCAAAAAATTTCAGGCGGGGATTGAAAGAAAATGGAGATGTTTGTGCAATCAATAGATGAGGCAGTGGGTGAGATAATGAGAATCCATAGATCGTTGCCCACAAGACCTGGAATCGAGGAGGTCGAAGCTGCAAAGGATTTAATCCGAAACGTGGAGAAAGAAGACCAAGCGAGACTAGATGCCATTTCTAGGCAAAGGAAGAGCGCTGATGTACCCGAAGAGCTGTTCATGGTGTTGCAAGAGATGCAGAAGAACTTGGTCTACTTCCAGAGTAAAGAGCAGAAGCGGGAGGCCCTGAAACTTCTCGATCTCGAGAACGTCCATGATCTGTTCGATGATTTTATTCAAAGAGCTTCCAAATGCCTGCCTTCTTCTTCTTCTTCTTCTTCAGCGCCCAGTTCTCGTAAGCCCAACACTGCTCACTCAAACGGTTCTGCTTCAACTTTGTCTAAGACTAGCGCTGCGCCTTCGGGTATTAACAACAAGTCATCTGCAACTACTTCTACTTATTCTTCGAGTTTGTACTTGCCCGAGAAAGAGCCTGTCAAGACTAAGGAATTGTTCACCCGCGATGACAGTTACGTGAAGAAGACCAAGTCATCGTTGTACACTGATGGAATTGGTGTTGGACCTATTGTTTCACCCACGCCCCAGACATTCGATTCCACTCTTAAGCCTGGGAGCGCTTTTGGTGAGTTTGATTCTTTGGCTTTTTGGGTTCGTAAGCTGCCTCCTCGACATTTTTTTTGTCTTTGGTCTTTGTGTGTTCTTTTATTCTCTAATTGTTCTTTTTTCTATGTAATGTGTAGGCCAAGATGGCGACAAGTTGAGTCTAATTAAGCTTGCTAGTTTAATTGAAGTCTCATCAAAGAAAGGCACTCGAGATCTCAATCTCCAAAATAAGTTGATAGATCAAATTGAATGGTTACCTGACTCCATAGGGAAGTTATCGAGTCTGATTACCCTTGATTTATCTGAGAATCGGATTGTGGCCTTACCGCTTACCATAGGAGGCCTTTCATCCCTGACAAAGCTGGATTTGCATTCAAACAGAATTGCTCAACTCCCAGAATCTATAGGAAATCTCCTAAGCCTGGTCTATCTAGACCTGAGGGGAAACCAGTTATCATCTCTGCCTGCTACCTTTGGCAGATTGGTGCGCCTTGAGGAGCTTGATATGAGCTCAAATCAGCTCTCTTTGCTCCACGAGTCAATAGGTTCACTTATCAGCTTGAAGAAATTGAACGTGGAGACAAATGATATTGAAGAAATTCCACATTCTATTGGCCAATGTTCTTCGCTTAAGGAGCTTCGTGCAGACTATAACCGTCTCAAAGCCCTTCCAGAAGCTGTTGGGAAGATAGAAACCCTGGAGGTTCTATCTGTGCGCTATAACAACATCAAGCAGTTACCTACTACGATGTCATCGTTATCAAACTTGAAGGAGCTTAATGTGAGTTTCAATGAGCTTGAGTCGGTGCCTGAGAGCTTATGTTTTGCCACCACACTTGTCAAGATGAACATAGGAAACAATTTTGCTGATCTGCGATCCCTACCTAGGTCTATTGGGAACCTAGAGATGCTTGAAGAGTTGGATATTAGTAATAACCAGATCCTTGTCCTTCCAGACTCTTTTAGGATGCTAACACGATTACGTGTCCTACGTGTGGAAGAAAATCCGCTGGAAGTGCCTCCTAGACATATAGCTGAAATGGGTGCACAGGTAGTATCTCTGTTTGTTTTTTTTGGTTAATATCTAGGATATGGTACTCTATTCCAGGGATGATTTTGTTTTCTTTGCTTCTTCAGGCTGTTGTTCAATACATGGCTGAGCTTGTTGAAAAGAAGGATGTTAAACCAAAACAAGCTAAGCAGAAAAAGAGTTGGGCTCAGATGTGCTTCTTTTCAAGATCTAACAAAAGGAAGCGTAGTGGCATGGACTGTGTGCAAACCTGATTTATGACGCCGCTGACAAGAACAACGATCTGACCATTTCTTTGGGTAAGTTGTTGAGTTGCCTTCGTGCAGATTCCATTTATTGATTGTATAAAGCCTGGAATAATATACTCTGATATCAGTAGGTTAGCACTGCCTAGGCGTGGGCTAAACAGGGGTTAAAACTGTAAAGGGCGGGAATGATAACAACAAATATAGTCAGCTCGAGTGGTGACTCCTATGCTGGTCTGATGAAGTTTTATTGAAGTTCGTAGTGACTCTTGCTTTTCTTACTCATTTACAGAGAGTTTTATCAGTCAGCAGATCAGATGAGAACAGGGGTCTTCGTGCAACCAATCCCTTGCATACGAAACAAGAGTGAGCTTGTATAAACATCACTCTGACGTTTGCTTCTTAAATTGTAGATTTCTTCATTTTTCATATTATTTTTCTTTTTGTTATTGGTCTTTCAATTTTATTTCATCTTTATTTCTGTTGTGCTTGCACTATAGTGAATGTAGAATTCAGCCGGCAAACAGGAGAAGAAAGAAAATGTTGTACACTACTGTTAACCCTCATTGTAAAATGAAGTTTGAGTTTACACTTCTCACCACGTATAATAGAAATTGTTTCTTTTGAAATCGACTCCTGAATCTGCTCAAATTGTAAAGTTTCAGTTTCATCACTTTAGAGTTAGAAGTAGCCTCATCTATACATAAAATGAGAGAGCTGCATGTTGTTGCTGCATTTGTATTTTAAATATAAATGATGGATTGTTGAAAGTATAGAAGATGGAATATTATACGGAAATTTGTGGAGAATTGCCTTAACATTTCTGGCTGCATGTCCATAAACACCATTTCTGGAGGAAACATGGTAGACAGGAAGCGCAGCTTTTTCGTACTTCTAGGTCCATAGATATTTTATTGGTTACTATAGTATAAGTCATTCATGGTCTTATCATAATCATATTTGTATCATCTAATCCTTTACAGCCCAGTAAAGGAGTTAAAAACCCAGTTCACATGCATAGGTAGGTGCATTCAGAGACCACCTTTTGTGATTCTCGCAGGTGTGAGACTTCCCAATTTGAGTTTTGAGATAAGTATGGCCCAATTGATTCAGGTGGTTGGCACTGATCAAAATACGGCATTTGTCAACTGCAAGTAGTAGGGCTGGTAACAAGTTTAGCTCGGCTTGAGCCCGAGTAGTCTTGAACTGAATTTAAGCTTGGATTCAAGTTCGATTAGCTTAACGAGTCGAACTTAAATTTGAGATAGCTTGACTCGCTAAGCTAACGAGTGATTCTTTATGCTCACGAGTGGCTCCTTAATATATAGTTATTTTTATATAAATACTTTTGGAATATCGTAGTTCAAGTAAAAAAAAAAACTAAATATTTATTTATATTTGATGGATATGATTTTGTGGCAAGTGGGCCATAGGATTGATACATTCCAAATGTAACAATTAATATGGGCCGATCCCATCCAAATTACCTGAGGTTGATTTTGATTTAACAAATGAACCTAAATTCAATCCAAGTCCAACTCGATTTTTTGTTGTTGGATTTATGATGGGATTATATAATATGTTAATTCTTTTGTTTTTTCAATTAACTATACATGTTAGTTTAAAAAGAGTACTTAATTTTAGAGTTGCATGATAATTTTATATGTAGTTTTCTTTAGGTACACTTTTTTTTTAATGTCTGATAAGAAAAAGAAAAGGTCATTTTTGGAATTTTTTTGTCCATTTTTCATTATAGACTTTTTAAATCTGTAATCAAACATTATATTAAACACTTCAACGATTATATTATATCTATCATTATAACTCTTCAATGATTATATTTGTAATTTATTTTTTTGTTTTTGCCTCCACTTTAATCTAGTAGCAAACCATTGTGTTTATTCCAAATCAATTCACAATTGTAATATCATAGAGTTTTAAAACTAATCTCGCATTTTATTGGTCATAATGCATTGACGACGGTATATGATTTCCCTCCAATTTTTTTCAAGGCAATTCAAATTTTAAACCTACTGCAAATCAAAAGTTTTAAAGAGAATATCTAATATTCAAATTAATAGTGTTTACTGTAGTTAAGTGCAAAACTCAAAGACCGGAATATAATTTTCCTTACAAATAAATTACAAAATTAAGATTTCTATGTTTTAGATTAAAGGAAAACATGACACCCATCAATTTATTGACAAATTGAAACTCTCCAATCCAACAGTAGCCAGTCACTACTATCTTATATATGGTCGTTAAATATAGGATCTGGGTCCTAGGAAGCAATCTTTCACCACATTTCAACTCTCGCTCTGCAATTGGGGCTTAAGCCACTGGTTCGAGTAGCCACAGAGAACTCATCGCAAATCAAGTATTCTCTGCGATTGGGGGAGAGATTTTCACCTCCAGGTTCTTCCCTTCCTGCGACTGGGGAGGGATTTTACTTCACTGCTGCAATTTCCGTCGCTGCCCGCTGCAATTTTTGACGCCGCTCCGGATTTTTTCTGGCGATCTTCACAGTTTCTCCATAACTGGGCTAGGTTCTCCTTTATTCTCTTTTTTTTTTGGTGTTGATTTCAAATGAATTTATTATTATAATGATTCATCCTTTCTGTTGCTCAACCAAGGGCCTGAGATATCAAATCGTTGACTTATTAGATTTTGAGGATGCTTGACTCTCACCCCTCTTTCTCCCAATAGGGCTGCTTATTTGGTTGCTAAAAGTTATAGAAGTCGTTTGCTACCACTGAATTGGGTTTGTTCATCCCCTCTCTTGCGCTGCAGGCCTTGGGTTGTATTGACTCTATTTTTTCCCCTTAATTAATTTCTATCTTCAGTGAAGAAAAGAAAACAGTGCTCATAGGATATGACAAGTTTATATATTTGGAGTTTACTTTATGTGCCATATGAGTGTTAGGAAAATTGCTACGGGAAGTGGAACCTGAATTAATGGGTGCTTTATTTAATTTAATCTCAAAGGCACAAATGAATGCATATGATGATGATGATACTGAGGAAACTGACATTGATGATGATGATGAGGAAATATATATAATTGTGTAACCAAAGTTTTAGTAATTGATTGCTTAGAACTGATTGTTGGGCACCCTAGATTTAGGCGGTGTAAACATAAACCAGGCCTATTAAATCAGAAGTGCTAATTATGATTTAGATGGTGTCACTTTTTATCTTTAGATTTTTTTTTTTATAATTTTTTATGGTGTTTGATTTTAGATTTTGTTTTATCTCTATCAGTTGTAAAACACAATGTTTTCTCTCTATCTCTTCTTTTTTGTTGTGTCATTCTCTTTTGATGCTTCTAATTTCTAAAAGTCATGGGTTTGGACAGTGGATAGGTTCAGTGCATCAACAGTTTTGGGAATAAACCTATAGAATGGCCAAACATGGTATAAATTGAACAATAAACCTAACTTCAATTATTTTGATTCGTTATACTTTGATGATTTTTCTGAGCCAAAATAACACGGGGAATTTGCTAGCATTAGTAAGGTCTGGTGGCTAGCTTAAAATAATTTGGATTTGCATGTATGTCCTTTCTGTGTCATCTCCTCATAAATAATCATTCTGCCCTTTTCAAGTTCAAGTTATTAACTTGTAGTAGAAAAAACTTTGTATTTAACAAGAAATGCTTGTCTGGTTATAAGGGTTTTCTTAATTCAGAATCTTTAAACTCTTTCATCCTATATACTAACTTTAATTTATGTAGAAAATTGTTCTAATTGATTAATTTGATTCATTAAAAATGATTACGTGTCGGACATGTGAATCTCATATGGGATCTACATGTACGTAAAGAAACGTGAGATCCACCTAAATGTTATTTGGATTCATGAATTCAAAATGCATGTATTAGTATTTACATTTATTTTAAAATTTTGGATTTACTGATTTTGCAATTTCATAAATTTATCCAAACTAATTTATAACTTCAAACATGTGAAAGACAATCTTTCTCTCATGTACTTTAAATTCATAAGTTTTGAAAGCTTTTGAATGTCATTGCTTTTGAATTACATAAAAAAAAAATCGAAAAAACTTTGAGATATAAATACAGGTATTTCAATTTTAATTTTTATGAAATTCAAATGCAACATTAACGTGAAATACAATTCAGTATATGCAATAGCAACTCAATGAATAAATCAATGACCTCTCAGTCGAAGAATGTTATAAGCTAATACATGAGATCTTTTAGAAGTAATTCTTACATGAAGTGCGTAGTGGATTAGATCAATCATGATAATTTCGAAGAATGTTATAAGCTAGTACATGAGATCTTTTAGAAGTAATTCTTACATTAAGTGCGTAGTGGATTAGATCAATCCTGATTTGTCATGTTAAAATTTTTGCATAATTTTATTAGATAGTTTAAACTTTTATGTTGTGGGACACGAGATTAGTCTAGTCGTTTGCATATAGTAGCTTTGGCACTTGACGTTTTCAAAGTTGGTACTATTTAGATTGTGAATATTTGAATAGGGTGAATTGTCTCGTGGATATTTAGTGTTCAAAAAATTTATTCAATGCTTTTGAAGTATTTTTTTTTCTTTCACATTCATATGGGTCCTATATATAAATTAATGAGTGAACCACACATGTATGTGAGAGAGATGAGCAATACTTCAAGAGTACAAGAGTATTGAATAATTTCTCCTAGTCTTCAGTCCACATGGTAAAAAAAATTATACAAGAATCTGTCTAAGATTTAGAGGCTAACATGTTGTTTACCTCAGCCCAATTGGTTCCAACATTAAACAAATTGTTTTTAAACCAAAGCCCAAAATCTGGGCCGGGCCAGACCAGCCCAATATATATTTCTTCCTCCAAATCCGATCACTTGTTTATCTGTGAGCTGTTGAAGAAAACGACAGGGAGTAACTTGGTATTATCGAAGACGAAAGTTGGAATTTGAGAGAATCACCTCTCTCTCACACCTGCAATTTGCGAAAGGGTGACTGCTCTCTCGAGTTCATTCATTTCTATCAAAAATCCTCAATCCCACTTCATATTTGGTAATTAATTAGTACTAATTATCATAATTAATCATCATCTTGTTGTTTTGTGATGCCGTAGGGGAGAAATAAAGATAAACTAAACATAAAAGATAAAACCGATCCAAATCACATGGGAACTGCAACCAAATCACGTGGTGCGAAACAACTACTCAATCACAGAGTGTTTAATTTCAATAATATGTTTTTTTATTCATTCTAAGCTGACTACAAATGACATAGAGACGCCTCTTATGTAGAGATCTTAACCCTAATCCGATAAGGAAATTGAATTATGAAAGGAAACTACAATATAAAAATTAATTACACCTAAATACCCATAATATTTTTTTGATTACATAATTATCCTCATATCTCCAAATTCCTAATAGCCGAGAAACATAGGGAGATTAGACCGAAAGAAATAGATTAGGTAGAAAACAAAACAAAACAAAGGGAGAATAGATCAATAACATGGAGAAGGGGACAAGAGATATACTAAAACTTCAGTTTATTCCATAATCCAGTCTACCCAAAATTAACATAATAAGGTGTTTATATAAGCACCAAGCACACTATAAAATCGTACTAATTAATAATATCCCTAACATAAAAGAAAATAAATCAAAATATAATAACTCCCAAATAAAATCCCCAACATAATAGGAAATAAATCAAAACATAATAATTCCCTAATATTCCAGAAATCTTAGAATAGTATATAATTCATTTCCTTTTCTACATCATTCTCCCCCACTTACAAAAAACTCGACCACGAGTTTTGAAGTGATGAATTATCAAAACTTGTGATTTGTGAAGTTGCATGGCAAAGACTTGCAATTTTCGAGATGTAGCATTCTCGAACGAGTAGAAGAAGGATATCAAGAGGAGTTGTTGAGGAGCCTCAATCTAGTGTTGGAGGACAAAATCCATGTAAGAAAGGTCACACATTCAAATCTTGCCCTCATCTTGGTTTTGACCTTGTTCGTTTTGAAGTGACTCAACAAGTACATCTTCACAATAAATGGTAGAGTTTTCTTCAATGATTTGTTCGTTCTTTACAAATTCTGTGTGGATCGGAGAAACAACTTCAGACTCGTCTTGAATAGAATCAAGATTGGTAGAAGTTTTGGTGAAAGCTGCTTCCACTTGTTGTTTCACTTGTTCAAGGAGTTGTTGCTTCTTGCGAATTCGAGTCTCAAATGTGAAATACTCGATCTCCAATTGACAACAATTAGCATAAATACACTGACCATCCAACTCGGTTTTAGCCCAAATAGCATCTCGAGGCCAATAGTATTGCACGAGAGCTTGAAATTCCATTGACTTGGAGAAAAGACTAATTTTCTCCACATGGCCAAATGGACCAAAAACTTGATACATACAGTACATGATGAACGATAACCATAAGATCTCGACTAAATTCACGCGTTCTCACAAGTGACTCCAATTTGATGTAAAAAAAAAAACATAAAAAAGAATTTGTTGGGACAAAGGGAGGGATTTGGCTCTGATACCACTTGATACCTGACATATAGGTAGAAACAGAAACAGATTGAGAAAGGGAAGAAGCTGGGTGATTGACCAAAAGAAAATAGACTAGGTAGAAGAAAGATAGACAAGAGAAAGAACAGAATAAGCAAGGGAGAACAGAACAAACGGAGAAACAGAGATAAGCAATTTTCAATTCATAATCCTGTTTACCCAAAATTAACATAATAAGGTATTTATATAAGCACCAAGTACACTAGAAAATCCTACTAATTAATAAAATCCCTAACATAAAAGAAAATAAATCAAAACATAATAACTCCTAAATAAAATCACAAACATAATAGGAAATAAATCAAAACATTATAATTCTCTAATATCCCAGAAATCCTAGAATAATATATAATTCTTTTCATTTTCTCAATTTATAATCTAGTCTCCCAAAATTAACATAATAAGGTGCTTATATAAGCACCAGTCACACAAGAAAATCCTACTAATTAATAAAATCCTAAAATAATTATCCCCATATTCCCAAATTTTTAAATTAAAATTCCTAATTCTAATCGTTCTCGTGTTCCCTATTATTCTCCACCACTTAGAAAAAACTCGTCTTCGAGTTGAAAAGTGTAGGAGGATCAACAACTTAAATTCGTGGAGAAATAAGGCATAGTCGCGAAACTCATGGAAGCCGAAGTCACTAGGAGGTGAAAAAATTTGCGTTGGAAATGCTTGTTGGCGAGGTGCGTGAAACCAGGTAGGTAGGATAAAGTCAATATCTAGGACATGTGTGTCAAGTCGACCATCAATCGTACCATTAAGCTTGTCATCCTGCTTGTCTTGAATCTTTTCAGCTACCTCGGTATGCTCAATAAAACATTGCTGGATTGGCTCAACCAAGTCAATTGCACAAGGAACTGGTTCAATAGGCTCCACAACATCAAGTTAGTCGTTGACCGGTTTGTCATCTTTGTCGGCATTTTGTTTCTCTTCGGTATCTTCCCTGGCATCCTTGAGCTTTGATTTGTCAAGTTCGGGATCATTTTTCACTGTCACCACATCTAAGGGCTTGCATAATTCTTTATATGTTGTCCGTAATTGAATTATGCAAGCATGATCATACCCAACACAATTATGGTTAACATCTTTAGGAACATAATAATAATTATTATAAGCGACTCCTTCATCATCATAAATATAATCTTCATTACCATTCAAAGCATGGACATCTCAAGAAATTTGATCATACTAATATGCATATTAGTGCTGCAATTCTTCAAGTCGTCTCTTATCATAATAAACCCAATATTTGAGTTCTTCATACATACTCCGGGGAAGATAACTCCAATCATACCTTATCGCTTTGGATTTCAAGTCATCCAAGCAAGAATAAGCACTTGACAGTTGAGCTAGTAGGTTTCGAATACGAATACCAGTACGAGAAGACATAATAATAAACTAAAATAGTTCAAACAATTTTTTTTCCTTTTTTTCTTTTGTTTTTTTTTGACTTTATCAGAAGAATATAGCTAATAACAGTAAATAAAAGAGAAAAAAAACTGATTTTTGTTCTTAGGTGCTGGCTCGGACTATTTACTTGTTCGGCTGGCTCGTCTTCTTCTTCTGCCCGGCGCACTGGACTAGATCATTATTGTGGGTCGAACATAACCCGATCTGATCCAGTTTAGACTAGAGCCGGATTGGGGGGGGGGATTTCGGCTGGAAATGACCTTGCGGTCACGTGGGTGGAGGCGGCTAGGTCGGGAGGAGCTGGATCGGGTTGCTAAAGGTTGAAGAGGCACGAATGTTTAGCAGGTGACAGAGGCGGCGGGGAGGGCCAAGCTTCTTGGGGTTTGATCGCTAATCTGTTTTTTTTTTATTCATTCCAAGCTGACTACAAATGACATAGACGCCTCTTATATAGATATCTTAACCCTAGTCCAATAAAGAATCTGAATTATGAAAGGAAATTGAATATAAAAATTAACTACATCTTGATACCCATAATATTTTTTTTGATTACATAATTATCTCCATATCCCCAAATTCCTAAATTAAAATCCCTAATTCTAATCTTCCTCATGTTCCCCATCATTTTGCTTCTTAGTTAGTTTTGATTCTAAGTCTTTAATAGTTTCCCAAATCAGTCCATTTTCATATATTTGATATGAATGTTCTAGTTTGTTTGGTGAAATTATAGATTGTTGCTTATTCAAACTTTGACGGGTTCTTTTCTATTGATCATTTCCTTCATTTACTCATGCTTTTGTATGTCTAATGATTATACAGCTTAATTTCTTTCTTGGTTTTCTTTTTAGTTTAATTTGTGGCCTGTTTGGGGTTGCTACTAGCATTTTCTATGTGATAGTTTTTGCTTACTGATTTTTGAACTTTTCTACTGAATTATTAATTTTAATTGCCAAGTATTTGATGCCAGGTTCTTGTTTGAAGCTTGCTAATTGCTGATTATCTCTTTCTCTTCTCTTCTTTGTCCTCTAGGGGGTTACTAGAATAGAAAAAATCTGTCTGTTAATCAAATTTTCCTTTAATAGAAATAGAGATTTGAAGCAAAAGAGATGAATGGAAAAATGGAAGCACCGGATCGGAGCTCTCTGGATACCCGGCCGGGGATCTTCACCGTCGGATTTTCCAACGTCGGCAAACGGACTCTCCTCTCCCATAACTCTCTCTCTCACATCACTTTCTCTTCATGTTGATTGTTGTTGATTTTGTTGCTTGAAATGAAGCCCTAGTCTATGCAATGGATCTGTATATGAGCCTGTGTCAAATTCATTCATTTTTGTCTATAATTTTCAACTTTCATGTAGACATGTCTGGTTTATCAGCTTAGGGGGTTAATTTTTCATTGTTCAAACAATATTTTGTTGTTGTTGTTGTTGAGGATTTTGAACTTTGAATTTTGTTGCAAATAATTTCCATTTGAAGCCTTTTGCTTTTTTCAATGGAATTGAATTTTCGCACATTTCTATTTAATTATTGGAGAAAAACCAATAATTGAACTGAAAATGCATGCTTGTCCCTTTTAGTTGCCTTGTTAAATTTGTCTGCTTTGGCCCTCTGTTTGGAATCATTTCATTTGCAAATTCTATCAATTTTGATAGGCTTTGTTACAAGCTTACTCAAATCCCTAGTGAACTCATTCGTAAATGAATTCTAAAATTTATTTACTTTCTTTCCGGACAACAAGCTATGAATTCACAAATGAATTTCATAAAAGTTGTGGAATTCATTTATTTCAAACGGAACTAAAGTTGATTTTCTTCTCTTTTGTCTTTCTGAACATGCTGCTCTTGTCTAGAATCATGCACGTGTCTTGGTACGCTTAATTCTATGTAATTTTGATTCCATTGTATGTTTCAATGAGCAAACCAAACATGCTTCTAGATCGGAGTACTATCTATAGATATTTTCATTTCGTAAGCCTATCTGTCTTTTTAGAATTACTTCTATTCTTGCTCCAAACTTGCTGCATTGGAAATTTTTATATGTCAATGGCTAAGCACCACCCAAACATCACCAATGTTGTTTCTAGGACAATTATATTATGTGTAGATTGTGTCATTGCACAAAGAGACTTGGAGCTAGTAATGCAGGACATCTACTGTCACCTTAATTTATAGTATTACAATAGCTTGTTTTCTCAAGTTTTAACTATTCAAAATTTGGTCATATAGTTATCTGGACAGGCAATCACCTAAACTATATGTTTATTGTAGATTTACTCTGGATTTTGAAGATGCTCCTGAATTGTCTTCCGAAGTTAGTTGTCAATGGGTATGTTGACCAAAGATTGTTTCTCCAGCAACTAATGTTTTATAGGAGTAATTCATATTCCTATAAATAGTAGTAGTACTCTAGTACTTAAATTACATTTATTTTTCGGGGATCTTCTAAAAAATGTATTAATAAGACGTGCTTTCTGTAAACAGGTGGACTATTAACACAAATTATTATACAGCTGAAGTTTCTGTATGGATGGCACATATTCACAATGGATTTTCTATTGAGAACCTGCCAATCTTTGACCGGTTGGATGCCTTGGTTCTGGTCTTCGACATGAGTGATGTTAGCCACTTCTCATAAATACCTTCTTCTCATAAATACCTTCTGCATTATTGAAAGTCGTGAATGCTTTAATATTTATCTACAAAATGCAAGCAGCTTATACAATAGTGCATTCACGACGTCTTGATGCTTTACATTTCATTATGTGCAGCTATCGACCTTTGTTGCCCTTCAGGATTGGGTATCTCGAACTGATATTAATAAGTTTGATATATTATTGTGCATTGGGAACAAAGTGGATGTTGTTCCAGATCATCCATTTCATGCTGAATATAGAAGATGTCTGCTGAAGCGTGCAGACTCCTCTGCTGATCCTTATTCAGACGTTGCTTAGTATGGAATTTCTGAAGCTGAAGGAAGTAGTCTATTGGGGGATGAAGAACCATCGTAGGAGATTAAGAAGTCATGTTTGGAACGGTGCTGTGAACACAACATCGAATTCATTGAAGCTTGTGCTTCTAATGCTGATTTTGACAAATGTAAGCCTTATCTCCTGGCCTGAGTTGAAGTAGCTAATTTTAGTTATCATAGAAAATCACATCCCTTCCTGTTTTTCCAATTTACCATTAGATTGGATATATAGTATTGATGATTATGGTGTAGCTTGCTTGAATACCAGTGTTTCAAAGTGCATGTGTGTGTGTGTGAGAGAGAGAGAGAGAGAGAGAGAGAGTAAATATTTTCACTCTTCATGCTCCAAGCCAGCATTTTCGTACCAAGTCGAAATCGGGTGTGCCTCTTCATGTGCGTTCACATGTGTCTTTTATGCTCCAAGCTGGAATAATTATTCATGCACACTGGAAGATCGTGTGTGTGCACGCTCGAGCATGCAAATCCATATTTTAGTGGATGCTCAATGCTGACAATTGAGAAGAAATAAAAGACCACTTTGTGTATACCAAAATGATAAACATGAGGTCCTTTTTTTTCCGGTTAAAATGAGGTCTTTACTGCATAACATTGCACAAATATCTATCAGCTTAAAATTCTGTGCTGAGTAATACCTTATTTTCTTGATATTTCTTTAGGCATTAATGACGTAAAGAAGCTGTTCTTTACAGGTTTGTCAGTTGATGGGGATTCACTAGGAGTTGAACGTCTCTATGGTGCTCTTTCTGCTCATATGTGGCCTGGAATTATCCTAAAATCTGGTGATAAGATAACTGAACCATCATTACCTGAGTAAGAAGGTTAATAAATGCCTCCTTCATTCATTTTTTGAGTTCTTACTTATTAACTGGACTGCTAAATGTTCTAATGCTCTGTGCTCAGAGTTGTCAGAAGAAGGATCAGATTATGAATTTGAATATGAGATGCTATCTGCGGGTTCAGCTGAACCTTGGGGTGATACTGATGAAAGATGGGTTTCTGCAAACGGAATTAACACAGTCATGGAATGTGATCGAGAGAATTCAACCATGTGATAAAGAAAAGATGCAGCCCTCAACGTCAATGACAGAATTGCAGAATGTGATTGACAGGGGAGTGCTGCCAAATGAAGAACAATCTGACAAAGCCACAGAATCAGAAGAGGGTACACGTTTTGACTTTAGTATTTGGAACAGCTGATGTCTGAGATAGGGAACATACGTGACAACTTGAGGTTGATGCCTGCTTTTCAAAGGAGGGAAATGGCTGCAAATCTGGTCATGAGAATGGCTGCCATGTTTGGGGACGGCACTGATAATGAGGATGGAATATGATTGATTGAAGGGGATATTACTGTGTAAGTACTTAAATATTTGTCATTCCTGGATCTCATGCCTGGAACTGCACTCGTCAAGAGGTGGACTTGGAAAGAGAGCTTTATCATCTGTATAGAATAGTGAAAAATGATAAGCTAGTTTTTGGTAATATGCTGGGTTGCTTCTGTTCTGTGCTTCTTGCTTGCTGCAGGTATTAGTTCAGGAGGAATTAGTGCCCATGACTTTGTGCTTATTATTTATACGTCGACTCTGTGGACATATACGTGAGAAATGTAGTTCTGCTCATAATGTAAGTCACCAATGAGAGGAGAGAAATCACTAAATTTTAGAATTCCAAATGGTCATGGTATGAAGGTGATTGAAACGGGATTTGGATTCTCTCATAATTGAAATGGAGGTCAAGTCATGGTGAGATTGAATGGCATTATAATAAATCTAGATTTGGATTTTTTTTTCTTCTATTTGATGATGTTGCATTCAATTTCATTATAAACTTGATTTCATTTCAATTTTCAAACGGAGAATATCCAAATTCATTAAAACGTTTTATTGAGAAAGCCTATGATCTATGTTAAATGCTATGAAATTGCCTCTGGGTTTGGTGCAACTGAGAACATGAATGCTGGACATTTTAGCCTATTAATTGCTGTGTTAATGAGATGCATTAAATCTGTAGATGTATGTGAAGCAGTTTCAATCGTGATGTTTTCTGAGTTTCCTTTGCATATAGGATCTACGGTAGGCACAAAACATTTGTATGCAGAAGTTGAAGAATGCTGCATAGAGAAAGCGCCACTTTCAGATGAGAAAAGTTTTCGTGCATTTCTGTTTCAAATGAAAAGACCTAAGGAACAATTTACTTTAGGCTGGATATTCTATAATGATGAATATTTGAACTGTCACCTCGTTTCTTCTTCTTTTTCACTCTTTTATTTTCTTTATCATGTTAGCATTGAAAATTTGTGGTGTGAATGCCCAGTGCTGAGGAGGTATCTCGTGGTGAGTAGGATTTTAGAAAGTTGGAAAAAAGTAGGCAAACCGGCACCGAATTAGATCCAAAGTGATTCTGAGCCTATGTGATGGGGTTGAAGATAGTGACATTAACATTGTACTGGCTGACTGAAGACTTTGTATGTATTTAACTTTATATTGGGTTTTATTATATGTTGGGTTTAGTGCTCTTTCTAATAATGTTTAGGTGGAAGACAACTTTATCATGTACAAGATAGATGACCCATGAGATATTTATTCTGGAAAGGATAACCTCGGATGCATGGTGGACCTGATCCATGATTCGTGTAGGAGAAAAGAGAACATCAGCCTGCTTGAGCTCAACTGGGATATTATGCTCTTCTATCAGTTGGATGGATAAATGTGGAAAGAGATATAAAGGCAAAGGTATCTACTTTTTTGGGTTGCATGCTTTGCTTTCTCTCCTAGTCATAAATCATTATCATTGGTAGGTTATGAAAGGATGATGGCGAAAGTGTTGATCCTGACTTGAATTCTCAAAGAAAATATTAGTTATTTAGATGATAATGTTGACATATTCAAATGTTATCGTTATAACAAATATTTAGTTAAGCTTTGGTCTTATAAGTTGTACTCAGTGTTTTTATGGGTGTTCCTGAGACTCGTCTGGGATGCGCTCAGGAACGAGGCGAAGCAAAAAACTTTTCGGGACGCTTGAAGTTAGGCGTTTCTTTCCCGGGACGTTCGACCCGTGAGTTTTGGAAGAGATATAAAGGAAAAGATATCTACTTTTTTTGGGTTGCTTGCTTTGCTTTCTCACTGTCATAAATCATTATCATTGGTAGGTTATGAGAGGACGATGCCGAAAGTGTTGATCCTGACTTGAATTCTCAGAGAAAATATTAGTTACAATGATGATAATGTTGACATGTTCAAATGTCATCGTTATACCAAATATTTAGTTATGGTTTAGTCTCACAAGTTGTACTTAGTGTTTTCATAGGCGTTCCTAGGACTCGTCCGGGACGCACCCAAGAGCGGGGTGAAGCAAAAACATCTTCGGGTACTTGAAGTTAGACATTTCTTTCTCGGGGTGTTCGGCCCGTGAAGTTTTAGAAGAGATATAAAGGCAAATGTATCTACTTTTTTGGGTTACTTGCTTTGCTTTCTCACCGTGTCATAAATCATTATCATTGGTAGGTTATGAGAGGATGATGGTGAAAGTGTTGATCTTGACCTGAATTAAAATATTAGTTACAACGACGATAATGTTGACATGTTCAAATGTCATAATTATAACAAATATTTAGTTAAGGTTTGGTCTTATAAGTTGTATTCAGCGTTTTCATGGGCGTTCCTGGGACTCGTTCCAGACGCGTCCAAGAATGAGGCGAAGCAAAAACACCCCGAGGTGCATGAAGTTAGGCGTTTCTTTCTTGGGGTGTTCGGCTCGTAAATTTTTTTAAAAAGCTCAAAATTTAGAAGAAAAAAAATGCAAGACTCAAATCCATGATCTAATGAGTGTCATAGGTCTTAACCATTAAACTAGTCTTCTTGTTGTGACATTATTACACTTCATAAATATATAATGCATATTATCTAATTTAATAATAATTACAAATTATTTAATTAATCACTTACAAGTTACAACAATATAAAAATATAAGTTAGATTTCATATAATTTATATATAATAATATATTGATATTTATAAAATATTAATTATTACACTATGGAAAGTTAGTAAAGTATTAAACTTCGATAAAAATTAATTAATTAATTAAAATTATTTTTATTATTATAATTAATTAATTAATATTATTTTATGAAAATTTTGAAACACTCCAACGCATTCAAAAGATTTATGTCTCACCACCTCGAATCAAAACACACTCAATGCTTTCGCTTCTAAAAACACTTGTCATGTCAAGAGGTTTTGGTTAACCTTTCAATTGCAGAATAATCCCAAACGATCGATGGTGAACATTGGATCCTCATACATGCTAAATGCTTTGGATTATTACTTAAATTAGTGTTGTTGAGAACTCATGTTTAGGCATGAAAATGAGATTCGATAATTACACTTTTTTTTTCTTTCCATTTTTACAAATAGAAGTGAGAAATTTTTTAGGAGTTGATTTTCTTTTTTTGCCATCTTTTTTGCAACAGCCGGGCAATCAACTAATAAATGGAGGACATGCGTGTCAAAAGAAGGGTGGCAGGATTGAGGGGGCCTTGTCAACCAAACCAAACGATGAGAATTGTCTACGGATCATAGCTTAAAAGATGTAGTAAAAACCTGAAGAAAGAAATTTATGCAAAATATTAATAATTTACCAGTAACCAAACCCCGCCAAAACAAGAAATAGCATTCACCTTGCAAACTGATCTTACAATTTAAACACACAGAGAGCCTTGAATTCATGTCAAGGCAAGAAAGCAGCAATGCTATGATTGTTATTAATAATAACGGATCGATTATCTTCTCTGGCCTTGAGTTGAATCTCAGCAGCAGCAGCAGCAGAGGAGGAAGAAAAAGCAGAGAAGTGACGACATCGGTGACACGTGGCGACGACGAGGATCTGACGGCAGGAAGGGCAAGAAGAGTGGGACCTAAGCCACGTGTCTACGCAAGGGACGTGGAAGGCGTGGCCACACTGCGGCAAAACCCTGATCTCGTCTCCCTCCTCAAACTCACCCAAGCAAATAGCACACTCTTTCTCCTTGGATGCCAACTTGGTCTCACTATCCTTAAAAGTATTATTAATATCACTAATTACAAAGGAAGAGGAAGAAGAAGAGGTGTAGGTGAATTTGGGGAGGGATCGGAGGACTTTCTTCTTCAGTCCTTTATTGTGTACTGAGCCCTGCCTCTGCGGAGGAGACGGAGAGTTGCTGCTGATAGTTCGGCGGAGCCAAGCGCACCGAGCGACAGCCATGAGCCCCACAACACATATCAATGCGCACAACAGAGCTGCTAATATCACAACCAAGTCTGATTCAACTGCTACCTCTTCTTCTGGTGGTGAAGCAGCCAATGGGTTTGAGCCGACCTGCAGGATTCTTGGAGAACGTGTCATCGTCTTCTCATATAAGTAGTATGTTGAATATTGCTAATGACATTAATGGAGAAATCAGGTGATGTGATGATGGTTTTAGATATTTCTTTTTCTGTAAATGGAGTGAGTAATACATGTGTATATATACACATAGTGGTGAGGTAATGATAATGGGTTGGTGGGCGTGTTTGAATTTAAGGGTTAGGTCTTTAGGTGGTCTCACTTCAGTTCGTTTTCACACTTTAGGGAGTGCTATCAACAATCTTAATTGACGGTAGAAATTCTTGCGTATAATTAATGAACATGATTGAAATTGCGTGGAATGTACAAAAGAATGCCAATAGTTTGTGCGCCAATTGTAATTGATTTTAGCACTTTTTAAACGTGTAGAATGTGTTTAATTGAAAAAAAAGTGGCCAAAATACATTCGTCTATGAAAAAATACGAAAGAATGGAAAACTAATTAATAATATTGATGTTTTTATTTGTTTTGGTAATAAAAGATAACAGACAACAAAAGAAAAAAAAAACAGTCATGAGAGAAAGACTTCCCATCAAATCGATGAAATTATTATTTTATTAATTTATTTTTATTTAACTCATCAAATTAATATTATAAAAATATATAATGATAAATTTGATTATCATTTATAATCTTTTATTGTTTCCATCGTTTTCTTTTAAACACAACCCTAATTCATTGATATAAAATAATATATAACTCCATATGAGACGAGACTAGACCACACTATCAAAGAGAGAGAGAGAGAGAGAGAGAGTAGTCTGATGGATAGGCTCCCCAGCAAAAAGACAAAGTTAGTACTGTCAAGTGTCAAGGATACTCTTGTTAAAAGCTTAGCCATCCATGATAACGATGAAAATAATACACTCTGGAGAAAATCAAGACACCGATTGGTGGTTGAGATTTTCTGTAAAATGTAAAAATCTTGAACCATTAATAGAGGTAAAAAGCGCACATCTCAGTTTGAGTTTTACTAATAACGAGTTTAGATACATATTAAAAATATATGTTTTTAATGAATTTTATTTTTTATATTTATACTGATGTTTTAGTTGATGGATAATAATAAATATCGATAAAAATCTTTTTATTTAAATATAAAAATGATAATCTAAATAAAAAAACAAATGTCCAAAAGAAAAACGTTAAGCCTTTTATGTCTCGAAGTGTTTTCAAAATGTATCGTCTTTAAACGCGTTCAAAACCTTCCTTTTAGAACGCTGGTGTGAACCAATCTTGACTAATCAAAAGGTGAAGTAAAATTTTGTACGGTAATGTAGGGATGATGCTTGACTTAATTGTTAAGGATCAATGTTAGAGACCAAATTAAGGGGTTTGATCACCTTGATGCTAGTTTAGTTCAGAAATCGGGGTTGAATTTTTCTCTTCTTTCGTCTGTACCCTGTAACTGCTGACTGTACTGTTTTTCTCTTTTTCGATAGATAAATATTCACCTTATCCGTTAAAAAAAAAGAGGGTTTCAAAGGACCAACTTGAATTGACAAGTTGATGAAAAAGTGAATCAATCTCATTTACATTCTCTCTTGTTAACCAGTAAAAAAATTGATTTCAACTCTCTTTTTGTTTCTTTTCTTTTTCTCACTCTTCTTCACTTCAACTTTCTTCTCTATCACCTTTCAAAAAAAAAAACTCTTCCGCATGGTCCTCTCTTTTAAAAGCAGTTTCCCACTTGGGGCAAAAAAAATGCTTTCCAAATTTCAATCATTTGATTAAACATGTGCCCTTTGTTTGCAATAATGCAACTAGCTAGCCCCCTTCCGATCATATCATCGATCAATTCAGACAGATAATAAAAGTTAGAACCCAATTATAGAGATAATCAGCCCTTCTATCCCAGATTATCTTGTCTACTGCTACAATTTATCAAAAACTTTTGATGGAAATTTTGGCAGTCAGAACAGAGATCATTAGCTACTTCAAACCATTGCATCAATTTAGAAAATTCATCATCTGCTAATTGCAACAGTTATCACACATTGCTTCACTAACATTTAGGCGTCACTCGGCCTAGCCTTTTTACTGGATTTTAGCTTCGAAGAAATAGATGCTAAGCTAGACATATATAAAAAAATAGGTTTTTAGATGTTGAATTTTACTAATTTCTGATTTGATAGCTCTTTTAATACAATCTTTAAACGTTAAAAAGTTTTAATTCCCCAATGTTTCATCAAAAACTGTTTTAAAAACAATTTTAACTTTCAACAACCGAGATCAAACAGTTAGTGTCCATCTAGTAATTGAACCATTAAAACAAAAATCTAGATCGATTGGAATAAAATGGCAAGATATATATTTAATTTAACAACAGTTAATTTATAAACAAGTACTATGTTAAATATACAAACAAAAAATGCCTATCTTGCTGCATTACAGTAACAAATTTCCTTTTCTTTTACCTCACCAATACATGTTAACAGAATTTATACAACAGGATGCAATTATGCAGACAACCTGTTTTACCTGCCACTGCCTGCATTAAGAGCAACCACGACCGTTTTCATCTTGTCTCTTTAACCGGGGCAGGCTTGACAAATGAGAAGTCGTCTTCATTGCTAGTCTCTTCCTCATGGTGGGTTTCATTTATCTCAGTGGCTTGACCATCATGATCCATCCTTATGATATAATCGCTCGTTGATGATGTGAGCGAAAAAGGTTCGGCTTCAAGATCAGATGCATCATGGTCATCGTAAGTGGTGTAAGAACGAGTCCAGTGACCAGTAGTTTTGTAACGGTGCAGCGAGGCTCCAGAAGAGTCAAGTGTTGAAGGAGTTGGGCTTGCATTTCCACCCAAGGTCCTAGTGGGGGTCTTTCCTCCCTTCCCATGCTTTTTTTTCACAGCCATGTGCCACTTCTTAAGGGCTTTCGACGTTTGTTCATCAAAGATGGATCTCTTCATCTTCGAACCCATCTGCATTTATCCACCATAACAAATATAATCCAATTTCAGTCATATCCAATTTACAAAATATGCATATCTTGAGACAAAATAAGCTCTACTAATCCTACTTATTATTCAATGAATATATCCTAGGACGGGAGTGTTTAGTAAGAGAGAAAGGTGAGAGGACAGAAAACTAAGAAGATTGACTTTTTCCTTTATGTGTTTAGTAGAGAATGGAAAACTAGAAGGAAAGAAAATATTTTTCTTTTATATTTGTTTAGTAGAGTGGAAAATGAGAGGAAATAAAATGCAAATAGTTTCATTTTTACCATTCTATCCTTCATAATGTTAATGTAAAATGAAGATAAATTGGTAAAATAATGGTCTCATCTCTTTTCTTCCCTATTTTCACTTTTCACTCTCCAATCCTCTTAGTTTAGGAGGATTATGAATTGTACATGTAAGGGGAAAACATCAATCCTTTTTGTTTTCTTTCTTCTCGCTTTTCTCTCCTGTCAAACAAGAAAAAAAGTGTATTTCACCCACATACAGACAGAAACATTTTGCTTCTCTAGTGAAAGCATGAGGGTGGCATCAAATGAGGCACTTGAAATCAGAAAATTAGTCCTCAAATATGTCTCAACTCTCGATTATTTATGCTTAATATCTTTTCTCAGATTGCCATAGACTACAGGAAATAACTTTTGATAAGGAAAAATAAGGTACCTGAGTTACAAGGGCATACAGTGGAAGTGTGATGTAGCTGCAGATGAATAGGACCCCTACCCTGTAAAAATCCCAACAAGAGTTTAATAACAAGGCAATCTGTTTTAGATCTTACCAGAAAATTAAGAAATTTTTAACTTACAAATTCTCTACAAGACCTATTAAGGTCACAATGTTAGCATCTAACTAAAATGCCCACCTGTACCCCTCTAAAGGACATCAGGGTTCTGGTCAATGGAGTATTTTATATCAAAATATGCCTGCAAAGTAATAAACAATATCTACTGGCTGTTCTGACTAGTGAGTATGGAAGAAAAGCTTACCCCAGAGTAACCTTTGCTATGGCAAGCTTGAAATTATCATGGAAGCAAGAGTTCAACCCAAAGGAATACTGCAATTGAAAAAAAAAATTGTTATAACAAAGCTAAAAGAGTATTAGCAATAACGAAAAGAGAAAGAAAAGTGGGAAGGGATAGGAACGTTAGATTAGAACAGTTCATCATTACCATTATCCACAAGAAATATGTTATCTGGAACGCATTCTGCAAGCCCAAAAAATACCAATTAAAAAGTAGCACAAAGAGGAAAGTTCAATAAGTATGATGAATAAAAAAATCTCTTAAAATTTCCAATGATGCATAGATTTGGCAGTTGGCACCCAGAATAGCTACTAGGATATATGTTACTTGGACTCTTCGCTTTATCCTGTTGTACTTGTACATGATATGACACTCCAAATATGGACTCTTCTCTTCGACACTCAAAACCAAAGGAAAACTTACAAAAATAGATGAGTCTGACATGACAAACTCACACTCGGACACATTGCCGAGTCCGACTAACATAGACTAGGATTATATAACTACTATAGATTTAGGATCGTTTGTCCCAACATACACAAAGTTTATGGCGAGGAAAAACAATTTTGAACATTTCGAAGAAAAGAAGGAAAAAGAATTCCATTCTGGGATCCAACCAAGTTTTAAAGTAATTACTCCATTCTAACCATGGCAATCCTAATGTTAAGAACCTGCAATAATAGAGGCCATTAAGTACCTGAAACAAAGCGAAATGGAGGAGATGAAGAATCAATTGAGGACGACCAAACCAAAAATAATTGTCTGAGGCTTGCACAAGAGGTATCCCTTGGACAACTGCATGCCTTTCTATGATTTCAAGGGCCATCTTCGTCAAAATGGCCTGAAGCTTTGTCCCCACAGCTAAGACTATCTGTAACCAATCAAATAGTAAGATTTCTAAGATCTTCAATCATTCTGGAAAATTCATAACTGAGAAATGATATCTTACAATCACAGGGATTAAGGAAGCCCAAAACAATGCTTGCCATCCTGAAAGGTAGAAAATATATTACAAACAAATACCAACTTGAAATTTAGTTAGGGAGTTTAGATTTATTTACTTGAATGGCTTTTCCAAGGAAAAATTGCCTTACCATTAACATTTAGGAGCAAGAAAACCACGAATGACGCCCACAAAAGCGGACTGCAAATAACATAAATGAAACCATAAACTATAACAGAAGGAAAAAGAATACATGTTATATAGAAAGTCTATTACCTTACTCCAACGACCACCTTAAAGTCATCCTCTAATGATCTTTTGATATATTTTTGGAAGTCAAATTTACTTCCTGGAGCTAAATGAACCTATAAACACAGCTTCATGAAAATAAGAATGATAAATCTAACATCAAATACTACCAGTTGTGCGATTGAACACTCACAGAGATGAATCCGTTGCGCAATGTCAAGTAGTCAGACCTTGAGACAGACCTGAAAAACTGTCGAAAGAAGCATCCCTGCAATAGATTATATTTTAAGAAGTTTAATATTCATTTATGTAAAAAAAATATGTGATGTTATATTTTGAAATAGTTAAGACTACTAAGCAGTAACCAAACTCAAAAAACCAAAGTACAACCCCTATGTTTTTCATTATAGCTGCAACTACAACCATGCCTTTTCATTCTTTTTACCCATTAATCATCACTGCACATGACTACAGCACTCACTCAAATTTTCACTTTTATTCATGAACTGTGCAATTTCTTGTTACAATTTTTTGACTCATCCATCTTGGCATTCTTCCACACATTAGGCTGATTTTAAAGGGAATAACTGGAATTTTGTGGCTGTGCTTGAAATCTTCCACTCAGTATCACATATTTTGTACCTCAACTCATTGAAAAAACCATAATATTTTACGTATCACAAAAATGAAAATCTGCAGCCTAAAGGAAGTATTTCTTACAATATAAAAGAAGAATGGAATCCTGGTCCAGAAACTGGTGTGTGCTCTCACAAAAGATGTCTCATGAGTAAGTCTGAATCTAGAAGGATCTGCGCATAAAATTATATCCACATCAGTTCCAAGATGGCATGTTGATCCAGGTATTAAGAAATATACTACTGGCACATCATACTGAAGAGTGATGAACTGAAAATTTTCAAGCAATCACAAAAAGAAAGAATGTTTCTTTATCACCGGATAATATACCAATTGAAAATTCATAATCGTGGGTTGTAGTCTCCAGCTCCCACTTTTTCCAGCCACGAGTCTGTTCAAAGCAACTTTCAGTCATAAAACTACAAGCATCATCAACAAAAAATTAACACCCTAAAGACCAAAAAGAAATTGATTATTACGGCATAGTGTTGTCATCAAGTTTGTCTAATTTGAGATGCACACTGAGAAGATAACTACTTTTGACCCATTGGCTAGTTTGAGCTTGATTTAACAACCGTATTTTAAAAAAGATTGAAAGGGTCCAGCTCAAGTCATTAAAAGCCAGAATCTTGCAAAATTAGTTATGATTATCTTTGTAGTGGCTTTGCTCTCCTATTAGCATGGAACATTTGAAATGAGCCTAACCATCCAATAACAAGCAAGAAGACCTAGACCTAAAACAAAACAAAATGAGCAGAGATGTCATTCCAATTTCTACCTAGATGATACAATGCTGAATGCACTGCAGCTGAACATGAGACCCTTTATTCAATTTTTCCATGAGTCACTACCAAAGCTGTAACCCATTATTCAATGATTATGGAACCTATTAATACCTCATCTACCATTCAAGAACCTTGGTACAGTTACATATATAAGATTTCCAGTTACGATGTCTCTCAAATGCAGTGAGGAGCCTCAGAAGATGAATGTAAGCACAGGACACTTTGCCCTTTCTAACATAGATGCATCATAAGAATGAAATGTAGAAATGCAAAGATTCAAATAAACATCCCGTGCCTTTAATCTTCCAAGCATCATAGTAACAGCACTGTACAAGACGTGAAAGACTGCTAAGAAGAATATGAGGATGTGTAACTCATGCAATCCATCGACAGATATAAGTGGTTCTTCTCCCTGCAGAAAAGATCAGATGCGTTATTACTTGAGAAAGACAACATGTCATACAGTGATCAGAGACAATTTTAAGATCCTTTCTAAATATCATGACCCAGTAGCTGTGACTAGCAAAATTAATTACTAGAAATGTAAACACAAGGGAGCACATATCAGGATGCATGAGTTCAAATCTATATGTTGGAGGATCATTAAGAAAATCCGAATGGAATTTCAAGGTTTCTATTACAAATAAAGGCATCATGAGCATAAAGTAAAACACCCATTATCAACAACTTGCACTCTCCGATATAATACATTAGCATTAGAAGGGAGAGGCCATGGGAGTAGCAGTAAGGATGCAGATGCAAAACTGTGTAGTAACTAATAACGATAAAAATCAACAGCTTGATAATAAAAGTTTAAAAAAAAAGAAGAGATTTACTTATCTAGGAATCAGGACAACATAATCATCATATATAGTTTGCATATATTTATTCATAACTTTCTTCCATCAAATTAATTGAATTTCATTTCTTGTGGGCTAATAAGAAACATATAGAAAAAAAAATTGAAATGCTGCAGCTATGAACTCATTATAGTATTCCTTGAACCATCAGAAGGTTAATTCGGTTGGTAGAAGCACGAAAGCATTGAATTTCATACTATGATTTAGCTTGGTTTATCTACCACCAAACCCTCATTCCCTAAAAGAAATTATTAAAAAGTCATATTTTGGTTACGTCACCAGTAAAAATCAATCTCTACATACATTTTAAGTCAGGAACAACATCAATCTCTATCAAGCCTTTTACCACTTCCTTGCTACCAACAAAGAAGCCGAAACTCAATAAGTGAAGAATAAGTCGAATCATCCTATAAATTCACCTCCTTGCATTTTGAAGTGGTTTCAGTGGATAAAAATCTATGCTCAAACCAGAGGAGTTTCCGGCGATGTTCCTCCTCACTTTTACTACTTTCGTCCTTAAACGAGCACGGCAACATGGTGTTTGCAACCTCTGAAGGAATACAGATTTTGAGAATGAACTTTTGCCCAAAAGTCAGGAGCAGTGAAATGAATCCTAAAACCATCAGCTCTGCATATAATTGTCAAAAAGTCAAATGCTCATCACTAATTTGCAGACTCCAAGAAACTAATAAACAGAAAACAGAGAAAAGAAAAAAGTTTAACATAAAATAAACGAGAAAACTTATGAAATTATTTTCTTCCCTCAAGAAAAGGAGAGCCATAATCATAAAACTTTAGTCTTACCAGCTTTAACCTTCTCCAGGGCTTCAAACAGTGCTCTCTTGTGCCTCTCTGTAAACAACTGAATTGAATAGAAATAAAATGTTAAGGAAGTAGAATCAATTACAGGGACCAATACAACTACATCGTGGGATTTGATTTCTAGTTGCTACAAATTATCATATAATTTGATAACAGAGAGGATTAATGAGATAAAAGGGCTACAAAAAGCTAAAGAAAAAGCTTTTTATCTCTCAACAAAATCATTAACAGAAAAGGACAAAAGACAGAGAAAGTAGAGATTTAACGGATAAAGTAATCAAATTTGAAACGGAAAAAGGAAGGAATTTTACAACTTGAATTCAGACCCAAAAGAACCTTTTTTCCTGCGATATTGGAAGAATCGCTAAGTATCGTATTAACAATCTAATCCCCCAGCTTCCCAGAAAGAGTGGAATGACTGAAAACACCGTAAACTAAATCGAGGAACTGAATCAACAAATAAGCTACCAAAATAAAATAAAATAGATTGTGGAAAAAAAAAACACAACTGGGTACCAAAAGAAGTGAGATGAACGGAAGTATGCAAAGAAAACAAAGATTAGGCATAAAGAAACAAAACCCACATTGAAGAGACAGTTAAAAACAACAAGAAACGTTGCTCGGTAATTAATTTTATTTAGAAGAAGGAAAAACAGAAAGAAAAAAAGAAACATACCGTTCCAAGTTTGTGGATAACCTTTTCCAAGGAAATGGAGATGATGATAATAACAGCACAGACACCAGCAACAGCCCATGTTGGTGTTTGATCAAGTTTCCTCTGATTCTCACTACTCTCCGATGTGGATGCCGCCATAGCCACTCTATTTTCAACAAGCAACCACAGCGAGAGGAGGAACACGTTGATTCTCATTTTCATTTCACTTTTAAAACAGAGAAAGAGACAGAGAGGAAACATAGAGGATGTCATTTAGCGTAAAATGAAAACATTCTTTCCCTGTAGCTGATGGGGGTCTTTATAATGGATGAAATGTTAGGAAAAGAGAGCTTGCATTTATTGATTGTAACTTTAATTTTGGGTCCGCAAAGAGGGAGGACTTTGATCAGCGACTATGGCCGCTACCGTGTTGTGGCTGCTGACTGGTGAGGATGATGAAGTAGTCGCTGCCACTCAGATAAAACACGCTTATACAAAAAGACACAATCCCTATAATCTAGATTTATATCGTTTATAAGAATTTTTTTTTGTTGAAAGGTATGCTTTATAAGAATTTCATATAATAGTTCTTTTAATTACCCGTACTACTTAGATATTTTTTTTGCTGAGGGAACACTACTTACCTACTTTAGAAATAGCGGTTTTGGTACAAAGTCCATGGTATTTTATGATTTTGCCTTTTGTTTTTTAAACTTCAATAATACCGTTTATTTTTATTTTCTTAAATGACAAATTTTACATTTACTCCTCAAATAGTATATTTTATTACGTATATCACATTTATCCCTAACGAAAGAATGTCACCCTCAACTTAACAGTACTATAGCAATTATGTCCTCTAAATAACTAAATGAGGTTGAAGGACAAAATCTGTTTCAATATGTAAAACTGTTGTTATAGATATGTTGTGATGTGTGTGAAACATATTACCAAATAGAAAATCGGCATATGGTCACCCACATGAGTAATTAAGTTATTTCATTTCTTGAACATTTGTCCAAAAAAATTAGGATCCATAAGCTCCTATCACATGAGAGCAAAGAGTAATTTCACCTTGGAGGACCCCACCACTTTTTACTATCACGGTAGGATTCGTAACGTTATATGAAGGGCACATTATTCCATGTGCACATTTGTTATTCTCTTTTCCATATATTCTCTTATTCTTTTCCCACATCTCCTATTCATTACATCACTTGCTAACTTAAGTATCGGAGGCCCTTCTTAGAGCACAACACTCCGGGTGGCTTCATTTTTCAAGCATCTCGGACTCGAATGACCTAAGACTTGACCTTGACTGACTTGGATTGGACCTTGGGGGACGACTTGGATTGACTCAGTAAAACTTGACCTATTTTCGACATCAACATATTAGCACCGTTTACGAGAAGAACAAATCTTATCTAAACGATGCGACCTAGAAAGCTAGTAGCTCATCTTACTCAAAAGATACACATCTTCAGCAGACCTCCGAGGCCGATAGGCAAGACCTTGCTTTGCCTTTATCGTCGGCCCTCAACGAGGGACACAAACCTCTGTGTGCTTCAGAGAGTCAGCTCAACCTCAAGTTCATTGCTGAACAGGTTTAAGTCCTACCCCTGAATGGTATCTAAAATGGGGATACCTCTCCACTTCAAAAACCTAAGTGCGCAGACCCAACGTATATGATGAGTAGAGCTAAACACGGAGATTTCTGATAGTGGTATGACAATCTTGCCTAATTCATTGCTCAGTTTGTTCTCGAGTCGAGCCAAGTCCTCCGCCCTCAGCCCCTGCCCTGACATGAAGAAGCCCCACAAAGGTCAAAGATCCAATCTCATGAACCCCCCCGGCCCGTTTCGAAGAACTAACCTTAGGCAGAGGGAATGACCAACATGATTTGGGCCGGGGCTGTGAACGCCCTACTAAACGAACTAAATTGAGTAGATGAAGCCTCTAGCACTCTGAGCGCGACAATGAGTCTGTCTCTAATTCTTGCCCAAAAAATGAGGCAAGTGGATCAAGATAATTTTGAAATCAATAAGCAACTCCAAGAGATGAACGTCTGAATTGGATTCGCCCTCAAAGATAAAAGGGTTGAATGTTAGGGATAAGTTCAAACCTTATGGTAACCCTTTCACGCTTGAGATCATGGTTGAACCATCCAACAACTCCAAGCGCCCTAACAAAAAGACATATTCTAGCAAGATTTGTTCGATCGATCACCTGGAGACCTACACCTCTCTAATGTTGTTCTATGGTTACTCAGATGCTCTAATTTGCCCGAGCCATCCCCAAAATCTTGCATGGAATAGTAACAAGTTGGTTCTCTTGTTTATCGGCAAGGTCGGTTAAGGCATTTACTGACCTTAACATCTAGTTCACTACCCATTTCTTCAGTAGCAAATGTTCAAAGAGGACATTTGAAAGCCTCCTCATCATAACCCAATACCTCGAGGAGAGTCTCTGCTAGTATATTATATGCTTCACCTCTCAATTGGTGTTCATCTGGAACTTAGATAAGAAGATGGCTACCATGGCCTTCGTTAACAGACTCAGAGCTCGTGACTTAAGTCATTACCTGCCTGAAAATCAATTGTACACCATATTTGAGATCTTTGCCAAGGCTAAGGAGTTCGTCATAGCTGAGGGGTGTAATTCTCAAACCCTCGGGGTGCTATGTCCGATTTTCTATTTTTTTCTGCCATTTCCTTAAGCTCAAGTTTGGACCCAAAATAGTTTAATAGGATGATTTAGGCTTGATTTAAGTGATTTTAATAATAGGCCCAAGTGAATTAAAAATAAAGGTCCAAATGGTTTGGGTTTAAGCAGATCGAGGTGGTGTGTGATTTTGGGCTAATGCTTAGGTTTCAGGTTTGAAGGGCTTGCGCATATTAAATGGGTTTCGACTCCAAAATTCAGTTTACATCTTCAATATCAACAACTCTGAGTGCATCAGGACTAATATTCGTCATCGAGGTTGACACACCCATTCCAAATTTTAGGAACGAAATTGGGTGTCCACACCTCTATATCCAAAAGGCAACATCATTTAACCGGTAATGGCAAAAACCACCCCTCGGTAAACCACCATAATGATCACCTTCTTATAGTAGTTTCTCCTTAACCTATAACGCTATTCTCGACCATTCGAGCATTAATGCCATAAAAGCTATGATGTCAACTTGCCATTTGAAGATGAAGTGCCCCACTGAGAAAGGTGTTGGCGAGGTTAAAAGGTAGTCAAACTGTTGTCTAGACTTGTTATTTAGCCTCGATAAAAGGCAAAAAAAAGCCTAGCATTCTCTAAATAGAAGATTTAAAGGAAAGGATGAAGCACCCAAAGGGAAAACCAATAGAAGAACTGGTCTCAATACCTTTAACAGAAAGAGATGACGACAAGAGAATTTAGATTGGCTCTAACTTAAGGAGTGAAATCCGAGTGAGGCTGATCTCGTTCCTAAAAAAACCAAGATATGTTTGCTTGGTCTGCCTCTGATATGCCCAAAATTGACCCAAAGACCATTGTGCACTGACTAAATGTCGACCACGACCACAAGCTGGTGATTCAAAAACAAGAGATTGTTTGGTTTTGAAAGGCAACAAGCAATTAATGTTAAGGTTGACAAGCTCTTAAAGGTTGAGTTCATTAAGGAAATTAATTATCCCAAATGGATAGCTAATGTGGTCATGGTTAAGAAGCCAAATCGCAAGTAGTGTATCTTCATCGATTTCTTTTACATGAATAAGTCATGCCCCAAAGATAGTTTTCCATTGCCAAGAATCCATCAGCTAGTTAATGCTACCACCGACCACGAGATGCTGAGTTTTATGGACACATACTTCAGATATAATCATATTTGAATACATGAGTCAGACTAGCCAAACATCTTTTTCATCATTGAGAAAGGTTTCTGCGGCTACAAGATCTTGTCATTGGGACTAAAAAATGTGAGAGCCATATACCAAAGGCTTGTCAATAAGCTTTCAAGGACTAGATCGATTGTAATATGAAAATTTATGTGGATGACATGCTTGTCAAAAGCACTCAAATCGTCGATTAAGTTGTCAATTTGGAAGAATGTTTTGTAGTCTTAAAAAAAAATAAAATTAAGTTGAATCCCTCGAAGTACTCATTCGGCATAACTTCTGGCAAGTTCCTCGGCTTATGGTAACCCAAAAGGGAATTGAAGAAAACCTCAAGAAAATCAAAGTCATCTTGGACATGAAAGCCTTGTGGAACATCAAAGAAGTAAAAAGTTTCTCGCTGCATTGCCAGCCTCGGCCACTTTATGTCAAAGTCGGCAAAAAGGTGCTTACCATTCCTCAAGGCTCTCAAAAGGATCAAATATTTCCATTGGACAGAGGAATTTTAGGCCTCCTTTGACGAGCTAAATAAATAACTGAGCTCTCTCCTCCTCCTCACCAAACCAAAAGAAAGAGAATAATCATTCCTTTACCTAGCCACCAGTGATGTCATTGTAGCTTCAATTTTGATAAAAGATGAGGGAAAAATTCAAAGACCAATCTACTATGTCAATAGAGTTCTTTAGGATGCTAAAACCTAGTACCAACCCATTGAAAAGTTAGTATATGCCGTATTCATTTCGGTACGCAAGTTACAACCATATTTTCACTCCCGCCCAATTGCAGTGCTGACAAAACCCTTTGAAGCAAGTTCTTTAGAAGCCCAAACTCTCCAGTTAACTCATGAAATGGTCTATTTAACTAGGAGAATTTGAAATCTGATACAAGCTACGACCATTTATCAAGAGGTAAGCCTTGGCCGACTTTATGGTCGAGTGCATTTTCCTTGAAAAAGTCACTGAAGGGTAGGAACTTGAACAAGGACTTGAAATCTCAACATGGAAGCTTTTTGTTGACAAATCATCCAACACTATTGGAAGTGGTGCAAGACTCCTCCTTAAAAATCCAAAAATTTTTGCCATCAGATACTTCATACAATTCGACTTTAAGGCCATCTACTTTTTATAACTCTTGCTCTAAAGACCAAAGTGAAGGCCTTAAAATGGACCTCCACTTTATACGACCTCATGCTGCGAGGACCAAGGTGAATCCCTAAAATAGACCTCCACCTTATGCGACCTCTTGCTCCAAGGAATGAGGTGAATGCCCCAAAATGGCCCTTCACTTTATATGACCTCGTGCTCCAAGGATCGAGGTGAAGGCCTTAAAATAACCCTTCACCTTGTGCAACCTCTTGCTAAGAGGACCAAGGTTAAGGCCTTAAAATGGTCCTCCAACTTTTGTGCCCTTCTGATATTAAGATGTAGGTGAAAGTCTTAAATGGTCATCCACTTTGTGCGACCTCATGCTCCGAGGACCGAGGTAAAATCCCAAAATGGCCTTTCATTTTGTGCACCCTTAGATTAGACTTCACACTTCAAAGACTGAGGTGAAGGCTCTAAAATGGCCTTCACCTTGTGCAACCTCGAGCTCCAAGGACCGAGATGAAGGCCTGAAATAGTTCTTCACTTCGTGCGTCTCCTAGCTCCGACTCTTGCTCTGAGAACTAAGGTGAAGGCTCGAATTGGACTTCCACCCCACACCAATCCTAGCTTCAACCTCCAACTCTGAAGACCTAAAGCCAAACACTCACATTTGAGGATGAGAATAATCAAAAGCTACTTCCTTAAACCCAAAACTCACCTCTAAAGGAGTAAGGGGTATATGATGTGGGTAGAATAAACCACCTAATATGAAAGTGACATATGGTCATCCACGAGGGTAATTAAGTCATTTAATCTCTTGAAAGAGAGATGACACCTGTCCAAAGAAATGTGATCCATAAGTTTCTATCATATGAGGGCAAAAAGGTAATTTTACTTCTGAAAGCCCCACTGCCTTTTCCCATTAGAGTAAGATTCATAACCCTATATAAATGGCACATTATTCTAAGTGCACATTCATTACACTCTTTCCCAAAATTCTTCTCCCATCTTTTGTCATCTTCTCTTCATTATGTCACTTGTTGACTTAAGCATCGGAGGACCATTTTCGGAGCAAAACACTCTTGGTAGCTTTTCATTTTAGGTACCTTAAACTCGTATGACCTAAGACTTGACCTCTACTGACTTGGATTGGATCTCGAAGGACAACTTGAACTAACCCAATTAAACTTAAACTATTTTCGGCATTAACATGTTGTGTGTTAATCTTTGCATTGGGTCCACCATGATTCAATCACTTTTGATTTTTCTTTTTAAAACAATCATTAAGACATAATAATTCAATTAATTGTCCGATTTGAGATTCAAATCGATTAGTAGTAACTCTCGATAGTAATTTAGACTAAATTTGCTACTTAAATTTCTAAGTGGGCACGAGTAGAATTAAATCAAGATTTTGGATATTCAAGTAATTTGTGGTTTACAAAAGATTGAATCGAATTCGAGTCGAGTATATAAATTCAAATTCGAACTCGGCTCGTACTCATTGTTATGATTTTGAGCTCTACTGAGCTCGAATCAAGCACAACGAATTCAACTTTTCAAGCTTAGATATATAAATTTCAACCTATCGAAATTAAATGAAAATATATTTTTATTTCGAGTTTCACTTATTATATCGAACGACTTAAAAGTATGTTCGAGCTCCGTTTATTATATGAGGAAGACGTTACTTCAATTAAGATGTTAAATCTTTTGGTCTAGTGATTACTTTTGAATCGTTTATATAGAAAACCTTAGTCGATCAATTTTCCCGCATTGTTAAAGAAAGACATTAAGATTAAATTGACATGCATAATAAAATTTAGAGACTAAAGATATAGTTTGAAAAGAAAAACGGATTGGAGAGAGGGAGAGTAAATAATCAATGGTGAAAAGATCAAGTACACCAATTATCGCGTGTAAGGATGTAAATAGGTCATATTAGATGTGGAAGTACCTCCATCTACCCTTACCCACAATTGTGAAATTCACCATCCATTTTTCACTACCGCCCGATGAATATTTTTGGTCTAATCCCAACCAATACGGGTGATAGGGCCATCCAACTTCCAACCACTATAATCCGACTTTTTCTTTTAAAAAAATTAAATGGTATTTTATTGAATATTTTAAATTAAATGTATTATTTCAATCCATAAACCATCCTCAATAAAACCAACAACAATTAAAAATGTAAGAAAAACTCTGTTTTTATATTTCTGACTTAAAAATGTAAGACAAAGTCTTATATAAGGACATGTGTTTTTGTAAATATAATATATACCAATGGTAAACTATATATTTTATGAGGACGGGTGGAAGTCCAAGTCAAATGAGAGACTGCTTCCGTTACCACCCAACATTCGGTATAGAAGTAGAATTACTTCCACAATCGATCGATCAGATATTTTTAAAAAAAAAATACTCCAACCAAAATAATTGGGTCAAATTTTCGGAAGTCTGATTGATTTTTGATATCCTAACCGTGGGAGACTTATTAGACCAGAGAGAAGTAAACTTAAATTTTAGGGATTGATTCATCTGCTGTAAAAATTATACTGTAAAATTTGCAATACATTACTGTTACATATAGATTTAAATTTATTAAATTTAATCACACTATATTCAAAATTTATGTATATTACAAATGTTAATTCACAATTTTTACTAGGAATTCATCCCACATTTTATGGCATTAATTGAGGGGAGGAGGTTTACAAATATTTGCCTTGCCCTTTTTGCGACTTTGTCCGAAGCATCGTTATTGGTTAAAGTTAAAAGACAAGTGAAGAAGTGAGTACACAACCTAATAATTAAGCACCAAAGTGGGGGAATTTATAAACAAGCCTTCTTTTTTTATACTCTATGTGGACCCTGTGACGTACCATTCTTTGTAAAATCATCAAATGAAAACAAATAGAGAAAATTACCCCCCAAAAAAAAAAAATTCGAGACTATGGTCTTATGCTTCTTATAATTGCGGTAATTTTGGCTTTAGCTCGAAATTCATTAAATTATAATATATAATTTTATTTTTTATTTTTACTGAAATAACACAATTTGGTTGTAAATTTTTTATTATAAAATAATCTTATAAGAATGATCTTATACAAAGATTATTTTTTTTTTACATTATAAAATGACTGCAACAAGCATAGTTTTCCACAAATGAGCTAAACCTTGCAATAATTAATAACAAAAATCTGAACTCTTTTTATTTTTCTTGAAGGCTTAATATCATGACTATTAATTAAGAAACAATTCTGATATTAAGTAAATTATTATTAAATAATATATTAATTATTGCAATATTATCATCAACACATTACACTTATAATCACCGTAAAACTATTTTTCAAGCAGTTATAAATCCAATGAATCATATGCGTACAACTCGACATTAACACACGTATTATATTGTCGGTGATAGAGTTGGCATGCCTTGAAAATTAGTCACATGGGTTAATTCAATTAATCATATAGTATTATTACTTGGTCAAATTTGTAGCATAGAGTAATAACCATACACCCTCTTGTCGTTTGTTCACTACTGGCCACAAGCACAGGTCTACCACTGAATCTGGCACTCATATTATTTATATATATTTTGTCCAAAATCAATTCAGCCACAAATATTATTACTAGAGAAGATGACAGTAATTAATTTGTAACCCTTTATGGCTGGAAAGGCGCAGCTGCAGGCATAATAGAAATTTAATCATACTATAAGATTGGTTCAACCTTTTTTAATAATAAAATTGGTTCAACTTGAGATAATAATACATGGTTAGTTGAATTGTTTCAAAAAATATATTATATAATATGCCACCTAACGTATAATAAGAGATCCCGAATTTACCCTTTTCTTTCTTCACTTTTTGGTCTGTACTCTGTACAACCACGCATTATTATTATATTTACTACACTATTTTTAATTTTTTATAATATACTTTTGAATCTTATTGTAGTTGATCAATCGGAGTAATTTAATCACGCTATAAGACTGATTCAATTATTTTTTAATAAGATTAGTTCAAATTGAAATAATAATAATAATAATAATATTATATGATTAATTGTGTATATATATATATATATATAAATAATTATGAAAACAAGATCAAAGAGGTGGGCTATTCATTGAAATTTTTTGGTCAAAACGAGATTGTAGGGTTTCATATCATTTGATAGTAACGTATAACTAAAAGAAAAGTAACGAAGAAAATAAGTGAAGAATGGGTAATCTTATTGGCCAATTCCTATTAATATAACGTTACTTAGTGAAACAGAAGAAAAAAAAATAAGACTTGATTGAATTTTTCTTCTTTGACCGTGATAAAGGTTTGGTATTGTTGAGCCGTGTACGGACATGTGTTATGATTTGATCAAAGTAAAAGGACGCTTTAATATGTACATTCATTTGGTTTCATAATTGATACCAACTTGTTTCATGCATGTATGGATACAAATAGGAAAACGATTTAGTGAGTTTGAATTTAAAAATATATTTAAAAATGATTTTGATCCAATGATTGTAATTTTAGAGTTTAGAGACCGCTAAATAAGTATCTTTATAATAATAATAATAATTCAAGTACTAGTTTTTTTATAGACCAAAGTCATTGTTAATAATTTATCTTTCTTTCTTTCACATTTTAGAAACAGTGTGAAAATATCTTAGTTAATATCAACACTTAAAAGCTTAACGCATAATATAGTTTTTTAAAAAGATTTTTGAATCATTAATTATTTGATTGATATGATACGACATGTAATTTGTGCTTTTAGAAAAGTAGACCTATAAATAAATATCTTTTTTATTTAAAAACAAAAAAAGTGTAAGGATATTTTAGAAAAAATTATAGAATAATTTTTATAGTTCATTTTTAAAAAGTGAATAATAGTTTTGAGACATTCATTTTAAGAAAGATGGACAAATTCTTTAAAATAGAGGGAGTATAATCGATGGATAGAAAAAGTGAAAGGAATCATGGACGGATCTAGCAAATTTCTCTTTGAGGGAAAAAAATAAAAGAAATTTAAAGAGATTTTAGAAGAAAAAAATTAAGGCTTAAATTAAAATTTTTTAAGGCTCTTGTGGTAATTCTCCTCTCATACCCATACCCCTTGAATTCTTCCTTAGAAGGAAAGAAAAAGAATGTAAAACTTATATTCTTTCCGAATTAATATGAATATATAAAACCTGAAAGCTAAATAACTTTATTTTTTCTTCTTTTCTCTTTTTATTTTGTTCTTACATTTTATTCCATCAATCAGAATTTTAAGCTCGCACATTGCCCAAATAACTATTCCACATAAAGGACTTATTCCTTTTCATTTTGATGATCATTTAAATCAGTGCTTAAATCATTGATTTGAGCCATTCTTAAACGTGGCCAATATTAACATGTGTTAACCGTTTTTTATTTTCAAAATTACACTGACGTTTAGATGCATTGTTAAGCTTTTTTTTTTTTAGAGTCGGATGATATTGGTAGTGCACACAGACCTTCACGTTGCTAATATTTAAATTTTTCCGCTACTCTAAAATACATTTATTTCTTATTAAAGGTCAATCTTCCTCTTCAGTCGCACAATCCACGTTTTTTTTCTTCTTTGTTTTGGATAATGATTCAATAAACTAGTCTCAGAACCACTAAATTAATTGAAAAACATAATTAATTAATGTGACGATTATGAATTCATTTTAATTATAAGTACGAGTTGAAAGATAAATATTTTTTACTTTTGATTTATATGTTAAAAAGATAGTTGAGTGATCAAGTACAACCTTAAACGTTTAAGTTAAGAGAAAGAAAATATATTAATTTGGACCTCTTGACCTAATAATTATCTTTATATTTTTATATTCGATATTAGAGATCTTATAAAAAAAAGACTCATTTTTTCCCACTATTCTAATTGTCCTACCTCACTATCACATGTAACTCAAGTGAAATATTAATAAATTTTGCATGTGAATTTAAATATAAAATGATAATGCAAGTCGAAAATGGATTAATGAGCTTTACATAAAAACCTAGATGTAAGGAATGTAATAATTGTCATGTAACAATTCAATTATAAAACACTTAAAAAAAACGCATACTAGAGCATTCTCTATTTTTCCTTTTGTAACTGGCTTTTTCGATGAGACAGAAGACTACAGAGTTGTGTTTTGGAACAAGAGGAGGAGACTTAACCATAACCTTTATATAATGTCTTATTAAACTGCTCATCAAAGATCTAATGAGTTACTAAGGCTCGCACTAGCTAGTCCACACTCAACGCATAAAGTATGAAAATTGATAATTTAATCTGAATTCATTCATAAACTGTTGAATAACAAATGAATCTCTCATATATATAGGATAATCCTAACCTAAAGATAAAGACTAAATCCCTAAATGATAAGAACAACAGATTAGATGACAATGAAAAAAGATAAGTTTAATCCTAATCCTATTCAAATAAGGAAGCTAACTAAGATAATAATTCTTAATATATCCAATTACATAATTGTCACTCAATTCCTAGATTAAAATCTCTAATCCTAATATTCCTCGTTTTTCCCATCACCTTGACTTACCACAAAATTTGTAACCCATTATCAAGTGATTATGGAACCTAATAAGTAATACTTAGCTACCATTCAAGAATTTTGGTGTGGTCGCATATGTAATATTTCCTGGTTAAAATGTCTCTTATATGCAGTAAGGAGCCTCGGAATAGGAGTGTCAGGACAGGACACTCTGCCCTTTCTAACACAGATGTGGCATAAGATTGAAGAATAGAAATGCAACAAACATCTCATACCTTTAATTTTCCGAGTTGCATTGTAACAGCACTGTACAAGACGTGAAAGACTGCTAAGAAGAATATGATGACGTGTAACTCATGCACTCCCTTGACTGATATAAGTTGTTTATATTCCTGTAGAAAAAGATCAAATAAGTTACTGTCTGAGAAAGTCAGCATGCCATACAGTGATTAGAGACCAAATTAAGATCCTTTCTAAATATCATAACCCAATAGAAGAGAGTAGAAAAAATAATTCCTAGAAAGGTAAATGTAGGGGAGCACATATCAGGATGCACGAGTACAAATTTATAAGTTGGAGGATCATTATGTAAATATGAATTAAATTTAAAGGTTTCTATTACAAATAAAGGCATTATATGCATAAAGTTAAACAGCATTATAAAAAAACTTGCATTCTCCTATATAAGACATTAGCATTAGAAGGGAGAAGCCATGGGAGTAGCAGTAATAATGCTCCACTTCCTTGCTATCAATCAAGAAGCCGAAACTCAATAAAGGAAGAATAAGTCAAATGCATATCATTTAAACTCACCTCTTTACATGTTGTAGTGGTACCAGAAGATAAAACTCTATGCTCAAACCAGAGTAGTTTTCGATGTTGTTCCTCATCAATTTTACTACTTTTGTCACTACAGGGCCACGGCAATATGATGTTTGCTACATTCGAAGGAATACAGATTTTGACAACGTACTTCTCCCCAAAAGTTAGGAGCAGTGAAATGAGTCCTAAAACCATCAGCTCTGCAAATAATTATTTTAAAAAGTCAAATGTACGCCACTGATTTGCAAACTCCAAGAAACCAATAGACAGAAAAGAAAAAAGTTGTCATAAAATAACCGAGAAAACTTTTGAAATTATTTTATTGCCATAAGAAAAGAGAATCATAATCATAAAACTTTAGTTTACCAGTTTTAACCTTATCCAAGGCTTCAAACATTCCTCTCTTGTGCCTCTCTGTAAACCACTAAATTCAAGAAGAAAAAAAAGTTTAACAGGATGTAGAATCAATTACAGGGACCCAATACAACCACATCATGGGATTTGAATTCTAATTGCTACAAATTATCATATAATTTGACAACAGAGAGGATTAGTGAGATGAAAGGGCTAAAAGCTAAATAAAAGAAATGTTTTTATCTCTCAACAAAATCAATAACAGTAAAGGAAAAAAGACAAATAAATTAGAGATTTAAGGGATAAAATAATCAAATTTGAAATTGAGAAAGGAAAGAATTTTACTACTTTTGTTTTTCAAGCCAAAGTAACTTCTTCTATTTTTCTGAGAAATTGGAGGAATTGCTTAGTAATGTATTAATAATCGAATCTTCCAGGTACCTAGAAACAGTAGAATGAATAAAAACACCATGAGCTCTAATCTAAGAACTGAATCACCAAATAAGTTTCCAAAATAAAATAAAATTGATGATAAATTATAAATTCATCATTATAACTTAGACCTAATTATAATCCGGTCCACTAGTTTGCAACTCGAACAAATTACTCAAAAAGTTTAGCTTACAAATATGTCATTTCCATTAATTTAGGTAAAAAATTTAAAATGCTGATGTGAAATTTTTAGTGACAAAAATACCCTTAGTTAAGTGGTGAGTTTAATTCGTCGTCTTCTACTTTGCACCTTGATACCATACTACGACACATCTAATGCTCTTAATCTTTAAGGAAAAAAAAAAGTTAATGTTGGAAGGCTAGTCCAATATGTGCATTACTCTAATGTGTTTAAAGCGCAAATATTACAAAACAAAAAGGTATATTTGTTATAATTTAACACAATTAATTTATGTTGCTTCTAAAAAAATCATTTATAGAAGTTGAACTAAGCTAAGCAGCCTAACTCACTCGAGAGGCTTGACTCGAAAAGCTCGACTTAAAACTCGATTAAGTCGAGCTCGAGTTGTGACTTTGACTCGATTAATTTATCGAGTTGGAGCAATATTAAACTCAACTCGTTAAACTCTAATCAGTTAGTCGAGCTGCTCGCAAGTCAAAGTCAAGGTTGAGCCTCTATTTCACCTTGCGAGTTGTATTTGAGTTCAGTTTTTTTAGCTTTGGCTCGAATAAATTTTTCTCTCACGAGCCGAGCTCAAACCCTCCCAACTTGGACTCGGCTCGAATCCACCTCTAATCATTGACCTCCATCCAACTTTTAAAGTGAATCAATTATTTAACAAAGACATGCACTATTAGCATTACTAACATTCTAACAATGGGAGTGCAAAAAAAAAACAGTCTAACAATGGCACATTTATTTATTTATTTATTTTTTTTATCTTTGTGTTCTCTCACACACACAAAATGAGAGTTGAAGTTGTAAGGCAGGGTTGTTGCAGGGTGCCTATCTTCGTTGGGCAAATAAATTTTTAGGTCATCTACATGTTTGTTGACAAAATGAAGTTGAAAACTACATAATTTTTTTTACTGTTTTAATTTAATTAAACTAAAGATTTTTAATCCTTGTATCATTTCTGTGATATTTTAAAAATGGGAAACAGATGAAAAGAATGGAATGCAAAGGAACAACAAAATATTGAGCATTTTGAATCTCTTTTGTTACCATTAGTGTTATTAATTATTATTATTATTTTTGAATAACAGACCATTACGATTGCTCTCACAATCTTTGTTTTAGGACCCTGTAGAGGATGTAAATTACAGGATGTGCAGTGCAGTGACAGGACTCGAACCCGAGACCTCACAGGAAAACCGTTATCTCAAAAGCCGAACTTACCACTGCATCATATGTCTTGGGGGCATGATTTTATTAATTATTTGATGTATGTTAGATAATCATATGATTTTTAATATATTTTTGTGATTTGACAGTTATAACTAAACATTCAAGGATATTTAAACCATTTCGATAGTCAATAATTAATTGTATTTAAAAAAAAAAACAGAAAATAGAAAAGAAACATATACCGTTCCGAGGTAGTTGAGAGCCTTTTCCAAAGAGACGGAGATGATGATGATAACAGCACAGATACCAGCAACAGCCCATGTGGGTGTTTTATCAAGCTTCTCACTACTCTTCGATATGGATGCCACAATAACCACTCTATTTTCAACCAGCAACAGCCCATGTGGGTGAAGGGTGGGATCTTTACAATGGGTAAGTTGTTAGGAAAAGAGAGCTTTAATATATTTATTAATAGGCCATGTTTGTGAGCAACTTATTTATTGGTGTTTATTTTTTAAAATTTTCAAAAAATCTCTGTCAAATCAAATCATTTTTAATTGATATTTGAGATAACTTAATGAAAAAAAAAAGAAAGGACTTGGAATTTCTTTTTCCATAAAGACTTTGAATTGTTGACCCTTGTAGTATGGACTATGAAGCATGTGTTATGGATTCATTCGATTTCATGATTGGTATCAACTTGTTTCATGCATATATGGTTATAATAATTCAAGTAACTTTCATATATTGGATGTTCAATGGAGAAAAATCCTTGTTAATTAATAAAATATATATCTTTTTTTCTTTCACAATTCAATTGGAAAGACTTTAAACGATGCAAGTGTCAACACTTATAACAGGAAAAAAATGAATATGTTGATATTTTCTTCCTAATTAAATGAATGTACAAATCACATTATTGTCAAATTAATATAATTAAAAAGTAAAAATTAAAATAATTTTTTTTTCACTCCAATCATTTTTTTTATTGTTTTTACCCATACATGATTAAAAATATAAAACTTCTTACTTTTTCATCTTAAGCATTATTTTAAAAAAATGAAGTGAGGTAATTGGGTGATGTTAGTTGGTAGCTAGTGGTTCACACGGACCTTCGTGTGTCTAGCTAAAAACTTCATTTATCCAAAATACATGCACGTTATGGAGGTTAATCTTTCTCTACAATTTTTTATTTTTTTTTTAAAAAAATGATTGGATAAACTCATCTTACAACCATAAAAAAAACATATAAATAAATTAATCGGACAGTAGTGAATTAATTTTAATAGCAAGCGCGAACTCAATAAAAGATAAATGTTTTTTTTTGCTTTGATTTGTGTTGAAAAGATATTTAATTATAACTATCCTAAAAGTTTAGGTTGATGAAAAAAAAAAAAAAAACTCAATTAATTTGGACCCTCTTAGTGTAGTAATTACCTCTAGATCTTTCAAATATATATTAGAGATCCTATAAAAAAAAAGGCTCATATTTTAACATTTATCACTTATAAACTAGTCGAGTGAAAAATAAATAGATTTGGCATGTAAAATTATAATGTAAGTTGAAGAGGAATTAATGGGTTTTACAAATTAATCTATATATATGGTTCTGCGCCTATGTGAGGTGGAGTTTAGGACACCTCCATATCTGATTTGTGGATAAGAGTCGATTCATGTGGTTGTAAGTTTTTTTTGAGTCAACCAACCATAACTGGTATGTAATGAAGTTGTTTATGTCAAAACAAATATGCAGATGCCACTAAACAAAGTCTTTTAACATGATATTTGTCAATCTCCTAAATTTGCCTTTGAATTTTCAACCTTTCATTCTCAATCAATCACTCGAAGGGACTTACATGGTTTTTACTAAAGACAAATGAATGAGATGATTACAAAAACACCCAGCTTTGTTTTTGCTAAGCCCATATACTCATGAACTGAAAACCTACAGATCCATAATTAGTTTGATAGGAATATTGCTGGTAATTGCAATTAAACCATATCAAATTAATATTTGTGCATTTTTAGCTAACAATGAAATAATATACCATATTTTTCAAGCCTTAACAAAGGAGAAATCACCACTATTAGATTTCACAAGTCCTTTGGGTTTATTTGGTTTGTAATTTTTTCTTGTTGATTCATGACCATCACTGGAAGGGGATACTGCTGGGCCTTCAATCTCTGATAACTCAGTTTCGGAATGGTAAGCCCTAGGGGAACTAAGACCACTCTCAAGATCAGTAGTGCTTGATTTGTATTTGTGGAGCAAACGTATGGGTGATGAGCCCTGGCTTGGGGTATTGTCTCCACTCATGAACCCAGATGATACATCTACCCCTGCCTTCCTCAACTTTTTCCTGTCCCTTGCAGCCTTTTGCCATTTCTTTAGGGCTTTAGCTGTTTGCTCCTCAAAGATTGCCTTCTTCATGTGAGATCCCATCTGCAATCAATTGTTAATTATAAATATGTTACACGGATTTTTCATTTTACATCGCTCTCAAGATATAACACCTCAAATATAAGTATGATTTAGAAGTGATAATGGGTTTGATGGTCCAAAAGCTTGGTTTAATCTGACTTTTAAATTTAAACTTTGGATTATGTTAAAAATCCCAAGCCTAGCTAAGGCCAACCCGAAACTAATATTTATTATATATTTAATATATAAATAATACTTCCAATAATGCATAATGAAATTATTTTTATAAATATGTCATTTGAACAATTTATGAATTTTTAAATAAGATGTCTTTAAAATTATTTACTTTAATAAATCTTAATGATAACAAATGATAAACGATTTTTTTTTTAAAAAAAGAAAAATACCGGGCCAGTGAGTAAGCCTGGAAAATAGGGATAAAGCCCAGTCAGTAATAGGTTCGGCCCAACATAACTCACAAGCTTAAATTTAAACCCGACAGCTCGATTCAAACTCAGTCTAGTTCGAGGTTTGATCATTTTTAATATGATTTTTGGACACTCTAAATTAAAAATAAAAATTTACAAAAGCTGACAAAAATAAATGAGCCCGATATTCCGATACGTACTCATATTTGACACTTGTTCCCGTGCTCGAACACATTACAATATTATTCCAATTATCTGTGTGTATATAAGCAGCTGTTGCTGTTAAAAATTTGTTAAAAAAACCTTGAATTAATTAATTGGAGAGAAAATACTCACTTGAGTTACTAAGGCATAGAGAGGGAAAGTGATATAGCTGCATAAGATTTGAAGGGCTACACCAAGGAAAACCCTTGTCAAAACTTCTGCTAACTTTTCATGGAAACATGATGTCAACCCAAATTCATACTGCATTTAAAGATTTCAATTGATAAGATTCGTGAGAAAAATATGGAAATACCTTTCTAATTTGGATGAAATAACAAAAAATGTATAGTGAAAAACTGCATGTGGCATGTTTACCCATATCCACAGAAAGTAAGCCATCTGGAATGCATTCTGCATGTTAAAAGGAGAAACAAGTTAAAAAGGAAAATTTATTGACTGAACATGTATGGCTGTGAGAGGAAAGAACAGTATTCCTACAAATATTGAAAAATTTCTCCCAATCCCCTCTTTCCTCTAAGAAAAATTTAAAATAAGGTTATCATAATCCCTCCCTTCCCCCTGATTCCCCTTCCTTCTAAAACTTACATTGAAGGATGACATGAACTGAAATTCACCGTATCCAAAACAAGGTAACTAAATTTCATTAATATTGTTACCTGGAACAAAGCGAAATGTATCAAGAGAAGAATCAAATCTGGGCGATTGAACCAGAAGAAGTTGTTAGTGGGCTCCACAGTGGGAGCTCCTTTCACCACAGTCGTTCGATCTTGGATCTGTTGAGCCATTTCCATTATAATAATTTCCAGCTTTGCTCCAACTATTAGAAGTATCTGGTTTGCCATACATAATAATTAAGTTACGTATTGAATTCACTAAATCTGTAATTAAGGATGAGAATGCAAATATATTAACAATGAGTTAACTGGAATTTTATCTTACTACTAGTGGTGTGAAGGAAATCCATGAGAAAGTATACCATCCTGCACAAGATACAAAAGCAAATTGGTATTTATATTAAAATAAAAAATAAAAAATAATTGCATATAAAAAAAAAGACAGGCAGAGATATTAAGGATCATACCATAAACATTGGAAAGCTGAAAGATTATACAGCATATCCATAATGGTATACTGTAAAGCAAACATCCATATGGTTAGTATAGCTACCAAATACGGTTATTAGATACTCGAGTTCTGTTCGAATCGCTTGTGATTTATTCGAGTACTAACCGAATAAAAATCAAAACTCAAATTCAACTCTTACTTATTTTATCAAGCTCAAGTTAACTTTGAGTTCAGCAAACTCAAGCGAAATGAACCCGAGCTTTCAATTCAGCCCGATTAAGAAAAAAGATACAGAGGAATTCTAAAAACTTTGAAGGGTTAAAGCATCAGGAAAAAAATTAGAAATTTTGATAAAAAAATTCCTTACAATTGAGGTTTATTGTAAATATTAAAATATATTTATATTGACGAATATAATGACTGTCAACTCGAGTTTAGTCCATTATATCAAACAAGCTTAGTTAGGAGCAAACTCGAGATCAGTTTGAAAGCTTTATCCAAGCAAACCGAGTCATCATGAGTTGTGCTTAGAGATAGAGAGGAAGCAACCTTATACCAACGACCACCTTGAAATCATCTTCCATTGATCTTTTGATGTACTTATGGAAGTCAAATTTGCTATTTGGAGCAAAATGAGCCTGCATTAATTAATTATTGTGTCAATTAGGCTTCATTTTGATATGAAATTAAACATTTTAATTTTAAAAAAAATACATGGATGAGTAAGAGAACTCACACTAATGAATCCATGTCGCATAGTCAGATAGTCAACCTTGGTTACTGAAGCAAATAACTGTCTAAAAAAGGCCACCTGCAACCATTATTGTTTTGGGTTAAGCCCAATACTTACAAGAGTATAGTCTATTTTCCTTTTCTTAAGCCATCTTTATATAGGCTTAAAACCCACTTAAAAACTCTATAAAGAAAAAGTAGAGAACTTTCGACAACTTAACAGGCCCTGAAGCTAATATCGAACAAGATTACCACATGAATGTCTTAAAAGGGACTTACAATCCATCTGAAGCCAGGTGAGGCCGATAAGCCACTGTGGCGCTGAACAAAGGAAGTCTGATGGGTAAGTCTAAACCTTGAAGGATCTACACCGCAAACATCATAAAACTAATTAAGTCATTCATGAACACTTAGAACAAAAATAGGTTCAATCTTTCTCCATATTCTTCTTTTTTTTTTTAAAAAAATTCTTTTTATACGATGAATCCATCAAGAAATAAAAATATAAATTTAATCAATAAGATTACAAGAACAGTAGATTTACCATTAGTGAATTGATATTCCAATGATGTTGTCTCCCGTTCCCATGTTTTCCATTTCTTCATCTGTATATCATGCAAAATACCCTTATTATGCTAAACAATTTAATTTTCAAAAGAACAAATAAAAAAGAAAAAAGAAAAAAAAATGTGTTTAAAAATTATTTTGCTTATCCAAATATCAAGTATTCATTTGATATTGACGTTTGTTTAAAATTTATATGCGACCATTTTCCTTTCCATTCTCTTTTTAGTTTCCTGAAGAGGAACGAAGTAGCCACATACCTTGGCCTTTGCCAAAGCAATGGTGATAACACTGTAGAGAACGTGGAAGACAGCAAGCACAAATATGAAGATGTGCAGTTGGTGCACCCCTGTCTGCGAAACCAGTGGAACTTTGCCCTATCATCCAAAAACAAATAATCAATCATAGGAGTGAGTAACAAACTGCATGCAATCTTGATTCATATTATATGGTACTATAACGTATTAACAAATGTGTCCCTCACATCTTTGGAACAGTAATCATCTCCACCCCCTGGAGCAAGAGCTCTGCGCCATATAACATCATGTCCAGCATGCCACAGTAATTTCCTTCTTTCATTGGCATCTTCTTTACCTTTGTCATATTCATAATCCTCCTTCTTACATGGAAGCATGATATCACCTGCTTTCACAGGGATACATATCTTGGACACTGGTTTTGTACCCACCGTAATTAGCAGTGATATAAAACCCAGCAGCATCAGCTCTGGATGCATCATCAAGAACACACATCAGTGTATATTTATGTAAATCCAACAAAATAAAGATATACTAAATTTTATTACATAAAATTGAAATTAACTATGAGGTAATAGAGATAAACCAGCTTTTATCTTCTCCAGAGCCTCAGTCATGGCCTTTTTCTGTCGCTTTTGGAACCACTGTCATAATTGCGTTAAAAAAAATATTACCAATTCAATCAATATCAGAAAATCTAGAACCAAACAATTATTCAATCTAAGAGTTCACCTTTCCAAGATAATGAATTCCATGCTCAATGAGGATAGAAATTATCACAAAAACAGCACAAACAAGACCAACTGCCCATGTGGGTGTTTCCTTCAGCGAGCGATCTCCCGCAACTGCCATGGTTATAGCTCCACCTCTCACTGAATTAGCAACTACTACTACTTACGTATATAGTACCTTAAAACTCTGTACTAACTTAATTAATTAATTAAGAAATAATATTTCAATTAATCTCAAGGGCTTGGCAAGAGGCTTTTTTGGAGATATATAAACTGATGCCGGCATTGCATAGGACATCAGGAAAATGAGCTTAACCAAAACATAAAATGTACACTAATCAGTAACAACTAACAGACAAACAATAACATAACAAAACAATATTGTTATGTTACAAGTTAATAAATTACATTCCCTCAAAAAAATAATAAATTACAAAATTGCTTTTAGATTAACGAACAAAAAATGATACTCATCAATTTCTTGATAATTTGATACTCTTCAAGACTACCCGCGTTTGATTAGGTTAGGTATGGGTCTAAGTTTTATGATCTGTTAAGAACCCGATCCAATCCATAAAATTGTAATTGAATCGCTAATTAATTCATGAGTTTTACTTACCTACAGAAACAAGTATGATCTATATAACCCGTTAAAATGAGTCGTGCAATTAATTAAAAAACAAAAATTTATACAACCCATTAAAATGATTTGTATGATTTGCAACTTTATTTAAATGATAATATAATTAAATTCAATTAAAAATTTGCGTTGATGAGAAAATTTCTAATAAGTTACTTGCATAATCCATGGACACAGACAAGTATTGTTTTATGATGCATTCAAAATCCAGGTATTTTTATCGTGTTCATTTAACTTGCTATCCATATAATCCTTCCAACTCAACCTAACCGTCCGTATGACACCTCTAAATCCAACTTCGTGCTCTCTTATTATATATATATATATATATATATATAGAGAGAGAGAGAGAGAGAGAAGTTTTGTTTTTGTCCTGTTGTTTCTATAATATCAGTAAGGTCTGGTATTAGGTAGCTTAAAGAAATTTGGATTAACATGTGTTTTAGGCGCCTTTCTGCGTCATTGTTGTCTTCTCTCCTAAATTATCATTGCTGCCCTTTTCAATTAACTTGTAGTATAAGAAAGTTTGTGTTTAACTAGAACTGCTTGTCTGGTTATAAGGGTTTTCTTAGTTCAGAATCTCAGACTTCGTCTTTCATCCTAACTACTTAACTTTAACTTAATTATATATAAGATTGTTCTGATTGATTCATTCATTAATCAGCCAACAACTAGATTGTTCTAATGTAACAGGAGATAGCGTAAATTATTGCGTGCCTCGAACATTATAATTACTGTATTTTTTGCCGAATAATTAATAAAAAAATCAGTGATTTTCATATGGGATCTCAACGTACATAAAAAAACTTGATATCCAACTAAATTTCGTTTGGATTCATAAATTTAAAATATTTATTTATATTCAGATTTAATTTAAAAAACTTAAACTTAAATGACTTTGCAATTTCATGAATTTATTCGAACTTTAAAAACTTGTGTAGGTGAAAGATGATCTTTAATGTATTTTAAAATCGTAAGTAACTAAAGCTTGAATGAATTCATGATTTTGAGATGTCACTATTATATATAGAAAGAAAAAACTTCAAGATACATTTATTTTAAATTAATGAATTAAAAAAACATTAAAGTGAATTACAATTCGATGAATAAATTAACGCAGTCAAAAAGCGTGTTACAAGGTACCAACACATAAGATCCTTTAGGAGCAATTCTTGCATAAACTACGTGGTAGACTCAATATTATTTGTAGAGTTTATTTTAGGACCTATTTAATTTGAAGAAAAAAAATAGAATCTAATGCTTTTTAAATTTTACATATTTAAATAAGGCGAGCTGTATCATGGATTGGATCCACCTTATCAGCAAAGTTTATACAAGAATCTCTATAAAGTTTAGAGGCTGTCTTGCTCTTTACCTAAGCACAATTGGGCCCAACAGATGGAACAAATTGCTTCTAAGCCTAAGTCCAAACGTTTGGCCGGTCGAGCCCAGCCCAATATATATTTCTTCCTTCGAATCCGATCACATGTTAATCGATGTTTCTGTCGAAGAAAACGGCATGGAGTAAGTCGAAGAAAGTTGAAATTTGAGAGAATCACTTTTTCTCTCACATCTGAAATTTGCTAAAGGATGACTGCTCTCCCGTCTCGAGTTCATTCGTTTCTATCAATAACCCTTAATCCCGCTTCATATCTGGTAATTAATTACTAATTTATTATAATTAATCATCACCTTGTTGTTTTGCTTCTTAGTTTTGGTTCTAAGTCACTGTAGTTGCCCCATTCAGTCCATTTTTCACATAAATATGTTCATAAAATAAAACCATGTCAAATACGAATGTTCTATTTGTTTGGTGAAATTTTGGGTCCGTTGCTTATTTATACTTTGATGGGTTCGTTTTTGTTTTGTGATCATTTCCTGCATTTACTCATGCTTTTGTATATGATAGTTTGGTGGAATGTTCTATCTACAAAGTTCTTTTTTGGCTTAATTTGGCGTGTTCAGGGTTGTTGCAAGCATTTTCTATTTGATAGTTTTTGCTTACTGATTTTTTGACTTCTCTACTTAATTATTATTATTATTGCCAAAAAATTTATGGTAGGTTCTTCTTTGAAGCCTGTGGACCAATGTCCTTTGAGTATTAGCCCCAGTAAGTTGTCTGGTAGAACAAAAATTGGCGGATATAAAAGGAAACTTGCAGTTCGAGCTGGGTATGTAAACTATTGTGTGTCAAAGATGTGCAATTTGTTTCACTCTGCAAGATTTAAGCATAAAAAATGAAAATACCCTTATACGGTGATAAATTTATATGTTTATCTGAAGCAGTTATGCTCATCTAATAATTTAATGCATGTTTCCTGATATTGATTTTACATATATATCCATTCATCTGACGCTTCATGCTCTCACAATCCCCTGCATATTTTCCGTTGAGTCTTTTGGGCAATGACCATGCTAACAATCACGTAACTTTAGATCTTACTCATTTTTCCATCAGGGCATGCTTTCGGCAACTGGAAGGAATAGTTGTTGGAACATTGGGTTGTGTTTATGCTCCTCGGGTGTGGCTTCTGTATATTATGTATCATCTAAACTTGGATTTTCTTAGTAGCACTTGTTTTGGTTCGGTTCTGTTAGCTTAGATTATTCAGCAAGTTGGGTGGTGTATGTTTCCATTATCTATCTTTGATGTGAGATCTATTTGCCTGATAACTATGGCATGAGTTACATGGTTTGCGTCAGATCTTTGAGCCCACAAAGCAATGACCGCCAACATTCAGTTTTATATAAAGAAGATCATCCGCTAGTTCTAGATGGGTTGTTGAGAACTTGGGCCCTATAATTTAATTCCACTCTGTCTGTGTGCTGTATTGCCAATGGTTCATCCAAGAAGCAATGCATGCTTTATGAAATTGTATGGATGGGATGTTCATCTTGGTTAATATGTTATCTTATCATGCAAATAAGCAAAGCTCTAGCTGGAACCGACACAGAAGATTTGATGAGGAAGCTGCCAAAATTTATATATGATGAAGAGTTGGGAGGTTAGAACTTGTTTCTCTGTTTATCACCATGTTCATCATGTGTGTGAATGAAAGAGGGTGAGGTTATGAAGTAAACCATTAGGTTTATTAAAGTATAGGTTTGCGTGGTGATTTTTGTTTTAGGAAGAAGAAAGTAGTTGGCCGTCTCACTTATTTTTGTATTGTTAGGCATCATATCTAGAGCTAGAGTTAGCCTTAAAGTCTTAAACACACAAACACATGCATGTGAAGATGAGGCAATGATTGGCAAGATAGAAATGTGAGAATAAAAGAAAATATTGATATTTCTATTATGTGTTTGGTAAAGATAGACGAAGAAATGAAAAGAAAGAAGAAAAAGGAAGGGAAAAAAACTCATTTTAGCTTCTACTCCTCAATCCTCTCAATTTGGAACGATTATTATTTGTATTTATCAATAGAAAACATCAATCATCTCATTTTTTTTCCTTATTTTTCTTTCTTTCTTCTCCAAATGGTAAAAAAGTAGTCTCCCCTCACTTTTTTTCCTCCCCTTTTCTTTCGTCTCACTTTTCCTCTCTCAATCATAGACTTAATGGAACCAAGCCTAACAATATTTGAATTGCTCATGCTAATTTGTCCCATCCTTCTCATTTACGATCTGCACTGAAATTACCTTTTGTTGTGTGATGTTATGTGAACTGAGACCAGCAAAATACTTGCTGAGAAGATTGCACAGCTGAATTGTGCCATAGATGATGTTTCTGCTCAGCTGCATGCAGAGACCCAGCCCCAAACGGAGCTGCTGTCAACTTAGATGAAGTTGAAGCTTCAGTGTAACAATGTTTGTCGAAAATTCAGTATAAACATCACTTGATACATGTGCTTATCACCAGAAAATAATGTTTGCTTTTTTGTACAAATCTTTCAATTTTGTATTTGGGGCTGGGTCATAAAAAACTAAACTTTAGAATGAGTGTTATAATTCATAAAAAATGTAGATTTTTGTAGATTTAGAATTCTTATTGATGCATGTTAGATAATTTTATTTATTAAAAATATAAAGAAATGTATATTTGAATCTAAATTGGTTTATATATATATATATAATTTAAAACGAGTGATTTGAATGTGAGACATTTCTTTAATGGCTACCAATTAGGTTATTTCCAAATCACAGTTATCTTTACTCTTGAATAGATTGTTTTGGTTTTTGTGCCGATTTCGTTCCATCTTCTTTGAATGTGAAAAATTCTTAGTTAAATACGAGAAATTTTTATTTGGCATAATATCATAAGAAATACGTGATATAAGAGTTTATCTTATCATTAAACAAATAACATCAAATTAATTATTTGGGTTTAGTTGCTTATAAAAACTATTTTTCAACATTTACCTTAATATAAAATAACATCAACCAAGTAATTATAACTCAAAATTCGTATAAGAGATTGATGAGTGAAAATGAAGAATTCATAACCAAAACAAATTAGTAGCTAAGAAAAAACTTGACTCCACCTGCATAAGTAAGATTGCAGTAATTGAGTTATTAGTTGACATTTCTCAATCATGGACCCACTTCTCTGTGTGTTTATTTATCAACTACTTTTCTCCCATACAATTTAATCAATGATGGGTGTTCATAGATTTGATCCTCTACATGGGAACATGGTGAACAATAATAGTTTTCTCCTTTAGAGGGATCAATATGTTGGCCGGTCCCCATCCACTGATTAAATGTCCAGGTCCATGATGGCTCGACTACATAACAAAATCAACGGTTAATATATGATATACGTAGCAGGTATGGCCACTGTAATAACTGACTTGATAAAAACAGAGATTAAGTACATAATAATTGAGGCAGCACATGCCACCGTTTGCTCCATAATAATTGACGTAGACCCTCCATTTGCTCCATTGGATTTGATAACAATGACCTCTGCGCATGATATGGTTCTTAGATACTACTTCTTGTTGCCAAAAAAAAAAATCAACGAGTGATTTTGTCAAGTTCAATCTTACGTTCAATCCAATTGTATTGATAAGGTCAAATTCATATGAACATCTTCACCCAAGAGATTTTGTTCTCTTGATCAGCGCACCTGCATCTGCTTTAGTGTTTATGGTCGATGCACTTGCGTCGATCTTTGGGGCTTCTATGAGTGATTATAGTCTGTCTAACCACGTCGGTTTTCGGGACTTCATGGGCCCTAGTGCGTGACTTTGGTCGGTCCACCCATGTCGATTTTTGTGACTTCAAGAAGTCCCAATGGGTGGTGCATATCGATCCACTCACGTCGATCTTTAGGCTATAGTGAGCCCCAATAGGTGACGTCGATTAGTTTACTCAGGCTGGTCTTTGGGGTTTCAATGGGCCTTAAAGGGTGACGCTTATCAGTCCACCCACATTTGTCTTTGAGCTTCAGTAAGCTCTAGCGGGTGACGCTGGTCGATCCACCCATATTGGTTTTTGTGACTTCAATGAGTCCCAATGGGTGACGCAGGTCGATCCACCCACGTTGATCTTTAGGCTATAATGGACCCCAATATGTGACACTGATTAGTCCACCCACATCGATCTTTGGGTCTTCAGTGGGCCCAAGAAGGTGACGCTTATCAGCCTATTCATGTTGATCTTTGGACTTCAGTAGGCTCCAACGGGTGACTCTGGTCGGTCCAGTCACGTCAGTCTTTGGGACTTCAGTGGGTCCTAGCGAGTGACGAAGGTCCCACGTCGATCTTTGGGGCTCAAGTGGGCCCCAATGGGTGACTCTAGTTAGTCTACCCATGTCAATTTTTGGGGCTTTAGTGGGCTTCATTGGGTGACGCTGATCAGTTCACCTATATCGGTCTTTGGGCTTCAGTAGGCCTCGAAAGGGGACTCTAGTCGGTCCAACCACATCGGTTTTTGAGAATTAAATGGGTCCCAGCAAATGATGCAGGTCTATATACCATGTCAGTTTTTAGGGTTTCAGTGGGCCCTAATGCATGACTTTGGTCGGTACCCACATCGGTCTTTGAGCTTTAGTGAGCCGTAGTGGGTGACTAGTAGATACATTTATGTCAATATTTGTGCTTCAATAGGCCCTAGTGGCTTCAGTGGGCTCGACAAGAAGCTCTTCTTTGATGGGACCATTGGGTTCTTCAAGGTGTTTTTGTGACTTTCCATGATGATGTGTCTTGTTAACAGTTGAGATAGTTAATGATTTTAAATTTCTAGACTCTATAACAAGGGATGTGAGTTTTCATTTTACTCACACTTCTTCTTTTGCAAACGTAGAGAGCTCATTCCTCACTTCGGCATACTTAAGTCGAGTTTTCAGTTCAAATCATCACCTCGTCCAAAAACTTCTTGGTAAGCTTTTGCTTTTGTATTCTTGCTTTTCCATTATGTCTTTTTCTTGTTCAAGTAGTGATAGAATAGTAGACTTAGGAGAGGAATATGAATCTATAGGAGATATGGGTAGTCTGGAGTCCGAAGCTTCTCCTTCAATAAGCTCAACAGGGGCCCATTCCTTTATAGTGATCATTTACGCCAATAAAAGTGGTTCGATTATACGGGAAGTCAATAACGAGATGGGTTTGGATTATTACAAAGTGAACTATCAGGAAGAAAAAAAGATGTACACATTTTTCGAAAAAGGGAGTTAGAAAACTTTCGAGTAAGGTACTATTTTCCCGAAACATTTTCATTTTGGCTCCCAAAAGACGACGAGAAAGCCTGAACGACGGTCAGGATTGGGCCACTGTATGAACTCATATGCTATCTCGATTACCTAAATGGTGGATTTAGGTTCCCTTTGGACAGGGACGTCGTGAACTAAGTGAACCATTTTGACATCAACCTTATCCAATTAAGGCCAAACGCAGTGAGGTGTGTGGTCAGTTTCTTCTTGTCACCAAACAGAGCAATTAAGAAAGATGTACTCGACGATAAAGTCGGCTAATGCTTGGGCTTTGATGGCTGACCAAGGTTTATATCTTATTTCAAGCTCACCTAACTCAATACACCACTTGACAAGTCGGTCAAAAAGGTCGAGTTTCAAAAGGACTTGGCGGAGTTGATGGTATATTAGCACAACAATGGGGTGTGACTGAAAGTAGGGCCGCAGTTGCAGGGTCAAAATGAGAATAGCGTATGCCAATTTTTTGATGGATTGATACCGCATGTCGGTGTTATGAAAAACTTGGTTGATATAATAAATTAGTATTTGAATTTTGCATTCTTCTCTGACCAATACTGAGGCTAAGGCCACTTCGCTAGTGGCCAAGTACAAATACAATTCCTTTCTTTCCTGGGGTTTGGTTAGGAGGAAAGGAAGGCTCATATATCTTTTCATTTTTTTAAAGGACGTTTGGCATTCCTTTGTCCACTGAAAGTCTTGAGTTTTCTATAACGCCTTGAAAAAGAGTAGTCACTTCTCCGTTGATATGGACAAGAAGCGACCAAGAGTAGTTATGCTGCATGTGACAATTCTTTCACGTTCCACAGGGCTTCTATGTCCAACATGGCTTTGATCTTTACGAGTTTGGCTTCGATCCCTCTTTGAGTCACCATAAACCCAAGGAATCTGTTCTATGTCACTCCAAAAGCACATTTTGATGGGTTGAACTTTATTTGATGCATCCTCAACACTGAAAAGCATTCGTCAAGATTGGCCGCATGGTTTGTTATTTGTATGCTTTTGACAAGCATGTCATCAACATGAACTTTCATGTTTCAGTTGATTTAATCTTTGAACAACTTGTTGACTAGCCTTTAATAAGTGGCCCCGACGTTCTAGACCCCGAAGGGCATCACTCTATAAAAGTAAAGGCCTTTGTCAGTAACAAAGGATGTGTTTGGCTGATCGAGCTCATCTATGAAGCTTAACATTTCATATCGTGAGGTTGCCTCAACCAATTAGTAAATCCTTGGCAAGGGAAAGCTATCTTTAGGACACATCTTGTTTAAGTTAGTGAAATCAATGCAAATACACCATTTCCATTTAGTTTCTTGACCATGACCACATCAGCCAACCACTTCGGGTAGTCAATCTCTTGGATGAATCTAGCGTCGAAGAGTTTTTCGATTTCAATGTCGATGTTTTGTTGCTTATAAGGTTAAAAGAATGCTTCTTTTATATCACAAGTTTATAGTCGGGGTTAATGTTTAGGCAATGGACCATTACCTTGGGATTAATCCTCAGCAAGTATGTTGCTGACCACGCAAAAACATCCTGGTTCTTTATCAAAAACGAGATCAATTGTGCTCAGTGTTCTCCCTCTAAACTTGATCCAATTTGAACAACTTTATCGATCTCTTCGTCTTCTATTAAGGGGATTGAGATCAACTCTTTTAATGGATTCTCTTTCGAGATCTTCGATTCGTATGTGAGACTTCAATCTTTAGGACGTCGGTCTTATCCTTATTCTTTATAAATGCTAAGTAACAAGTCTGGGCTTCAGTTTGGTGTAGCTTGACTTTATCCATTCCATGCTCGGTAGGGAACTTCATCTTCAGATGGTAGGTTAAGACTACCGCTTTCGTTGTATTCATCCCTTGTAAGCCAAAAATGGTGTTGTAAGATGAGGAAAGGTCTATTACTAGGAAGGTGCTCATGATAGTAGCTTAGTGAAGTAAGATCCCACTGTTACTGGTAAAGTGATGCTTCCTTTTGGGTAGACCGAGTTCTCAAAAAATCCATGCAAAGGATACTTGGTGGGTTTCTACCAATCATCTAACAAGTGCATTTTCTTGAACGCACTATAGTACAAGATATCTTGTGATGTACTGTTATCCACCAAGAGTCTTACTACTGTGAAGTTTGTAACGACTAGTGTCACCAGCATTGCATGATCGTGGGGGGATTGCAATCCTTACAAGTCTTCGTCAATGAAGATGATAATATGATTAGTTCAACTCTTTTTTGCTCGGTCTTTCCACTGAACCAATGAAATAGGCGTAAGCTATGCGAGAATTTACGGATTCTCTATCGAAGGCTACTGCCCCAAATATAGTTCGAATGACTATTGTTGTGGGTGCGTTATCCAACTTCTTTTCATGAGTTCGATGCCTTCGGTCTCTATCTCTTCCGCTTGGGCTTCGTCTAGGTCTCTCTCTGTCATGACAATCTGGGCTCCATTTATGGGGTGGACATTGCATTGGATCTGCCTTCATTAATTTCTAGAGATATCCTTTTTGAATTAGGTCTTCAATTTCATTCTTTAGTGTTTGTACTCATTAGTATCATGACCATGATCCTTATGGAATCGGCATAATCAGCTTATATCTCTCCTATTAAGGGTGACTTGATATTGGGGGGCCATCATATGATGTCTTGGTTCACAATTTTCATAAAAAGGTCTGACCTTGAGGTATTGAGAGGGGTGTAACTCTTAAATATTCACAAATTTTCCTCTCTTTCTTCTTCATTCTGGCGGGCATCATCTCGGTCTCATTTCTTCTGATTATTCTTAGGTTTTGACCCTTATGCTTCCTTCCCCTTTTTTCCCATCAAATCGTCTTCTTATTTTCTTCGGAAGGCTTGATTTTTCTTAGCAATAACAAACTCATCGGCTTTTTCTAAAAAGGCCGACATGGTGTGGAGCGGATTCCTAAACAAATAGCGGCTAAAACAGGAGGCTCGAAGATCGTCGACGAAAGCCATTACTGGCACTCTTTGGTCTAAGTCTCTAACTTGCACCATGGCTAAGGTGAAACCTCGTTAGTGTGCTGAGTGATGCTAAGCAAGCTCTTTGGGCTTCTCTTGGATTCTTGGTTGCTGAATAAATGGGTTGTAAACTGTTCATTAAGATCTTCAAAAGATTTGATCAAACTAGAAGGAAAACGAGATAAACAAGTCCTTGTCTTCTTTCGTAATATTATGGGGAAGACTCAACACATGACTATTTCAGAGTGTCCGTGAATGAATATTAAGGACTTGAAAGTCTCCAAATGATCAATGGGGAATGTCTTTCCAGTGTATGGCTCAATGTTGGGCATTTTGAAGTTAGAAGGTAGTTTCATATCCATAATCTCCATAGAGAAAAGGTTCGCAAAATGTTTGATTTCATCGAGAATGTTCAAACGACTACTTTTCAGAGTGAGCCATATTTGTTTGTTCATTTCGCTCAGTTGTCAACTGACCTTGGAGTGTTATTATTCATGGTGTTTTCTCAGTAGTCGAGAATTGGATATGGACTCAGCTTCACCATTAGAGAGTTGGGGCTCACTGGTACTGTGTTCGGCTCTTTCGGTCGGATGGGCGAGCTCGACATCGGTGAGGGTTAGAAGAGATAGGTCATTATCTGTTTTCTCTAGTAAGGGTCGCACTGATGTCATTGAGGTTTGCTTGGTTAGGATGAAATCTAATCGGCTCTAGTATCATCTGAGTGGCCAACGCATCTAACTTATCATACTGACATCAGAGCTCTTCGTACTCGGCTCGACTGATTAGGGCTAAAGTAAGGGGTCATCAGCTCAAGCATCTTCTGTCAGGCTGAGTTGGACTCGCTCACCATTTGCCTCAGGGTTTTGATGGCTCCCCGAGGCTTGATGAGGGTTGTGCCTGTTTGTAGGTCCTTGGGGTAGAAGAAGTTCGATCGATTCTCTTCTCTCTACCTTAATGGCTAGGTGAACAGTGCTCCTAAAAGTTGGAGGAGGAGCTTATGGTTTCTTAGACGGTATGAATTTATTGGATTCCCACATACGACGGCAACTGTTGATGTCGAAAAAAGGCCAAGGGGTGGTTTTATCAAGTTCAATCTTACGTACAATCCAATCGTCTCGCTAAGTTCAGATCCACATGAGCAGGGAATAGGTTCACTTGAAAAAGAAGCCGTTCAGAGGTTTTGTTCTCCAGGAGTGCCTTCCAACGATCAAGTCAGCAGATGATTAAGGATGATAAAGAGATAAATGAATGTTTTGGGGAATTATGTAAAAGTATTATACATTGAACAATGAGCCCCTTTTATAGGGCTAGAAATTCTTTCCCTAATGAAAAAGGTTGTGAGTCCCATGGGTGAAAATATCAGTTTGCCTTTTAAGATATGCCATGTGTCCGAATTTTATTGGACGATGTATTTTTAACCATGTCACTACTCATTGGGAAGCCAACCTTTCGAGAAGAGATTGGCAAATATCTCTTGACCTACTACTGTTACTACTAATATTGTATAAAGTTTAAACTATATATGGCAAAACAACAAACAAAAATCAAATATGAAAAAAGCATTACATATTTTACCTTGTGGTTTGAATGAATCTATTTTAAACTATGAGAATTTTTTCCTGGCAAATCAAATATCATGATTGAATGGGCAACAGTGATGAAGATGTCTAGTACTAGTCCAAACATCGCACCAACATGCCATAACAAAGTTATTGGATTACCTCAACTACGCGTGGTTAAAGTTTTTGAGCAATCTCATGATGATAGCATTTAATTCCGATCGAAGTCCATTAGTCTTTTCAAATATCAGGTTTAATTTGTAAATAGACAAAATTTTGTTCTGTTGATGAAGAATCTTAAGTTTTGAAACAAAATTCGTACAAACTACAAGGTAAAATATATAATTAAACCCAAAAAATTGGCTCAACAAGAACAGAATTTCAAAGGCTGTGGCCCATTCTCACAAGTTGGACGAATTAACTAATTAGCCCATTTACAATCGTTTCTTTCTTTTGTGTGTCTGTATATAGAGTTAAAAATAAAAATAAAAAATTTAATACAAATTCTGTTTTATTTAAATTATTTTTATTCAAAATTTTATTTTTTTTAAATATTTGTCTTAACTTTTGTTTTAAAAAATAAAAACTATTTCATGAAACGTCAAACCGTAACTTTTTGAGAATAGTAAAAAGTTTCATAATAACTATATATTATTTGTTTTTTTTACTAGTTGCTCTCCTAATTTCCTATATTTAAATTGTGATGCGAATAAAAACTCGATTTTATATACTTGATTTTGTAAGAATTATCATCGAATCGAAAAAAATTTATTAATAATTAAAAAAAATTAAATGTTAATTATTTAAAAATTAAATATCAAAATTACTATAAAAAAAAATTTCAAACTCTCACTATGCATTGAATAACCCTTAAAAACTTAATTATAATTATCATCCTTTGTTGACAAATCAGTGGTGTAGGTCGAATTTCAACGAATGGAACAACCAAATAACAATTGCGCGCAGTTCACCAAATCTGACCGCATTTTTAATTTTTTATTGTCAATTAATACCCGCAGCCACTTAACCTATACAATTTGAAATGCTTAGTTAGCTTCATCTTTAATGCAAAGAGTAACACGTTTTTCATGAAATTAACATACTTACAAGATAGTCACACTAATACAAAGAGAAAATTTGTAAGTTCAATTCCTTTTGATCTCGACCGTTACTGAATCAATACTGCTAATGTAAGAAGAAAAGGGATAATTGCACTCCAAGTCTTTAAATTATTTGCATATAACTTCCAATCAATCAATCAATTTGAAATCAATTTTCTTAACTTATCTTACATACAACAATATTATTAAAATATTTAAGTCATGCTATAGCCTAGTAAAACAAAATGTCACATTCATTTTTTAATGTTGAAATAATGTTAATGTCATTATTATCATAATTTGAGTTGAAACACTGAGAATTTCGAATTGAAGAGTAATAACTTGTTTGGGTTGTAGCTCTTTTTCTGTTTGTTCAAGTATTTTGGTTGGGACATATATTACACGAGAATTGGGACAAGGTTCATAGTTCAGATTAATATTGAGTGTTTGTGTTATTGAAAAATGATGCTCACAATAATAGCATTGGATTTTTCCGGAATGGTCAGTCACATGTTGTTTTTACTTATGGTAGACATTTCATGTGAAAAATAGAGTCAGATTAGATCAGCTCAAATTAATTTCGATGGCATGTGAGGGTTTCAATAAAGGTATTGATTTTATCTCTACCTAGCAGAGACTTTATTAGCATCATTAACTTCTCATTAGAATGTAAGAAATTTTTGGTTGATGTACTCTATTTTTGTTCACTAATTTTACGCTGACCTGCAAAGTTATTTGTTGTTTGATTTCTTCTCAAACCTAACTTCTGACACCCCTTATATAACGATAAAGATGATAACAATAGGTAAATGGATGATAAAAATTCAATTATGTATACACACATATATACGTACGTACACACGCACACATATTTAATCAATTTTTATTAATACGATATGTAAGGACTGCTACTACAAGTAGCATTGCACCCTTGATTGTGAAATATCAATTGCTTGTTAAGCCCTGTGAATTGCGTGAAAATATCCAAATTTGAGGGTCCAAGAGTTTAATAAAATGTTCTTGATGGGAAACAATGTGAATGAAAGATCCCATTGAGTTGAATTGGGTTTAAGAATCTAAAAAATACCTGAAATTCTTGAATATTTCTCTCAATTCGAAAATTCATTATATTTTTTTCATCTCAAACCCGTTTATGTTCTTGATCATAATGTTAATGAATTTCATGAATTACTATTAAAGAGTAATCACTTGTAGCTGATATTTATTTTCAATCATTTTGTTAAACACATGGATGAGTTAATGAAAAAAACGTCACATCGTGCGAAGAAATTGAACTTTTCGTTTTTGTTCACTAACCGTAATCATCAGAATCGGTTAAATTGAACCTGATCCGAATACAAAAAAGTACTAAAATAATATGACTCCAACCCGATTCAATCCAAACCCAAGTTACTCAAAACCTTAAATGACTCAAATCTAAAATGATTGAACCCAACCAGAACACAATAAACATTCAAAAATTTATTGTACATTTTTTATTTTGCAAAAAAAGACTATTGGATTTAATATTATATTCATATAGATCATACACGTTAACTTTCGCTATCATCATATATGCTAAGAAAAAATAATTATCTTTTGTTAATCATTAACTTATTAAATTCTTTATATTTATATTATTTTCATAAATAAATTTGATTTAGATTTAATCAAACCATAATAAGTTATTGCGAACTTAATTACAGTGAAACATTAAAAAAATAGTATGTTGATAAAAAATTTAAAGTAGAGTTTAAATGATTTCCTAAAAAATTAGAGAAAAATATAATAAAAAATAAATCAAATCTGATGGGTCATAACGAGTGTGCTCGAAAATCCGAAATAACTCGTGTTGGAAAAATCAGCTCTAAGAGCTGATTTTAGACCATTTTAAGGTCTTAATTTGAGCTAATTAATGATCATTAAAACCTTTAATTAGATGCATTAAATTAAACTCAAGTTAGAGATTTAATGGGTATTTATTTTGATTCAAACGGAATCTTAATGTATGAGCTTAAAATGAGAATAAAATGGTTGTTTGAAAACCCAAATTGACTTTGTCCCACATTGATAAGAAAATGAGAAATAAAATGCTTTATAATCATTTATTTGGGATTCTTACCTACTTCGGTTAAAAGAAGGGATAAAGGTGAAGGTTTACGGCACATACCGTGCCTGTGCCACGGCCACGGCCCCGACTTAAGTCCAAGCTCGAGCTCGAGCTCGGACCCATTCACATCGCAAAGTCTCACAGGCGTTTTAAGTGCACTTCGCACTTGCGCATCATCGTTGAGGAGCCCTCGTCCCGAGCCCAGCTCGTGTCCGATGTTCGGATTTGGGTATCCAAATTTTAGACAAAAGCTCAAGATTTAATCAGAAAGGTGTCTGATTAAATCTAAAGATTTGATTTAATCAGAGATGTATGATTTAAATCCAAAGGTCATGATTTAATTAAAATGGTGTTAGATTAGTTAATTGTCTCTTTAACAGACTTGATCTGGACCGTTTAAAATTAAGAGACAGGATCTAGAGGCTCATATTAAATCTAGAAAAATCATATTTTTCCAAATTGGAAAGATATGTTTGTCCAGAATTAATTAAATATGTGTCTCTACACCTATAAATAACCTACCTCCCTCCACATTCATATCACAATTTCATTTCATTCTTCTTCTCTCTTTTTCTCTCAAAATCCTCTGCCATAATATTTCAAAGCAGAATAAAATCCGAAGTTCTTCAGATTTTGCTATCTGCGGACTTCAACCTAGAGACTTAGTTGTATCCTGGAAGACTATTTATTTGTACCCATAGCAAACTTGTTTATTCAAGTGGGGACAAATAAAGCCTTAAAAACAATGATTAATTCACACTTCTAAGTCTTGATTCTCATATTCTGTTCCATTTAGAGAAAATATTACAACAATTTTAAGGTTTTAATTCTATCCAACAAAATTGAGGCGGAATCATTCAAGGTGATGAATCAAGACTTTGTCAAGCTAGATCGATTTGATGGAAATAATTTCAGCCGATGGTAAGACAAGATTATGTTCTTGTTTACTGCATTAAAAATTTCCTATATTACTGGATCCGAATCTGCAGCCAATTCCTGATGATCTAGTACCTAAGGGATGAAAGCAACCTCAAACAGTAGTGATCGAACAACTACAGAAAGAAAGGAATAAAAGAGAGGAGGACGAGTTGCTATGTCGTGGGCATATTTTGAATACATTATCATACCGCTTTTATGATCTATTCACAGAAATCAAATCGGCTCGTGATATTTGGAATGTTCTTGAATACAAATACAAAGCTGAGGAAGAATTTACAAATTAGTATTTAGTTTCCAAATACTTTGATTTCAAAATGTTTGACAATAAACCTGTCTTAGAACAAGTGCATGAATTACAAGTTATTGTCAATAAACTCCGAGCTTTAAAAATAGTTTTGCTTGAATCATTCCAAGTGGGGGATATTATAGCTAAACTTTCCCTTTCTTGGAAGGATTATGGAAAAAGATTGCTGCACAAATCTGAGGACTACACTTTAGAAGAAATTCAAAAACATACTCGTATTAAAGAAGAGTCATGTTTACGCGAAAAATGTAGTAGTGTTCAAAGTGGTCCTAAAGTGCATCATGTGGAGGCAAGCAAAACTTAAAAGCATGCTTTACAAGTGAAAGCTAGAGGAAAATTTAAGAAGACTGGAGGAAAATTTAAAAAAGGGAAATGTCATGTGTATGGTAAATCTGGACACTATGCTCGTGAATGCAAATTTCCCAAGAATATAGATATTAACAAGGCTAACGTGGTTGAAGAGAACCTTGTAGCAATGATCACCGATCTGAGCCTTGTGAATATGATCTCCGAGATTAATATAGCAAATGATGTATCTAGATGGTGGTTAGATTCTGGTGCTACTTCATGTGTGCAATGACAAAGGAATGTTCAAGACATTCAAGGAAGTGACTAATGGACAAGAAATACAAATGGGAAACGCTTCCAGAATCAAAGTTTGTGGCAAAGGAATAGTCGAGATTGATTTCACGTCCGGAAAGCGTATGAGTCTTCTTAATGTTCTCTATGTACGAGAAATCCGAGAGAAATTAATTTCTGTAGATCTTTTAGATAAAAAAAGGATCTCAAGTTTCTGTTGAATCCAGCAATGTCATACTTTCAAAGAATGGCATGTTTGTCGGAAAAATATATTTTTTGTAATGGCATGTATAAGCTAAGTATTAATAATAATAATAATAATAAAACCACAATTTTTACTTATGTTGTTGAGTCTTCTTCTTTATGGCATAGCCGTTTAGCTCATATAAATTCTGGTTATTTAAAAAACATACATAAGTTAGAATTAATAAATATTGGAAATGATGACTTAGGAAAATATGAAATAAATGTTCAATCTAAAATGGTAAAGAAACCTTTTTCCTAAGGTACAAAGAGATTCACAAAATTTTAAGTTTAATACATTCTGACTTATGTGAATTAAATGATATGTTAACAAGAGGTGGAAAAATATATTTTATTGTTTTTGTGGATGATGCAAGTAGATTTTTATATGTTTACTTATTAAGATCCAAAGATGAAGCTTTTGACATTTTTAAGAAATATAAATCAGAAGTAGAAAATCAACTTGATAGAAAGATTAAAATTCTACGTTCTAATAAAGGTAGTGAATATTTCTTAAATGATTTTGATCAATTCTGTGAAGAGCATGGAATAATACACCAACGCACTGCACCTTACACACCACAACATAATGGTTTAGTTGAAAGGAAAAATTGTTCTTTAGTTGAAATGGTAAATTGCATGCTAGTTAATGCTAAATTACCTTTAAGCTTATGGGGTGAATCACTTTTTACTGCTTGCCATATTCATAATAAGATTCTAGGAAAGAAAACTAAATTAAATCCTTAAGAAATATGGAAAGGTAGAAAACCTAACTTAAATCATTTTAAAGTATGGGGATGTTTAGCATATTGTAGAATTCCAGATCCTAAAAGATCAAAATTAGGACCTAGAGCTACTGAATGTGTATTTGTTGGATATGCTAAAAATCGCAAGGCATTTAGACTATTTGATTTAAAGTCTAATGTTATTATTGAGCCACGAGACGCAGAATTCTTTAAAAATAAATTTTCTACTGATTTTGAGATTATATAAGATGAGTTTAAAAAAGATGAGTCCAATAAAGGATTAAGACCAAAAATTAACAATAAAAAAACTAATGTTCCTTAAAGAACTGTTAAACCTAGACGAAGTATTAAGGCAAGAAAAGAGAAGACTTTAGATCCTGATTTTGTTTCTTCTCAATCGTTTATATTTTTGGTTGAAGGTGACCAAAATAATAATATATTGAATAAAATACCTATTATGTTTAACTTAGAAGAGAATCCTATAACCTTTAAGGAAACTATGGCTTCAAGAGATGCTTCTTTTTGGAAAGAAGTTATTAATTATGAGATGGATTCTATAATGGGTAACAATACTTGGGTATTGGTATATTTATACAAAAGATCAAAACCTACTGGGTGTATGTGGGTGTTTAAAAAAAAATACAGTACTTATGGCACTATTCAAACTTTCAAAGCGAGACTAATAGCCAAAGTTTTTAAACCAAAAGAATGGATTGATTATTTTGACACTTATGCACCAGTTGCATGCATTACTTCTATTAGAGTCCTTATAGCTTTAGCATCTATTTATAATTTACATATTCATCAAATGGATGTAAAAACTGCTTTCCTAAATGGGAATTTAAATGAGGAAGTATATATGGAACAATCCGAAGGGTTTGTTCTTTTAGGCAATGAAAATAAAGTGTGTAAATTAGTCAAATCTCTTTATGGTCTAAAACAAGCTAAAAAAAATGGCATGAGAAATTTGACTCTATTATTTTATCCTTTGGTTTTAAACATAACAGTGCTGATAAATGCATTTACTCTAAATTTACTAAAAACTATGATGTGATAGTTTGTTTATATGTTGATCATTGGTACTAACATGGAATGAGTAAATGAAACTAAGAAGTATTTGTCTTCTATCTTTAGGATGAAAGACTTGGGTGAAGTAGATACAATCTTAGGAATTAAAATTAAGAAACATAGTGGGGGTTATGCTTTAAGTCAATCTCACTATATAGAGAAATTGATAACTAAGTTTAAACATCTTAGTTTCAAATAGTATAATACTTGTTTTGATCTAAGTATTAAATTATAAAATAATTCTAGTAGAGCAGTGGCAGAACTTGAATACACTAGTGCTATTGGTAGTCTAATGTATGAAATGCACTGCACTAGACCAGATATGTCCTATTTTGTGTGTAAACTTAGTAGATATATACTAGTAATCCTAGTATAGAACATTGGAAAGCCATTGGTAGGATAATGGGATATCTTAAGAAGACTAGTGGTTTGGGACTGTTTTATAATAGTTACCCAAATGTATTAGAAGGATACACTAATGCGAGTTGGATTATAAGTGTGGGTGATAATAAATCCACAAGTGGGTGGATATTCACTCTTGGTAGGAGTGTAATTTCTTGGGCAAGCAAGAAATTAACTTGTATATCCCACTCAACCATGGAATCCGAATTTATTGCCCTAGTGACAACTGGGAAGAAAGCCGAATGGATTACGAATTTATTGTTAGACATCAAATTGTGTCCTAGTCCAATGCCTCCTATTTCACTTTATTGTGATAATGAAGCTACTTTATCAAGAACTTATAGTAGTACCTATAATGGTAAGTCTAGACATATCAGTCTTAGACATGAATATGTGAGACAATTGATATAAGATGGTATCATTACAATTGTCTATGTAAAGTCAAGTAAAAACTTAGTTGATACACTTACTAAGGCACTCGCAAGAGACCTCGTAAGTAATACATCTAAAGAGATGGGGCTCAAACCATTTAAAAGTCAGCAGCGATGGTAACCCAACCTAATGCTAGTTGACCACTAATCCTAGGTTTTAATGGGTAATAACAAGTTACTTTGATTGACTGCTAATATTGTCATAAAATTGGCCATAATTGAGGAAGATAATATCGTTTGTTACATTTTAGAGGATGAGTTAAAACTCTCAATGAAGTTATAAAATATGTTCTAGTAACGGAAATGCAAGAGGAACTTCACCTATATGAACGAAGAAATGGTGCCGCTTCTTATAGAGAGTTATGGTTTGCTCTCTTGAGGTTCATGAAACCAGGATATAGTACATGGCCATAATAGTGCTGAGTGAAAATAAATTCTCACCGAAATAAGAGAATTATATGTGTGGTGGCTCCGGTCGTATCACATAGGAATGTTGGTTTAATCTAAAGGACACCATTCATTTCAATACGACTTTGAGTTGTTTACACTAATTGAAGGTTTTAAATCGAAAGATACATTTTTTATGCATACAAAACTCAAAGATATTGTGACAGTATTTAAAAAAAAAATTTGGTTTTTTTTCAAACAAGTGGGGGATTGTTGGAAAAATCCTTAATTTGAGCCAATTAATGGTCATTAAAAACCTTTAATTATGTGCATTAAATTAAACTCAAGTTTGAGATTTAATGAGTATTTATTTTGTTTCAAATGGAATCTTAATGTATAAGCTTAAAATGAGAATAAAATGGTTGTTTGAAAACCCAAATTGACTTTGTCCCACATTGATAAGAGAATGAGAAATAAAATACTTTATAAGCATTTATTTGAGTTTTTATCTACTTCGGTTAAAAAAAGGGATAAAGGTGAAGGTTCACAGTGTCTTGTACCGTAATGCACTGCGCACGTGCCCGTGCCGGTCGCATTGGTGCTTTAGGCGCACTTTGCACTTCTCATGTGCGCATTGTCATTGAGGAGCCCTCGCCCCGAGCCCAGTCCGTGTCCGTTGTTCGGGTTCGAGTATCTAGATTTTAGACAAAAGCTCAGGATTTAATCAGAAAGATGTCTGATTAAATTCAAAGACGTCTAATTAAATCTAAAAGTTGTGATTTAATCAGAGATGTATGATTTAAATCCAAAGGTCATGAGTTAATCAAAAGGGTGCTAGATTAGTTAACTGTCTCCTTAACAGACACGATTTGGACCGTATAAAATTAAGAGACATGATCTAGAGGCTCATATTAAATCTAGAAAAATCATGTTTGTCCATAATTGGAAAGAAATTTTTGTCTAGAATTGATTGAAGAGTTGTCTCTACACCTATAAATACCATGCCTCCCTCCACATTCATATCACAATTTTATTTCATTATTCTTCTTTCTTTTTCTCTCAAAACCTTCTGGCATAATATTTCAATTATTTCAAAGTAGAATAAAATTTGAAATTTTTTAGATTTTGTTATTTGCAGACTTCAACCTAAAGACTTAGTTGTATCTTGGAGGACTATTCGTCTGTACCCATAGCAAACATGTTTATTCAAGTGGGAACAAATAAAGCCTTAAAGATAGTAATTAATTTATGCCTCTAAATCTTGATTCTCATATTCTGTTTCATTTAGAAAAAATATTGCAACAACTCGACCCATAATGACTAGACCTGAATAACTCGAACCCTAATCCACGATCCAAAATAATCCCGATTCAAAATAATCCAAACTCAAATAATCCGATCCAAAATGACTCGATCAAACTTGAATGTCACATTTAGTTACCACTTGAGTTTCTTATAAAACACTAAAGAAAATGGCTGACTATCTATCACAACTTGTATTGAAATTAAGGTTTATCAATCCTTTTATGAAATCTTTCAAGAAGTCGGTCGCAGTGGAAAATAATGGAGGCGTGGGACTTTCATTAATTTGCAGGCGCCAATAATGTTTATGTCATTGTGGTCCCTAAATGTGGGGCCTCCTTCAAGCAGTCAAGTCACCACATTTGCTCCACAGATTGAGGATTTCCCCTTGTCCACTCCTTCTCTCAACAAAAACGTTTCTCTTTTCTGAAACAATACAGAGAAATTGTCTCCCAACTGGCAAAGGACGCTAGCTTTCTTATCCCCAGTTCCCCACCACCACTGCATTATTGATGGGGAATAATATATGGCCTTATGTACTTTTTACGTAATAAAAAATTATACAGCAAATATTGTAGTATAATGTTTTTTTAGATGAATTTAAATTTTAAAATATAGTAAAAAATATTTTATAATTAAAATTTATTTAAATTGTAAATTTTACTTCATAATTTTTTTTATTAATTTTATTTACCAAATTTACATTGGTTCATGTTTGTTCTGTCTTCTGAAAATCACTGTGTTGTACCAAGAGGGCGAGAGTGGGACAAACCATATAGAATATTATTATTTTTCTTCCACTGAAATTGGACCTCTAGCGTGTACTTATTTACATACTTTTCGATCTTCAAAAACCGTAAAGCTTAATGATGTCATCCCTTACATCCATGTGACCATGTGCACGTTTCTTTCCTTTTTTTATATAACTAGGAAGCCCATAGACGACGTCTCAGGTATATTAATTATTCCTTCCTATTAGTCTAAAATTCCTGGTTGGAAAGCCGAAATTGAATTTCTCATTCAATTATATATGTAGTATAATTGAGTTGAGTTGGCTTTTACATGTATGTACAGATAGATACACATCAGCTTGTGTTGTATAATAATAATAATGAAAAGAACTAGTGCGACAAGGATTAAAACACCATTATGATTTTGTTTTAACCCAACCTTGCTTGCTTGATAATATTATTTCCTTTTCTTTTCTTTTTTTCCATCAAAAATTCTAAAACATACGTACCCTGAATCTGTATTTGTTTCTGTAGTTGGTAATTAAACTCTGAGTTTGTCTTCTTGTAGGGAAGGTAGTTTGGCTAGTAGACGAAATTGATTATGCATAGCTGTTGCATGTCTATATATAGCGATGGTGGAGAAAACCTTCAACCACACACACATATATTTTATGCATAATTAATACTTAACCAAAAATATATTCTCCTCAGAAAGAAAAATAAAAACCCAAAAAAGATTGCAGGTATTCTTTCTTTTTCTTCATCATCTGTCTCCCTGACTCTCCCTTGCAAGACTCTGTTTTCTCAGAACCCAGACTAGATTGCAGGTATTCTTTCTCTTTCGTGACTCTCTTATGTGTTCGTATTCTTTTGCTCCATCGCTGACATATTTAATTTATTGTAGTTACATTCTCTCCTCTTTAATTATCAACCTTTACTGCAAATAATATGATTTTATTGATCCCAAGTTCAAGATCCCTTTTTTTTTTTTTTTTTTTGGGTTGGCTTTAATTATTGTATTTCGTTCTTCTTTAATTTTTTCCAAATGGGTTAATCTTAATTAATTTGTAAAACAGGATTATACATGTTAATGCATGGTTTGTATTAATTAATATCTTGTCTTTCAAAGTTGGGGATGATTCCTCCAAGCGGTACTATTTGTTTTTTTAATTTCATCAAAAGAGTTTTAAGTTTGATTTATTTCTTTACGGTAAATTGAGATAGATTTTGTTTGTTGATCTAACATAAACAATAAATAACTGTGTTTGATTTAATAGTGAACGCGTTCAGATGATATTGATAAACACTTTCACCATCTCTCTTATTTGATGATATATAAGAAGAAAATTGATTTTATAAATCGGTTTTATGTATTTTACGACAGAATTATCACGTGACACACCATGAATAACATATTGTATTAAAAACTAACCAATAAAATTTTTTAAAAATTATTATTAAAATTATTACTTTATCTCTTTATACTTACAAGTGAACCTTCACGGTTCCATAAGATCATCACTATAATATATAAAATATATTATACCGCATACACTCCTAGTGTGATTTTTTTTAGGTGTTACTTTTCGTGCATATCTTTGTAAAACATATCATTATTAATTTATTCTTCTAATTATCAAATAATAATAAAATAATTATCCTTGTCATGTTGATTTAAAATGTTTTAAAATACTTTCTCATTCCCCCTCACAAATCACAATCACAAATTGAACAAGAACTAGTCAGTTTTGGATTCTTTTAATTTACTTAACGTGTTGCATTTTGTTTTCTTTGTGAATATATCATTAATATTTTAATTTACGTAACGTGTTGTATTTTTTTTTTCTTTGTGAACAAATCATTAATAATTTTTTATTTTTAATTAAGCTTCCATACTCGTCTAAATATTATTTTATGCCAGATCCCTCTTTTAGATACTTCTTTTCTTTCCTTCTCTTCTCTTCTTTTATTTTATTTTTTCACTAATGCAATTCATTTGGCGAGCAATTTACAGAAGAAAAAAAAGAATAATATATGTCTGATTACAAAAAAAAAATGAATTTTAATATTCTTGATTTTAGTGAATTGATTGAGAGAGATACTTCAGAATTTTAAAACTCATAGTAAAAGAATATAATAAAGATAAAATAATATATTTACATGGCTCATTTTATTTTTATATAATATGATCAAATCACCTCAAACTTAATTTGTTTGTTTGATTTGATTACAATTTCAGTTGTCAGGATTAAAAAGATTTATGAAATAGATTTTTGCAAAGAAGTTATAAAGTTTCTGACAGAAATTCAACTTTTAAAAAGAAAAAAACATTTTTGGTGTTTAGTTTATTTTTTTAATTTTTGAAAGTTACAAACGTTTTGAAAATTAAACCAAACAATAATAATAAGTGGAAAAAAATAAAATTAAAAAGTGGAAAACATCGTTAAAAAGCTTCACGTGACTACTAAAGGAATACGCATTTTACTCGGTCAATCGTTTGATGATGTGATATGGGCCATATCAGCCCCCCTTTTGTGGGCCCAAGAATGACTTTATTGTTAAATAGAATATTTTATTCTTATTTTTTTAGTATTCAATTAAACATTCCATACATATAATAATATTTTTTTTACTTATGGATGCGGCGAATCAGATCTGTTTTCCATCCCCAATTCTTTTTTTTTTAGTCAAAACTTTTGAGCTCAGCATAAATCGAAATATTAATGATTTTCATGTGCAAGTAGCCAAAGTTGGGCTTAATTTGTTTCTTTCACATTATTATAATTTATGATTTAGCCAGGCAGAACATTTCTAGCACACGCCTTCTTAAATTGTCTAGGTAGACAAAAAGTCAATAACTTATCAATAAGAGATAATCAATTTTTTTATTAATAATCACCGAAAATTAAAAATTAAATTTATTATTTAATAAATCTATCGATTACACTGAAACTAAGTTTTTCTATCCATCTGAGCTATGCCCCCAGCTGATGACAAAATCATTATCCATAATTTATTTACTAGATAAATATATAATAAGGACAAGTTCGAGAAGCATCTAGTCATCAACACGCCATTGGCTCTATAGATGAACTGGGATATAGAGGGTCCAGACAATTTGATTTAATTTGGCGGCTGTGATCAGCCCATGTGTTTGACTGTTAGAATGCATGAACCTAAGGTCCATGAGGGGTCTATTGTGAACATGAACTCTTGATATATGCTGACAAATTTGTGGTGCCTTCATGGTTGTTTCCTCCTCCAGTTATGGATATGTACAGTTAAATTTAAATTTTACCTTTTATGTTAATTTAATGAAATTTTCACCACATTTGGTAGTGCTTTTTTTCTTTTAGATTTTCTCTTGGTGTCCTAAATTTGTTTATTCTCTTCTTGCATCTCTTTGCCTCTGTTTCTCTCTACAAGGCCGATCTTTCCCAGGATCTTCCTTCTCTTTTTTCTGGAGTTCAAAATTTGAAGGCCGTATACATATATAAGCGCACAAAGAAGGATTCATATTCATCAACAAAACATAAGCTAGCTCATAAATCGAAAGGAGGACAAGACAGACTTTAGATAGAAGGGAGAAGATTGAAGAAAAGAAGGGAGCCTTGAAATTTTTTTTTTTTTTTAAAAAAAGATGGGTTTTTTGTCATTGTTGGAGGTGGCATCAATGCCAATTGTGCAAGTTCTGATTGTAAGTATATTGGGAGCTTTCTTGGCAACGGATTATTGCAATCTTCTCCCTGAGGATGCCCGGAAATCCTTGAACAAGGTACCTCCTCATACAACCAATTATGCATGCATATATCTTTTAGAGTTAAGAACTGCTACCGTCAAACGCGATTAACACATTCCAACAGTCGGTGTAAGCATGCTCGGATTGTGTTGCGCCACCGATGCTAGCAATTCTCCTTAGGAGTTTGGAGATTTTGTTTCTGCACCTCTAAATTAATGATATTTAATACTCTATCAATGCAGCTTGTGTTCATCGTATTTACGCCCTCGCTCATGTTTGCAAGTTTGGCACAGACCGTTACCCTCCAAGATATTATCTCATGGTAAGCAACTTTTTAAAAATTTTAGTGCTATCATTTTTTTAACATGAAGAAATTGAGGAATATATAGGTTTAAATTAATACACATTTTAGTTAATTATGCATTTTGTTTGATGTGCTTCTTTTTTTTCTTTCTGAATCAGGTGGTTTATGCCTATTAACATTGGGCTAACCTTCTTATTTGGAGGAATTCTTGGATGGGTAGTAGTTAAAATACTGAAACCCAATACTCATCTTGAAGGCCTCATCATTGCAATTTGTTCTTCAGGTAGGCCTACTTGGTTGATTGAAGTTACTTTTCTTTTGGCAATTTGCATCAATTTATTTATTTAAAAACATTAATTCTAATTCTAATTAATCTCTGTTTTAATTTAATGTCTTGTTTATTAAATTAAGCAAACTTGGGAAATCTTCCCCTCATCATCATCCCTGCAATCTGCAACGAGGACGGGAGCCCCTTTGGGGATCAAACTTCTTGCAGGTCGATTGCGCTCTCATACGCGTCTTTCTCTATGGCGGTAATGCAACATTTCAATTCTTTTTTTATTGAAATGTTAAATGTTCATGACCACTAATTAAATAATTAATTAACAATATTTCAAAAATAACACTGTTGAAATTATACCAATGATTTGGGTAAATATACCAAACAAAGACTTAACAATAAGGATTCTTTGTTTTAAGGCTTTGTTTGGTCTGCATAAAAGAATCTGATTTTTTTTTTCTTTTCTGTTTTGTGTTATTGGGTAAATATTAATGCAGCTTGGTGGTTTCTACATCTGGACTTTCACTTACCAACTGATAAAAGGTTCAGCTATGAAAATGAAAGCACTTGAAGCAGTTGGGCAAGAGGACTCAAAATCACCAAACAAGGATTTAGAAGCTACAGAGGAAACTCACCTCCTCAAGGGAGAAGAATATCAACAACACCTTGCTATACCTGTGTCATCCCCAAAGTCTATTGAAGATGCTGAAATCCAAGTTAGTTAGTCCCCCATTGCATGGACATCGATCTTACTATGGTCTCATTTGATTTAGCTGTCGTTTTAGCCGACAAGAGTTAAAAAAGTGATTTTAAAATCTATTTTGATTCTTGCCCGAAACTTAATATTGTGTGTCTGGTTTAACTTTTATTTATTTATTTTTTGAAAATTAGGCCAAAAAGTACAACACATTAATTACAGTGATTATCCCATTAAATGTTTATATGAATTTTATTTCAGATTGTAACAGAAGAATATGAGGACAAACAGAAGGTGTCATGTTGGAGTAAATTGTTAGGATTTCTTGAAGTGATTTTGGAGGAGCTTATGGCACCCCCAACACTTGGTGCAGTAAGTAGTTTAAACTGCTTGCTTGCATTTTTTGTGTGTTTTTTTATTCTTTTCATCTTTTTGAGTTCTTTATGGTCTTATCTGCACTACAGATTGTGGGATTTATCTTTGGTGCAACCAAGTGGCTGAGAAACCTTATAATTGGTGACAATGCCCCATTGCGAGTGATCCAAGACTCAGTTGCACTTCTTGGGTATTTACCGTTCTCTCTCTTAATGAACATATGGTAACCCGAATTAAAATCGAAGACTTAACTGCAATTTCAACCATAGATTCGAAAATATTTTTAAGAAACTATTTTTTAGGGACTTAGTTTCTGTTTCTTGAAAGCCAAACAAGGAAGAATGCAATCGCGGAGTTAAGCTCACGGGACTATTTACAATTTTTTCTTCACTTATAAACACCAATTAGTTAGTTACTTCCGTTCATGTTTGAATATGGTTTAATTAAACTGTTCAATCAACTATTTGTTAGTCTAATTCCATTTAAATTTATTTGCTTTATACTAACTAAAAAGTGAAAAAACTGTGCAGGGATGGAACAATTCCTTGTATCACCCTTATACTGGGAGGCAACCTTATTCAGGGTAATTTAAAAATTAAAAAAAAAATCCCTTCAATTTTTATATTTCAATTTCTTACCATATCCTACCTAATAAGGAACAAATTCTTATATTTTATTATTTTGGGGTAAATTGAAAATAGGTTTACGGTCCTCAACAATCAAACCGTTGATCATTGTTGGTGTGATATGCGTTAAATACATAATCCTTCCTGTGATTGGTATTTGGGTTGTGAAAGCAGCTGCCAATCTTGGCTTTCTCCCTTCAGACCCTTTGTACCATTTTGTGTTGATGATTCAGTTTACCCTCCCACCTGCCATGAATATTGGTAAGTACTAATTTTCATCATATATTTACTTTGCTATTGCTACGATGCTCTTCCACCAATTTTTTAAGTATAATAATGATGTTTATATATATATATATATATATATATATAAAAACTTTAATGTGCTATGGGATAGGCAGGAGCCGAACCTAGCTGAGTTATTAAGCACTTGAGCTATGCTTGAGCCACTTGGGGTTTACTCGAATCACAGCTCGAGCTGAGCATGCAAATCTAAGCTCGAGCTTAGTTAGTGCTCATTTTTTAAACTCGAGTCAGTTTCAAACTCAAATGAATCCAAGAGCTTGACTTAGGTCAAGCTGAGACCGAGTACTGCTCAACTCTGCTCAGCTCATATCTAGCCCTATCAACTAGTGTCCACCCTTAATTGTTACATTAACTGAATGATAATATTTTAGGTACCATGACCCAACTGTTCAATGTGGGACAAGAGGAGTGTTCAGTTCTCTTCCTGTGGACTTACTTGATTGCAGCTTTTGCACTCACTGGTTGGTCAACAATCTACTTGTGGATCTTGTCCTGAAGAACCTGCATTGGGACTCTGCATTGCCATTTCTTAGAAGTCTATGCCAATCGGGACAAAGATTCCATCACCATGAAGAAATATCCATTTTGATATGCATCCTCAAAATTATTTAATTTCATTTTCTCCTTTTTGAATTGTATCAGCCATTGGCTTATGAAAATTTTTAGGTAGCGTGTAAGGAACAAGAATAGATGCATTGGCTCTCTTATGAAACAGGAGAGGCTTTTGTTTGCAGCACTTCGTTGTTTCTGAATATTTCTTTTAATTGTCGGATTGAAGGTTTGGAAAATGCTTGCATTAACAAAATGAAAAACAAAGCTCTATTAATTATAATACAAAATCTTTCGCTAGACAAATTTGGCATGCCTGGATTCTGAAAAAATTTAAAAGAAAGAAAAATCTGGAAAAAATGAAAAAGGAAAACTTTCATTTTCAAAAGTTAGCTTCGTTAAATTCTGTTATTTTTCCTCTAATTTTCTATCATACAAACGAAAACAACATGAAAAGCATTTTTTTTCTATTCATTTTAATTTTCCTTCCCTTCCCTTCAAGTTGTTGACACCCAAAACATATGAGTAACTAAAAAAAGGGAAAACAGCCATTATGCAAAACCGCTGCTTCTAGCCATAAGCTACGTAGCTACGTAGCTACGATGGAGTGTCACAAAATTTTAAAACTCATCTTAGCAATTAAAGATAAAAAGAAAAAGAAAAAGAAAAGTGAAGAAAAGACAAAATTAAGGAGTGAGCCTATGAATTCCCACTTGAATTATGCGAAAATCAATAAAATGCATTGAAACTAAATAAATTTTTATTTTACAATGCTCTCACTCAAAAAGTACAAGAATCAAATAAAACGGATTCAGATAAATAAAACTATGTTACAATTTTCGTGCACCTTACCCACAACATGTTTGTTTTACAACACAGCTCCTTAAGCATCCCAAAAATTATAGAAAAGACAAAATTGGGAGTTGCTTACATAAGAGAGAGTTGGAGTTTGGGCCGGTTAGGCTGGGGCTCCACAACCTCCATGTGAATCCTCACCGTCTGCAAAACGTTGTAAGAAATGCTACCGTCCATCTTTACAATCTTCTGCTGCTGCTCATCTACATACCATTCCCCACTTCCCTTCTCACTTCTAGATGTCAAGTACACTGGTCCTTCTATACCAAATCTGCAAAAGACCACCGTCAATTCCACACATACACAAACACCCATCAACCCCAAGCATGCTCGCAAAGTCTTCAAGCTCCTTCACCGAGCTAATAGAGAATGATCAAGTATATTTGGACAAATATTACTAAAAAAATCTATTTCTTCAGGTGCACAGATTTTCAGAAACCATATTTTCTTTTCCACAAGCATCTCCTACCACAAAAACATAGAAGTACTATATTTTACAAAGCCAGTAGCCTAAAGGAATAAATGTACACATTGTCAAGTTTTGAGACAAACTTTATATGGAGGAGAAAATGGATATTAGACTTATTATTACCACATGGGGTCCAATAGCTGGAAAGTGGAATTTACATGAAACTGTTGTTTCAGTTATGTCAGTTTTACCTCATTTCAGAAATTAAAAACATAATTTAATGGAAGAGAGAAGCCTAATATAATGAAGGCAATCCTGCAAAAGGTTGAAGGGCATACTTGGGCACAAACACTATAAAACCATTGGATCTTATCTTCACTACTCTAGCCTCTGTATCCGTGGGCCTGCAACATAAAAATCAAGTTAAGAACGCGTGCACATGTGCATGTCTCAGATAGACAGATTGGAAGCATTAATGGTACAAACCGATTTCTGAAGTAGATAAGAGTATGGAGCTCTACTGAGGCCCGGCTTGCCATCTGGGCATTCCTATGCCGATAATTCAAATCTGAAGAAGATTTAGAACGAACAACTTTCTTAAAATACAGTACAAACCAGTGAAACAAACAGGTCAAGATTTCGGGGTGGACCATTCAACACTTTTGAAGACATTATGCAATCCATCCCAGATTATTGGAATTCTATAAATTAGTTATTCGAGCAGGATATAAGAGAACACGTTTGAATTTTAAGATTGAAGATGTGTAAGCACAGTGTGAGACAACCATATCAGAATTCCTCACTAGAGCAAATGACAGCTGAAGACTTCATACCCATCGCTGTCTGTTTCCACTGTCTTTGATTCTCTTAGACCCTATTGTTCATTTCCGACCTTAGGAATTAGTTTTATGCTCTCTTTTTTTTCTAAAACCAAAAAGTTCTCAGTGCTTCTCTTGTAGGCATATAGTACACTTGGTTTGTACTACCCTTTTGTTTTTTGATTAATTTATTACTTCTGCAAACAAAGAGGGAAAAAAAAAGATGCCGAGGAATGGCTCTCATTGACTAGTTTGCATCAACCACTAACCAGCCATATAAACAACATAAAGAAAGCCTGAGCCTTCATGTACTGGAGCAGAAAAGTTTTAACATGCAAGAAGTCTTACTGTCAGCAATACTAGCGAGTTGAGGTCTGTCCTGGAATACTGTTGGAAGCTTGTATATCCCTAAAGATGCAGCAAGTAACCTATGTACAATGACATCTGCAAGAGAAGAAAGCTCCAAAGTCAAATTATAATATCTCATTCACCAAGTAAAAGACGAGAAAAATAACATTCACTAACCGGCATATCTCCTGATAGGGGAAGTGAAATGAGTATATAAAGGCGCTGAAAGCCCATAATGAAGAAATTCTGGAGGGCTGAGATCCCCGCTACAGAAATAAACGGCCTAATTTGTAATAAAGGCAAATGTTACATTTAAGAGATGCCTCATGAAAACTATTTCAAGATTCACTCATTTATTTAAGTGAAATTACCTGCGTCATGCATCTTGTTGCCAGTATTCGGATCAACTTATTGAAATATGGATCATCACCCTGACAAACATGTTTTTAATGAATAAGTAATCAAACAAGAAAGAGAGAGAGAGAGGCAACTAACTGAATGTCCAAGTAACCCATAAAACCTCAAATTCTAACAAACAGACTCCAAAAGTTGATAAAATTGATGCATATGCAAATCAGTAAGCCAAATAAGAAGAAAAAAAAATGCAATCTAAGTAAGCTTAAACAAAAACATAATGCTTCACAACAAGACTCACGGGCCGAACAGACTAATACATATCCAGAAGCTGGTGCACATTTATCTTGGTACCTTAAAAACCTAAGCCTTTTGCAACAAATCAGAAACCAGACAAAGTGACAGGTATAGCTCAAAACTATAAAATTAGAGGTTTAGCACGCCTAACTTGCAAAGTGTCTACAGAAGAACAGAGGCAAGGTAGGTGCACAGCTATGCAAGCAAACAAATATACAGTGACAAAATAAAATCTCACCACAGCTCGATCAAGTGAATCGGCCAATGCTTTTGATGATGACACATCCAAGTCAAGTCCGACAGCGGCAGCAGTACACAGCAAAGGCTCAAGCATCTCTCTTGTCGGTGTAGGATGACGCCTGCAGACAGAAACAATTCCATAGAAGACAAATAACTTAGTAGATGACTAGTGATTTACCAAATCGATCAGAGACTGAAGTAAAATAAAGATAAATGCAATCAATGCTTTTGAGTAATCATAAACACAATAATGCTAGTCCAGGCATACTTCAATACGTCATTACTCTCAAAGACATCACATTACATTCTTACTCAACCTTGCTAACAGCTCACACCCTTTTTACATTAATAATGCATAGAGAATCCAGTCTTAAGTTCTGCAACCTAGTTTCGGTAACTGACCTAACAAAATTAATAGGCTGCGAACAAGTCAAATCTACCAGTTCCTAGACAAATGTTCATAACGAAAATACCAATATGCATTCTTTTTCTCAGAATGAGAGAAACATGTTACCAAAATACTGGATATACACAGCAAAAATCATCCACATGGTTGTGGCATTTTAAGGGAAATGATCTCAATTTTTAATCCAATCTTAAAGAGGATACCCAACAGGGAATCCCCATGAGTAATGAGGACAGGGAATGCATTCTTAAACCACCATCATGACACTCTATGAACCTTATAGGTAAAGGTACAAAATTTAAGCAAGTTTTTCCAGAAAAAAGAAATTCAAATACCCAAAAAAAGAGACAGGAGAGGTTTGGGTATAGCCCAATTGGTAACCACACCTCTCCTCTTTAAAGGAGGTCTCAAGATCAAATCCCCCCACCCCCATCATCAAAAAGAAAAAGAAAAAAAAAAGACAGGAGAACAATTAGTTTACCTTAACAGTGAACATGAAGGAAAATTTTTGAGGATTTGTTCGGCAACTGAAACATTAGCTGCAAGCATAAACTCCTCAATCATTTGGTTTGCTTCTCGAATCTGATACATACCTGCATAAACAACCAATGCATGAGAAAATCAAAAAAAGATGAAGATAATCAGAAAGAAAAAAGACACAAGAAAATGAACAAGAATAGATGCCTGGATCTGTCACAATTTAATTGTGCTTATCCGCATAATATTCCAACCTTTTGAATCAAAGATATGCTTCCTTAAGAAAAAAATAATATAATGGCGAATGATAACACTGTTTGCAGGCATGTTAATGAAAGTACACAGTATGAGTGTCTTTCAGAGATTCAAAGATATGGGAAAGTAGGAAAAATTATATGGAGTATTTATTTTCCAAAAAGCAAAAGTATCTCAATGATGCTAGATACCAACTGGCAGCTTTATAAGCCAAAATATACACTTCCGAATCAATAAGTAAATGATAATTAATAATTCATCCAAAAAAAAGTAAATGATAATTAATGCTGCAGAGGGCCATGCAGTTCTCAAAATATATGCAGCATTAATTATCATTTACTTATTGTCTGATTAAAAAAAAAATCTGGCCAGAGGTCACCCTTTCCAGCTAGGTTTGAATAAAATTAAGAATGAGGATCACAATCTATTTGTTTTGTTTCACTAAAACAAAGTAACTTGCCACTTGGCAACATACCAACATCAAGAGGATCATGAGTCTCGGTATCAATTTGAAATTTAACTTCAGCAGAAGCAAGAGTTAAAGCTCCTCTGTCAATACGCCTTTGCCTCATTATCTGTAGTTTCATAGAAAACAGCATAACTTTCAGAGGAATTTAGACTGTAATAAGCAATCTAAGTCCATACTCACTAGTAATAATGAATAAAACAAGGAAAACAAGCTCTCAGGTAGGCAAACCTTTGCCAAAGCATTCATATTTCTCAAATCTGTTGTTAATGGGTCTGTCAATCGACTGCAAAAGACACACAGAATCACAATGCTTCAATGCAAATGAAATAGGATAATTTTAAAAGGAAACTAAAGATTTCATTTAAATTCAGGTTTCTAAATAAGCAGACAATGGAAGAGCAGAAATCCCAAACCAGTGCTAGCACACATTTTCTAAACCAAACCAGTGATAAAAAGATGCCTATAACTTACATTTTCTGTATCTCAGAGCAATTTGAGCAGATTCACTTACTAGGAGAGGGTTTGATTAACCAGCTTATACCAACTTCTAGGGTCAGCAAGGTAATTGTTACTAACTCATTCCAACATCCTCCCTGGAATGATATTTGTATTGTCCAAAAAGTAAAGATAAAAACTCAGGGTCCCGTGGTAGATAATTATTCATCATAAGTGTTACTACTGCACCATCAATCATTCCATCAAGGCCTACTCCAAATAATATGGATCAGCAACTTTAATCTGACCCTCTAACCCAGTGATGATGATCACATTGCCAGCAAAAGCATAAATTTCCAGACTCTTCTCAATAATTTTATCAATGTTATTTTGAGTTTCCCACCTTTTATGAGCATATTTAACTAGCACTGCTGCATACTTTCCCAATACCATAAATATAAATCTTTTAATGGTTTAAATGCACTTAGTTGTATTATCTTGTTCCCACTTTTGGCGAATGTTCACCAAAAGAATCCAATCAAAGGTAGACCTAGCTCGTGATGTGTCCTATTACCACCTGAAAATATTTTGCCAACCCAAGTGGGCTCTGCTGTCAATTTATAGGCTGTTGCCACATAGCGAACTTATGAACACAAAATATCCCAGAAATCATTAAAAGTGCCAATGTAAAAGAAGGTTAAATAGTCTTATTTTTCTATATGTTAGAAATCTCCTAAATCTCGAGCCTGCGGCTTACAGTAGCCCAGTGTCTTAAAGAAAGGGGTGGTGCCACTGTGCCACAATGGTGCTGGTGGTCTAATAGTCTTTTATTAGTCATATAAAAGTGGTACAAGAAAGGTACCTATCATCCATCCTAGCCTGAGCTTCAACATAAGACAATGCTGCACAGGATTTGATGACACTTTTTGTGTATCTTGTTGAGATAATCTCTGCTTCTGGGGTTATTTCCTGAAATTAATGTAATTTGCCGAGTTAAGAATCTGAACAATTTACTCGGAGTTTATCAACATATGTTTTCACATGTTCACAAGGAAAGTCTTCGGATGTCAAATATGACTGCAAAATTGACCATATGCAACTGAAATCGAAAAGCAAAAGGAAGACAGAGCTAGTATAAATAAATTGAAAAGACCTATGTACATTATGTACAAGGTCGAAGCGACTATAAATAGTTCCACAGCCCTCCTGAACAAGTAAGGCCCATAAAATATATACTCCACCCCTCCTCTTAAAAATATATAAATAGATATGTATAAGAGTGTCCGGCTAACTATCATATGCTATTATACGTCTGTCAAAATCTTGAACCCTAAAAAGGATCATAAGGTCAACGACCATCCAATTCCTCGAAAATAAGGTGCCTCACTTGATAGAATTTGGATAACATGCTGGTGCTTTACCCACATAGCGATTTCAAGTGCACATAACTTGCTTTGATGTAACATATAAGGATTTCTTTTTCTTAAGAAGACAGGCATGACCATCTATTACAAAAATAAATGTGATCATAACTGCAAGTTGTGTCGTCGTGATTAAAAGTAGTAAAAGAATACATACCCAAATAACAGAAAAGGCTACCCTTTCCACATCAGCTCGAAGTGAACATATATCTGCAAGCAAAATCTTAATGTTGAGCATGCTTTAAAATGAAAACAAACTTGTAGAAAAGTAAAGAATTCTTCTGGCATAACATACTGCTAATTAAAGAACATAATAAGAAAAAAAATAGCATTAGAAATTCACCTTCAGTTAGAGGTTTAGGAAGCATGTCAATACGGCGCTCAACAAGGTAGACAGATGTGCCCCTTTCCGTAGCCTCATCATCAAGCGGGGTCCCAGGGTGAACAAAATTTGTTACATCAGCAATATCTAATTGAACATCATTAAAGTCAAACAATGAAGCTTCATATTTGCACATCTGAGAAATATTAGTATGGCACTATTTCAAGATATTTAGATAAGCCAAAACCAATGGTACTCCAATAGAATAAACCATCGTAAGTGAAGTTTGAGAGAAAGGGTCAACATCCAAAGAAACTAAGAACAAAACAAATAAAGGTCCTGATTCCGGGATGGAGCCGTATGACGCGAGAGTGTAGACTTGAAAAACTCAGGGAGTGAGACTCTAAAGAAAGTTCAAGAAGCTATGAAGAGTGGTCAACTCTAAAAGGAAAGTGGGTTTCGGGAAGAAAAGGAGATTTAAATAGGAGAACCCATAGTAATAGAGCAACAATAAACAAGGGAGTTGGAAATAAGAAGTGAAAAAAAAAATGTCCTAACAATTAGCGAGAAGAGATAACTTTGTACTGCTTGGAAAAGGGACTCCAGAGAGTTAAAGGAATAAAAGTTCAAGTTTTCTGCAACCCATTTATTTATGAATAGGCACAGAAATTTACTTTTCACATATTAGTCTTAATTGCACAAATTAATTCCCAGCTTCGGCTAAGATGAAATTTTCAGCCTATTTGACAGACTAAAGGATACGAACTCCAACTTCAAAGTTTCCATTACACAGAGCTGTACAGTGTAGTGCATCATCAATATCCTTGCATCCTGCACAAGCCAGAAGAATTGTTTGTGTATAATTTGATCTAAACTAACAAAATATTTGTCCAACATCAGTAAAAGCAAGTAAGAAGTCGATAACATATACGAAGAATAATTTTAAAGGTCATAAACCTGGAGGGTCCACGCTAAAGACACGCAAATGTCGTAAATCCAACCTAATAGGATTGGCCAAATCTTCTGAAGATACCGACCAAGGTAATGGAGGCAAGCATGCTAAAACTTGAGCAGAAAATGGTCTAGAGTCTATATTATTCTCTATCAAGACCACCTGCAGCATCCAAAAAATCGAATGACGTCATTTCCATCAAAACATTTGAGTAGCACATTGGCAAAATGAACTCGTTATAACATACCTCAGTTTCAGTATCTCTATCACCTATTTCCCCTATGGTCCGTACATAATGACCAGAAGGATAACGGGATTGACGGTCCCAAGAATCAACTGCCACAATTATTCTTTTGTCCAGAAGATTCTCAAGCTGTCGGGTTACTATCCGAATCTTAGGGATTCTGCGGTCTTTGGAGGCAAATAAAGCATGGGCAGCACTTCCACTACCAGCAGGCAAAGGCATTGGCTCCAGAGAACCACAATAACTGCACATGATCATGTGAATTTATCAGAAAACTGGATTCGTAACCAGCGAAATGTAGGCATCATTATTGACCCTAGGCATAGACAATAAATAAAATTCAGTACCCCAAGCCCCCTTCAAAGTTTGGGAAAAAGGTTGTGATACAAGATAGAGTAACATAGATGGTGATCAACAAGCATGGAGCATTAAGAGATTGACTCGTTATACACAAAATGTGCCAGATGGACCCAGCCTCAAACACAACATTTGAGAGATACAACGCCAGAAACATCAATTGTATGGTACACTTTCCGATCTAGTTTGATGAAATTAACATAGAACTGATTATGACTTCCTCCACATGTCATGCATGCATGCAGAAAAGTAACAAAAAGACAGACATTAAATCACAACTTTCAGTGCCATTTAGATGCGAATAAAGCAATGCAACACATTGAAGCCCACCAAATCCAACACAATATAACTCATTTCCAAACTACTTGGAGTAGACTACATCAATTATATCCCTCAATTTGGCCCTAAAAAGTGCCATATTCTCCAACCAAATCCAAAAACATATAACTAGTAAAATAATTTTATGAAAGATTTTATTCTCACCTTTTTGAGGTAATAACACGTTATACACCATCAGAATAGTAACTTTAATACCATCTTAGTAAACAAACATAAAGAGATCAAGTAAGCAATCAACTTACGAATGCCAGTTCCGCCTTATAATACCAACAACAAGGCCCGATGGACGACTTGGAATGGAACTTTTGTCCCCAGCAGAACCTGGTACTAGATTTGTGGTTCTAGGAGCATCATCAGCACTATTTGGAATCAGATGAACATCATCTTCCTCCGCATCCTCTGCAAGGGAACAAGAAACTTAGTAAGAAAATTCAATAACAGACATGAGCATGAGCTTCGAGCGTGCGTGCGCACAAACAGGCAAAAAAATCAGATAAAATGCACACTATTTGCACAGGGAAAGAGATACCTTCTTCTGCTATAGATAAAGTCTTATCCTTATGCCACTGATCTTGAGGCAAAAGTTCCACAGCGACAATATCACCATCAAAAGCCCTATTCATGTTACCACGCCCGTAAATAATTATTTCTTCACCAATGCTCTCACTTCCAACGTATGCTTCAAATGGATTGTAACGGTTAACACGAAGTTTGCCTTGATGAAATATTCCACGATGCAAACCAGCAGTAATCTCAGACATGGGCTTATGCTAAAGAAAGAACACAGAGCAAACAACTTTATGAAACCAGTTCCATAAAAACATTCAGTTAAACGAAGGCAAACCCAAATGCATTACCTCAGAGTATATAATTTTCCTCTTTGAAGGCCTCGGATCGTCAACTTCTTCCATGGTTACGTCTTCGGATGAAGGTTGGACAAGCAGGTCAAGCAGATCTGGTTGGGCCAACGATTTGACATATGACTCAACTGAAATAAAATTACAGTGCAGTGGTAAGCTTTGTGCATAACATAGTTTCATTAAATTTTCATAGCAGCGTTGACAAAGATAAAATGATTAGTCTTTTTTTTTTAAATCTTGCAAATATCAAACCCATTGAAGAGTTGCCCTGAAATACACGAAAAGATATTGTACATACTTGTCTCGGCAGAAATGCCCTCTTCAGTAGCCTTCCTCTTATTCTCTCTGTCATTAGTTATAAGTAAAACCCGTGTTGCATCACCAAGATGACTCTGATACCACCGAGCAGCCACCCGAATTGCTGAAACACAACTCCTCAATTTTAAAGTTTGAAATACTCAAACTCATCTGACATGTAGAAACAATTGCTATAGGGACCATTATGGAATTATATAATACATGAACAAGCAGTAGAAAAAACACAGAATATTAAAAAGCATCAAAATTAGTTGTCACACAAAGAGCAAACCTCTATCATTACGATCATTTGCACTTTCTTTATCCATGACTTTAACATATGTATCTCTGGAGGAAATTCAACAATAAAAGAAAAAAGTATTAACACTTGAAGCCCAACAAGGCAACAAGAAGGAAGAGTAACACAACGAAATAAAACAAAAAAAAATAGAGCAAAATCAGCAAACAGTAGTGAAGAAATCAAGGAATTAGTGAAGATTGCTTACAAAGAAATTTAAAATAAATTCCACTTCAACTTGACAACGTTTAAACATTGTCTCATGATTAATCGACCATGGTTCACCCTATTATAAGAGTTTCAATTCCACTTGGCCTTTAGAGTTTAGGAAATTGATTAAAACATAAAGCTATGTAAGTCCAGTCATTAAAATTATGAAGTACGCTAACACACCATCATAATTTAATGGTAAACACTAATTGAAAGAAAGAGAAATTACTTGTGGAATTGATTTGCAAAAACATAGAATCTCCTCATAGAATTGCTGCAGAGAGCTCTAATTCTATTGTAAACCGACATGTTCTTGTTCTTAACCTCTTCCAGCACAATGGATAGCACGACCACATCGTCAATTGCTGGATTCTCCAGTAAATCAATCTATCAAATGAAATTTTCCAGAAACCAAATTTAAAAAGAAGAAGTAGAAGCGCAGTAATGCAAATTAAAAGCTAAATAAGATTCAAATTACTTCTCCGAATAACAAATTACCTGGTGAAGAACGACATTAGTGTCAATAATAAGAATCTTAGAAGAAGTCAAGCGAGCACTTGACGTATCACACTCTTTGCAACATGAAGCTCCACAGTAAATGTCGTCCCTCAAATACACTTCTCTTACTTGCTGTCTCACAACAACGACAAAAAACAAAAAACAATATTAAAAAATCAATTGAATAAATAAGGGCAAGGGTTTAATAAACAGCAAAAAAAGAAAAAGGAATTGAAAGTAACAGTGAACGGACCTTCTGTATTTTGCCTCCCCTGGTTTTCTTGTTGAATACCTTGCTCTGCAACATCTTCTCCTTTAAAACGTCAAGTTCAGAGCCGTTGTTGCCTTTTTTTCTCACTCTGGTTTTAACTTCTTCGGAGAATTGAAAGAGAGGTGAGGGGTGATTTAGCTTCTTCGCAAATCAAGCACTGTTAAAAACTCTAGCCTTGGTGAAGGCGTAAATAAACCTAGCTCGACGAGTGGCTTCGCAAAAGGTCTCCCTTAATTCCATTTTAAGCCCTCAGGTTTGAGTCAAGTTGGACTTTTTTCCTTTAAGTTTCATTCTCACCAATTTAAGCCTCAATTATTTTATGCAATGTCTAACCCGCCCATGATGGATTTGTATCTTTTCTATTTGGGTCTTAATTCATAGTGAAATGGATATTCAACTCATTCAAAAATTAAATCAATAGCTAAGATTAAAATACTATTTTAAAATCACAATACATATTTTGTCACCTTAGCAAAGTACGTGTATTTTTTTTCAAAATTAAAAATAAAATACTTCGAAACTGCTCACTACCAGAGGCAAACGCACTAGCACATGCGCCGGCTCTAGAAGTGATCGAAAAAGTCAAGATATGACCATTTCCAACCATATGATGCAATCACTTTCCGGTAATACTCATCAGAAAGCACTAGGTATGAAGAAAAAATTCCCCCATTCCCGACGAAGTTATCAGAAATCAGTTCGGCGTAACGGGTGGCTTCCGAGTCCCATTAAGTAGCTCTCAACAAGAGCTTTCCAACGATATCAGGGGTACACGTTTTTTCAACTCTCGATTATCCCAATATCACCAAAAAAACTCCATGAGTGAAAAAATTAAATCCTTAACTTTATTGAATTACCATTATACTCTCCCGTTTTGTTTTGATCAATTTGAATTTGTAAGCATAATTTGATAATTTCTTTTTCAATTGTATCAAACGGAGAGAAGTCCAAATGAAAAAGATCTTGATCCGCGTCTCAGTACCCATTAGAAAGATAAGTCATCCACAAAAAAACACACCTAAACTAAATGATTTTTTAACCGCAACTCAAAATATGCTTTATTAACAACTTTTATAAAAAAAAAACAACAAATAAGTAAAAAACATCTAAAAAATATCTACTAAAGTTGGCTGTCATAAAAGAAATTCTTATTGGAAAATGGCATCATTGTATCATACACCACCACTCAGAAGGCTTTAATAAAAACTCAAAAAAAAAATGATCTATAGCCTTGCAGTCTGTTTGATTCAAGGTATTAAAGTGGGATTGGATAAGTTTAATTTTGCCACAATCTCTTATCCCACGTTTGGTTCACTTTCACATTGTTCAATTGGGATTAGGGGGTATAAACTTAATCCTAATCTCATTGTTCTTGTCCCACCCCATAGAGCAGAAATAATCCCACCTCTTTGAGATTAAAAAAAATCTCCCCATTTTACCTTTGTTTGCATAGATTTTTTTTCCTTTCTTCTTCTTTCATTTTCTTCACCATCCCCTTGGCAACCTCTCTCCTTCTTTTTTTCCCTATCCACCTTCTTATTCCTCCTCTTTATTCGTCTCATTTTTCTTTTCTTTCTCACTCTCATTCTTCTTCTTCCTATTCCTCTTTCTTCTCCTTCTCCTCCTCCTCCCTTTTTCTTCTTCTTCTTACTCAATTTGCGCAGATCTGCACAAGGCAATCTATGCGTAGGCAATGCACTGCACCGCTTTATGTAGATTTGGACAAATCAAGGAGGGAGAAGATAAGGCAAAGAAAAAGAAAAAAAAATGAGGAGAAGAAAAGTGAGAAAAAAAAAATAAGGATGAGGAGGAGGAAGAGAAGGAAGAAGAAGGAGGAGAATAAAGAAGAAGTAAAAAATGAGAAAAAAATTCAGTGTTATTTATTGATGATGATGAACAATGAGTGTATTTTGGCACTTATCCTTTTTATCCTTCTTTAGTCCCAATTCAGCAATATCTTTATAAAGTGAGGTCCTAACCCAAGAGGGGGGTGAATTGGGTTTTTAAAGGTTTTCGCTAATTACTTGCAAGTTTATAAAAACAGTTAAATGCACAAGCATATAAACAACTAATGTGCTTTAAGTAAAAGAGTTTAAGGAAGAGAAAATGCAAACTCAGTTTATAGTGGTTCGGCAATATTGGATTCATTCCGACCCTATGTCCACTCTCTTCAAGGAACCTCCTTGAAGTGATCCACTAAAAATTTTAGTTGTACAATTTCATGGGTATTATACAAACCTTACAAACAATCCCTTCCTCTCGGAAGCTAATCCCTTCCTCTCAGAAGCTAATCTCTTCCTTGCAGAAGTTAATCCATTTACAATAAATATAAGTTGCTGTAAAATAAATGGTAAAGAGATAGAAATGCACAATATCTTTCTTTCAAAAAAAAGCTTGAAGAATATCTAAACAACAAATTTTTCAAAACTTTTGAGTATTAATGAGCAAACTCTTAATTGAATGTGTAATCCTCTTCATTTAAATGCTCATTGAAGTGAGTTTATATAACCTTGAATTAATATTGCCGTTAGACACTGACTTGGTAGGTTTGGTGCATTAAATGCTCAAGTTTGGCGTCTCAAACGGTCATATTTTTTGAATTACCAGTCGACTAGGACAAGTGAAAAAGTTCACTTTTAGGCTATGGGAGAGTACCAGTCGACTGGGTCTTAAGCACCAGTCGATTGGGTCCTAAGCACCATTCAACTGGGAACTCACTGTCCCAGTTTCAAATCGACTGGTATAGATCACCCAGTCGACTGGGGACATTCTGTCCCATATCCTAGTAGACTGGTATAAGGAGCCAGTCGACTGGGTTGCCCTTCAACCCAGTTTTTTATGTTTAAAAAATGTTTTTGACCTAGAAGAGTTTAAATAAATAGTTTTGTCAAAATGTTTTTATAAAAGAGCCATAAGACAAGCTACTTACTTGAACATAAGAGATTTATAGTTTGTTTCAATACTTTAATGCCTATACTATATCTTTTGTCTTGACTTGGTGTCTGAAATGGGCTGAGTTCTTACATCTTGATTCTTTGCTGAATGTTTTTATCGTTTAAACACTTAGATAAAACTGTTAGTACAATTAGAGTAGTGTTTTGTCATTATTATAAGGGTCAACAAACTTGAACCAAACATAGGATTAAGTTATTCCCTCTTTAATCTTATCCCATGTTAATTCTAGTCTTATCCCATTCTATTTATGTTCGCGAATCAAAAGAACTATTAGTTTTAAGTTAAGAGAAATTGTTTCCATTCAAAAGGCCACATCTTAAAGTGGAACCATAGAGTGAAAACAAAGATACATCTAAATTTTTTTAAAGATTCAACAATTATTTTTCAATATTACTAAGAGTCCGTTTGAAACTAAATGAAAATAGAATTCATTTCATTTTCAAACGAATTGAAAATATAATTCATGTAGAAATAATTTGAAATGAATTTTTATGTTTGGCTTTCTTGTTTTAAATTGTAGAATTCTTTTGCATTCTTATGTTTAAAATGTTTGAAATAAAAAAAAAGTTCAAAAAAAATAGAAAGAGAGAAGGAGGAAAGAGAATATTTTGGTCAACATAGCTTTTTACTCTTCATTTTGTGAACAAAATACCTTCATTTTTGTTTCAAAGTTTCAAAATGAATTTTATAAAAACCATAGTGAATTTATTTCGAAATGAATTCCATTTTTTTTGTTCCAAACATAAAAATTATAGAATTTATTTGTTCCAAATGGAGTGAAAACAAAAGGCTTTCGCTTTTGTAAATAAAGCTTCAACTCTTTGTATCCTCTGATGTATATAAAGAAGTCAAGAAGCCGATATTGATTTCAAATATGGGTAAAATATACCGCCAAAAGAACGGTGACATGTGGCCACCCACAAAGTTAATTAAGTCATTTCATCTCTTGTAAGAGAGATGACACATGTCCATAGGAAGGGGATCTAGAAGCTCCTATCACCATGAGAGAAAAATGGTAACTTCATTTGAGGGATCCACCACCTTTTTCCATTAGGGTAAGATTCTTGGCCCTATATAAATGGGGGCTTATAATTTCATTTGCATTATTCATTACACACTTCCTAAAATATTCTTCTCCTCTCTTATCTTCTATTTTTAGGTCATTTGCTGAATTAAGCATCGGAGGGACCTCCCCGAAGTACAACACTCTAGGTGGCTTTATTTTTCAAATATCTCAGACTTGGCTGAAATGGATCTGACCTCAAAAATAGACCGGAATTAACCAACTCAGACCTGACACATTTTAAGCATCAACAGATTGGCACTGTCTGTAAGAAGAACAAATCTTATATAAAGATGTCGCCTAGAAAACCAACAACCCCTCCTATTTAGAAGCCGCTCCTTGAGGCCAATGGGTAAGACCTCACCTTGCCTTCTCCGTTGGCCATCAACGAAGGACATAACTCCTTGAATGCTTTGGGGAGTCAACTCAACCTCGAGGTCATCATTGAAGGGGTATACATCTGATCAGAGTCATAAAATGCATCTAAACAATACTTAATTGTTAACATTTTAGGGTTGATCTCGGTTGTAATCGCACTTTTACATGTTGATAACTTAAAGTGATATTCATAAATCATTGACTTAATTCGATGCATTTTTAGGTGCTTTGAGTACAAAAGAGATAATAAAGCGATCCATGTTTAAAGCACCAAAAGATCTTGGGTGTCGGTGCTCGTTTTTGTCCAAGGTTTAGACGTGTCCAAACATGATTCAAAGATGGTTAAACTCTAAACTAAGGCTGGAGTAATAAAGTACAGTAAGTTAAAAGACTGCACACAAGTGTGTGCATCACTTTGGAGCAAGTTAAGGGTAGACACACTAGTGTGTGCACTTCTGCATACAAGCTGAAGAAGTTTCACTGAACTGCCATAACTTTCTCTAGAAAAATCCTTTTTACGAACCGTAAAATTCTCCAGAAAATAGACTTCCGGATCTTTCTAAGCATATATGGCTCATCATCTAGTTCTTCCTACATCAATACAGTTTAATCTGCAAAGATGATTGATCTGTACGGGAAATTCTGGCAATTCAGTGAAACTTCTTCAGCTTGTATGCAGAAGTGCACACACTAGTGTGCCTACCCTTAACTTGCTCCAAAGTGATGCACACACTTGTGTGCAGTCTTTTAACTTACTGTACTTTATTACTCCAGCCTTAGTTTAGAGTTTAACCATCTTTGAATCATGTTTGGACACGTCTAAACCTTGGACAAAAACGAGCACCGACACCCAAGATCTTTTGGTGCTTTAAACATGGATCGCTTTATTATCTCTTTTGTACTCAAAGCACCTGAAAATGCATCGAATTAAGTCAATGATTTATGAATATCACTTTAGAGTTATCAACATGTAAAAGTGCGATTACGACCGAGATCAACCCTAAAATGTTAACAATTAAGTATTGTTTAGATGCATTTTATGACTCTCATCACAACCCCCAACTAGCTTATTGCTAGTCCTTAGCAATTCAAGCGAAAGGCATGAAATGAATTCTTTATTTAGAAATCAAAACAAAATACAGCAATGCTGGCATTAACCAAGAGTGATTCAAAAATCTATCTCAAAAATCATGCATAACATACAGCACATAGAATCATTAAATATCACTCAGGTCCAAGAATAATCCAAATGCCAACCTTAAAATCGTTATCGACTCTTACCATCCATCTTACCACAATACATTAGTCCGAACACCCGGATGATTTTATGCACAACATAGCATGAATACAAGTCTTGGCCTCTAAAAACATATTAATTTGCGTGACATCAATCACAAATCAAGCTCCATATGCTCACTTTTCAAATCACACTTCATCGGATCAATAGGTCTTTAATAAGCTTGCAACATTAGGCTAGGGTAAAGGTCAAGAAAGAATGGGAAAGTTTAAACAAATAAAAGAACTAAGTCTCTTAATTTAAACACAACCACTTTAAGCACAAGATAACCTTACTTCAACACCCAACTCTTTCAACCATTTTTCGAGCATTTCTGGCAATAAATCACCATTTTTTTTTCTTCTTTCTTTGCCATAATTCATTTTTTTATCTTTTTTTTTATTTTTTTTTGTTTTGGCATAAGACCATTCACCTCCTCTTTCATTCTTTTCTTTTCTTTTCCACAACCCCCAACTTATCTCTTTTAATGTACTTGGGTTATGGTAGTAATATTTTCTCATATTTCCACCCTTACTCCTTTTAAGTGCTTCTCACAACATGTGTATAACTAAGTTCTTTTAAAAGAGAGGTAAGGATAAAATATTTTTAGGCTCATAAAGGTAAGTAAATGGTTTATCGAAAGAAACAAGGCTCAATTTTTCTTTTCAAGAAAAAAAAACTCAAATAGGTGACTAGCGATAAATATAACAAGGGTAAGTTTAAAAAGGCTCAAACGGTCCAAAAATGGCCTATATCATATCCTAAGTAGTGTGCATTCTATGATTTTCGCCTCAAGTGATTATCAAATAAGTTCTAGAGCTTGTAGAGCCCGCAAAAGTATTCACAAAACAACCGCGCATAAAACTTTTCCAAATGCTTTAGACTAATCATGCAATCTTACCACAAACCAGAGTCTCAAACCAAAGAAAAATTGACACTTAATTTATTCTCAAAGCGAAGCAAGATTTAACTTCTTCTAAATGCTATATGCTATCTCGATTAAGCTCATATCATTGACATGTGAATTAACTCCAAGGCTAACACAAAACATGCTAAAAACAAACAAACAAATTTTTTTTTTTATCCTAACAACGAAAAGAAAGAAAGTGACACCAAGCAGTTCAATGAAAAAAAAAATATGTTTCCTCCACCCCCAACCTAAACATTGCATTGACCTCAATGTAAAAGAAAAAGGAAAGGAAACTCCCTGTGTGGCCAAAAATGCTCAAAAGCTGAAAATTGTGCACCATCAATTGAACTGCATACCGTTCTTTTCGCTGAAATCAACTAGAAACTAAAAATTAAAATAGACTTAACACAACCAAAATTCAAAGTTAATAAAGACTTGACAACAAAATATTAATATTTTTTTTTTGAAATTTGAAGTAAATTAAAAACTAATAATTAAGATTGAATGAAAACTAACTAAAAACAGAACAAAAATTAAAAGGAATAACGTACCTTTGTTGTGTGGTCAAGGTGAATAGACCGGATCCATAAGTGGAATGTCTTCCATCTCCGGATCATGTCTATCAATTAAGATCTTAAGTCGTTGACCGTTTACTTTAAAGACCCGACCATCTCTAGTATCCTCAATTTCTACCGCCCCATTTTCAAAAACATTTTTTACTATAAAAGGGCCGGTCCATCTTGACCGAAGTTTTCCAGGATGCTTATGAAGTCTAGAGTCGTATAAGAATACCCGATCATTGGGTTTAAATGTTTTCCTCAAAATGTTTTTGTCATGGAATAATTTCATCTTAGCCTTATAGATTCTAGAATTTTCATAAGCATCGTTTCTTAATTCTTCTAACTCGGTCAGCTGATATTTTCGAAGTTTACCCGCTTCGTCCATGTCAAAATTGAAAGACTTGATGGCCCAAGGCAAGACAAACCAAAAGTGTGAGGTATTAATTACACAATTGGTTGAGGAAAACAAAGAAATAAGAAGCCAAGTGTCTAAATTGATGAGCTCCTTGAGTGTGACTGAGCGAGGTAAGTTCCCTGCTCAAGCTCAGTCCATACCTCAAGGTCAACATATGGCACAAGAAAATGTGAAAAATGTAAATGCCATTGTGACCCGAAGAGGTAAGTCACTACACATTCCACCAGAGAATAAACCCGAGAATGTGAAGGGTCAAACCAGTAGTGAGACCAAGTTGCTTAAAGACCCTGAAGTGACCCAAAGTCCTGTTAAGGCCCCATTCCCCCAAGCCTTAAAATCCAACAAGAAAAATCTGGAAATGAATGATGAAATCCTTGAGAACTTAAGGCAAGTGAAACTTAATCTTCCCCTTTTGCATGTGATTAAACAAGTCCCCACCTATGCAAAAGTTCTCAAAGATTTATGCAACATCCTACCTTTGAATGGTCTCCAAGAGGATGCCTCCCCATCTCAAAACCTTAAATGTGTAGACTTGGCAACTTCAGTGAGTCAAGTCGAACATGAAGACCTCCAATGGTGGTATGATAGCCTCGCTTCACTTATTGCTCAGTTTGCTCGAGTCGAGCCGAGCCCTCCACTTTCAACCTCCAGCCCACCATGAATAAGCCCTAAGAAAGTTAGGTTAGGTCCGATTTTGTAATACCCGTGTTCTTAAAGTAATTGTAAAGAAGTAATTTGATAGATATTACATAGAATTAAAATAATATATATACATGAAAGATTTACTATTGATTTAAAAAAATTGAAGCAGTAAGGTGGTTCACGTCTATGTGAACTCTAAAAAGTTTGAGTATAAATTAATTAAAATAATATTTAAAAAATTGAAGCGGCAAGGGGGTTCAAGACCATGTGAACTTTGAAAAGTTTGAGTATAAATTAATTAAAATAATATTAAAAAAATTGAAGTGGCAAAGTGGTTCACACCCATGTGAATTCTAGAAAGTTTGGTTATAAATTAATAAAAATAATATTAAAAAAAAGAAACATCATGCTTTAAATTCTGTGAAGCCATTATAGGCTTCAGATCACGCCACTTGTTTTTCTTTCTTCTGTTTTTCAATTCTATTTTCCCCTAGCAAAGGTACATATATAAATTTCTCCAATAATTTCGATATTTCAATTATTCGACTTCAATAGCAAGATTTCATCATATTTGAGGTAAATTTTCAATAAGACTCGTAACTAAATAATTATATTGTTTGAATTAAGTTATAAAATAGTAAAAATTATGAAAGTTTATGATTAGGTGTTGGTGATCAGCAATCTTAAGAAATTGCTGAAAGGAGTATGAAAGGCAAGAAGATGATTCACGAGTAGTTTTAAGTGCTACATGGTAAGTTAGATTTACTTTTAGTAATCGAGACCAATAAAAATATGAATTTATGATATTGGAATAAATTGTTGAATTATAATGATTTAATGATCTATTTTCTATTATGTATGATAATTGATTGATTTATTGATTAGGGATTTAATAGTATGTTGAATATTAATTATATAAGAAATTATATTTTAAAAAGGGATGGATTAATGAAAAATATGCTGAAAAGTTATATGAAATTTCTGAAAATATAATTGAAAAATTGATGTGATATATGAGGAGAAAATTTAATAAATATAATAAAAATAATAATTTTGATAAAAAGCTAGATAATTGAATTGAATGCTTTGATGTATGCTTGCTTGCATGTTATTGCTCATATGTATAAAAGGGAAGACAAAGAAGGCAGCTGGTCTGGTTGAGAATACTAGAAAGGTAGTCGGTCTGGCTAAAACATGTCAACATGTGGGAAGACGTTCCTAGATGATAATATGAAAAGATTTGATGAGAAAGAAAGATAATCTAAATTCATGCATTATATTTGTTTTAAATATTTATTATTAATACTTTAGACACTAAAGAATCAGTTTTGAGTGTTGAATGATTGATAGATAAATGAGTCTCATAATGAGACAATTTTGATGATAGATAAATAGAAAGGATGACATAATAAAGAATTATATTATTTATTGTTTATATGATGTGAACTTTATGATGATATTTAATTGGAAATATTAAATTGATAAAATATATGAGATATATGTATTGAAAAATGATAGCCTGATAATTTATTTATTAAGAGAAATTGATAAATGGTTGAATTAGAATATGAGAAGAGATGGATGTTTAATAATGTTGATTTAACAATGAATGAATATAACTACAAGTATACAAATCGAGTACTTCTAGTAAATTGAATTCACTGAGTTTGTGAAGCTCACTCCTCATTATTAAATAATTTCAGGTAGCGGGCAGGACAATTAAAATTTGTGAGCTGAGATTTAGACTGAGTTATTATCTGTAAGTTTCGTGGTCCACATCCTCAGACCAATGGAAAAAAATTGTCAATATTATTGCATAATATGTTGTATGTATTGTTTCAGTTGGGATTTTAATAATGTAACTCCCCTATTGAGGTTTGAAGATTATGTGTGTGTATATATATATATATATATATATATTCAGTCGATATATGTTTTTATATTGTTGTATATATGTGTCATGTTGGGATTTCAAAACATGACGACACCGTCTCGGGGGTGGCCAACCCGAGATGGGTCGTTACAATTTTGGTATCAGAGTATTAGGTTTTATGATTCTGTAGACCGTATAAAAAATTTAAAGAAGTGGAATATTTAAATAAAATACATGTTATTGCATAGTCTGAGGATGACACGTGGATATGCTAGAGCTAGATGTAGAGTTCTAAATCAGAGAGGACATAGTAGACCCCCAATATTTAGAAGAGCTGAAGCGAAAAGGGAGGTTGAGTATGTGGTTCATGCAAAGGAACATGTTGCTAGTACAGTTGGTACTAGTAAAGGTGGGAGAGAATCTGATATTAGGAGGGATGAGTTGAGAGAAGTTCTTGATCGTGCTATAGAGAGAATGAATGCAGCAGAAGAAAGGGTTGATAATTTACAGAGGAGATTAGAAGAAAATGGTAGAATAGAACCGATGTGATAAGACAAGAGGCTTATGAGGGAAAGGGTGTGCTTGCATATGAAATTCAAGGGGACTATTTTATGAGGTTTATTAAATTTAAACCCCAGTCTTTTAGAGGATCTATAAATCCTATTGAAACTGAGTAGTGGATTAAACATGTTGAGAAATATTTTGAAGTCTTACCAATGATAGATGGGAAGAAAGTTGCTTTTGTTTCATTTAAGCTGGAAGGTGAGGCTTCTCAATGGTGGGAGAATATTATTCCTAGACTGAGTACACAGGTAGATCAACCCTTAACTTGGTGTAAGTTTAAGGATATGTTATTTGCGAAGTATTTTCCAGATACGTTTCGAGCACAACAAGAGAGAGATTTTATTCATTTAAGGCGGAATACTTTATCTATGATCGAGTATGATAGTAGATTTATAGCCCTGTCGAGATTTGTACTTGAGTTAGTAAATATGGAGGAGAGGATATGTAAGAGATTTTTAGACATGTTACACTATGAAATTCGAACTAAACTCTCTTATATGGGTATTGGGAATTATGCTATAATGGTGGATAAAACATTACAGATTGAGAAAGATGTGATGGAGTTTAGAGGTATGAGGGATTGGCTGAAGAGGTCTAGATTTGACGGACCTAGATATGGTAGTAGTATAAGTGTATATGGTGGAAGATCACCCCAAAAAGGGCGTTCTTTGTCACAGAGAATTGTAATGTAGAGTCAGAGGCAAGCAGGATATGTTGCTTCTATAGCTTAGAGTAATGTTAGTGGGACCCCTAGATTTAGCAGACAGGCTATGGGAACTAGAAGTTATGGTAAATTAGTAAGTATGCCACCAAGGAGAAGTGGTAATCTAATGTATGATCGAGAGACAATAGTTTTCTATAGATGTAATCAAACAGAGCATCTATATCAGAAATTTCCTAATTTGATGTGCTTTGTATGTGGCGAGGGAGGACATATTAGTGTAGATTGTGCAATGGGGAAATCTGTTGAGACAAGTTTTGGAGGTGTTGGGAGAAACCCGGTGGAGAGATGTGGTGGATTAAGGAATATGTGAGGTAGAGAAAAATGATCAGTAGCTGAGAGAGGATGCAGTGGTCAATTACAGCCCAGAGACAGCAGAGTTTATACGTTAACCCAACAGGATGCACATGCCACTCCTGATATTGTTACGGGTATGATATCTATTCTTGATAGACTTGCTAGATTATTGGTTGATTCTGGTGCAACCCATTCTTTTGCATCAAGTATTTATATAAAATCTATTGATATTGTGTTAGTCATTTGATGCATGTTGTTATTGTTGAGGTTCCTACTGGGGATAGGGTTATTATCAGGATAATTTATCGGGGTTGTGTGATTAGTATGGTTGATAGAGAATCTGAAGTTAATTTATTACATTTAGATATGACATATTTTGATTTAATTATGGGGATGAATTGGCTATATGCATATCATGCTTGGGTAGATTGTTTCAGGAAGAATGTGGTGTTCAGGATACCGGGATAAGAGGATTTTAATTTTCAGGGTGAACGTAAGATACTTGTCAACTATCTTATTTCTGCCTTGACTATTAGTAAATGGTTGAAGAAGGGTTATGAAGGTATTTAGCGTATGTACTAGATTCTAGAAAGGAGATTAGGAAGTTAGAAAAAATCTTAATAGTGGAAGATTTTTCTAATGTGTTCCCTGAGGAGTTGTCTTAGTTGCCTCCCAATAAGGAGATTGAGTTTTATATTGAGGTGATTTCGGGATCAACACCCATATCTATAGCACCTTATAGAATGACACCAGCTGAGTTGAGAGAATTGAAAGTTCAACTTCAAGAATTGCTAGATAAACAATTTATTCGACCTAGTATGTTGCCTTGGGGAGCTTATGTGTTGTTTGTGAAGAAGAATGATAGAACGATGAGGTTGTGTATTGATTATAGATAGTTGAATAAGATCACTATTAAGAATAAATATCCTTTGCCCAGGATAGATGATTTATTCAAGCAGTTACAGAGGGCTAGGGTGTTTTCTAAGATAGACCTCAGATCTGGTTATCATCAGTTGAGGATAAAGGAGGGGGACGTGCTTAAGACTGCTTTTAGGACACATTATGGCCATCATGAGTTCCTTGTGATGCCATTTGGGTTAACTATTACTCCTACAACATTTACGAATCTAATGAATCGGTTGTTTAAACCATTCTTGAATAGATTTGTGACTGTATTTAGTGATGATATTCTGGCAAATTCGAAGAATGAAGAAGAACATGTGCAACATTTAGAGATAGTGTTGGAAATTCTGATGAGAGAGAAATTGTATGCAAAGTTCTCTAAGCGTGAGTTTTGGTTGAATGAAATATCTTTCTTGGGGCATGTTGTGTTAGGAGATGGTATACCAGTTGACCCACAGAAAGTAGAGGCAGTGTTGAATTGGGAAAGACCCACTAGTGTGACTGAAAATAAAAGCTTTTTGGGGTTGGCTGGTTATTATAGGAGGATTATCCAAAAAATTTCTATTATTGTTGGACCATTGAGTAGATTGACTAGGAATGAAGTGAAATTTATGTGGTCAGAAGAATGTGAGAAGAGTTTCCAACTGTTGAAAGAGAAATTAATTACTGCTCCGATATTAGTGCTTCCTTTTGGTGATGAAGGATTTTTGGTATATAGTGATGCATCGCATTAGGGTTTGGGATGTGTGTTGATGCAACATGGGAGAGTTATAGCATATGTTTCTAGGCAATTAAAGAACCATAAGAGAAATTACCCGACCTATGATTTAGAATTGGCTGCTATAGTTTTTGCTTTGAAGATTTGAAGACATCATCTATATGGAGCCACTTGTGAAATTTTTATTGATCATAAAAGTTTGACGCATTTGCCTACCTGGAGAGAGTTGAATTTGAGGCAGAAGAGGTGGATGGAGTTGATTATTGACTATAACTGTACAATTCACTATCATCCAAAGAAGGATAATGTAGTAGCTGATGTATTGAGTAGAAAATCTACAATGAGATTAGCTGCTATTAGGAGTAATGATATTAGCTTGATGATAGAATTGATAGAAATGTGAATGCAATTAAGTATCAGTGATAGAGGCTTATTAATGAAAAATATGGTGGCACAATCTTCTATTATTGATCGCTTGTTACAGATGCAAAGTAGAGATGAAGGGATAGAGAATATCAGACAGGAAATATTAAGTAGGAAGCCGACTGACTTTAGAATTAGAGAAAATAATATAGTGGTATTGGGACATAGAGTTTGTGTTCCCAATAATGTTGAGATGAGAAAGGAGATACTAAGAAAGGCTTATGATTTTATGTATTCTATGCACCCGGATAATAATAAGATGTACAGGGGGCTAGAATTATTGGTGGTCAGGGATGAAGAAAGATGTGGCTAAGTATATTTTTAGATGTTTAATTTGTCAACAGGTGAAGTATAAGAATAGATATCTAGCCGGTTTATTACAGCCTCTTCCAGTACCTGAATGGCCATGGGAGAATGTAAGTATGAATTTTGTTTCTGGTTTTCCCTATACCCATAGAGGTCATGATGCTATATGGGTTATAGTGGATAGACTTTCTAAGTCTTCGCATTTCCTTCCTATTAAAGCTACCTGGAATCCTGAAAGGTTGGCTGAATTGTATGTAGCAGAGATTGTGAGATTACATGGAATACCTTTAAACGTTGTATCAGATAGATATTCTAGATTTACTTCTAGATTTTGGAGGGGTTTTCAGAAAGCTATGGGTACACCGTTGCAATTTAGTATAACTTTTCATCCTCAAACTGATGAGTAGACAGAGAGAATCATCAAAATACTATAAGATATGCTGAGGGCACGTGTATTGAGTTTTTTAGTGAGCTGGGATGCTTATTTACCTTTGATCGAGTTTGCATACAATAATCGGTATCAAACTAGTATTGAGATGGCACCATTTGAGGCTTTATATGGTAGAAGGTGCAGAACTCCAGTATATTGGGAAGAAGTTGGAGAAAGAAAAATATTTAGTCCAGAAATGATATATTTGACTACTGAGATGATCAAACTAGTTAGAGAGAACCTTAGAGCAGCACATAACAGATAGAAGGGATATGCTGATAATAGAAGACGACCTCTTGAATTTCAGGTTAATGACTGGGTGTATTTGAAGATATCTCATTGGAAGGGTGTATTGAGATTTAAAAAGAAAAGAAAGTTGATTCCGAGATTTGTGGGACTATATGAGGTGATTGAAAGAGTTAGACCAGTAGCATATAGATTGGATTTTCCTCCAGAGTTAAAGAAATTACAAAATGTGTTTCATGTTTCGCTTTTGAGAAAGTATTTGCATGATGAATCCCATAGAATTCTGAATCACACTGTAGACCTTTAGGAAGATTTGACCTTTATGCAAGTACCAGTCAGGATTTTAGACAGAAAGGAACAAGTCTTGCGTAATAAAGTTATTCCTTTTATTCAAGTATTATGGTGGAACAAAGATATTGAAGAAATTATTTGGGAGCATTAGGCAAGAATGAGGAAAGAGTACCCCAAACTTTTTCATGAATTAAGTAAGGAAATTTCGGGGATGAATTTTTTTTTAGGTTGACTGAATTGTAATATCCGTGTTCTTAAAGTAAGGGTAAAGAAGTAATTTGATAGATATTACATGGAATTAAAATAATATGTATACATGAAAGATTTACTATTGATTTAAAAAAAAATTGAAGCGACAGTGCGGTTCATGCCCATGTGAACTCTGAAAAGTTTGAGTTTAAATTAATTAAAATAATATTAAAAATGAAGTGGCAAGGCGGTTCACGCCTATGTGAACTCTGAAAAGTTTGAGTATAAATTAATTAAAATAATATTAAAAAAATTTAAGCAAAAAGACGGTTCACGCCCCATGTGAATTCTGAAAGTTTTGATTATAAATTAATTAAAATAATATGTAAAAAAAAGAAACAACATGCTTTAAATTCTCTAAAGCCATTATAGGGCTTCATATCATGCCACTTGTTTTTTTTTCTTATGTTCTTCAATTCTATTTTCCCCTAGTAAAGGTTCATACATAAATTCTTCCAATAATTTAGATATTTCAGTTATTCGACTTCAAGAACAAGATTTCATCATATTTGAGGTAAATTTTCAATAAGACTCATAACTAAATAATTATATTGCTTGAATTAAGTTATGAAATAATAAGATTGATGAAAGTTTATAATTCGGTGTTGGTGGTCAGCAATATCAAGAAATTGTTGAAAGGAGTAAGAAAGGCAAGGAAGTGATCCACGGGTAGCTTTAAGTGTTACGTGGTGAGTTAGATTTACTTTAGTAATTAGACCAATAAAAATATGAATTTATGATATTGGAATAAATTGTTGAATTATAATGATTTAATAATGTATTTTCTGTTATGTATGATAATTGATTGATTTATTGATTAGGGATTTAATAGTATGTTGAATATTAATTATATAAGAAATTATATTTTAAAAATGGATGGATTAATGAAAAATATGTTGAGAAGTTATATGAAATTTCTAGAAATATGATCAAAAAATTGATATGATATATGAGGAGATAATTTAATAAATATAATAAAAATAATAATTTTGAGAAAGAGTTAGATAGTTGAATTGAATGCTTTGATGTATTCTTGCTTTCATGTTATTGCTCATATGTATAAAAAGGAAGACCAAGAAGGCAACTGGTCTGGCTGAGAAGACCAGGAAGGTAGCTGGTCTAGCTGAGAAGACTAGAAAAGTAGCTGGTCTGACTGAGAAGACCAGAAAGGTAGCTGGTCTGGCTGAAACATGTCGACATGTGGGAAGACATTTCCAGATGATAATATGAAAAGATCTTATGAGAATAAAATAAAAATAATTTAAATTATGCATTATATTTATTTTAAATATTTATTATTAATGCTTGAGACACTAAAGAATCAGTTTTGAGTATTGAATGATTGATAGATACATAAGTCTCATAAAGAAATAATTTTGATGATAGATAAATAGAAATAATGACATAATAAAGAATTATATTATTGATTGTTTATATGATGTGAACTTTATGATGATATTGAATTGGAAATATTAAATTGATAAAATATATGAGATATATGTATTGAAAGATGATAGTCTGATAATTTATTTATTATGAGAAATTGATAAATGATTGAATTAGAATATGAGAAGAGATGGATAGTTAATTATGTTGATTTAACAATGAACGAATATTACTAGAAGTATACAAATCGAGTACTTCTAGTAAATTGAATTTATTGAGCTTGTAAAGCTCACTCCTCATTGTTAAATAATTTCAGGTAGTGGGCACGACATAATTTTATGAGCTGATATTCAGACCGAGTTATTATCTGTAAGTCTCGTGGTCTACATCCTCAGACCAATGGAAAAAAATGTAAATTTTAATGCATAATATGTTATATATATTGTTTCAGGTGTGATTTTAATAATGTAACTCCCTTGTTGAGGGTTGAGGATTTATGTATGTATATATTTTCAGTCGATATGTGTTTTTATATTGTTGCATATATGTGTCGTGCTGGGATTTCAAAACGTGACGATATAGTCTCGGGGTGGCCAACACGGGATAAGTCGTTACAGATTTGACGAACCGCCAACCTTCTTTGAAGAAGTAACCTCCAACAAGAAGAACGACATACCCAACTTAGGTTGAAGCTAACATTAGAGATGAGTTCAAACCTCATGGCAACCCTTTTGCACCCGAGATCATGGTTAAATGATCCAACATTGCTAAGCTCCTAAACATGGAGACATATTTTGTTAAGTTTTGTCTGATTGATCACTTGGAGACCTACACCTCTCTAATGTTGTTCCACAACAATTTAGATGCTCTGAGGTGTCGAGCCTTCCCTTTGACCTTGCATGGAATAACAAAGACCTGGTTCTCTATTTTGCTGGCGGGATCAATCAAGTCATTCGCTGACCTCTGCGTCCAGTTCATTACTCACTTCTTCAGTAGCTGAGGTTCGAAGAGGATAGCCAAAATCCTTTTTACTACAACTTAAAATCCCGTGAGGAGAGTCTTCACTAATACATTCAGTATTTCACCTCTCAATTGATGTTGATCCGGGACATAAATCAGAAGGTGGTTGTCATAGCCTTCCTTAACGAACTCAAAGCGTACGACTTCAATCATTACTTGTCCTGAAATTATGTGTACACCATGTTCGAAATCAAGGCTAACGAGTTCATCATAACAAAGAGGACCAAAATTTTTGCAAAAGACGGAAAAATGCCTTAACGCACAAGAAAATGAAGTAATCAGATGTTCAGAAGCCCAAGGAAGACCAAAGGAAGTGCAGTTGGGGTAATGACGAAAAATATGGAATGTCAAACAGAACACCCATGGGTTTGAGAATTGCACCCCTCTTAATGCCCCAAGGTTGTTAGGACTGATGGAAATCATAAACCAAGACATCCTATAGTGGCTAGAGAAGATCAAAAACTCTCCCCATAAAAGGGAGATGTCAAAGTTCTGTAGGTTTCACCAAGACTATAGGCACGACATAGATGAATGCTAGTAGTTAAAGAAGGCTATTGAGAGTTTGATCTAAAAAGGATACCTCAAGAAATTTGTTCGAGGGAATGCTTCACAAAGATTGCAACGCGAAAGAAGCCTAAGAGGAGAGGCGTAAACTTATTGATAAGGTGAAGCCCAAAAAAAAAAAGGAAAAGAAGAGCAACATTGAAGAGAAGTTAGATAACAAATATCTAGTCGGTATCATCTGAACCTTTTTTGGAGGAACTTTATTTGGAGATGTTTTCGAAAATTATCATAAAGCCTATGCCAGATTTGTCAGATCAGTCAAGGGGCATAGCAAGAAAACTAAGATTGACTAGACAATCAGCTTCATTGATGAGGACCTCATAGGAGTTCAGTTCCATCATGATGACATAGTGGTTGTAACACTAGTTATCATGAATTTCACTGTGGAAATTAAGTTAGTCAACAACGACTCATCCCAAGACATTTTTTACTATAGTTCCTTAAAATAGATGAAGTTTGCGAAAGACTACTTCAAGCCCATCAATCAAATCTTGTATGACTTCTCAGGAGAGCTCGTATTTCCGAAGGGTAGCATCACCATGTCGATAACATCTGGAACTGTCCCTTGCTAAACCACCATAATGACAAACTTCTTGGTAATTGATCTTCCATCAACCTATAACATTATCCATGATCGGCCTAACATGATTGCTATGAAAGTCGTGGTATGCACTTAACACCTGAAAATAATGTTGCCCATTGATAAAGGTGTGGGTGAAGTTAGAGGAAGTCAAGCTACTGCTCGGACTTGTTACTTAGCCTTGATGAAAGGCAAGGATAAGCATGATGTTCTCCAGATAAAAGATTTAAAAGATGAAGTAAAGCACCCAAGGAGAAAATTGATGGAAGAACTAGTCTGCATACCCCTAACAAAAGGAGATGATGACAAGAAAATATAGATTGGCTTTGGCTTAAAGGGTGAACTCTGATCGCAGTTAATCTTTTTCCTTTAGAAGAACCAAGATGTGTTTGCATGGTCAGCCTCTGACAAACTGGGAACAACCCGAAGACTATTGTGCATTGCTTCAATATCGATCCCGACCATAAATAATCATTCAAAAGAAAAGGTTGATCGGTCCTGAAAGGTAATAGGCAATTGATGTCGAGATTGACAAGCTTCTGAAGGCTGAGTTCATAAAAAAAAAATTGACTACTTGAATTAGGTAGCCGATGTGGTCTTAGTGAAGAAACCAAATGGCAAGTGGCGCATCTGCCTCGATTTCATTGACTTGAACAAGGCTTGCCCTAATGATAGCTTCCCGTTGCCAAGAATCAATCAGTTAGTTGATGCCATCTCTAGCTAAGAGACGCTAAGTTTTATAGATGTCTACTATGAATATAATTAGATCAGAATGCATTAGTCGGACCAGCCAAACACAATGTTTATCACTGATAAGGGCCTTTACTACTATAAGATCATACTATTCGAACTGAAGATCGCCAGAGCCGTATATCAAAGACTTGTCAACAAGCTCTTTAAAAGCCAAATCGATCGTAACATAGAAGCTTATGTGGACGATATGCCCGCTAAAAGCACCCAAGTCACTGACCATATTACCGATTTGGAAGAATGTTTGTAGTCTTAAGAAAGAATCAAATGAAGTTGAATCCTTTCACATGTGCTTTAGGTGTAACCTCCGATAAGTTCCTTAGATTCATGCTAAATCTGAGGGGAATTGAGGCAAACCCCAAAAAAATAAATGTTGTCTTAGACATAAAAGCCTCGTGGAACATAAAAGAAGTTCAAAAGCTCACGAGTCGCATCATCGCCCTCGGTCGCTTCATGTCCAAGTCAACAGAAAGGTGCCTACCATTCTTCAAAGTCCTCAAGAAAATCAAAGATTTACAGAAAATAGAGGAATACCAAGTTTCCTTTGATAGACTAAAAACATATTTGAGCTCTCCTCTCCTACTTACCAAGCCAAAAGAATGAGAAAAAGTATTCCTTTACTTGGCCACCAGTGATTTTATCATAGCATTGATTCTAAAAAGAAAGGAATGAATAATTCAAAGACCAATCTACTATGTTAGTAAAGTTCTCCAAGATGCTGAGACTTAGTATCAGCTCATGGAAAAATTGGTTAACACTATTACTATTTCATCACGAAAGTTGCGATTGTACTTCCAGCTCCACCTAATTATAGTACTGAGAAATCATCGTTTGAGGCAAGTTCTCTAAAATCCCGATCTCTCCAATCAACTTGTGAAATGGTCCATTAAACTGGGAGAATTTGAGATCCTATACAAGTTAAGACCAACCATCAAAGGGCATGCATTAGTAGACTTTATAACTGAACGCACATTTCCAAAAGAAACCACTAAGGGTAGGGGTCTTAGCTAGAACCCAAACTCCCAACATAGAAACTTTTGTCTAAAGATCATCCAATGTGACCAGAAGTAGTGCGACACTTCTTTTCATAAGCCTTGAGAATTTTGTTATTAGATACTCCTTGTAATTTAACTTCAAGGCTTTGAACAACAAGATGTAGTACAAAGTCCTACTCGTTGGTATAAAGCTGGCCAAATCTCTCATGGTCGAAGCCTTAGAAGTCTTTAATGATTCGTAGTTAATGGTCAACCAAGTAACATGAGACTACGAGGTCAAAGGAGAAAAATGATCAAGTACCTAACTATTGAGCCATAACTCTCTTTAAGTCCATGAAAATTACTCAAGTTCCCATATCCAAAATGGCCAAAGCAGATGCCCTAGCTTAGTTAGCCTCCTCCAAAACCTTTGAGTTCCTAAAGAAAGTATATGTGGAGATCTTGTCTGCCCCTAGCATAAAAGAAGCTAAGGTAATGAATATAGATGATGAACAATGCTAGATGGATACCATTGTCAAGTATCTAGAAAGTGGCAAGCTACTAGAGTCGTGACTTAAAGTTAACAAATTAACGTCCTAAGCAACACAGTACTCCATAATCAATGCTTAAATATATCGAAGATCCTTAACACTTCCATATTTGAAATGTCTTAGGTTTAGAGAAACTAACTATACCTTAAGGGAAGTCCAAAGAGGTATATGCAAAAATCACCTTGGAAGGTGAGCCATCTGTTGAGCGATTATCCACCTAAATTAATGGGTGAATAATCGTACTAGTTATACTTGCAAGGGCACAAGGTCATCAGTGTAGTCTAATGTGCGAAAGCAAGGTCATCTCCACAGGGATTGGTAAAGTTACTTTTAGAATTAGTTTCTCTAAAGTAAAAAAGAGATAAATAACTGGTGGAAAGTGATTTGATGATAATAAAGATATGGAGCTTTAATATCCACCACTAGTCATACATTCCCAATGTGTTTAAAGTATCAGTGCACTAGCTTTATTATGTATACCTACTGGTTGCCAACCTAAGGGCATGATATCTACTCCTTAAGCTATTGATTTCCCTAAGCAACGAGTTAGGCATGGTATCTACTCTAACTCTTTTCTTCCTTAAGGGATTCAGCATGGTATCTGCTCGAGTTGTTCCTTAAGAAAACATAAGTACTGTGGAAATCGACAACCACATGAGACCTAGGGCATGGTATCTACTCCCGGTTTTCCATGTTGATTAACCCGGGTATCCGAATAAGATATCCCTTGTTACTAATGTTAGAATCAAGACTCAGTCATCTAAATTGATCTAACTAACCCATCCATACCACATGCATACGTTGGCCTTACACATATATATGAGAAATTTAAATAAGCACAGGTGTTAATCAAGTTAAGTAACATAATATGCTATTGGCAAAGATTTTATCAATGAATAAAAATATGGGAATGCATAACTAGGGCTTCAATCGAGCCCTATAAGAGAGTTAGTTACATATACTAATTGAAGTAAACATTATAAATAAACTAAACATAAAGGAGAAGAATAAACTCGAGAGAAGAGGCGTCAATTCTCTCCCAAGCCCTCAACTCCAAGTAAAAGAAAAGAGAGAAGTGTTTTCTATCTAAGGTGTGTCTTAAGTGTGTGAGTTACAAGTGTATTTATAGGTCTTTGAGAAGTCCTAAGAGAGCCATGAGTTCCTAAACCTTCCTAAAACAACAATTCTCTTATTTCCAAAATAGGATTATGCAGTTTACTGTTCACGCCCGTATATGTGCACTCGATCGTAGTGTGCCTTGCGGTCGATCGCAGTGTGCGCTCGATCCTTCAAGTGTGCGCACGATCGCATGTGCACTCGATCGCATTGCATGGCGCGATCGATCGCACTTTGTCCAGAGAATGCTCCAGGGCTTCCAGATTTCTTCCTTTAAGTGCCAAAACTGCTTCTTTTTCTCCAAGACCCTATAAAAACATGTAAAACACACAAATGGAGTAAAAAAGACCAAATTAACGTAATAAAGGATCTAACAACTGTAAATAAGGGGGCTTAAATATGAATATTTAAGCATCAATCACACCCCCAAACTTACGTATTGCTAGTCCCTTAGCAATACTAAATTAAAACTAAAATGAAAGATATAGATAAATCCAATGTTCATGGTGTCAATCAAAAGTCTAGATTTAACATAAAACTATGATGCGTATTCATGAGCAAGCTTAACAAATATAAACATATTTTTGCAATGAATAACAGTTTTGAACTTAAATCATATTCATGAGGTAGTTTAAGACATCACAAGTTTGACTTTGGTGTGTGGTGACTAGCACATAAAAGATTGGGTTTCCAAGAAATTCAAACGTGTAGTGTTTCGATGACTCAAGATTCACCAAACTTCCTATTAGAGTCAACAAACATGACATAGACTTTTATTTGCGAGATTTTTGTCACGTTAGTTCCCTTAAGCTTTCTTGCTGACTCGTGTAACGACTGTTTAGCCAATGACTCTCAAACCAGATGGTTTTAGGGCATTAGGTGTAAAGACACCCCTAAGGACTTACTAGCTCGAGTCAACAAGGCTACGAAACTAACTGGTCTTAATGCTACCCTTTTAGAATTTTCCACCTTTTGACGTGATACTCAATGCTTACTGAGGCAAGAGGACCAGTTACTCAGCGAAAAGTTCTTTTTAATGGTCATTTAAGATTTTTCACTTTTTGACGTGACACTCAATGCTTACTGAGGCAAGAGGGCCAGTTACTCAGCGGAAGATTTGTTTTATTGATCATTAGGAGCATTTGTTTCTTTTGAGCACTAATCAATCTTTTCTATTTTCATATGCCAATATGTCAATCTAATAGTTCATCTAGTTCACAGTCAAGTAAAAGAAACATACAAATCCAAATAACATGTCATACCCCACACGATCATGTGTTAATGTGCTCGTGATAGTTAAGCTAAACTTGTGAATTCTTAAATGCCTAAAGGGCAGTGATCTAGGTTCAAAACTTGATTATTGGCTTATGTGTTCAAAGTGTTAAACTCGCTGATGAAGTCGAATCATACAGTTTTGTTTAGATCACAAAAAAAAAAGTTTATTGGACAGAATGAACATGTATTTATCTATGAAAATAGCAACAAAAATAAAAAAAAATGTAGGACATAGTGTAGTATGTGAATGTGTCCCCATACCCCCAAACTTAAAATGCACATTGTCCCCAATTGTGAGTAGCATGGAAAGATCTGACCTGGGAGGTGGAGAACTGATGGCTGACATGGCTCGTAGCACGCCCCCAAACTTCAACTGGATGCACTGACACTGTCCTTGAAAAAGAAAGAAAGCAAATATAAAATGAAAAACAAGTAATAAATAATGGACAAGTGAACTATAAAATACTAAAAAAAAACTATAAAAAGGATATGCAGTGGGGTGCCTCCCATGAGCGCTAAGTTTAACGTCTTCAGCTAGACGTGGTACTCTCTCACTGCTGATCATCAGGTGGTGCAGTCGGAGAGGTACTGGGTGCTGGAGGTACGCGATCAAGAATGGCCTACAGTATGGCCTTCTTACCAGAGGTGCTTGAGCTTAATGGGTGAGCAAATTTTTACTTTGCTCAAGCACTCTCTTGCTACTGTGCTAGTTGTTTGGAAGGAGGCACTTAGAGTCCACCTCTTGGAGCTCTAGTGCTTATGTTTCAGTTGTATACTGTACTGATTCAAGTGCCAAGTCTTCATCTCTTGGAGGAAATTTGGTGTCGAGGTATGGCTTGGCTCTGTGTCCATTGATTGTAAAGGGCTAATTTCCATTGGGGCCACAGACTTTTAATGCACCATGAGGAAAGACCTTGGTGACCATATACGGACCATACCATCTGGATTTGAGCTTGCCTGGGAATAGCCGCAATCGGGAGTCATATAGCAGCACCTTTTGCCCTACATGGAACTCCTTTCGGACTAGTTGTTTGTCATGATAAGCTTTGGTCCGTTCTTTGTACAACTTTGCATTCTCATAGGCCTTATATCTCAATTCTTCAAGCTCATTTAGATGTAGCTTCCTTTTCTCACCCGTTTGCTTCATGTCAAAGTTGAACTGCTTAATGGCCCAATATGCTCGATGTTCTAATTCCACCAGGAGATGGCATGCTTTTCCAAAGACTAGGCGGTAGGGAGACATGCCAGTTGGGGTCTTATAAGCTGTCCTATATGCCCACAAAGCATCATTTAAGCGTAGAGACCAATCCTTCCGATTCGGCTTTACTGTCCTTTCTAAAAATCCTTTGATCTCTTGGTTACTTATTTCTACTTGGCCACTGGTTTGAGGATGATATGGAGTGCCAACTCTATGAGTAATTCCATATTTTCGGAGTAGTTCGAAAAAAGAACGATGATGGAAGTGGCTGCCCCCATCACTGATGATTGCTCTTGGGGTTCCAAACCTAGTAAAAATGTTAGCCTGCAAAAACTTGATAACCACTTTGTGATCATTAGTCCTTGAGGGGACAGCCTCAACCCATTTAGACACATAATCCACGCCCACAAAAATATATAAATAGCCAAATGAGTTAGGAAAGGGTCCCATGAAATCAATGCCCCATACGTCAAAGAGTTCTACTACATGAATATTTTGTAAGGGCATTTGATTTCGGGAAGAGATGTTACCTGTCCGCTGGCATCTACTGATGGCAATGTTGCAACAAGCTCGAATGCTCCTCTTCTGGGATACATCTTCTGATGATTTGATCAGGGCAGACCTTGAAAAGGTATGGATCATCCCAATGGTAGTGTCTTGACAGAGATATTTGCCGTTTCTTTTCTTAAGTAGTCATACCTGGGGGAAAAATTTTAATAGTTAGATAATTAACTATATCAGCATACTATGGAAGTTTTACCTCGAGTGCAAATAGTTGTTCATCAGGGAAGTTCTCATTTAATGGTAACTCTTTATCATCACTCGTATATGGGAGTCTTGACAAATGATCCGCAACTACATTCTCACTCCCCTTTTTGTCTTTGATCTCTAAATCGAACTCTTGGAGTAGGAGTATCCATCTGATTAGCCTAGGCTTTGCATCTTTCTTAGAAAACAAATATCTCAGAGCAGTATGGTCAGTGAATATAATAACTTTAGAACCAATAAGATATGATCTAAACTTCTCTAAAGCAAAAATAATAGCTAACAATTCTTTTTCAGTAGTAGAATAGTTAAGCTGGGCATCATTTAATGTTCTAGAAGTATAGTAAATAGCATGAAGTACCTTATTGATTCTTTGACCTAAGGAAGCTCCCAAGACGAAGTCACTAGCATCACACAATAATTCGAAAAGGAGGTTCCAATCCGGTGCCATCATTATTGGGGCAGAGGTGAGAACATTCTTCAAGGTTTTAAAAGCTTGCATACAATCATCATTCCATTCAAACTTGGTATCTTTAGTCAATAGTGCACAAAGAGGTCTCGAGATTTTGGAGAAGTCCTTGATGAATCTTCTATAAAAACTGGCATGTCCAAGGAAACTTCTAATGCCCTTGACCATGAGAGGGGGAGGTAGCTTTGAAATGATGTCAGCCTTAGCCTTGTCTACCTCAATACCTTTGTCTGAGATGGAGTGACCCAACACAATACCTTGTTGAACCATGAAGTGATATTTTTCCCAATTCAGTACTAAATTACTCTCGTCACATCTCCTTAGGACATTTTCCAAACGATTTAGCCACTCATCGAAATTAGATCCAAAGACACTAAAATTATCCATAAATATCTCAATATATTTCTCTACTATATCGGAAAAAATGCTCATCATACATCTTTGAAAAGTGGCTGGTGCGTTGCATAAACCGAATGACATTCTTCTATAAGCAAATGTACCGAAAGGACATGTGAATGTAGTCTTTTCTTGATCCTCAGGTGCTATGGCGATTTGATTGTATCCATTATACCCATCCAAGAAGCAGTAATAACTGTGTCCGGCTAACCTCTCTAGCATTTGATCAATGAATGGCAAGGGAAAATGATCTTTTCTAGTTACTTTGTTTAATCTCCGGTAATCAATGCATACTCTCCAACCCATTGTTTTTCTTGTAGGTATGAGCTCCTTATCTTCATTCTTTACCACGGTTATCCCACTCTTTTTAGGAATGACTTAGACCGGACTCACCCATTTGTTATTCGATATAGGGTAAATGAGGCCAACATCTAGTAGCTTTAATATCTCGGCCTTTACTACCTCCTTCATGTGTGGGTTAAGTCTTTTTTGAGTATCTCGAGTGGGCCTTGCTTCTTCTTCAAGGTAAATATTATGCATGCACTTTGCTGGACTTATCCCCTTAATGTCAGCAATGGTCCACCTAATGGCAGTTTTATGCTCTCTAAGAACTCTTAACAGCTTCCCTTCTTCTCCACTACTCAAGTTAGTAGCTACAATCACAAGTAAAGTCTCATTTTCTCCTAAGTAAGCGTATGTTAAATGCTCGGGTAGCTGTTTGAGTTTCAATGTTGGTACCTGCACAATGGATGGGAGAAGAGTAGTATTAGTGGGTATGAGAGATTCAAATGGAGGAGGATACATACTGGATTATTTTGGAGAGATTGCAAGATGGTGCACAGTTATGATGATGTCATCAGTAACATCTTCATATTCTTGCTCAATATCCATCTCCATGAAGCTATTGGTGAAAGTAGTCTCTAATGGATCAATGTGTTGGACCTGAAAAGCTTGTTTAACAAAGTTTTGTATCATACAAACATTAAAGCATTCAAAGTCATCTTAAGGAAGTTTCATTGCATCAAATATTTTAAATTCTATTTTCTCACCATTGATCTTCATACTTACTATGCCTTTTTTCACACAAATCTTAGTATCGACAGTTCTCATGAAGGATCTCCCTAATATGATGGGTAGAGGTAATGGCATAGGGCATTCCTCCATATCTAGCACAATGAAATCAGCAGGCAAAATGAATTCTCCTACCTTAACTAGGACATCCTCAAGAATACCCCTAGGCCTTTTGATACTCCTATCTGCCAACTTTAAAGTAATGAAAATTGGTTGTAACTCCCTCAAACCTATGGTTTCGAATACCATGTACGGTAGCAAATTTACCCCCGCTCCCAAATCTAGTAATGCTCGTTCAAACAACTTATCACCTATCCTACAGGGAATAGTAAAACTACCCGAATCTTTCAGTTTTGGTGGTAGTTTTCTTAACAATACCGCACTTACCTCTTCAATTAGAGCCACTGTCTCATGTTCTTGAAACTTTCTTTTATTAGTGCAACAATCTTTTAAAAATTTAGCATAAGCAGGAATTTGTTTAATTGCATCTAATAAGGGAATGTTAATTTCTACTTTTCTCAAGGTTTCAAAAATATCAAGCAGTTTATCTTTCTTGGGCATTACTAACCTTTGAGGGAAAGGTGGTGTATTCCATTTCTCTATTTCACTCACCTTGGATGTGGATGGTTTAGCTGGAGATGCTTGAGCTGGCTCATTAACTCCTATGATCTTACCATTTCAGAGAGTTGTAACGGCTTTCAGCTGCTGATGCCTTCTTGGATTTGGTAATGTTTGTGCGGGGAGTTCACCTTGCTTCTTTTCACTTAACTCCTTAGCCAATTGTCCCATTTGTGCCTCTAACCTTTGAATTGCTTGCTCATGTGCTGTCATTAGTTGCTGTTGTTGAAGGGCCAGTTGCTTTACAAGACTCTCTAGATCATCCTTCTTGGGTTCTGGAATAGGTTGGGTTGCTTTATGGACGTTCCTTTGTTGCCCTTGAGGGTTCAAGGTGTCTTGATTGTTGCTCTATGATAGGTTGGAGTGGTTCCGTCACCCAGGGTTGTATGCATATGCACTGTTTGGTCCCCCATAGTTCGCTTGCTCAGGATCTATAGATGAATACAAATGGGAGGTCTCAGTGGTGTGATTAAATTGGGAACATATAGCACATACCTGGGGTGATGTAGCTTGTGGAATCGGTTATGTGTTTTGAGCAGTCATGGCTTTTACAATCATATCTAGCCTCGTATCTAGCTTCCTCTCCAGACTAGCTATTTGGGTAGAGGTTCCACCATTTAGAGTAGCTTCATATATACTTTTTCTCTTGACTCCTTGTTTATATCTTGAGGAGAATTGTTGGGTATGCTCACTCAATGCCTCAAACAATTCCATGGCTTCTTCACTGCTTTTCTCCATCAGCACCCCTCCACAACCGGAATCAACAATACCTTTATTCATGTCATTCAGACCTTCATAAAAGGCTAATACCAGCTCATCTTGAGGTAGGTTGTGGTGTGGGCATTTGAGTATTAGCTCATTGAAGTGTTCCCATGCCTCAAAGAATAGATCTCCATCCCTTTGTTGGAAAGATTGGATCTCCTTTCTCAATTACCTTGTCTTTTGGGCTGGGAAAAATTTCCTTAGGAATTTGATAGCCAACTTGTCCCAAGTGTGGATTGAAACTGCAGGTAAAGAATTGTATCACAGTTTAGCATTATATTTTAAGGAAAAGGGAAATAGAATTAACCTTATTCCTTCTTGGTCTAAGCCTTGGATATGCTGGAATTTGCAAAGATCAGAAAATTCCCGGAGGTGCAAGTGTGGATCTTCGTTGGGTGTACCCCGAAAGTGATTTAGTGCACTTAGTATTTGCGGAGATATGTAATAGTTGCTTTCCGCCTCAGGTTGATATGCAATGCATGATGGCTGACTAAAGTTTCGTGGGATGAAGGATTGCTTCATCGGTATTCGTGCGGGTGGTTGCTGGTTTTCAAGTTGTTCCGCCATTGGTGTTTCGTTCTCAACTTCTTCTTCATTCTCCTCTAAGTTGTCCCTAAGCCTTTTTCGGATGGTCCTTTCAAGCTCGGGATCGAGGGGAAAGAATTCTGGATGTCGGGATCGAAGTCCGTGCATAAATCAGAAAAATCGGCTTCAGTGCAGCAGTGTAACTCTGCTGCTCGGGTAACTCTCTGCCTTAATTGCTCTCGATCGCACAAGAAGGTGCGATCGATCGCAAGTGGTACAGAAAACTCCCTGGAGTACCTGCAATAGAAAAGAAATAGATTAGGGTTTTCAATGAAAATAAAAACAGAAACTTAAAATTTTTGAGATTTTTAGCATAAAAAAAATAATTACGAAAATAATTCTAAAAAAAAATTTAATGCAATCCCCGGCAACGGCGCCAAAAACTTGTTGAGCGATTATCCACCTAAATTAATGGGCAAATAATCGTACTAGTTATACTTGCAAGTGCACAAGGTCATCAGTGTAGTCTAGTGTGCGAAAGCAAGGTCATCTCCGCAGGGATTGGTAAAGTTACTTTTAGAATTAGTTTCTCTAAAGTAAAAAGAGATAATAACTGTTGGAAAGTGATTTGATGATAATAAAGACATAGAGCTTTGATATCCACCACTAGTCATACATTCCCAATGTGTTTAAGGTATCAGTGCACTAGCTTTATTATGTATACCTACTGGTTGCCAACCTAAGGGCATGGTATCTACTCCTTAAGCTATTAATTTCCTTAAGCAACGAGTTAGGCATGGTATCTACTCCAACTCTTTTCTTCCTTAAGGGATTTAGCATGGTATCTGCTCGAGTTGTTCCTTAAGAAAACATAAGTACTGTGGAAATCGACAACCACATGAGACCTAGGGCATGGTATCTACTCCCGGTTTCCCATGTTGATTAACCCGGGTATCCGAATAAGATATCCCTTGTTACTAATGTTAGACCCAGGACTCGGTCATCCAAATTGATCTAACTAACCCATCCATACCACATGCATACGTTGGCCTTACACATACATATGAAGAATTTAAATAAGCATAGGTGTTAATCAAGTTAAGTAACATAATAAGCTATTGGCAAAGATTTTATTAATGAATAAAAATATGGGAATGCATAACTAGGGCTTCAATCGAGCCCTATAAGAGAGTTAGTTACACATACTAACTGAAGTAAACATTATAAATAAACTAAACATAAAGGAGAAGAATAAACCCGAGAGAAGAGGCGTCAATTCTCTCCCAAGCCCTCAACTCCAAGTAAAAGAAAAGAGAGAAGTGTTTTCTATCTAAGGTGTGTCTTAAGTGTGTGAGTTACAAGTGTATTTATAGATCTTTGAGAAGTCCTAAGAGAACCATGAGTTCCTAAACCTTCCTAAAACAACAATTCTCTTATTTCCAAAATAGGGTTCTGCAGTTTACTATTCATGCCCGTACATGTGCGCTCGATCGCAGTGTGCCTTGCGCTCGATCGTAGCGTGCGCTCGATCCTTCAAGTGTGCGCATGATTGCATGTGTACTCGATCGCATTGCATGGCGTGATCGATCGCACTTTGTCCAGAGAATGCTCCAGGGCTTCCAGATTTCTTCCTTTAAGTGCCAAAACTGCTTCTTTTTCTCCAAGACCCTATAAAAACATGTAAAACATACAAATGGAGTAAAAGAGACCAAATTAACTTAATAAAGGACCTAACAACTGTAAATAAGGGGGCTTAAATATGAATATTTAAGCATCTATCACCCTCTCCCACAAAATTATGAGACAAGGATACTATTAGTTATTCTCCTGCACGAAGCTTAAGATTTCACAAAGGAGTGTGTCAAATGCCAAATGTTCGCCTTGGTGACCCATTGTTCAACTAACCCACGTACAACCATCACTAGTCTGGTGCCATTCACCTTGTAAAGAACTTATATCTTGGGACCTTTCCCAATGGCTCTGGGTCAGCTCAAATTTCTAATAATGGCAATAAACTACTTCACCAATTGGGCAGAGGCCGAGCCTTTGGCAAAAATAACAGTTGACAAGACAAAAAGCTTTATCTAGAAGTCCATTATATATAGGTATGAAATACAAAGGGTTCTAATGATAGGCAATGGCAAACAATACAATAGCTCCCACTTCAAAAAATTCTGTTAAGATCTCTAAATCAATCATTGTTTCTCCTTAGTCGATTATCATCAAGCTAACAGGCAAGCAGAGGTTACTAACCGAACCATACTCCAAACTTTGAAGAAGAATTAAAAAATGAACCTTGATCTAATCAAGGAGTTAATGATGAAACGTTGCTGAGGCTCATGTCTTATCAGCAAAGAAAAAGTCATACACTACTATTCAAGAGTCAACAGAGGTCCTTTAGGCTTGATGACTTGGTTATCAGAAAGAAGTTAGTCTCTAACCCTTAAGACATCAAAAAGCTCTCACCAAATTAGGAGAGGTATACCAAATCAAAAGGGTCATCAATGAAGAGACATTTAAGCTAGAAAGGTTGGATGATGCTCCAATGCCATAAAGGTTGAACTTCGAGAATTTGAGAAAATTTCACTAGTGAAATTTAACTGCCATGACTTGTTTTGATTTTTTCTTCTGATCCAGCTATCAGTCAAGTTACCCATTGTACAAATTAGCTACTATGAATTAATCAAAAATTTTGAAAGTCACCCATTTCAATCTCTTTTCTTCATTCGTTTCTTTCACAACAACCCTTTCAATTCGCACTAGTCTTTAAGCCATCGAGGACTGAGGTGAAGAGCTAAAATTCCCCTTCACCTCGCACAAGTCCTTAAACCTTTGAGAATCGAGGTGAAGGGCCAAAATGCTGCTTTACCTAGCACTAATCCTCAAGCCACCAAGGACTGAGGTGAAGGACCAAAATACCACTTGACCTTGCATAAGTCCTCAAACATCTGAGGATCGAGGTGAAAGGCCAAAATTTTCCTTCACCTCACACAAGTCTTCAAACCTCTAAGGATCAAGGTGAAAGGTCAAAATGTCCTTTCACCTCGCACAAATTCTCAAGCTTTTGAGGACCAAGGTGAAGTGCTAAAATTCTCATTCACTTCACACTAGTCCTTACACCACTGAGAACCAAGGTGAAGGGAAAAAATTCTTCTCAACTTCGATAAAGTCTTTAAGACTCATTGGTACAAGGTGAAGGTTATTCATGTAACCTCTATGGAGATAGTCAAGAAGTTAGCGTATGAATAACAGGATATGTGAATGAAAACAAATGTCTTTCATTAGAATTTGAAAATTATGTACAAACGGTGGGCTCTAAGTTAAAGTATAGAGAAAATAGTAAAGGGAGGCCTAAGGTCTACTCTTGTGGAACCTCTTTCGACTCCTCTTCTTCTTCAAGGCTCCTTGGTGCCTCCTCCTTAGCCCTTTCCATAGCAGATAGGGATTTTTTAGTGCCCTCCACTTGCATAACCCTATCATCCATCGTTGCATCAAGAGTAAGAAGTTCCTCAGTAGTGGCCCCAACGACTAAAAAACAAGCTCGACCAAGTCAAGATCCGGACCTTAGTCTTGATAAATCTTAAGGACCTTGAATTTTGTACCTTCAAAGCTGTGGTATCACTCCACTCTAGCCTAGACATACATGTCAACTTTGAAGACTTCCGAAACCTTATAATTATCCACGATTGACTTTTTCTCCTTTCGAGCCTTCTCTAACTTGGCATTGAAACACTGAATCTCTCCAACAGACTTTTTTCTGACCTTCTTGACCACAAGTACCTTCTCAGCCTCTACCTTCCAATGGTCTTAGCTACCTCAGAGGTAGACGATCTCTTTGTTAGAAGTCTTGTCTTCGAACCTTATATGATTGTTTTCCTTTAAAAGATAAATTATAGCCTTACCTTGGCCAATTAAGTGTACTGAGACTAAGGCCAGATACATCCCAACTTGTAAGAAACCAAGGTCAGCCATGAAAAAAAAGTTATAAAACAATCGACAAAACATACATGATGGGCAGATTGACAGAGAACAACAACAAATGTCTCAGCAGGTTATGCCAGGATCTTCACTGAGTCATTGGGAATGATGAAACTTTAGAGCAGAGAGTGGGTGATCTCCGGATCCCTAAAGATAGAGTCAATAAGCAACATTGACCACCTTCCCCTAAAGACCTCGGGGCCCGAGGATTTACCATTTCCTAGGGATGACAACGGGCAGAGTATTTTCGGATACCCAAGTCTATCTGAACCCGTTTAAGTGGGTATGGATAGTAGATAAACGGGTTTAAATGAGTATGGGTAGTAATTTTTAATACTCAAAGAGTATGGATAGTATCCCTTAGGTACTCATTAAACCCGATTATATATATTTTATACATATTTCTTATGTATAAGACATATTTTTAATATAATCTTCAAAAAAGAAATATGATGTTACAAAAGTTGAACCCATAACCAAAATATCAAAAGTGTAATATCTTGATTCTTTTTTATAAATTATTATGGGTGATTGAAGATTTAGATTGTATTGTTACAATGAATTTTTCTTTGGAATAAGGAAAAAATAATTATTGCGTTGGAATTAGGTAGGGTACTCGCTTTAGTTCATATTTGTTTTCGTGTAATATGATGAGTATGGGTAATAACGGGCAATGAAAATTCTAGCAAAAATGAATATGGGTAGTGAAAGTAAAAAATAATTAGGTAATAGTTAGAGCTTGGGTAAGGAAAAATTTACCTTACCCTTATGATGTTGTGTGATCTGAAGAGCGATGAAACTCTGCCCTGTGGCATTGAGGGTTAGGACCCTTGTGTCCCCCATGATCTCTACCGCCTTATCATCAAATCAAGTTTCATCCTTTCGAGGCCCCTTTCTGAGAGCTTCAAGGTTAACGGTAAAAAAATGCTTCAAGCCCTCGGTATCTCCCATGAGAGAACTTTGGCAACAACAACTTCTATCTTCCCTATTGCCACCACCTTCTTGGCCTTGTCAATCTGTACCTGAACATTCTTTATCAAAGCAATTCTATCCTCAACCATGTCTTCACCAAAGATAAGAAGCATGGTTAATACTAAGGTTAAATAAATAAAGCAAAGAAGCAAAGTGCCAAAACGACTATTCTGGCGCATCCGTAGGGCTTTGTGATGTCGGGGAGGGTCAGGACCAGATTTTTCATCATAGCCTGCTTTAAATCTTTAAAACCTTCGTGGAATTGGACTGACCAAACCCATTTGTGTCCTTTCTTCAAGAGTTTTGTTAAAAGGGCAGCTCTCCTAGAGTATCCTTCAACAAAGTGTCGATAGTAATTCGTTAGCCTAATAAAAGGTCATAGCTTGCTCACACTACTTGGAGTTTTCCACTCTTGAATTGCCTTTACCTTCCTTATATCCATCTAAATGTGACCTTGATCAATTATATGGCCCAGAAACTTGATACAGGTTTGCGCAAATGCACATTTTTCTTCATTCACAAAAAGTTTGTTCTCTTGCAATTTCTCAAATACTTATCATAGATTCTTCACATGCTCTTCAAGTGACGAACTGTACACCACAATGTAGTCAAGATAGACCACCATAAACTTCTCAAGGTAATCATAGAAGACTTGATTCATTAAGGAATTAAAGGTGGTGGGAGAATTGGTCAACCCAAAGAGCATGACAAGGAATTCAAAAGCTCCATACCGGGTAACACACATTATCTTTGGCTCATCCTTTCAAAAATTCAAACCCGGTAGTACCTGATCTCAAATCGAGTATGGAGAAGTATTTAGCATGACTCAGTTGGTCAAACGTATCAACAATAAGAGGTATAGGGTAGCTATTACGAACAGTGGCCTTGTTTAGAGCTCGATAGTCTACACACATTCGTAGATTGCCATTTTGCTTTTTCTGAAACAAAACTAGGGCTCCAAACGGTGCCTTCAATGGTTTAATGAACCATGAATCCAATAAATCATTCAATTTCTTTTTCAACACTAACAACTCAAGAGGGGCCATGCGATAAGGGGCATATAAAGATGCCTTTGTGCTCGATAGAAGCTTTATAGCATGATCTACACTACTATGTGGTGGAAGGACCTTCGGTAACTCATTAGGCATAACATCTTAGCAGGTCCTCAACACTACTTGAACTAACATCGGAATAACACTTGGACCCATCTTTTCTATTCTCAATGACACTGCTATAAAAGAGGGCTCATGTCACTTCACCCTCTTCTTAAATTAGAGGGTCCTCAACACTACTTGAACTGACATCGGGGTAGGTCCTCAACACTACTATGTGGTGGAAGGACCTTCGATAACTCATTAGGCATAACATCTTGGTAGGTCCTCAACACTACTTGAACTGACATCGGAATAACACTTGGACCCATCTTTTCTATTCTCAATGACACTGTTATAAAAGAGGGCTCATGTCACTTCACCCTCTTCTTGAATTAGAGGGTCGAGAGAAACTTCTTATCATTAGTAGGCTCAATAATGGTAGGGATAGCACATGGATGTTTTCCCATGCTCAACAGATAACTTACAGTTGGAATTGGTACAACTTTGATATCGGTGTAAAATTCTAATCCAAGTACAACATCAAAGTCATTCATAGTCACAGCCGTGAAGTTGACTGGACCTTTCTATGGATCCATTTCAACGATCACCCCTTTGGCCAAGCCCACCGTCACCTAGGCCTCGAAATTTATTGATTTTAACCAACCAGAGTCACGTTCAAACTTCAAGTGCAGTCTTTGTGCTTCCAAAGTAGAAACAAAGGTATGAGAAGCCCCCATATCTATCAAGGCTCTTGTAGCTTTCTCATTCATTTGTAAGTTCACATACATGAGTCCTATCTTGTGTTTTTTCCTATTCTCAAGGAGTTGGCTATTCAAAACATTCAAAAATCGAAGCACCTTGATAACTCTGTGATAAGAGCCATAAAATGCGTTATAATTGTACTTATTTGTTAGCACTTTAGGGTTGCATTAACTTATTTCGGTGCATTTTTCAGGTATCTTGATTTAAAAGAGATGGAAGAGCTATCATCATTTTAAACATGAAGCTCCATTGAACACTCAAGCAAAAGAATGGTCATGGAAGAGCCAAGATGAAGAGAAACTAAGAAAGGAGTTTTCACTAAGTTGTTGGAGTTGCCATACGAATCAACCATCTTTACAAATTAAACTGTATTGATGTAGGAAGAACCAGGAAGTGTGCCATATATGATTAGAAATATCTGGAAGTCTACTTTCTGGAGGATTTTACGGTTCATTAAAATCATTTTTCTAGAGAAAGTTATGGCGATTTTAGCGGACAGAGGTCATACCTCCTGGTTCAGCATCAGCCGCACCTCACAGCACCAAAATGCACAGAGAGGACAGAAACTCAAGGCTGCAGTGCCAGGATGTTGGCGCTGCAGCACTGGTAGCTTACACAAAGAAGGATTTGGACAGAAATTTGGCGTTGCAGCGCTAGAAAGTTGGAGCTACAGCGCCAAAATTAGGGTTTCTTTATGTCTTGGCGCTGCAGCGCTGGGATGTTGGCGCTGCAGCACCAGCCCACGAATTTTGAATGTTATAAATTGAAACCCTAGCTGAACAAGAAGGGCATCTGGAAAAGAGGCGGAAAAGAGAAGAAAAAAAACAGAATTTGGAGGAGAGGAGACACGAAAGGAGGCTTGGAGACACTCCGGGAGGCTACACATCAAGCTTTTAATCATTCTTCTCCGGTTTTGTATTCTTTTATTCTATCTATGTTGATGTTTTATAATACGAACATGGGTTATTTGAACATGATTATGGAATAGATATTTTTGTGTTAAGGATAGATGGATCCTAAACCTTTATCTTGAGTTGTTGTTTGGACAAGTGAAATTTAATATGTTTTTCAAAGAGTGTGTTTTATTGTTCTTAATGCTTTTTATTATTTTGATTCCTTCTTTGGGCATGGTGATGTGTCAAATAGAGAAGTCATGCTCTTATGAATGGTTGAACTAATAAATATGATATTGGATTTTTATGTATGCAAAGGCCAGGGTAAAACATGCCATGAATGGAATAGGAGTAACCGAATAGGGATTCCAGGAAGTTCATGTGGTCCGTTTAAATCGTAACCGAATAGGGAGATTTAACTGAAATGAATCCAAAAAAACTTAATGCTTCTCAATTTGAGTTAATCTAGAATAGACCTGGAATACGGATATTCGAAGTTAATGATTCTTGAGATTGTGGTTAGACCCGAAATATGGATAACCAATTTATTGGGGAATCTACCATCTTGGAAAACATATTAAACGAAACTTGTCCATTCGAAACTCTTGTCAATTATGGTTTAAGTGAAGTTGAGTCCTTAGCACATTAGTTCATAAGAGTTTTCATTCCAAAATTTGCTAATCTTCCATTATTTACTATTGCGTTATGTTTTTCCTTAGTTAATTGTTAGTAAATCTTTCCCCTACAATTATTCGTTTGCTCAAATAACAGTAGAAGTTAAGTCATAATTTTTGTAGTATTTGATCAGTCCTCGTTGGGAACGATATTCACTCATCATTTTATTACTTGAACGATTAGTGCACTTGCTAGTGTCAATTTCATCGCATCAAGTTTTTGGCGCTGTTGCCGGGGACTGAAATAAACTATTACTTTTATTGTGATTCAACTTGTTAGTTTGAGAGTTTTTTTTTTAATTTGGTTTTTAAGTCTATTTTGCATGGCTTTCGATTCTAGTACATGACACGTACTAGTGGGAGAATACTTGCAGAACCTAATCCAGAGATTGAGCGCACGTTTCACTCTTTGAGAAGAGCAGCACCAGTAACAATTAATACAATGGCAGAAGGAAACAATGCAGAGGTGCAACATGCACTGTGGGATTATGCCATACCAAAGATGGATGGTGTTGAATCCAGCATTCAGCGACCACCTATACAAGCGAACAATTTTGAAATTAAGCTCGCCATCATCCAGATGATTCAGCATTCAGTACAATTTGGGGGCTTATCACAAGAAGATCCGAATGTTCGCTTGGCGAATTTCCTGGAAATTTGCGACACATTCAAGCATAACGGAGTATCGGAGGATGCAATTCGTTTAAGGCTTTTCCCATTTTCATTAAGGGATAAAGCAAAAAGCTGGTTGACTTATTTGCCTGCCGGATCCATAACAACATGGGCAGAATTAGCACATAAGTTTTTAGGGAAGTACTTCCTTCCTGCAAAAACTGTAAAGTTACGTAATGAAATTACTATATTTTTGCAGGTTGATCGAGAGTCACTCTATGAGGCATGAGAGCGCTTTAAAGACCTGTTGAGAAGATGTCCTCATCACGAGTTGCCAACCTGGATGCAGGTACAAACTTTTTATAATGGTTTAACTAATACAACCCGAAACATGATTGATGCAGCTGCAGGAGGCACTATCATGAGAAAAACTCCAGAAGAAGCCATCGAATTACTAGAAGAAATGGCTACCAACTCTTATCAATGGCCAATTGAAAGGTTACCTATCAACAGAGCCCCAGGATTGCACAATGTAGATGCTGTTACAGCTCTCGCAGCACAACTGGAGACTCTCAACAAGAAGATTGATGGATTTAATCCCCACTCACATTCAATATGTGAATTGTGTGGTGGTAGTGGCCATCACAGCAATAGTTGTCAAGGTAATCAGTTTGCATGTAATTTATTTGCTGAACAAGCTAATTTTGTTTCAAATTTTCACAGGCAGAACAATCCATACAGCAACACATATAATCCGGGATGAAGGAATCATCCAAACTTCTCGTGGAATCAAAGCAATGCAAAGCAACCTCATCCTGAATACACTCCTTAAGAAAAGAAGTCCAACTTGGAGGATATGATGGCCAAATTTTTAAATACAGCAAAAACAAGATTACAAAATCAAGAAGCATCTATAAAAAATCTGGAAGTTCAAATCGGTCAACTAGCAAACATAATTTCTGGACGTGCACAAGGTTCCCTCCCGAGCAACACAGAAAAGAATCCTAAGGAGGATGTCATGGCCATAACACTAAGAAGCGGCACACAATTGGAAGAGCCACAACCTAAAGAAATCACTCATCAAGAAGGGGAGAAAGAAGAGACCACGCAAGAAGAACATGTTTCAGAAAAGAAGTCTACTGGTAAAGGTTTGATCGATTCTAACTCTGAAACTAAATATATGCCACCTCTTCCCTATCCTCAGAAATTTATGAAAGAAAAATTAGATAAGCAATTTTCAAAATTTTTAGGGATTTTCAAGAAATTGCATATTAACATTCCATTTGCAGAGGTTCTATCATAGATGCCTAGTTACACTAAATTTTTGAAGGAAATTTTGTCTAATAAACGAAAGCTTGAGGAACATGGAACGGTGATGTTAACTGAAGAGTGCAGTGCCATACTGCAAAACAAGCTACCTCCAAAATTGAAAGATCCAGGGAGTTTTACTATACCTTGTACTTTAGGAAATTCATTTTTTGATAAAGCTTTATGTGACCTTGGTGCAAGTATCAATCTTATGCCTCTTTCAATTTTCAGGAAACTTGGATTAGAAGAAATCAAAACAACAACAGTGTCATTGCAATTAGCTGATCGATCTATTAAGAGACCACGGGGAATTATAGAAGATGTACTGGTAAAGGTCAATAAATTTATATTCCCTGTAGACTTCATTGTTCTCGACATGGAATAGGATCGTGAGGTACCTCTTATAATTGGACGTCCATTCCTTGCTACAGGGAGAGCCATGATTGATGTACAACAAGGAAAATTGATTTTGAGAGTCAATGACGAGCAAGTAGTTTTTGATATGTATAAAATTATGAAATACCCTTCTGGCTTATCTACTTCTTCTTGTTTTCATGTGGATATTTTTGATAACTAATTTGAGGAGTTTCAGGAGAAAACATTAAATGAAGATACTTTGGAGAGATGTATCATGGAAACGGGAACTAATACCACTGAAAAACTCATCATCGAAGAAGAAGCAAGGAACTTGGAGTCTGAAATGGGAAAAGAAGTGCCAGAAGAACAAATAATAATAACTGAATTGAAAACTTTACTTGCTCATTTAAAATATGCTTATTTAGAGAAAAATATTTTCCCTGTGATAATATCTTCTTAGTTGAAAGGTAAAATGGAAGAACGGTTGTTGGAAATCCTAAGAAGGCACATATTTCCGGGAAAGCTGAAATCTCGGTGGATTGGACCGTATACCATGATAAGTGTCTCACCTTTTGGTGTCATTGAGGTTTGACACGAGAAAAACAAGAAGACATTCAAGATTAATGGGCACAGATTGAAGCACTACATTACGGGGACTTTTGACCCTAAATCGTCCACCACCGTTCTCCAAGAGCCATAAAATAGAAAGTCAAGCTAAAGACTATAAATTAGAACTACCATGTTGGGTCTTACTTTTTAATTTTTTTTTCTTGCCTTTTGAAATCATTTGGGGTGTTTCAATTTTTTTTGTTGCTTAATTTATTTGTTATTTCAATTTTCACGGCCTTACGATGTGTATTTTTGATTTATTTTTTAGCTCTACGTGGAGCCATGACAGAAATTCAGCGCTGCAGCGCCAGAAAATTGGAGATGCAGCGCCAAGGCCTTCAATTTCACGCATCAACCCAAAAATCCAGCGCTGCAGCCTCACAAACTCAGCGCTGCAGCGCCAGGACCTGATCGTTCAAAACCAATAATCCAGACAGGCCGAAAGCTGACATTTAAATGCACAGCCCTTCCACAGTTAGGGCACTCTAAAATTTAATTCCCAGCTACTCTCCCTCTCTATTACCACCATATCTCGATCATAGCAGTGATCATGAGGATGAGGACATTGATAAAGACGATTGATTCGACCTCCGACTAATCAGGGGAGTTCTCTTCTCTTACTTTATAATTCAAATTCTATACATTGCAGACAATGTATTATTTAAGTTTGGGGGTGATTGGGAACTTTATCTGAATGTGTGCACTGCTTATGTTTCTAGTTATTTTTCTATTTGTGTTTTCTGAGTGCTTTCTGTTGTTTGATTTTGATTTTGCCAATGATGAGAAATAGATTGACTTGATTATAGCCATTGAAAATTTGAAAAATGTTACGTTTGTCTGTGTGCTTGAATTTGTTGTTTGGATTTATTTTACATCGAACTCTTTGAACTCAATGAGCACTTACACCTAAGCACTTTGTTGTCTTGCTGTTTCGGAGAGCGTTTATGTGAGCAGTGTAGTCTTGTGATCTTTTGGACTCTAGAACTTGTTTGAAGACCACTCGAGGCGAAATCCTAGGTAGTACAGTACCAAAGAAAAGATTCAGGCCATGTTTGGAAAGTTTGAGCCATTTTAGCCAACCCTTGATATATGAGTATCCTTAGTATTCCCCTTTTGAGCTTGGATACATATTGTTTTGTCACCCAATCATATAACCTATTTCCCTTTCAAATATATATAAAAAAAAAAATTATCTCCACCTTTCACCTATAAGCACATTGATTAATAAAGGGACTATTCTCTTAAGTGGTGACAGAGGATTGAGCAAGAGGAAGCGGCTTTCCCTTGGCTATGATATGTGTTACATATTTCCCATCGAGAGAGACCAAGGAAAAGATCGAAGTCAAAAAGGTTTACCACATGAACTATTTGATAAAGTTGTATTCTGCCTATCACAGGCAGCTGGCAAAGCTGTGTTTGATCGTCATGTACATGCTATGCTATAGTTTCAGTAATGCACACGGAAACAAATACTAGTGCTACTATAGTGCAAGCATACAAAAAAAAAAAAAAAAGAAGAAGAAGATGTGACAAGAGCAAAAGTATTGGAAGTATTCCATGATAACTGAGGGAAAGTTTGAAATAAAATATTTATTGGTTGATGTGCTTAAGGTGATGTGAACCTCAAATCAATCTTTCACCATACCTTAACCTTAGCCAAAGTTATAAGCTGAATAAAGTCCTGGTGATCTCGGGTATTGTCATGGCCTACATTAGTGGAGAGTGGTGTGAAAAGTAAGCTTATGGACTTTGAAAGATTGGCATTATCCTACTTGCTTGCATAAACCGATCAGAGTGGCGAGACGATTAAGTTTATAATGGTGTTGCACACACACACGTTTGAAGAATTTGATGTAAGATAAGGCTAGCAATAAATTTGAAATTCTAGACATTGGCAGTATTTGGAAAGTTTTTTGTGCGTTATAATTTTTATGCAATCTATGAAGCATGCTATATCAAATCTAATCAAACCATCTCGCACTCTTAGGATGTGTGTGCATAGAATTTTGTTCTAGTTTGCTCGAGGACTAGCAAAAACATAAGTTTGGGGGTGTGATAACTCTGTGATAAGAGCCATAAAATGCATTATAATCGTACTTATTTGTTAGCACTTTAGGGTTGATTTAGGTCTTAATTGCATTTTTATTCATTAACAACTCTAAAGTGGTATTTTTAGAGCATTAATTTATTTTGGTGCATTTTTTAGGTATCTTGATTTAAAAGAGATGGAAGAGCTATCATCATTTTAAACATGAAGCTCCATTGAACACTCAAGCAAAAGAATGGTCGTGAAAGAGCCAAGATGAAGAGAAACTAAGAAAGGAGTTTTCACTAAGTTGTTGGAGTTGCAATACGAATCAACTATCTTTACAAATTAAACTGTATTGATGTTAGGAAGAACCAGGAAGTGTGCCATATATGCTCAGAAAGATCTGGAAGTCTACTTTCTGGAGGATTTTACGGTTCATTAAAATCAGTTTTTTAGAGAAAGTTATGGCGATTTTAGCGGACAGAGGTCATACCTCCTGGTTCAGCATCAGCCGCACCTCACAGCATCAAAATGCACAGAGAGGACAGAAACTCAAGGCTGTAGTGCCAGGATATTGGTGCTGCAGCGCTGGTAGCTTACACAAAGAAGGATTTGGACAGAAATTTGGCGTTGCAGCGCTAGAAAGTTGGAGCTGCAGCGCCAGAATTAGGGTTTCTTTATGTCTTGGCGCTGCAGCGTTGGGATGTTGGCGCTGCAGCTCCAGCCCGCGAATTTTGAATGTTATAAATTGAAACCCTAGCTGAACAAGAAGAGCATCTGGAAAGAGGCGGAAAAGAGAAGAAAGAAAACAGAATTTGGAGGAGAGGAGACACGAAAGGAGGCTTGGAGACACTCCGGGAGGCTACACATCAAGCTTTTAATCATTCTTCTCTGGTTTTGTATTCTTTTATTCTATCTATGTTGATGTTTTATAATACGAACATGGGTTGTTTGAACATGATTATGGAGTAGATATTTTTGTGTTAAGGGTAGATGGATCCTAAACCTTTATCTTGAGTTGTTGTTTGGACAAGTGGAATTTAATGTGTTTTTCAAAGAGTGTGTTTTATTGTTCTTAATGCTTTTTATTATTTTGATTCCTTCTTTGGGCATGGTGATGTGTCAAATAGAAAAGCCATTCTCTTATGAATGGTTGAACTAATAAATATGATATTGGATTTTTATGTATGCAAAAGCCAGGGTAAAACATGCCATGAATGGAATAGGAGTAACCGAATAGGGATTCTAGGAAGTTCATGTGGTCCGTTTAAATCGTAATTGAATAGGGAGATTTAACTGAAAGGAATCCAAAAAAACTTAATGCTTCTCAATTTGAGTTAATCTAGAATAGACCTGGAATACGGATATTCGAAGTTAATGATTCTTGAGATTGTGGTTAGACCCGAAATATGGATAACCAATTTATTGGGGAATCTACCATCTTGGAAAACATATTAAACGAAACTTATCCGTTCGAAACTCTTGTCAATTATGGTTTAAGTGAAGTCGAGTCGTTAGCACGTTAGTTCATAAGAGTTTTCATTCCAAAATTTGCTAATCTTCCATTATTTACTATTGTGTTATGTTTTTCCTTAGTTAATTGTTAGTAAATCTTTCCCCTACAATTATTCGTTTGCTCAAATAACAGTAAAAGTTAAGTCATAATTTTTGTAGTATTTGATCAGTCCTCGTTGGGAACGATATTCACTCATCATTTTATTACTTGAACGATTAGTGTACTTGCTAGTGTCAATTTCATCGCATCACACCTCCATCCTTGTGGGTTGCTCTTCTTCTTCCCTCTCATGTTCTTGACGTGACTATGAGCTTATCACTTGTAAGGCACTCAAGGCTCCTTTGTGCGGACAATTTCCTACTCGATGGGGCACATCACATAAGAAATAAGAAGAAGGTCTTGTCTTGCCCGCCTCCAAGTTAGACATCTATGAAGAAGATCCTAATTTGGAACTAAATGTGGGTCTCTTGTCCTCTCCGCCACTCACGGGCCTATCCATCCTAGCCCACTTTACTCTACTTCGAGTTAGGGAAAAATGCCATTCCTCCTCTTGAGTAGTTTCTCTGAAAGGTCATTTAACCGTTTGGCTGCAACCATTGTTGTGGCTAAATCTTGTACTTTTTGTCGAAGAAGCTTAGACTTAGCCCAACTTTATAGCCCTTCGAGAAAATAGAATATTTTATACTTCTCTAACTTGTCTCGAATGTCCAGCATTAATCCTAAGAATTTCTTCACATAGTCTCGAACATTTCCTAATTTTCTCAACTCTCTAAGCTTATAGCGAGCCATATATTCCACATTTTTAGGAAATAGCTAGTTCTTTAACTCCCGCTTCAAGTCATCTCAAGTGTCGATGGTACACCTATTGTTTTGGAAGTCATCTTTTTTGCCACGCCACGCCACCATAGTTTGGCATCACATGACAAAAACATAACTGATATGGATACTTTTTTCTCATGAAAGGCTATACAATTAGCTTAAAAATACTACTTCATATCAAAAAGAAAATTTTCTAAGGCCTTCGCATCGCGAGCACCTTCATATCAATGGGGCTCGGGGACCTTCACCTTCCCTCTATCTAAGGTTCTAGTTCTGTTGTTGCCCACCGTTCTCATTAACAAGCTGACCTTGTTACTCAGCTCCTCAATCCCATTGTGGAAGGTGTCCACTGTCTCTTTCACATCATCTGTGAGGGCATTCACGGCCTCAAAAATTTCCCTTTGTGAGGTCTTAGTGCTACGCTAAACCACCATGGTTGCGTTATTCTAGATAACTGAGCCATGCTCTGATATCAACTATCATGGTCCTAGCACTTTCCCTTAAAGGTGTAGGTCGGTGCGGCACTTGCCTTGGTCCCCCCCAAGCAAGTCAGCCTAGCTCACTCGAGTAGCTTTAAGGTTTGCACACTCTGCAAGCAAAAAGGAACATATTAGCCACAAAATGGTATCACATAACAATCAAAGGATCACATAACAATGAATACGGGTGAGGTGTGATAAGCCCTTAGTAAGCAATAAGTGGCGTGCCCAGGAGCGCACACCTACTTTAAGCAATACACACCACACATAGGCGTGCCTTGGGGCACGCGCCTAGATCACCAAACACATACGAGGCAAAATAGACAATAACACATAACCAACTCTAGACACATGAATGCATAAAAACTTCATTAATATCAGTATCTTACAAGCACGTTGTTGGGGTAGAGAGGCACCACTAAGCAACCTATAGGAAAACATACTTAATCATGACGAGTGAGTAACTTACTCACCCTCCTAAAGAGTCTTAAGTCATTTAGAGCTCTAGCAGAAGAAACCATTGTTTATGTTTGAGCCATCATACTTCTGAAAATACAAAATAAAAAAAAATAAGAATTACAAAATTACCATTAGGCACCAACACTACCAAGAGACACGAGACATACAACCATAGACATGGTATAAAGCCCTAGACAAGTATGAACTGTGACACCTAGTTTGGATTGAGGTGTTTTTTTCCCCTCACCTTTCTTGTTTGGGGGTCGGTTTTTCCTGCCTCCCTTTTTGGGCCACCTTCTAATGGCCATACACAAGCTTATTGTCAACCACCAACGGATGTTGATTTTCCATGGCTTCAACACCATCAAGCTCCTCCTCCTAAGCCGTCTGCTTTTTCAGACAATACTTTTCTTTGCGACCAACTTGTTCACAATCAGAACATATAACCGACAAACTTTCATATTCGATATTCTGGATCCTCATTCCAACCACCACCTATAGGAGGATGGGCTTAATGAGATTAAGCTCGACACAAACACGAGCAAATTTTCCCTATGTGACAATCTTTGTAGTGCTATCCAACTTCAAAGTTCTCCCCGCTTGATTACCAATTTGGGTTAAAACTTGAGCATCATAATATTCAATGGGTAGACCAGGAAGCCTTCTCCTAGCAGCCAAAGTAGAAATTGAGGCTGTTGTAGGGTCAAAGTTGGGATACCATTTTTGAACAATGAGATAATGATCAGAAATTTGCCAAGCACCCCGTATAGGACATGCTTGTAGTCAGATTCAGTGTTTTCAAAGGCGAATGTGTTGGGCGAGGCGTTGGGGCGTAAGTCTTTTGAATACGTTGAGTTTCAAAATTTTAATAAAAATAATAATTAAAAATTAAAATTAAATAATTATTTTTATCAAATTTTAATAATTTACTAATTCTCTATAGTGTGATAATTATAATACAAATATTAATATATATTTATCTATAAATTATATGAAGTATAACTTATATTTTTATATTGTTGTAACTTGTAAGTGATTAATTAAATAGTTTGTATTTATTATTAAACTAAATAATGTGTATCATATATTTATAAAGTGTAATAATATCACAATAAAAACAATAGTTATGCCAACAACAAAAAAAAGAACACCGTGATAAAAAAATGCTTAGCGTCCCTAGTCGTTCGCGTGGATGAGTTATAAGAACGCACGTGAAAACACTTACAGATTTGCAAACCAAACTTAAATAAATAATAGTCATATCCAAGATCAATCGCCTGAAAACAACCAACAGGTCCCCATAGCTGAGAAACCCTTTTACACAGATAAATATAGCCAATGGATTTGCCTAGTAGCTTAACTATTAACGATCTCCTCCAAGGTTTTCTCAGTCTTACCTTATTATCTTATGCCAGGATCATTTGTGGCCATTGAATATCTTCCAGTGGAGTATCATAAAGTAAATCCTCATCCTTCGATTCCAATTATTCATCACTATCCATCGAACTAGTCTTAGATCCTGCGTTAGTTCCACCAGTGAGCATGGCCCTATAGAAGGGTTTAGGAGCTTCAAGGTTGCTAGATGGATGAAAAGCAAAAATCGAAGGGCTTCTGTTCCTGAGCAACCTCCTCTTCTAAACCACTAGCTGATTCCTACAACTTCTCTGAGGCTTTCCTCAACTTCTTTCAACTATAAGATGATTCACTTGTAAGGGAGGGCCATCACCATGGTCCTCCATAGAGGCATCCTCCATGAATGAAGAGTTAGAAGCAGAAAAAAGAAAAAGTATGCACGATAGCAAATGACTACTGTTGCAGAATCTTTGGAAATTAGATTTGAAAAAACAAGATAATCAAAGTTGTTCTACCCCCGTAAGAAAGGTATTTCTTATACCAAGTGGAAATTCTAGCAGTAAGCTTTATTGAAAAGAAGGATTCATGTTGTCATTGTATCTCATCTCTATAGTTACAATGGTATTTATAGAGCTTGATTATAGGGAAACCCTAAAATCAAGCTAATACACAATCTAAATTAGGAAGACAATTACATAAAATAGGAAAATTTGATTTATGCCTTATTTAACGCTCCCCCTCAAGTTGGTGCATAGATGTCCCACATGCCCAACTTGTTAGGAAATTTTAAGAATACCCGATTTGAGACTGCTTTGGTAAGGATGTTAGCCAATTGATCTTCTGATCGAATCTTAGGCAATTCCACAATCTTTTCATCAAACTTTTCCTTAATGAAAAAATGTCTACCTCGACGTGCTTTGTACAATCATGTTGAACTGGATTATATGCTATGTCACATGCTGCTTTGTTATCACAAAATAGTCGGATAGGTTGCTCGGATAGATAACCCAGATTCTGTAAGAGGAGTCTTAGCCATAATGTCTCACACAGTACATTTACTAAACCTCTGAATTCAGCTTCTACACTTGAGCGAGTTACAACATTTTGTTTCTTGCTTTTCTATGTCACAAGGTTACCTCCTAGAAAGGAAGATAAAATTTCTAGAAGTTGACTGCCTGTCACTCACATCACAAGCCCAATCAGCATCGATATAGGCTTCTATGCTTTGATGGTCTGCATTTTTTTGAGAATAATACTCATTTTCTTGGAGCAGACTTTAGGTACCTCAAGATGTGGATAACAGCATTCATATGTTGTTCTCCGAGATTATGCATAAACTGGCTAACAATAATCAAGGCATAGGTTAGATCTGGTCTGGTATGAGACAAGTACAACAATCTCCCTACCAGTCTTTGGTATCTTCCTTTGTCAACTGGTACCTAGTTGGGCTCAACACAGAACTTTGGACCTTCTTCTATTGGTGTATCCACTGGTTGATATGCTGTTATGCCAATTTCTAGTAATAAATCTAGAGTATATTTTCTTTGAGACAAGGCTATAAATCTAGAGTATATTTTCTTTGAGACAAGGCTATCCCTTTGTTAGAACAGGATACTTTAATCCCAAGGAAATATTTCTGAGGTCTTAAATCTTTCATTTCAAATTCTTTAGACAATTAATTTTGCAGGGCTTTTCTTTCATTGGGATCATTCCCTGCAACCACCATATCATCCACATATACAATGAGTGCAGTTATCTTACCTTGCTCCCTTTTGAGAAAAAAAAGAGTATGATCTGAATTGCTTTGATGCTAGCCAAAGGCTATCATAGATTTTGTGAACCTTCCAAACCATGCTCTAGGAGACTGCTTCAACCCATACAATGATTTCTTTAGTTTGCAGACCTTCTGGCTGTGTCCTTTTGGTATCATGCATCCTGGTGGGAGATCCATGTAGACTTCTTCAGATAATTCACCAAGTAAAAATGCATTCATCACATCAAATTATTGCAGTGGCCAATCCAAGTTTGCAGCCAAAGACAGCAGAACACGAACTGTGTTGATTTTGGTAGCAGGCGCAAATGTTTCTGTGTAATCAATCCCATAGGTTTGAGTGTATCCCTTTGCTACCAGTCTTGCTAAATGCTCAATTGTGCTATCAGTCTTGTACTTCACAGTGTAGATCCATCGACATCCAACTGGTTTCTTTCCTGGTGGAAGATCAACTAGTTCCCATGTTTCATTTTTTTCTAGAGATTTCATCTCCTCGTTCATAGTTGTTTTACACCTAGGATCAGATAAGGCTTCCTGCATATTCTTAGGAATAGATATATAGATAATTGATTCACAAATGACATGTTTGATTCTGACAAACGATGGTTGGACACATAAGGACTCATGGGATATTTTACTTTACTAGAGAGTTCAGGTTCATAAGTGGATTTAGGAATATCTCTCGTGTGGCGTTGTGGTAACTGTCTCCTATATGGCTCAGGAACATCTCCGGTAAATGATTGGTGTGATATGTCAACAGGGGATAGAGCATGATCGACAGTTTCTAGCTGGGTTGGAGAATGATTTATCTCTTCTGATATTTGGTTCTCATCGGTTTCTGGCTGGGTTGAAGAATGATTCATCTCTTCAGGTATTTGGTTCTTATCTTAGACTTAATCTAATATCATACTACTTAAATCAAGTTCACCCATTTCCTCGTTTACTCTAGTCTGTGAGTCATCACCACTGGAATCCAATCTCATATCCAAATTGTTAGGTTCTTGATTATTATAATCTAGGCTTTGAATTTCCTTTTGGTAGTCCCCTTGAAATTCAAGCTTGGAGAAGTACATTATATCTTCATGGAAAACAACATCCATCGTGATAAATAACTGACACGTAGGAGGATGATAACATCGATATCCTTTTTGATGAGTAGTATACCCAACAAAAACACATCTCAATGATTAAGGAGTTAACTTGGTGCGCTGATGTTTATGTAAATGTACAAACACCACACATCCAAAGACATGAGGAGTTAAGCTAGAGATAGATGGAGTATCAATCTTATCATCAAGAGTTTGGAGTGGTGTTTTGAAGTTGAGTGTACTGGAGAGTACTCGATTGATTAAGTAAGCTGCAGTCGTTAAAGCCTCTCCCCAATAAGACAAAGGCATATGGGCTTCGATTAACAAAGCTCGAACAACCGCTAACAAGTGTCGATTTTTTCACTCGACCATCCCGTTCTGTTGAGGCGTGGTGGAACAAGTAGTGTGATGGATCATTCATTGTGCTTTCAATTGATGTTGAAATTCAGTACTATGATATTCTCCACCATTGTCACTGTAAAAAATTTGAATCTTTCTATTGTACTGAGTTTCAATCCGTTTATGAAAATTTTGAAATAATGAGTTCACTTCACTTTTGGATTTCATTAAGCAAAGCCATGTCATCCTAGTACTATCATCAATAAACGTTACAAACCAACGTGACCCACCCAAAGTAGTGACTTTAGATGGACCCCAGACATCCGAATGAATAATCATAAATGGAAGTTGATTTTTATTCAATCGTAATGGAAACGAAACATGATGGCTTTTTGCTAGTTCACAAGTCTCACACTGAAAACTAAAAACATAAATATCTATATATAAACTAGGAAATAATCTTTTGAGATATTCAAAAGAAGCATGCCCAAACCGTCGATGTCTCAACCATAATTCTTTATGTTTTCTATCTTCAGAACATTCTACTGCCAAAGCTTGTCGTAGGCTTTCAGTACTCTTTGATTCCCAGTCCAGGTAATACAACTTCCCCCGTTTAATACCACAACCAATTGTCATCCTAGTTTTGATGTCTTTAAACACACAAAAATAAGGCCAAAAAATTACAACACAAGATAAAGCAGTGGTTATTTGATAGATTGACAAAAGATTATAAGATAAGGATGGAATAACTAAGACTGAATCTAAATTTAACATATTAGTGAGAGTCAAAGATCCTTCCCCAATAACTGGGGTCGAATTTTCGTCTGCGGTAGAGACAAACTTTTGGTTAGAGTGATTGAGTTATGAGACCTGTCTAGAATCATATGTCATGTGATCAGTTACACCAGAATCAATTATCCATGTATTATTCAACATAGGTGTTGAAATATTTAAAACCTTACCACCATTGTCTGCAGCTATTACCAATGCTGAGGCATTGTCAGTGATTTCATCTTCCATTTTTGTTTGAGCAACTATTGCAGTGGAAGGTTTTTGATGATTTTTCTTTGCGCGGCTAGAATCCCACCATTCTGGATAGCCCACCAGTTCAAAACAGCCACTTTTAATATGGCCAGTCTTATGACAATGAATACACTTGTGTGACGATTTGTCAACCTTCTTGGTCCATCTGCCAATGTTCGGTTGTGCTCGAGGTTGTTGACGCTGATTTAATCGATTCCGTGCCACCATGGCACTAGGTTTAGATGTTCCAGAATCACCATTCAGAGTGATATTTATCGCCTTTTGTCGAACTAATGAGTAAAATTCTTCTAAGTTTGGCATTGAGTCTTTTCTCAAAATCTCACGTCGAATTGAGTCAAAGGCCTCATCCAATCTAGCAAGAAAGATGTGAACCCGTAGTTATTCAACAGACTAGCGGTAGGTTTTGACATCGTCTGAATCTTTCATAACTACCTTATCACGATGGTCCAACTCTAAAAAAATTTCAGTTAATTCTCCGTAATACACAGAGAGCATTCGTCCATTTTGTCTTGCAGAAAAAGCTTTTTGATTCAGAGTAAAGGCTTGCAACTCATCATTTCCATCATAAAACGTTGTGGACAATGCAGTCCAGATTTCATAGGCAGTGGGTAAGCGTAAATAACTCATAATATCTAGAGACATAGACATTAGCAATCATCGTTTGACCTTCTAATTTTCAGCATACCATTTTTCATAGCTTTCATCAGATTTGGCAGGTGTCTTAGTTTTGCCATGAATATACGAGATCTTGTCTCTTTCAATAATTTGCATTTCCATAAGTTAGGACAATATATCATAATTGGATTCGGTGAGGGTGATTCCGGCGTTAAATACTCCTTCTAACTAAACCACAATTGGAACGGATATTTCTTCACTCATTTTTTTCTGTTTTTTTTTTTGTTTTTCTAGAATCAAGAGTGACAGAGAGAAGATACGGTCGGAAGCAAGTTGTGCGATGCAGAATCGGCGATGGTTGGGCAGAATCAGCGGATCTGGTTTGGCGGCGGATAAGCTGGTTCGGCGGTGGATCTAGTTTGACAGAGGATAAGTTGGTTCGACGGTGAGTTTTGATTTTTTTTTCTTTCTTCTTGTTTCTGTGTTGCGGCTGAGGGATCTCTGGGTTTAGGGTTTCTTCCTCCCCTTTTTTTTTGAGAGATTTGTTTTGAATCGTTTCAATTCGGCTCTGATACCATATTGAAAAGAAGGATTCACGTTTTCATTGTATCTCATCTCTATAGTTACAATGGTATTTATAGAGCTTGAATCAAGCTAATACACAATCTAAATTAAGAAGAAAATTACATAAAATAGGAAAATTTGATTTATGCCTTATTTAACAAGCTTATCAAGCAGAAATTGGAAAGATGTTCAGTCAAGACCATTACTGAGATAAGGAAGCCCTAACCCCTAAATATTTATCTGTAATCCTAGACCAAATGCTTTTGCCTAGGAAAAGTACTCTAGAAGAGAACAGAACATTTATGCCTGTTAATAGTCTGACCATAAGCTCTTTCATAAAGTTTTAAGCATATTGTTGAAAAAATCATATTCGGATTTTTCGTTGTATACTTTTCTTACTTGAAAGAAGAATTAGCCTTAGCTTCAATATAAGCTCTGGTTCAAGTAATGTGCATTTCAATACATATCTAATTTTCATTTTGGTAAGTTTTGTTCTAAACATAGAGTAGAGAAAATAGAAAGCATAACAATCAGAAAAAATATGAATCTATAAACATTTTTCCGAAATCTAAAAGCTGTTGAGTGTTTATTAGCATTAAACGAATCACAATCGGAGAAATATTTAGTTTTAAGGGCCTGGACCCAAAAACAATTAGGAGTTTCAAGAATTCTCCACATCATCTTAAGAAGAAAAGGCTTATTAAGACAAGAAAAATCTGTAACAGGTTGCCCACTATAAGTTTTGGGTTGAACCACAGTGGACAATTTAATAAGAGAATCACATTTAGAATTAGGATCCCCGTGCCATAGGAATGATTTGTTTTTTTATATAAGCAGTGGCTATAGAAGAAGGAACTTTAAAAATTGACATGGCATAAATAAGCAAAGAAGAAGCAACAACATTAATCAAAGTTGCTCTCCCTGCATAAGAAAGCTATTTGTTATACCAAGTGGAAATCCTAGTAGTAAGCTTATCAAGTAGAAATTAGGGGAAAATATGTATTCTAAACTACCAATTCAGTATGAAAGAAAGAAGAGATATGGGTATTGCATATATTTTTGTGGGTGGGTGTATATATATATATATATAGGGAGTCTTGAAAAACATGGTAGATGCATGTGGTATTTTGTATGACAATATGAGACCAAGTACTGCAGTTGCCGCCTTGCTGTACAAAGAACTAAGTCATACCTCCTACCACGAACTTTGGTAAGGTTTCCCTCTATTCACAAACTTTGGCCGAGTGTCTGACAACTGTTTCGCGATGCTTGGACCTGGAGAACTTGTCCGAGCGTTTGCGAAGCAGCTCAAACGCTCGGACCTGGAGAACTTGTCCAAGCGTTTGACAAGCAGCTCAAACGCTCGGACTTGGAGAACTTGTCCGAGTGTTTGACAATCAGCTCAATCGCTTGGACCTGGAGAGCTTGTCCGAGCATTTGACAAGCAGCGCAAACACTCGGACCTGGAGAACTTATCCGAGTGTTTGACAAACAGCTCAAACGCTCGGGCCTGGAGAACTTGTCCGAGCGATTGATAATCAACTCAATCGCTCGGACCTGGAGAACTTGTCCGAGCATTTGACAAGCAGCTCAAATGCTCGGACCTGGAGAACTTGTCCAAGCATTTAACAAGCAACTCAAATGCTTAGACCCGGAGAACTTGTCCGATCGTTTGATAATCAGCTCAAACGCTCAAACCTGGAGAACTTGTCCGAGCATTTGACAAGTAGCTCAAATGCTCGGACTTGGAAAACTTGTCCGAGCATTTGACAAGCAACTCAAATGCTCGGACCTGGAGAACTTGTTCGAGCGTTTGACAAGTAGCTCAAACGTTCAGACCTGGAGAACTTGTCCGAGTGTTTGATAAGCAGCTCAAACGCTCAGACCTGGAGAACTTGTCCGAGCGTTTGACAAGCAGTGCAAATGCTAGGACCTGAGGAACTTGTCCGAGCATTTGACAAGTAACTCAAACGCTTGGACCTAGAGAACTTGTCCGAGCATTTGACAAGCAGCTCAATCGCTCGAACCTGGAGAATTTATCCAAGCGTTTAACAAACAGCTCAAACGCTCGGACCTGGAGAACTTGTCCGAGTGTTTGACAAGCAGCTCCAATGCTTGGACCTAGAGAACTTGTCCGAGTGATCAAGACTTGGAGAAATTATGCTCACATTGTTTCTTCTTTCTTGAGTATGTGGGCTTTTTCCTCACTTTGGGTCCACTGGGTTTCCCTTTTTGCAGGTGCAACAAACAATGACGGCCAACATTAAATGGCAGCATTTTGGTAACAGTAGGAGGCGTGCTTAGATTGACAGCTGTCACCTCGAGGTACGAAAACTGCACCTCAGTGATAGCAAAGGGTACATCACTTCGTTTAGAGAGTTTGAGTTAATGCCTCTCGATTCTACTGCCTCAGCTTCTATAAAAGAGGATCCGTGCTTCTTTCATTTCTCACTTACATTTTTTAGAGTTCATAGCTAGAGAAGAATTTTGAGAGTGCTCAGTTTTTCTAGGAGGCAACCCCAAAAAGAATTTTGTGAGTAAGATGTCCGAGAGTTATATAAACGATGATCTTTCTAGGGAGCTGGAGAAAGCAATGGGAGTTTTCTCCAGCGAAGAGTTCTCTTCCTTGGAAGCCGTCCCACGTGATGGGGCTCTAGCTCTCGTGCCCTATGCTTCAGAGAGAGGGGATGACAAGGAGAGTGAGGATGGGGAGTCATCCAGGGAGGAGGATGTCCGGACGTCAATGCTCGTTAGGGACGACACCCTAGATACTGAGAGGGAGGAGTGGACATTTGAAGCGAGCTCCATTCCAAATTCTATAATGGAATCTGAGCTCATGGGGATCAGGATTAGGTTTAGGATCCCCATGGATTACCATATGAGGGCTCTAGATAGCGAGGAAAGGGCCTGCGATGTCCTCCCTAGGCGGGTGCCTTATGAGCTGTGTGTTTATGAGCAGCAGCTGAAGGCTGGGCTCAGGTTCCCTCTCCATCCATTTTTCTGCTCGGTGCTCCGATATTTCAGCATTGTACTAAGTCAATTGGTGCCCAGTTCTGTCCGACTGATCCTGGCATTCATTTTCGTGTGCCAGGAGGTAAGAGGAATAATGAACATGAACGTGTTCAAATCGCACTTCTAATTAGCCCACCTTGGTCATACGGGGTGGGTCATTGTGAGTTTGAGGAGGCGGAAGAGGGTTTTAAAGTATCAGCCTTCTTCTGTGAAGAGATAGAAATAAGCTTTCTTTTTTATAAGGAGTGCTGAAAGCTTCGATATTCCTACACCGAGAACAAGAGACGGTGAAAGTTATGTTGGTTGCGCCCTTGGAAGTTGGGGTGCTTGGAGATAACGAAGAGCTCCACATGCGCGGCCTTTGCCCTCTTAGTCTTCCGTCGGACCTCGAACACGGTAGTCTTTAGCCTTTCATTCTTCTAGTAACTTTGATTTTTTATTCCAAGTTATTAACGCTCATTCTTTGTGCAGAGATGGATGTGGCTGCCAAGGCTATGAAGAGGGCAATGAGCATATCCCGAGAGAGAAAAAGAGCTGCGGAGGCTAGCAACTCGAGGTAGGAGCAGAAGAAGGCTCGGGCCTCAACTCCCGTGCCTGTTGCTGAAGGGAGCCCTCCGAGGGTTCCAGTTTCCGAGGGTTGGGAGCATCCTGATTGCACCTACTCCCCATGAGCCGTCTTTCTCCAGGGGAAGATCCGGAATTGCTGCTACCTTTGTGCCACGGTGGGCGTTAAGGGGTGATGACTCGGTGTTCGCTCACCCGAAGGTTGCGCGTGAGCACTTTATCTTGGGGATCCCTCCCCACGATATGTTAGAGCTCTTAGCTAAGCCTCTGGAGGCATTTTGCTCAGCTGCGGAGACTGCCTTCTCCCAAGTACCGTTTTCTTGCCTTATCCTAGTTTTTAGTTTAGTTTACTTTCTTTTAATAACGTTCGTGTTTCAGGCTGGAGTTCTTGGCAGCGTCCTCGCTCGTCGGTGTGCTGATCTGGGTGATCATTTGGCCAAAACTGAGTATAAACTGAAGGAGACCCGAGACCTAGTCTGAGCTTTGTCTTTTTTCCTAGAGTCGATCAAACGAGCTAAGGACGATGCCGTCTTTGAGAGGGACCAGCATCGTAAGGCCAAGGATGCCCTTAGGAAGGAGAGGGACCTGGCCCAGGCCCATACAGAGGAGGTGGTCGGTAAGGCTACTGAAAGAGAGAAAGAACTGTTAGATCAGGCTGGGAACCAGATCATGATGGGCTTCAATGAGGCCAAGAGGCAGGTTGAACTCCTTTACCCAGGGCTCAATTTTTCAAGCCTCGATCTTGGTGCTCCTCAAGAAGAAATGGGCGTAGTTGCTGTGGCGAATATTGGCACTAGGGAGGTCGTGGAGGATGAGGCCTAGGGGACTGCTAGAAGTGATACCCAGGAGGTAAGGGGCGAAGACGAGGCCCAGGAGGCTCCTACTTCCTTAGACTAGGTTTTTTTGTGCTTTGCTGTACCCAAGGCCATTAGCACCTAATTTTATACTTCAGCTTTTACTTAATGAAATTTTTAGAATTTAAACTTCAAACTTTATTACACCTTTACTTTTAAACTTCACTGATAAAATTTACGGAGATTCTCCGCGTTCTAAGTGCATGGGATGGGTTTGCCATCCAATTCATCGAGCTCATAGGTACTAATCCGGCAAACTCTTCGGATTCGGTATGGGCCTTCCCAACCCGTGTGGTGAGGACAGGACACTTCACTCTTTCGCAGGACGAGGTTATGGAATTTAAAGCTTCGGTTTCGGACTCAGGAGTTGTAATACCTGGCAACCCTTTGCTAGTAAGTGGCTAAACGGACCTGGGCTGTCCCGTGCTTCGTTAACCAAGTCTGCATTCATCCTTAAGGCTTCCTCATTGTTACTTGGTTCGAAAAGCTATACGTGTATTGATTGAATTCCAATTTCGACAGGGATAACAGCTTCTGAACCATACGTTATGAAGAACGGGGTTTCTCCCGTTGGCGCACGTATGGTCGTCCGATAGGCCCAAATAACGCTGAGGAATTGGTCAGCCCAGTGTTTGTCTTCTTCGTCTAGTCTTCTCTTGATTCCTTAGAGGAGGGTCCTATTGATGACTTCGGCCTGGCAATTGGCCTACGGGTATCCGACAGATGAGAATCGATGTCGATTTGGAGGTCTTCACAGAACATTTTGAACCGGGAGCTACCAAATTGCTTTCCCTTGTCAGTGACCAACATCTGAGGAATCTCGAACCGATATGCGGTCGACTTCTAAACAAAGTTATGGGGTTGGTGGTCCGTGATGCTGGCCAGTGGTTTCGCCTCGACCCACTTAGCGAAGTAATCAATGGCCACGATAAAGTGCTTCTTCTGTCCAGCAAACGTGGGGAAAGGACCAAAGACATCCATCCCCCATATAGTGAAGGAGAGGGGACTGGTGATGGAGACAAGAGGGTTAGCAGGTCAGTGCGATATTGGAGAGCATCATTGATAGTTTTCACATTACTTGACTAAATCAGCTGCATCTTCTTTCATTTTGGGTCAGTAATACCCTTGGCGGAGAACTTTGAAGGCTATGGCCCGAGCTCCCAAGTGATTACCACATATTCCTTCATGGACTTCTCGGAGAGCATAGTTGGCCTTCCGCGGCTTGAGGCATCGTAGGTAAGGCAGGTTCAGGGCTTGGGAGATTAGCTTGGTAGCTTGATTTTTCTGTTGGGTACTATACCATCCTTCAAATACCGAAGGATTGGGTCCATCCATGTTGCTTCATTTTCCACTGGTAAGACTGGAGTTTCGTCTATACTTGGGTCGGAGAGGGTTTCTTGGTAGATAACTTGGGTCGGTACCAGGTGCTGGGATGAGGCCAGGTTGGCCAGGGCATCTGCCTTGGAGTTTTCAGCTCAGGAGATCTGAGTTATCCGAAATGTCTTGAAGTTCTCGGCGAGCTTTTTCACTTTTTGGAGATATTGGGCGAGCTTCTCTCCCCGAACCTCAAACTCTCCCTTTATCTGACTTACTACCAATTCAGAGTCACTAAATGCATCCAGAACCTTGAAGGCCAATGCTTTGGCCAATCTTAGACCAGCTAGGAGGGCTTCGTACTCCGCCTCATTATTGGAGGTCTTGAACTCAAACCTTAAGGCGTACTCGATCGTAAAGCCTTATGGATTACAAGGAATGAGCCCTACCCCATTCCCCAGTGAATTAGAGGATCCATCTACATGAAAAGTCCACCCTAGAGGGGATCCACTGGTCCCTGATGTTGTTGACTCGTTCGAATCTATAGACAGGGTTATCTTTATAATGACGTCAACCAAAGCCTGGCCTTTGATTGCTTGTCGTGGTCGGTAGTGAATGTCTAACTCTCCTAGCTCTACTGCCCATTTTACCATTCTTCTAGACACATTCAGATTATGCAGGACATGCCTTAGGGGTTGATCTGTCAGGAGAGTGATGGTATGCGCCTGGAAGTAAGGTCGGAGCTTCCGTGCAGCTACTACCAAAGCATAGGCCATATTCTCAATAGGAGGATACCTTGTCTCAGCTTCGTGGAGAATTCTGCCAACATAGTAAATGGGCTTTTGGATGCTTGTTTCTTCCTGGACGAGGACAGAGGCCACAGTGCTCTACCCAGTTGACAAATAAAGGAATAGCTCTTCATCCGGGAACGGCTTGGTTAAGAGCGGTGGTGAACTCAAATATCTCTTCAAATCTTCGAACGCTTCTTGGCAACTCTCAGACCAGGAAAAATCATTTGCTTTCTTGATGGCCTTAAAGAAAAGTAGACATCTTTCCGCAGATTTAGACATGAATCGATTCAAGGCCGCGACTCTGCCAGTGAGCCGCTGGACTTTCTTCACGGACTTAAGGGGTCATATTGAGGATGGCTTTTATCTTCTCCATGTTGACTTCTATCATTCTTTAGGTAGCTATGAACCCTAGGAATTTACCTCCTGTTACCTCGAATGCACACTTGGAGGGATTCAATCTCATGTTATGCTTGTGTAGTACTCCGAACGCCTCTTCTAAGTCAGAACAGTGGTTCTGTGCTTTTAATCAGCATGTCGTCCATATAGACTTCCATATTCTGCCCTATTTGTTCCTTGAAGATTTTGTTCACTAACCTCAAATAGGTTGTCCCAGCGTTCTTGAGCCCGAATGGCATGATTTTATAGCAGTACAACCCTCGATCAGTGACAAAGGCTGTCTTGTCCTGGTCTGATTTATGCATGAAGATATGGTTGTAGCCGGAGTATGCGTCCATGAAAGAAAAGAGTTCATGCCTCGAGGTGGCGTCCACCATCTGGTTAACTTGAGGGAGAAGGAAGTTGTCCTTTGGGCAGACCTTGTTTAAATTGGTGAAGTCAATATAAATACACCACTTGCCACTGGCTTTCCGGACCATTACCACATTAGACACCCACTTAGGGTACCTTGCCTCTCTGATGAAACCGACTTCCAATAATTTATCTACTTCAGTGTTGATAGCCATCTGGCGCTCGGGGGCAAAGGTCCTCTTCTTTTGAATGACCGGGTTGCACTTGGAGTCCACATTTAAGCGATGCTCAATGGTTCCAAGGTTGATCCTCGACATGTTTGATGCTGACCAGGCGAGCAGGTCCTTGTTTTTCTAGAGGAGGGAGATTAGTTTTTTCCTGTTTTTTTCAGATAGTCTTGCACCTATTTGGATGGTTTGAGTATGGTCCTCCCTGAGAGATACTGGGGTTAGCTCCTCCACAGGTCATCCTCTTGGGGTCTTCATCTCGTCCCTGAGATTTTCTACTTCGAGAGGCAAGGCCTCAGTCTTCTTCCCTTATTTGATAGCATTCAGGTAGCAGGCCCAGGAGACTTTCTAGTCTTCTATGATCACTCCCACACCTTTACTGGTGAGAAATTTGACTTTCAGGTGATAGGTGGAGACAATGACCTTCAGTTTGTTGGGGTGGGTCGACCGATGATCATATTGTAGGAAGAGGGCTGCTTGACTACTAGGAAGGTGGTCTGTACTACGGAGGTTCTTGGCGCTATTCCTGCAGTTACTGGGAGGATTATGCTTTTTTCGAAGAACATTGGAGATCCGTCAAAACCACAGAGGAGAGCCTGGGCTGGCTCTAGATGCCCATCCTTCAGCTCTATGCATTGGAAAGTATCATGAAACAATATGTCTGTGGAGCTTCCGTTGTCAATCAGGACCTATCGTATTTCATGGTTGGCCACCAAGAGGGAGACCACCACTGCATCGTCATGAGGAGTCTGCACATCTTTTACGTCATCTTCTGTAAAGGAGATCACTGGCTCTGTTCTCTTTCTCTTACGGGGACCACTAATGGAGGCTATTGCCCTAGTGTATGCTTTACTGTTATGTCTTAAACTGCCTCCCGTTGCCCAGCCTCTGTAAATTGTTTTGATGATTTGGGTGGCGGTTGCCACTTCTTACTTTTTTTGACTGGGCCCTTCTTGCTCAGTCCTGGGATTCCTTTGAGGGTCCTATCGCTCCTGCTGTTGGCGGTAGGGACGCCCATCATCTTTTCTTGATGGTGCAGGCTTATCCCTTCTTCGAGGCTCAGTAAACTCTTTTAGGTATCCCCGGTTGATAAGAGCTTCAATCTACTCCTTCAGGTCATGGCATTCCTCAATGTTATGACCATAGTTCTTGTGAAACCGGTACCATCATCTCTGGTCCCCCCCCCCCCCCCCCCCCCGAGATGCGACTTCCTAGGTGGCCATTGGAGAACAAACTTATCTTGGAGTTGCATGAGGATGTTGGTCCTGGTCGTATTGAGGGGGGTGAAGGTGGTGGGGTCGATACCTATTCTCTTGATGGGACCTCTTGACCACTCCTCTCTGAGGGTCGTGGTCTTTCTTCTTCTTCTTTGTTTCTCCCTCTCTTTCCCTTCTGAAGGCTTGGTCATCCTCTACCAGCATGTACTTCTCAGCTCGGGCCAAAATCTCATTCATGTCTCTGGGCAGGCGCTGAGTGAGTTTGGAGCGAAAAATACTAGACCTTAATCCATTCTTAAATGCCATTACCTGAACATTTGGGTCGAGGTCAGGAATTTCCCATGCCACTGTGTTGAACCGGGATATGTAGGCTCGGAGCCTCTCACCTCGATGTTGAATAATGTTGAAGAGACTTTTTAAAGTTTTCTTAGGCCCCTTACTACTGAGGAAGTGCGAGGTGAAGGCGTAACTGAGCTCTTTAAAATTGCTGATGCTCTCTGGTTTCAGACAAGAGTACCAAATACCTGCTGCCTTCTCGAGAGTTAGGGGGAAGGCACGGCATATGACTGGGTCAGAGTGCCAGTGCAGCATCATAGTTGTTTTGTAGTGCTGTAGTTGATTTATGGGGTTTGCGGAGCCGTCATACATTCTGACTTGAGACATCCTGAAGTTGGGTGGAAGCGGGGTCTCGAGAACATCTTCCGTGAATAGAGGGTCTTGGATGCTGAGCTCATCCATGATACTAAGATTCTTGTGTCTCAGAGCCAAGTCTATCTTTTCTTCCATTTCTTTAAACTGTCTGTCTAAGTTGAGGTTGCTTTTTGAGAAGAAGCTCTCATTGGATCGGCTACAATGCAGTGAGGGCTCGGTAGGGGGCTGGTTGTAGGTCGGGTCATCTCTGTCGGATGACTCTGCTTGCTCTGAAGCTTGGTGAGGGAGGGAAAGTTGCTGACCCCCTCCCCGAACCTGGGCCGCTAGGTTGGCTATCATCCTAGAAAGCTCCTGGAATTGAGTTTGAGTCACTGGGGCTTGAAGGTGTGCAGCTGCTTCCTCGTCATTAGGAGAATCGGCTCCGAAGAGATGAGGGCACTGTTCTTTGGCAGGGGGCCTCCTGCTCGATCCAAGGGTGGCATGCTCGAGGATTGTGGGGATCCTAAGTCCAGATTGGTGACTGCGAACGCTGCCTTGGATAGGAGCTGAGCATGCTGTTGGAGCTTCCTTGTTGGTCCTTCTGTTACTGCTCCTTGGCGGCATCGTGACAGATGAGTTATTTTGTATTTCTTCGCTTGCACTATAGCGAGAGATTGTGGTTTCCCACAGATGACACCAATCTGTTGATGCCGAAAAATGGTTGGTGTTGACGTGGCCTGGGAGTTAACGTGGCTGGGGTGCTGATATGGCCTGGGAGCTGACATGGTCTGGGCCCTGCACAAGTAACAGTGATGAACTAAAGGCCCTCGGAAGAAGGGGAGGGGGAGACCTCCGAGGGCACTCCGAAGCTTAAGTTAGCATAAGGGCTAAAAGGAGAAGCTGAGGGCTTAAAAAAAAACCGAGGGCTTAAGAGGATATATGCAGATAAGTCTGAATGCCTGTGAATTTCATACCTAGGCTTATTTATAGCCATCCGCCCATGGGAAGGCATTGATTACAAGCTCATGAGAAGGCGTGTTGTAGGGTGGCTGTAGGGTGGCGCTGCGTAGGGTGGCTGCAGAGTGGCATACTGTAGGGTGGCTGTAGTGTCATGGATGTAGGTGGCTGTAGTGCGGCGTAGAGGGGCTGTAGGGCTGTGTGCGTAGAGGGGCTGCAAGGCCGTGTGCGTAGAGGGGGCCCAAGTATGAGTTTACAGGGCTGCTCTTCATTGGAGAGTTTGCTGGGCCGAAAAGTTTACTGGGTTGCTCATTGGGCCAGAGTGTTTACTGGGCCGGAGTGCTCATTGGGCCGAAGTGTTTACTGGGTCGGAGTGCTCATTGGGCCGGAGAGTTTACTGGTCTGGAGTATTTACTGGGCCAAAGTATTTTGGGCCACATCAGACATGTAAGAGATTAGGAACTTCCCTCCAATGAATGATTTTATATGTATACGCCTATCATTGTGAACATATTGTTATATTGCACGTTAGTCTAATTAATTCATAACGCAGATTGCCATGTAAGAAAACGGCACACAAGATTAGGGTTGGGTAGTCACGAAAGAATGCTTTCTTTATATATATATATATATATAGCTTTGTATAGGTCATTACCCCATTACGCAACATTCTTTTAAAAAAAATAAACGGTGATTTGATAAAGAAAAAAAGTTGTGATAAGGTCTTTAACAAATTGGGATTGTTTCTTTTGATGTTTCATTGTAGATAATTTTTAATTGCTTGAAAATTGGTGATGTTTGAGTTAATTTAAAATTAACTTTAAGTTAGATTTTTTTAAAAAAAATATTATAAAATTTTATTTAAAAAATCAAATTACTCATATTTAAAATAATTTTGTCTTATTTATTTTTAGACATATTATGGATTTCTTTGAAAGAAATAACCCCATATATTTCATGGTCTTGTTTAAAAAAAATCCCAAACCCAATCTAACATTTTTTTTTGGATAGTCACCCAATCTCAAACTTTTCCTCTCTCGCACTTGAAATTAATTTTTTTAAAAAAGAATAAAATATCGCCTTGTAACAAAGCCTCTCAATTATAAAGTTTTTTTATGCTTCTCAATTAAAAAAAAATAAAGTTTTCAAATAAGTGAATTTTAAGGTACTGTCCCCTTATACATCGTTAATGTAAAAGACTTAATAAATTTATATATTTTGTTATAAGTAAATAATAATCAAGCTGATAGACTTGCTTTGGAAATATCATAGTTAGGACTTAGGCGTAATATCATAATTAAATCAATTGATTTATTAATCCTATTATGTTTAAAGACAAACATCAAATAAATGCTAACAACAACCATTTTGTTGTGATTGTTTACAAACTAATTTATTTATATATTGTTTAATAATTGTTTTAAGAATACAAATGTAAAATTTAATTCAAATACAAGAAATTCTATTCATTTTGTTGGAATTTGTTTGAAAAGTTTCATTCCATTAAGATTGAGCGACTACCAACAAAAAGGATTATGACTTGATTATCAACTGTCAAAATTGAGCGCTTATTATTGTATCAAAAACTATAATTTAAAATTAAAATATAATTCAAATTATTTAAATTGCATAACAGACTTGACCCCAACTTAAACACCTATCACGAAATAGTGATTGCTAACACCTGACTCAACATACTCTATTATGCTTATGAAAGCATCTATAAATCGTTATGTTTGTATCTTGTAAAACATAAAAAGAAAGAAATAACGGAGAAAAATGAAAGAGAAGAAAAAAGGTATTTAAATCCATGTTGTAATTTTTAAATTGCTAAAATTGAAAAGGGCATGGAACAACCGATAAAAAAAAAAAAAAAAAGGGAGGGTCACAAATACATCTATTTTGAATTTTTGGAATTAATTTTGTTATATACATGCTAAAATTCTAAAATATTTCATAAAATTTTAAACTATTTTGGATTTTAAATTCATTTAAGCCATTAATTTTATTTTGAACCAAGATTTCGGGAATCCGAAAGTGTTAGCCTCCGATTAAACCAAAACAAAAAACCCATCTTCCTCTTGTATCTACTTAAAATCCCTAACCCCGATCCCCAATGTTCGACATTTCTGTCTCTTTCTATCGCTCTCTACTTCCATCTCTTGATGCCGCGACCCTCTCCTTCTCTTTCACCCCTCACTCGTCGCAATCTCTCGTTCCACAATATAAGACTTTGGGCACACAAGTCAAGGCTCATCTCTCTCTTCACCACGTTTTTTCTCTCTGGCCTTCCGAGATTTGGTGCATACCTATACCAAAAGAAGCAAGGTACGGAGATCAATGGCGGTGGGCAACGAAACTGGTTCGTGTTTCTTTTGTTGGGTTTTTCTCTCTTTCTTGATAAAAAGGGTGAGAATGACGCTGGTTTTTATGGCTTCATTGAAAAATGGCAAAACGACAAAGGAGCTATTCGTAGTGGTCGAAAAGTCAACCAGGAAAAACGAGATAACAATGTCCGCGTCTTTAACAGGAGTCCGATCAGGTAATTTTCACAGTAAAAAACACTTATCTTAACTCTCAAAAACCACTGTGAAGCTATTAACTGCGCTGTTAGAATTCTGACTGAGAAAAAGTGAAAACTTTGGTGGCAAAACAAGAGAGTAACATTTCGGAGTAGGCGATCCTAAAATTGCAGGCACCAAAGAAGCTTCGAATCTTATTCCCTCTCCTTAATTCCAAAATTCGAAGTCAATATATTCTTTAGCACACGAAAGAACTTTATTTTCCCTTAAGCTAATCAAACTCAACTTTGAAATTTCGTTCTTATCAATCTTAGAAAACGCTGTTTCTGTTTTAGTTTGAATATCGCAGATGAGACGCGGTTTAGTTCGTGTTTTGTGCTTATTATTATTATCGTTCTTGCTTGCAATAATAGTTGGGTTCGTGTTTTTTGGGGTTTTATCCAGAAGAACAATTGATGGGTTTCCGAGCTCGATTGGTGAGGCGTCGAGCTCAGAGAGCTCGGGAGTTGTACATTTTGGCTACCAAAGAGATGATTCGGTGGCCGTAACTCGAGCCCGGGGCAGATCTCTCTTGTATTCTCGGTTAGTTTTACATTTCCCTCTTTTCCTGTCTATTTATAATCCCTAATCATGCATTAAATACTAACTGTTTTTTATTTTTTATTTTTTAAAGTTGCTTGATTTGAATATTGATGTTTGGTTTCAGTTATGGGGAAGTACAAGGTTGAGTAGAATGAGTCTTGAGTAAAGTCTAAAAAGCCCAGATGTTACTGCCAAGGCAAATGCTTGCTCATGGCTCATTTTTTTTCTTTTTAGTCTCTTGATTACTTCAGCATTTCAACCTTAATTGCTATATGTCATTTGTGCATGTTTTCTCGTGAATTGCTTCGATTGTTGAACTATTTTGATAGGATTTCCGGGTACCATGGCTATATAACTTTGTTACTCTGCTTTTCCTTTTTTGTTTTGGTTTGGAACAGTGAACCCAATACGGCATCGGTTAAGCCCAAGACGGAATTATTCGTGGACCTAGATGGATTGATATCCTTAAAGCATAAATCTGAGAGGGTGCTCTGGTCGTTTGAATCCGGATCACCAATTTACTCATCATATCAGGCTCCCATTAATGCAGATAATGATAACGAAAAATCTTTTGAACAAAGTAGTGGGTTCTTCTTAGATTATTGGGATGATTGGACGTTGTATGCACACGACAAGCACCATGGTAGTCTGGTATGGTGAGACTGTTGACTCTGGTTATCATAGCGATCTTTTTTTGAAACAGAGTAATATGATTTGGAACCAAAGCATCTGAACCTCTATGCATGTTCTTAATTGCTGCATGACTTATGTGTGAAATGAATCCTATCAGCCTGCCAATTTTCTTTGTTGTGTTAAAAACATGCCATGATCATTTATGTATATGTGGATGCACATAATATATGGTTCATCATCTCAAACTAATAAAACCAACTTAAAAATTCACTTATGGATAGACCTTATGTTTAAATTTTTCCTAGTCATTGAGAAGAAGGGAAAAAAAGGAAGAAAAAAAAGAAGGGAAAAGAGACTGTTTGTCATTTCCTAGATTTAGAAATTAACTTCATACTTATATGCAGATTAGTTTGTTATTTCTGTTAAGTCATTGGTTATTCTGGTTTTTATTTTCTTATCTACCTTCATAAATCCTGTATATAATAGTATTATTCTTGGAGCACTTGGTGATGTTGAATTTGCCCGTTAAATTACCTTTATAAGTCATGCCCTCTGGGTTTTTGCGTGGTTGGAAATTTTGTTATCTTTGTGCTTGATTGCTTACCTCAAATTCAACACTCTTTATATCATTGGTCTAATGTTTTAATCACAGAACCTTTCAATGACTGCTGAGGATTTCCTCAAAATTACCCCTCATATATCACCTGATGGAGTTATACTTGGATCTAAGGAAACCTCTGTCTTTGTGGTTGATGGCAAGAATGGGAGGCTGGTCCATATTTATAAATCACTTGATTCTTCATCCGTTTTACCAAGTGCTGCAGAGCCGAGTGCTTTAAATAATAAGAATCATAATGATAGTCCTGGAAATGCTGCTAAGGCTGAGGCTGCTGAGCTAACTCTTCACATCACAAGGACTGATTACAAACTTGAATATTTTGGTTCAAACTCAAACAAACTTCTATGGAATCTGACAGTTGCCTACTTTGGTGCGGCTTCACTCTGCCATGATATTGAGATTCCTTCAAGTGAAGCTACTTTGAACTCTGACCATGAGCTTGGTTCTGAAATTGACAGTGATTTTGATATGCCATTGTCTTGTCAATCAAAAATTGAAATTCGAAGGCAGAGTAAGTCAGAATTTTCCACTAAGGTGCTGCCAAAGCCTTCTTTAAATCTAATGCTTCCATCTCAGCCCAACATTGACACGTCATTAGAAAATCAACATGAAACCAAAATGCTTCCAGCATTTGTTCCAGATCATAAGCTTTCTTCGCAGTCCATAATTGATAAATTATCAAATTTTCATCAGAACAATGTTAGCAAAGCAATGATTTCTCTTTCAGCAGCATTATCTTTCATTATGTTTATCTTCATCCTTGTGGGCTTTGTTATCTACTACAGTCCTTTTGTATCTAAAGAACTGGTTATCTTGAGGGGGCAGCCCAGTATTTCTAACTTAAATTCTGCACCTTCGAAAAAGAAGAAAACTCAAAAATCAGGAAAGAAAAGTGGCATTGTTGAGAAAATGGATAAACACATATCATCTGGGAATGAAGATGGATTTTCATTCATGGAGGGTGATAACAAAATGTTGTTGGACCTTAATAAACTTTTCGTAAGTAGTGCTGATGGACGAAGGATTGGCAAGTTATTTGTATCAAATAAAGAAATTGCAAAGGGAAGCAATGGTACCATTGTCCTCGAGGGTATCTATGAAGGCCGATCAGTTGCTGTGAAACGCCTTGTCCGATCTCATCATGATGCTGCTTTCAAAGAAATTCAGAATCTCATTGCATCTGACTGTCATCCAAACATTGTACGATGGTATGGGGTGGAACATGATCAAGATTTTGTGTATCTCTCTTTGGAGCGTTGTTCTTGTAGCTTAGATGATTTGATCCGAATCTACTCAGGTTCCTTGCAGAACCCAGTCTGTGGTGAAAACCAAGCCACAAAAGCTATGACTGATTATAAAATCCGGTTGGATTCAATGAAGGGTATTATGCAGGACCTTAATATGTGGAAAGCAAGTGGCCATCCATCACCTCTGTTGTTAAAATTGATGAGGTTAGTTTAAAAGTCTTGCTGATACAACTTTCATGCACAAGTAATTTATAGTTTTTACGTTATTCTGGTGTATAAGATGTCAACCCTTTAGTATTTAACTGTTTTTCATCAGATCATGAAGGTGTTTGCTCCTAGGTCAGATAATTCCAGTCATCTACCTGCACTAACTGTTTTTGTATGATTTCAAATTTCGATGGAGTTGATCTTTTTGATTGGCAAACACGTGAGCAGAGACAACTATGCAGTTGAGGAGTTATTTTTCTGTGCTCTTGGAGTATTGTGCTCCATTCTTACATGCATGTGAGGTCCACGTTAATGGGGTCCACACATTTGTGGGTATGGAGTATAATGATCGAGGACTATTGGCTGTTTTTTTTTTGCAGTTGGGTTATACTTTTTTTATTTGCTCATCCAGTCAGGGCTGCTTACAAATCCTGTATTATCTTTGATCAACTTGATTTTGTTTTTCATATCGTTTGAAATCAGTCTGCTTCATTTGTTGAAGGGGACAATGTTTAGGAAACTATGAATGTTACAATTCCAAGCTTTACTAGCGTTTGTCATGGTGGCTCCTTTACTGAAAAATCCATCCTAGAGGGTGGGTTGGTGTGGTCATATGCTATGAGAAAACGAGGTCTAGTTCCATGGTCTTGGTATGATGTATACATCCTTGGAAGATCTTCATTTAAATTCTTGGATATCTTTATAACCTACATTGGTACAAGTTATGCTTAAGATCTTTTAAATTTTCCCCCAAGTTTGGTGCATGGGTGAATGAATTACACATTAATTTCTATGCTTTAGGCATGGCTATACATGCATGCCAAGAGGTACATGAATAGAAATTGTAGTCTAGATACCCTCATCAAATTGTCAACTTCATTTTCATGTTCTGTAGAACTTACTTTATGCGACATTTGAATTCAATTTTGCATCTTCTTGATTTTCTTTTCTGTATTGTTAACATAGGGATGTGGTTTCTGGGATTGCCCACTTGCATGAATTGGGTATCATTCATCGAGACTTAAAGCCTCAAAATGTGCTGATAATTAAGGAAAGATCTTTATGTGCAAAGCTTTCTGATATGGGCATTAGCAAGCGCCTTCTTGGGGATATGTCTTCCTTGGGCCATCTTGCTACTGGTAAGTACTTTTGACCATTTTTATCAACATCCTGATCCTACGGTTCCTACCCATGCATCATGGTTGGTGGAATATGTTATTCCATGCAAGTGGGCTGGACCTAGCCAACAACTATTCTATGAAGCCCTTAGGTTTGAAATCCATGTTGTGGAATTTGTTTTTTCTAAGTGGTAGAACTAGATGATCCAATACATATATGCTACTGACTCGCTTCCTGTTCATTGTGCATCTAGTAATTGGGCTGTCGAACTTATTATTAGATGTACTAATATTAAATCACTTGAGTGCAGGTTGTGGCAGTTCAGGTTGGCAAGCACCTGAACAGCTACTTCATGGTCGCCAAACACGTGCAGTAGATTTGTTCAGTTTAGGTTGTGTCATTTTTTTCTGCATAACTGGTGGTAGACATCCATTTGGGGATTGTCTTGAACGTGATATCAATATTGTGAAGAACCAAATGAATCTCTTCTTAGTGGAGTATGTCCCAGAAGCTCTTGATCTCATTTCCAGTTTATTGAACCCTCACCCTGAATTGAGGTAAAATATCACTTTCTTTCAGTTTGAGTTCTTGTAGTAGTTTTGTACCACGCAATGCATGTTGCGAACTACTATGACAGATTCTTGTTTTAAACATTAATAATTGCATGCAAATTAGACTATATTATATATATATATATATATATATATTTTATGGTTTGATACTTTAATTATATAGTTCTGATTTTTTGTCAGGCCAAACGCATTAAAGGTGTTGCATCATCCTCTGTTTTGGAGTTCTGAGATGAGACTGTCATTTCTCCGTGACACTAGCGACAGGGTAGAGCTGGAAGATAGGGAGGCTAAGTCTGATCTCTTGAAAGCATTAGAAAGTACTGCATCAATGGCTCTTGGTGGAAAATGGGATGAAAGAATGGAACCTGCATTCATCACCAACATTGGCCACTATCGTCGCTATAAGTTTGGCAGTGTTCGAGACTTGTTGCGAGTTATGCGAAACAAGTTAAATCATTATAGAGAACTTCCCAAAGAAATTCAGGTTTTATCTTAAACTAACAATCATAAGTTAAATAAACCTAACAACCCTTTATGATAATATCTAACTCATTTATTAGCACATTTCATTTTTTCTTTGAAACTGTTATTTGACAGTTAATAGTCTTTTAGATGATGATGATAATGATAATGATATGTACGGCTGTAACCTTGTGTAAGATCAGAAGTGTGTATTAAAATTTTATTGGCACAAAAGAACCTCATAAGATGTTTCATAGTTGACCAAAAAGGATTATGGTAACATATGTTGCCTCAAAATTTTTAGTATAGAGACCCTGATAGAGGTCAGTATAAATCTAGCCCATTTTGACTAAATGGAAGATGTCAAGTTGAACTTGAACTGTTTGCAAGTATAGGTTC